>CM050914.1:4630000-5830000 GCA_027742785.1 Vigna reflexopilosa | reverse complement strand
GACAGAAATGATCCCAGCTCAGCCACATCGACCATTCTTTGGTTTTCCTTAATGAGTTTACATAATATATAAAATAAATTAAAAGAATAATATATCATTAAGTGAAACAATTTGTTATCCAAAATCAATTAAATCGAATTATAAATTTTTTTAATTTATTAACTGAATTGGATTAAATTGACTTATTTAATTTTATGATAAGTCACTTAATATAAACCTAATGGTTTGGTTTGACACACCAATTCTTACTAGTACTGTTTTTGTAAATTAGTGATCAAGCATAACAATGAACTAAGAACGGAAGTAATATTTTATTGAGAAAGTTTTCCTTATCTTTTATTTCATTTATGTACAATTAATATTGTATTACGGACAATTTTTAAAAGTTCTCTTAATAAGATCTTCACTAATCCTCCATTTCTTTTGATTAATATTATGGGTAAGAAACTCTAGTTAAGTTATTGTTGTAGCTTTCATTTCTGTGTTTTTTTTCATATGTTGATTCAACATATGGCTTCGTAGAATATTCAAAGTATAGAAGCAAACGTTGAAAGCACCATGCATGTTAGTCAACTTCATATTACTTTCTGACCGAATTATATATATAAGGATTATAACGGATTCAGATTTAATATATCATATTCTCTCATTTTTTAAGTAAAAAAATGTTTTTAATTTAATATTTATATTCAATGGACATGAAATTCTGTTCTCATTTTTATGCCTAAAAACATATATCTTCGTATTTATTATTTATTATTTATTATTTCAAATATTAATTAAATATATTTTGTATAAAAAAGTCATAATAAACATATATATTATCAAATATTAAATATTAAAATGATACACATTTTATTTTCTCTAATTTCAAATATTAAGAAAAAAAAATATAATTAATATGAATATCAAATAATAATTAAAAATATTAAATAATTATAAAAAAATAAAAATAATTAAATGTATACATGAAACATAAGTTATGAAATTATGGAGTATAGAAAGGTTAATATAATTTTTTAAGATTACAATTTAAAATGAATGGAGTTTTTGCGATGAATATAAGACTCGAAATAAATATTACTTATATTTATTACCTAAAAAGTTAGTTTCATGTTTAGTTAAATTCAATATACATTTTAGTTAATAAGAGTTAATAATATTATTGAGGATGAGTTTTCTAACAATATACATATTTTTTTAGTGAAAAAAAAAAGTAGTGATGAAACATGTAAAAGAGTATTCAAGCTAATACTATTTCACCACAATAATTGGCTTTTATGGTGGTGTGAATACTCAAAGTTTTTATTTATTTTAAAATGACAAAATGTACCTTACAAATTATAAGGCACGATTCTTACAAATGCTAAAAATATTAAATGTAACTTTGGTGAACACTTATTACCTAAAAAGTTAATTTCATGTTTCAGTTAAATTCAAATCAATATACACTAATTAAACTCAATCATTGTGACAAACACACAAATCATTATAATATTTAAAATTATATATATATATATATATATATATATATATTATTCAATTCGGTCAACCAAGCAATTCTCTTTTGACCAAGCTTTAATAAGGAGATTAATAATAAATTAAGATATTGTAAAAATATATAATTATTAATTATGATAATATATTAATATATTAAATTTATATTTTTACCATACTCAATAGTTTTAATTAGTAGAGATTAAACACAATTTATATTTTTTTTATATCTTTTGAAATATTTTTTAAAACAAAATTATGCCAAATAAGACTCCAAAAATAAAAATAAAATTGAGTCCTTTAAGTTTTTCATTGAGAACATTCACTCATTCTCCTCAATTTATTGCTATAATATATAAATAAAAATGCTATTAGACCTAATAGCTATTGATATTTCCAAAATTACTAATATTAGTGGTAATTAGCTGTGTTCATACGTACATTCATGTGGATGGGGATTCGAATCTTAAATATATCACTTTTAAAGGATGGAATAAATAAATTATTATATTGCAAAGTTGATATGCATTTCTCTTATTTTTATTAAAATAGAGCCAAGAAAATTAATCTGCATTGTCCAATTGCACCGATTTAATTTAATCTTTCCTTCTAATAGGTCACAACTCTTCATAATACAAAAGAGAAAAAAAAATTATAATATTTTAACAACTTTTTGATAAAAAATTATGTGTTATTATTTTATTAATTTGTATATTTGAAACAAACTAATTACAAATTATTATATAAATAATTGTAAAAAAATTATTAAAAAAAATTATTAAAAATACATGTGTTTTTTCAAAGAAAATTATATTTTTGCGCATTTCACAATGACAATGCATTATTTGATATCCATTTGGTTTAGTTTAAAGATAAGAAGTTTTTAATATAATATCGTTGTCATTATATATCGTTCTCTCTAACTCTAACCACGTTTTGTTTTGTCTTTCATTAATTAACAGTGCTACTCTTTTTATTGTTTCTTTATGAGTAATTATTCAATCCGTGGGGTAGGTACACATACTGACAAGAGAAACTTCTTCTGTTCAAAAGAAATGCAGTACATGTCTAGGGAAATTACGATTCAACTCTGTTCTAATTTAATTGCAACTCTCTATATTATAATTCATCATTATTATTATATTTTTGTCAATACCTTCACTCTATTTTATTGGTACAGCCTTCAATAATGTTTTCTTTTATAATTTCTTGGACTTAAGAAAACATTTTTTTGAAGAAATCTTCTATACCCTAAAACCTAAAAGTTGTACAATCAGATCTTTCAACCAGAAACTTGTTTCTTATACAACAACCAGACGGCAAAAAGTTCTTTAAAACTTCCCATATTTGAAACAAAAACATGTAAAATTTTCTTAACAATGACATAACGCTTTAGGATAAAAAAAAAGTACTATGGAGACAGTAAAAGACAACTTAAGAAACTCAGTTAAGATATCCTTAGGGGATACTAAAAAACAAATCTAATTGGTATAATACGCCACTACCCCGGCCCAGCAGAGGAAGTGATATATTTTTGTATAAATAATTTTAGTATTTTATAAAAAATAAAAGAAAATAAATATATTTAATAATTTAAAATACAAAAGTAGTACAAAAGATTGGAATTATTCTTTCAACTTAAGCATATCAAAAGGTGTGCAGTTGCACATGTATTATTGTATTGTATTACGAGCTTTAAGCTTATGAAACGTCCCACGAGATCTTCTTCGGAGTTCTAACATTCCTGAACTTACTCTGTGGATTTGCTAACGACAACGTTTGGTACACAAAACCAATAAAATCGAGAATAAAATACTCATATATCCCAACTTGCAAAATATTTTATGTGTCAAAATAAATTATGCACTATTAAAATCCCATAAAATGCGAAAACGACAATAGCCATATACGCAAAAGAAGGTTTCTCTCTTAATTTGTGGATATATTTTTATTTTTCTTCAAATATAAACTTCAGTCTCGTATTAATAACAGTTTAAGTAATATATAAGAAAAAATTCACAAATTCTTTATAGATACAATCATATTATAATATTAATGTATAATAAGTGAATTTTGGTTTAGATTTTTGTAAGATATATGCGCTAAATGATCATTGACATGTATTGTGATATAATTTTACGCATGTTACCTTAAAAAAAAAAAGTCTTAATCTCATTATTTTTATCTTACAATAAATACTAAAATTACAATGGTGATTTGAAATATTTAAAGCAGAATTAAAAAAGACCAATTGAAAAACGAAGCAAAAGTCATAGACGTACTATATTAACTAATTTTACAACAGGACAACGCTATATACAACTCTTTTATATTAAATTCATTAATACTTTATATTATTTTCGTTAGTTATGTTTTTTTAAAATATTGCGTGAACAATCATGATTGCAAGTGTATTGCCTTTGAGGTAGACCTTCTACTGGATAATCAAATTATTTTTTTAATATAGCATGAATGGTTTTGTGTTAATCTCTTCTAAACTATCTTCTGTTACAGTTTCTTGAAAGTATGTTTGCTTCCAACTAAGTAAAATATAAACATAGGAAACAGATGAAAAATAAAAACGTGTATATTAAACTTTCCACGCAAATCTTAAAATATTTACACATAAATTAATATATAATCGATTAATGTGCGAGAACATTGATTATATAGGAAATATTAATGAAATTTACATAATATAATTTAACACACGTATTTATTATATTTATGTTATATAATAAAAATAGATAAATTTGGATGCAGGCATCTGATGTGTTGCTGTGGAAGCATAGAGAGGTTGATTAAATGCCTAAAAAGTGATGCAGGCCATTAATAGGCACCGTCCTAGCAAATGGTCACGCATGTGCAAATTTTTTCCCTAACCAAAGTGGCAAATCATTACTTCACAAACAAAACAGTTTACATTTTATTTTGCTAGATTTTTGTTACCATTTTTTTTATGTCTTCACAATACATTAATTTTTATTTTTTAAATAGAGGATATGGACTTTAATTGGACCTTCATGTGGGGCCTTCTTCCTTTACCCCATTGTTTGTTTCTTTCTGCACCTCTAATTTCTTTTCTTACTTCCCATTTTGCCCCTTTCATTTTCGGATCTGGTTAGAAGAATCTGGAATTGTGCACTATGATATGAAGCTCCAGATTGGAGAGTGAGAATCGGATTACCTAATCCGAAAATGATCAGATTGGACTATCTGAAGTATATCTCCGGGGAAAAGCTCGGATTGATAAATATGTTTAACTTTTCTCGAATCTAGAATTATATACCGGATTGTGCAGTTCGGTAACTAGGAAAATATTAACTAGATTGCAAATTCCGGTTTAAATAACTTCTACATTAGATAATGTCCTCCGACGCAGATGACGGCATGGCTGGTGGTGCTACTCGCAGATCGAAAGGAAGTAAGGAAGCTCCAACGCGAGGGAGAAGGATTTTTCAAGAAACTACTGCAATTCGCTGCCAATGTCAGGGTCATCGTCACTCCCCATTAAAGTCGCTGATGCTGCTCCCCTTTTCCTCCTCAGCGCAACCTCTTCCCAAATCCCTAGGGTTTCACAAGCCACCATGGATCTCCCTTCCCAAGTCGTGAAGCTAGGGTGCTGCAAAACCTCACCTTTTCCTTCGTGTCAGAGTCGAACGTGACCGCCAACGTTACTACACCTCTGCCAAGCTGTGTTGTTAGCCAAAAGCACCACCGATGTTACCACCAATCTTCCTCCTCGATTGTTGTTCAACCTTCTTCCTACTCTTTCTCGTTGTGGGTACTAGATGAAAATGTGATGATTAATTGGGTTTTCTAGTTGTGGGTACCGGATGAAAATGGGGTTTGCTGTTTTTTATGTTGCTTGTGTTTGGTACGTGTGAGAGATGATTGACGGTGTTGGGTTGAGAATTAGGTGTGTGATGTTGAACATTGGAGTGGATGAAGAAGAGGTGTTGGTGAAGATGGAGATATTGTGTGATGAAATTGTGTGCTTGAGAGGATGAACATAATGATTGGATGAAGATATAAGGTCCAATGAAGAGGCGAACGGAATGGCCTGATGAGGAAGAAGATGGAAAATGTGGGGTTAAGGCAAAGATTGAAGATGAAATGGAAAATGGAGAGGAACAGATGTTGCTATTAAAAGAATAAAGAAGAGCTGCTTCACGAGTCAGTCATCTGAACAAGAGAGATTGACTGTGGAGTTTTGGCGGGAAGCTGACATCCTTTCCAAGCTTCATCATCCAAATGTGGTTGCATTTTATGGTGTGGTACAGCTTGGACCAGGTGGTACAATGGCCACTGTGGCAGAATATATGGTAGATGGTTCTCTTAGGCATGTATATCGTCGCAAGATGCTGATAATTGCAATGGATGCTGCTTTTGGAATGGAATATTTGCAGTCGAAAAACATTGTGCATTTTGACTTAAAATGTGACAATTTGTTGTAAACTTGAAAGATCCTTTACGTCCAATACGCAAGGTTGGTGATTTTTGCTTATCAAAAATTAAGCGAAATAGTTTGGTTACTGGTGGTGTGCGTGGGACACACTAACTAGGATGGCATCAGCAATAAGGTCTCAAAAAAGGTTTATGTGTTCTCTTTTGGCATTGTATTATGGGATTCTTATTATGTGTAACGCAAACACAAAGCACGTTGGTTCCTATTTGGTCAAAACATTGAAGGTGGCCACATCCCTCCATTGTTTATAGAAGATATAATAGAATGAAATACATCCCACAGAACGTAGTTAAGGAATTGAACTTTTTGGATAAGTAGTATCATATTTTGGACCTCATCTCCAAGTTGAGGATTGAGTTGTTGCATGCACCGGTGTTATTAAATGATAACTTCTCGAATAGAATAAATAAATGAATTACGATTGATAAATTTCAATCGAATTTGTTGCTTACGAGATAAACTACCCAAGCATGAGACACTGCATATTTTCACATATAAAGTTGGCAACTAATGGGCTTTCCTCCATTGTCCAACTCGCCGTTGCCGGTCTTGTTCTGAAAGACAACCTTCAAGCCGTCACAAATCGCTAGTACCAACGACATTCTCGTGGTAAATGTGCTAGACTTGAACTCCACCATGGAAGCAATCCTCAGAATGAGCGAAACGGAGCCACTGGCTTGTTCGTTCACCATCTCATGCATGTCCGGCGTCAAAAACGAAAACCCAATCGACGACATCTTCGCGTCGATTCGCTTAACCTCCTTCTTGTCCAACTCGAAATCGGGTACGTAACTCATAGCTAAAACGTCGTTTTTGTGCAACAGATCCACCTTGAAGCCGGATAAGAACCCGCTAAGCTTGTCGTTGACGTTTTGAATGGAGAAGGTGGTATTCCAATCCGCGGTTAGCGTAGTAGAGGCGTTGAAGTTGGCGACGGAGAGGGAATTAACGGTGTAAGCGGGTAGTTTAGGGTGCATAATTAGCGCCATGACAAGGATGGCAACGAAGAGGCCGGTTAATAATAGACAGCAACATACTAGGAAACCACGAACGAAGGCTTTGTTTTCACCAGTGTCGTGATGGGTGGGTGGACCGCTGAAGTATGGGCCTGCGGGGTAATGGTATACTTGAGGTTGTGGAGGGTATGGGTCATATCTTGGAGGTTGTGGAGGGTAGTCATTAGGGTATGGGTCATATCTTGGAGGATAACCTTGGAGAGGCATGGGTGGTGGCTCGTATCCCATTCCTGGTGAGTAATACATCATGTTTGGTGGTGCCGCCATGGATGGTGATTGTGAAACATGACCGTGCATGTGGGAAGAGGACTCATAGGAGAAAGATCCTTTTGGATGATGTTCTCTGCCACCATGGGATGGATCCATCGTGATACTTTCTCCGATTCTCCCCCTCTCTCTCACTTCTGATTTCGAGAGGGAGAATCGAGACGACCACCAATGTGGTTGTGATTTTTTTTTTTAGATAAGAAAAACAAAGAATATATATTTAGATTGAAAAAAAAAAACAGAAAGCTTGATGATCGTGTGAGGTGTTTGTTTCTCTTATTGGTTATGTGAGCTATTATGCAGATATATTGAATTTAATTTAGGTGTAATTGACAAGATTAATGGTTTACGTTCTAATTTCATAAAAATCACTTTTTTGTCCGAAGAAATTATGGTTATCGGGGAATAACGATAGTAATGCTTTGATTTGATTTGATTTGGAACTAGGAATAACATTTTGAATATTAATTATTTAACAACTTTATACTATATGTATAAGTAAGATATGTTTTATTTTTTATTATTGTTGTTATTACAAGTGAGAATTAGTTGTTTACAGAGAGAAATGTTAAAACATAATTTTCCCTTTCCATATTTCTTTTTCAGTGTTCAGTTACGATAAAAAAATAAAATGAAAACTGTGGTATTTTAATGTCTCCATCTAAAAGAGACGAGTATCTAAAATTATACTGTTTTGAGTTAAATACCATTTTAATATTCCGTATCATGTTTATTTTTAGATAGTAGAAACATATTGTTTTATCTCTCTTATTCATGAAAATTTGCCATTTTGTAATTTTAATTTCATAAATGAGAAATAAAAATAAATTATTTTATTTAGAGTAACCATCAAACGTGACATATTTTTAAGACAGAAACTTTAAAAAACAATATTATTCGGACTAATCAAACATGTCTGTATATAGGCCTCTATCAATTCATTTTATGCTTTTAATGTTTTTAAAAAGTAGATAAAATTTATAAGTTTTATAAATTTCAATATAATTTAAAATTAATTTATATTTAATGTTATAATTTAAAATTTATTTTTTACCCAAAAAATATTGAATATTTAAAATATTTTTTCTTTTTATCTGAATATATTTTTTTCATTTGATTTTACCATTAATGGAATGATATGAGTCTTATTTTTATCTTTTCGTCCCCAATTTATCTATTATGCCATTTTATAACACTTCAAGAAGGAGAACTAATGAGTTGAAAGAGATTGAAGGCAGAAAAGTGAATAACAATCACTTTACTATTCAGCTCACAACAAAATCAAATGAAAAAAGTATTTAGACAAAATAAAGATTTAATAAAATATTTTTTAATAAATTCAATTAAAAATACCTAAATTTATAATAAAAATTAAAATTTGATTAAACCTAACCTAAAAATTGTGATAATCTTTCCTATAACATTCAATATCCACAGCAGGTTTTATGATAGGTGTGGCTTCTCTGGTTACACATTGGGTTCTGCAACACTTGAAGTTGGTTAGAAAGTTGAGAAACAGACTCGTATATTTTCTCCACTGACTTTGTGATTTCTTCGAGTTTTGAAGCTACTCTGGCAACTGGCATTATGGATCGGAGTTTAGCTTTTTCCAAAGAAACAGTTTTAAGGACAAATTTGAGCTCTTCAACTGCAGTTTTTGCATTGTCGATGTGGCTTTTTGCAGCTGATGAATGTGTCATTGTTTTGATTGATGAAGATATTGCGTTTAACGCCTTGTTTGATTCTAAAATCATCTTTGTGAATGGTTCTTGAATTTTACCCTTGAATTCCAAAGATGTCTGCAGTTACAAAAATGAGTGTATATTAACTTCAAAGCTTATAAAACTAAAATGGTTTTCTAGTTTTGGAGTATCTCACCACTGTATATTACTGTTAATTTGTTTCAAATTGTTTTCCTTATTATCAACCTAAAATTGTTTTGATAATAGACATGGAATTGAGGAGACGAAAAATATTTCATGTTTTTAAAGTAGAGAATGATGTCTTACAGGGATTTCCAGATTAAAGTAGTTGTTAAGAGTTCCAATTTTGTAAGCGCATTCACGAGTAAGTGTTCCAATCTTCAAGTACTGCTTCCAAGGATGTCGGAAACGAAACCGGCCATGTCCTGGTTCCCACCTAGCGAAATTTTCCTGTGCATTATATATAAAGTTAATATATTTGATCAATCTATCAAATAAAAATGTTGAATAATATTTCAGGAGAAAAACAAATCAAACTCACCAAAGACTCTTCATTTTCTTTGGAATCGAGAACAGTTTTGTATCCTTCAAGAATTGACTTCTCACATTTTTCTTTATCCTCTGAACAATGAAAATATTCCACTTCAAAAAGAGCTTCAGATATTACCAAATGAAACAAAAAAAGAAGAAACATGTGACTTATGGTAGTTCGAATATAGATACCTTGTAGGTAATTTGCCAACTTTTCTATGTTGGAAACTACCAATTTGTGAAGGTCTTTACCTGCCCATACTGGACAAATGAAAATGGAGATGAAAATGCAAGTTGTTACCCTGTTAAAATTGTTGAAAGTATCTGATGAGCAAGCTCAAGGATTTTTTCAACTCGATACTCCGAGACAACAACTAAACAGAACATCAAAATAAATATAACCATCCCATCATCATATCTTGTCTTGATCTTTGGAAAAAATCTGCAAAAAATAACCAAACCGACTGGAAAAACACAAATCATTTAGTACATTGTTTAAGAAACCAATGATAGTCTTAAATTCATAAAGAAGTTCATTTTTTGTGTTAATATTGTATTTATATAATATATACCTAGAATGAAGACTAGAATTCCAAGGAACATAGATTTTTCTGTTTCTCCGAAAGCAGTAGCTAAGTGTTGCCCTCCAACTCCTAAAGCACCAGCTAATAATGTAGCACATGCTCTGTTTAAACTTTTACTTGCACCTGGTTAATTAGGAACAAAACATTAATCTTTTAACACTCTTCAGACTTTGACAATTAATTATGTAATAATGAGAAATATATACGAGTGTGTTAGTGCATTCTGCACTCACCTACGCTGAATTCAAATACAACCACCACTATTACAACAGTGGACATCCTAATGATTCTGAAACCATCGTAAAGAGGTCTCGAATAGTAAAACAAGAAAACCAAGGTAAGAGCAAATGCAACTTTTAATGAGTGAATTATTCGTCCGGATCATCTTTTCCAATCTTTGTTACGTTCTTTGTGAAGTTGATAACTGTAGACTTGATGTTTCTAGGCAAAGGCTTGAAGGAGTTCTTGCAATGGGCAAAAAATCCATCCTTGTTTGCTTCCATTGTTGACTCAATATCCATGACAAAACCTTGCCACAAATGTGTTGAGTGATACAGCAGAAGAAAGTTACTAAGAAAACAACAGCTATGAAATGATGTAAGGCAGAGATTTTAAGATGCTTGGAAAGAAAATCACTTTGAAAAGCGATATTTATAATAACAGAAAGGACGGAAAACCAATACAATGAAGCCAAAAATAAATCTAGAACAAATTTGATATTGGTAAATATTCAATTTCAATTTTATTCGAATAAATAGTACAATAAAAAAATATATAAATATTTCCTTTTTTATCATATTTATTTTATTTATTTCATTTGATTTTATTTTATTTATCATGTTTACTGTATTTATTTCATTTTATTTGATTTTATTTATTTTGTTTACTTTATTTATTTGATTTTATTTTATTTGATTATATATATCAATAAAACAAGTAACTGGTATATATATTTTGAACACCCAATTTCAATTTTATTCGGCTAAGTAGTACTATAAAAAAGTATGTAAAATTAAAAAATATATAAATATTTCCTTTTTTATCATATTTATTTTATTTATTTCATTTTATTTGATTTTATTTATCATGTATTTATTTTATTTTATTATATTTATTTTGTTTACTTTATTTATTTGAATTTATTTTTTATTACGTACATATTCCGATAATTAGTAATATAAAAAACGTATCAAATTAATAAATATATAAATATTTCCTTTTTTATCATATTTAATTTATTTATTTCATTTTATTTGATTTTATTTATTTTGTTTACTTTATTTATTTGAATTTAGTTTTTTTATTATGTACATACACAGTTAACACTCAATTTTATCTAGAAATATAAAAATATATATATAAAATTAAAAATATATAAATATTTCCTTTTTATCATATTTACTTTATTTATTTCATTTTATTTGAGTTTATTTATCATGTTTATTGAATTTATTTCATTTTATTTGATATTATTTATTTTTTTACTTTATATATTTGAATTTGCTTTTATCATGTACATATTCCGTTAATATTAGGGATGGTAAAAAAATTCACGTCCATGGATATCCACGGATAAAATGCGCGACGGATATTTGCAGATATTTACTATCCGAAACCTGTAGATAGCGGATATTTTAATACCCGCTTATAAAGGGGTCGGGTGTGGGTATTATATTATCCATATCTACGGATATCTGCTACCCGCAAAAAATAAAAATAAAAATTTAACTTTTATTTTATTAAGTTAAATTTAATTAAAATTAACATTAATTTATATTTTACAAGGTTAAATTTAATTAAAATTGTACTATATGAAGTATACCGATCGGAATTAATTGTCATTTATGGATAAGTAAAATATACGGTATTAATTATTGATTATTGGATTTGATTGCCTAAAAATATACTGCACTAATGATTAACTAATGATTAATCAATGGGCTTCCTAGGCTCTATAATTATACAATTGATATCTAAGTACCCCATCGAAGTGAATGACATTTTCAAGAAGGATTAAAGATCAATAGAGAACAAAGCAAAGAAGGACGACTGATCCTCGGACCAATTCAACCGAAACAAAAATTAAATTTTAATTTATATTTAATTTAATTTATATTATATTATATATATATTTTTGTAATTCTATTTAAATTTTATTTTAATAATTTATAAAAATATATTTTTTTAAATATTTGCGGGTATCCGTGGGTTTTAAAATATTTATAGATATTTTTTAAGCGGGTAGCGGATCGGATTGCAGGTGGACACTATCCGTGCCCAACATCCTTAGTTAACACTCAATTTTATTCGAATAACAAGTAATATAAAAATATATATAAAATTAAAAATATATAAATATTCCTTCTTTTATCATATTTACTTTATTTATTTCATTTTATTTGATTTTATTTATATGTTTATTGTATTTATTTGATTTTATTTATTTTGTTTACTTTATTTATTTGAATTTATTTTTTTATTATGTACATACAGGCAACACTCAATTTTATTTGAATAACTAGTAATATAAAAATATATATAAAATTAAAAAATATATAAATATTTTTTATCATATTTACTTTATTTATTTCATTTTATTTGATTTTGTTTATCATGTTTACGGTATTTATTTGATTTTATTTATTTTGTTTAGTTTATTTATTTGGATTTACTTTCTTATGAAATTAACATTCAATTTTATTCGAATAACTAGTAATATAAAAAAATATAAAATTAAAAAATATATAAATATTTATTTTTTTATTATGCTTACTTTATTTATTTTATTTTATTTATAATGTGAACTTTATTTATTTAATTTGATCTTATTTATTTTGTTTACTTTATTTTTTATTTTATTTTACGTGATTTTATATATCAATATTCTTTTACAAGAAATCTGAATCAAAATTACATAATCATTTTCTTTATCATAAGTGGAAATACTTATAAGTAAGGTTAATTATTGTGAAGTTTACTCTCTTATAATTCAAATCATTTTCAATGAAGCATTTTAAAGAACTACATATTCCTATTTTTTTCACAAAAGAATAAGTAGGAACTGTGAATCCTTGTTGAATTTTCTAAAAATAAAAATATTTTTTTCCTTTTGTATTATCTTGCACTGTTATTTTTGGGGAAATAATTATTTTAAAAATCACATCAATTTCGCATATTTAATTAAAGATATTGTCTTTAAACAAATGCTATAGGATGCTAATACTTTTCATACAGTGTAACCGATTCTTGAACTCCAAAATCTGATTTTTTATAATCTTTTCGTAATTTTTCAAAATAAATTGATAACGACTTCCAAACTCTTATTTTCAAAGTTTTATTTTCATTTAAAAAAGATTACCATCCCGTCACAATATCAGTTACAACGTATACATTAATCTGAGTCAGTCATTGAAACGTTGTATCCCACCTCCTTTTGTTTTGCCCCTTTTCCTTTGGTAAACTATGTCTACCTTTTTTAAATCAATGTTTCCTTACATAAATTTCAGTTCAATATGTTTTATCTTTACACTATATCTCCTTTTGTGTTGTACAAGATTATATTTTGTCACTTTAATTCTCTTAGTTCTTTTCTTCCTTCTACGTTCTCATAATTAGAGCATTGAGTTACATATAGATGCCCACTTGACCTTGTGCGTGTTTGAATAAGAAACTTTGAATTTAACTATTAACGTAACTTTTTAATCAATTCCAATTATATTTTGTGCATTTAAATACATGTTATATATATATATATATATATATATATATATATATATATATATATATATATAAAAGTTATTAAACTTAGATCTTGCTAAGTTTAAATTGCGAGTTGGAACAAAAGCTTAGAAGTGTTACTATATTGTATCAGGAATAAAGTATGTTTGATTCTAGTATTGAATTTAATACTTATATTTCTAAATTTTGTGTGACTAATGCAAATTTGAGATATAATAAATTATTAAGCATATGTACTTTAAATTTAACTTAGATATAATGAATTAAGTCACGTTTTTTATTTGAGATTCAATATTAATTAATTATTAATTCTCTTGTTGAATTTTGAATTGTTCAAGTAGATACTTTTGAAATTTTAATTTTGTGTGTAATTGATTAATATGTAGGAGTTAAGTGTTATCTTAAATTTGATTGAATCTCAATATAATGATTTTGTTTTCTTTGAATGCATACTTTAATTATATATGTTTGATCTTTTTATAGTTTTTCTTGTGTGACTTTATATCTATCCAAAATTTTGTTGAAATTTCATAATATTTATTAATCAAGACACTTATATCAATCAATTACAAAAGAATTGTCTTTCTGGATATAATAAGATCATACATTTTAAAAAATAATATTTCATGTATCAAACAAGCTTTCATGAATGATATTAATTATATTTTTACATATTGATATTAGATAAACGGTGTAGTCAAATTAGCTATAAGCATGAATAAATATGGAAAAAAAATTATATTTCCAATTATAAACACTAGTGTAATTGTGGTCTTTTATATGTTTCATTAAAGAAAACAAAGCATAGTAATAATTTTTTTTTAAATTTCGTAAATCTATAAGTCTAAGTTATCTGAATCGAACCCATGTACCTTTTAAAATTCTTATTATTTCTTTAATTATTTTATTTGAGAGAAGATATTAATTTTGATTTCCAAATAACCGAAATCATAAATATATCGTTATGATTTTTGTTATTATAGATCTGAGGCCTAAATGGACTTCAAAATTTTCAAAAATCTTACTTTTTATTTAAATGTTTTATTAAAAAAAAATATATGGTCTCGGTTATTTGAAAACCAAAGCCATATTTATCTATGGCATTATAATCCCAAAATTGAGGCTATAAAGTTTAAGAAAATTTTCAACTTATCACTCTATTTATTTAAATGTTTTTATCTTAAAAGTGTATAAAACTTCGGTTTCTAGAGAACTACAATAAAAAAGAAATTTACTTACAGTCTAAATTCCTCAATAATGACAAAAAACCATCACTAATAACCATTTATCGACGGTCTTGCGATACCAAAAAATCGTCGTATAAGAGAATAGCGAAGGTGAGGAGCCAACGTCTGGAATATCAGTGGTTTTAATTAAAGAAATATGTTTAACTCTTAGTAAACAAAGGTTGTTGCCTGTATTGTAAATTAAATCAGTGCTTTCGGTTAGAAATAAAAAAAAAAAGGGAAGTTTTATAGTTGAAAAATTACATTGAAGAAATATGATAGAGTTAGCTATTTATTTTCAATTGTAAGTTTAAATTAATTTAAATCCTGTGTACTATATTAAGTAAAATACTTTTAAGATCTTATTATTTATCCTTAAATTTATTTTAATATAGTACTTACTTTTTAGATTGTGCGTGCAATTTAGTCCATTTAACAAAATTAGCTCGATCTAAAATAAAGTACATTTTTTTTTAACTATCTGTTATAAGTATAGCCATTTTATTATGTTCCATTATTATCTTCGCAGAAAAAAAAAAAATCTTACATTTTGTATATCTGGTCCTGAAAAAATATTTACATTTAATTTCACGATAATTCTTTTAAGTAAAACTAAAATATTTTTGAACTTTTTGTTATCTCAAATTTTTTTATAATAATAATCCATATATTTTCTATCACATGTGATGACGACCTATATATTGGAATGAAGTAAATATAAAGTAAAATAAAATCCAACAAAAAGTTAATTAGAAACTAAATTGATAATATATATATATA
Source organism: Vigna reflexopilosa (assembly GCA_027742785.1). Lineage (NCBI taxonomy): Eukaryota > Viridiplantae > Streptophyta > Magnoliopsida > Fabales > Fabaceae > Vigna > Vigna reflexopilosa. Next base: position 5,814,190 of record CM050914.1, on the reverse strand, counting down.
TATATATATATATATATATATAGTTAATCCTATTAGTTATTTCCATTTAAAACTTTTGCATGTGGAGATATTTTTTTATTGGTTCAAACCAGTAATAATATTTATTATTTGTTCTTTCTTTCTAGAGCAAATCTTCCTTGCAAACAAATTAAAAAAAAAAAAAAAAAAGACAGTAAACAAGTATAGTGTGTAAAAATGGAACCTGCATAAGTGATTTACTAGCATTTAGCCAAATGAATGAGCTAAATAAAATTGGTACACGAGCTGAAGGAATACAAAACTCTCAAGCTTCAGAGCCAACCTACGTACTTAATTAGCTAGTAGATCAATCGCAGAAATTAATTAATGTTAATAGATATAATCAAAAGAAAGAGAATGGCTTCCAATGTATGGGGATGGTGAATCTCCTATTAGGGTTAGCCAACCTTCCTGAATTCTTATATTGCAGAAACTGAACCTTTAAGTCTTCACAATGAGGACTCATAAGCACATCTGCCACCCATGTTTCTCCATAGTAAATCGCCTCCACCTTCACTTGCATTCCGAAGCTCAAAGACCCATCTTTCATCTTATCTTTTCCCATCTCCTCCACCAACCCTTTCTCCACAAAAGGTTCACTGTTCTCCGACCCAATCTCCCCAGTTACGAACTTCAAATGCAGCTTCAAATACTCCCCCTTGTCCAGGTAAAAGGGGTACGAAGACGCCACAGAAACCGCATCTTCTGGATTCCGTTTATAGAATATCGTGAAGTGAATCACGCGGAAGTAGATGCACGACACGTTCGGGTTTGTCACCGTTAACTTCGCATCCCACGTGCCAGAGACTCCTCCACTGCCTGTGGTGAAGTTCGAAAGGTACATCGAATTCAGAACGAAAATCGGGGGAACAGGGTTTTCATTTGGCGTCCACAACCGTTTGTATAATGGAAGCAATATCAACATCATCAACAACGTGAGGCCAAGGATGTCTTGAATCATTTCGCAGGCGCGTGAGCTGATGCTGAATATTTCTTCCGTGTAATAATTGTCGGACATGGCTGAAGCTGACATTGTGGCCGTGGATTCCACGGAAACTGATACGGGTTGGTGTTCATGGTTTTCACGATCAGTTTCTGATTGGGGCACAGGGGAGAATCTATAAACGTGGCCTCGCTCGTTTTGAGGTTGTACGTTAGTTGTCGAGGAGGCCATCGTGGGTGTAGCTTGGGATCTACAAATGAAGATGGGCGAGGTGGACGGAGGGAAAAGAAAGGGTCAGAGGAATATTATATATGTTGTTGCAGATTGTGGAAAACGCTCAAACGAACCCAAAATTCGTTGGCCATCTTTGCATGGGAAAGAGGATGTTCCATTTCCTACACCTAATTAATGTCTTCAATTTTCTCCTTATATCAAATCTAGATATTTGTTTCTAGAGTTGCTAACAGGAAGAAATTAACGTGACAAAAACAAATACTTCCATTTTTACTATATTTATAAAATCTATTGTTAGAAAAGTAGGGTGGGTTAAAGGAGTCGGTGACTTATTTATAGTATATATGTTTAATATCAAGTAGTTAAAGTGGGAGAACAAAGAAGAGATTAGAAATAAAATAATAGTGATGATATAATAATTGAAACGGTAGAAATAAATTAAACGATAACAACTCTTTGAATTAAAAGAAAATAAATAGAATTGTTGGATTAAAATTAAAAATAAGAAAGAGTTGAAATTAAAAATCAATTAAATATATATTTTGCTCCTCTTTCCCTTTTTCTCCTCTATCGCGCAACACGAAGATAAAATCACTAATTCAATTCTCATATATGATTTTTTTTTTTCATTTTACTAATTCTGAAATTCATTTTTTGACATTAAAATATTGTGCGCTGCAATTTTATGGACCTTTTCCATTTTTTTATATCTTTTTCACCCCAATTTTTTTTCGCTTAATAAAATCGGTTTTTCAATTCTCATTTTTATCTATTTTACTCATTCCCGCATTCGTTTTTAAATATTATAACCCTTTGAATTGCAATTTTGTTGGGTTCTCATATTTATTATCATCACAAACTATTTTGAATAGGATTGAATTATGCCTAGATATTTATAGATAGATAAAATTATTATTAATGATATATATTTTATGCACCTGCACGATTAAGTAAGGTCAGAAGTCCTAACTACTCAAAGTGAGCAAAATGAAACTGTATTGAATTGAATATGGTTAAAAATTCTTAGAAACTGAAAAGTAATTTGTGTTAACTGATATGATTTTTTATTTTATCCAACTATACCGTAGCATTAAATTACTATGTATCATGACATAACATATTTTCAAATTACAATACTTTTTAATCAAATTATACTAATTTTTCAATCAAACCTTTTGTGAACTATTTTTTTATTTTGTTGATTTTTTTTAATTTGAAAAAAAAAAGAAAAGAAATTAATATCCAATGATCAAATTCAACCAATTAGACCCAATTTGATGAATTTTTTGTCAAAGTCAACTCAGTTAAATTTAGACAAAATTTTGATCTAATTGACTCAATCAAACTCTACCAAATTTCAATCATGATGACCTGTACAATTAAATTTTGAGTTAGGTCAATTCAATTAAATTTGGTCGAGATTAATTCTACCGAATTAGACCAAATTTTGATTATTGTTAACTCGGACAAATTCAACTAAATTTAAAATGAGAATAACTCAGCCAAATTCAAACAAATTTTGATCAGAACTAACTTAACTGAATTCGACCAAATTTTATCTGTAACTAACTCAGTCAAATTTCAATCATGAGCGACTAATCCAAATTCGAAAAAATAGATCTTGACAAAATTGTCATAACCTTATTTTAATTTTTATATATATTTGGAAGTCGTTTTTATGTATTTTAATCAATTAATGACCATAAATTATGCTTAAATATGCTTATTTACTAATTTTAAATGAATTTTCATCAACTATTGAAATTGCGTGATGGTGCCAAGAGAATCATGTGGAATTAGTGATAGAATAATACATCAGTATGTGTTTTTTACAGAACCCCATTGAACGACTCCTTCACATTCTTTAGGCTTGTGGACATCGATTGTTGTGGTGTTAGCCAGAAGCTGACCCGCTACAACCTTTACCACCAAATTAGTGCATTTAGGATACATCATAAAAGTTTGGACCCACCCATCGCCCAACCAAACCTCTCCTATGATAATCATATGTAAACTAAACCTCGTGCTTCCTCGTTGAATATCTTCAGCAATGGCCTGAACCACTGTGTCTTCCACAATGGGTTGGTTATCTTCCCACCCAGTCGTACTCAACTTCAAATGCAACTTTTTTGTCTCCTCATTTTCCAACAATAAAACTGCATCCGGTAACATGTATTGGGGCATAATGGGAGTGATCACAGCCAGCGTTTCATTTTCCCGGTAATTTATTTTCGCTTCCAGGTTTAGGATGTTGATGTTGGAGTAGTTCATGACGTTGCAAATGGTTACGGTCGCGTCCCATGTGGATGAGACCTCGCCCTCGGAAACTTCGAGATGAGGAACGTGAAACGAGTCGAGGAAGAACTTGGGTGGGATGGGATCAAACGTTGGTTGGTATGATTGCCTTTGCCTTTGGTGAAGGGTAAGTCCCACGAACAACATTGCAATCAGAGCCAAGCGCAGCAAATTCACCAGAGCATCCCAATCGAAATTTTCTTCTTCGCATGACTCAATCATTATGTGACGATCATTGATCTCAAGACGGTGTTCCTGAATGTCTTGAGGCAGAGGAGAGAATTGGATCCTTGATTCAACTGGAGGTGTTGAAACGGACATTATTAGGTTTTGAGAAATTCAGATTTAGATTGGTAAATGTTGATGATGATGATGATATTTGACTTGATACAAACTGGATGTGTCACTATTAAATATATATATATATATATATATATATATATATATATATATATTAAGGTTTGTTGAAAGGAACAGGAGATGTTAAAGTTGACAATATATCACAACTAAAATATTTCCGAAAAGGGTTAATTTTGGTGCAAGAGCTTGTTGGGGCTAGTAGATATATTAATTGCAATGATTGAGCATTTGGTAAGTGTTTGTTTTTGCCTGTGGTGATTTTTGTTTTAGGTGTATATGACATTATTGTAAAATCTCATGATTAGTTAATGGTCAACTTTTTATTTTCAATGTTTTACTAATTATTTTGGAAATTGTTCGGTGGCTTACATGTTTCGCTAATCTTTTGGATATTGAATTTAATTTGTACTAATTAATTTTAAGTTTAAGACCATTCATTGGGACCTTAAAAGGAAAGGACTATTTATTAAGTATTTCGTTTCACAATAAATAGTATTTTTAAAATATATGTTTAAAAATTTATCTAATATAAATATTCCAACATATTGAAAATATATTACTATTTGTTGACATAAAAACAATATTTAAAAAAAAAATAGGAACAGGTATAAAATATTTCTTAAATCTAATTATTTAATAATTTACTCATTAATTTCGTTTGTTCATTCTAAATTAATCGATTATCAACCTTTTGAGAAATAAGTTCCTAAATCTTTAACACCAATACGATATAAATTATGAAGATTAAATGAATATTTAGAAATACGTTTTACACTGAAATGAAGAGAAACTGAACATAATTAAAACTTTTTCTGCATCTTCACTTTGACTATTTTAAACTCTCTCAAAATTAATTTAAAAGTGTATCGTAGTACTATTATTTTTTTTTATATTGAATGTTTTTTTTTTTTAATTTGTGCTGATATGCATAGAGAGGTTCAAAACCAAAGTGCTCTAGGACCGTTAAAACACAGATGCGAGCAACAAATGGTTCGTAAATGCTGGCGATGACTGTACTTAGTAATTATTATTATTAACACGGTTGGGTTATGTGAAATATGTGGTGAGACTGCAAGGAACCAACATATTCATGTGCAGCCAGATACCACATTCAATAACTCACTTAGACAAAGCTTTTCCAGCATCTCATCGATAACATATATATATATATATATATATATATTAGATACCAAACTGAAATATTCACATAAATTACTTTAAGAGCACAAATTGCATATACCTTATCAGTTGGTCTCACAGGCACACTACTGTCATTATTGCTTTGGTTTGGAGGGGGCTCTATTGAGAAAAGAGGCATGGATGTTGAAGAAGTTCCTGATGAGACATTCACCTACATGTTAAATATACCAATTCTGTTTTATTACAGGGGAATAGAATGTGATGAACAGATGACAAAATGAAAACCACATCATAAAAATTAAAAAGAGAGACACCTAGAGATGAAGGATATTTATGATTTAAAATTTCTAGTAGTCGAGGAATGCAGTGATCAGTTCTTTAACCTCGTAAGAAACAGTCTCAGTTCCAGTTAAGCTGCACAAAGCCCTTGGCTTCTGCTTTGAAAATGAAAATAACTTTGCTACGATGTCCTGAAACAAAGAAATTCTACAACCAAGTAACATTTAAATTTAAATTAATGTACAATTATAAATAACATATTAATAAAAGATAGAAACTACAACTTTAGGACAGCTGCAGCAAAAAGAAAGTGAAACTCTGTGTGAACTGGTACAAAAACTTAGTAGAACCTACAAAAGCAACACCAGTAAAAAGAACGTTAGAAACAACAGAGAGATGTTAGTGAACTGAAATAACTCAGCAAAACAGGGTTAGAAAGTTAGATAACTGACTAAGGCAGCAAAAAAAATGTTAGTCACAGAAAATTAGAACAACTGAAACTGTTAGTCACAACAAATGAAGAGTTAACTATATATTTAAAATAACATCAGAAAGAAACTACTATTCCAAAAAACAGCAAAATAAGCTTGAACATCTACGAAAATAAGAAAACAATTACTAAACAGTGAATCTAACTAAAAGATAACCAAATATGAAATCAAAACTAAGAATAGACCTAGTATCTAATCCTAGCTAACTAAAACAGAGAAGAAATGCAAAAGTAACAGCATACCAGTAAAAGCAAACTAAAACAGCAGAGAAAGCTCCCCGCAAACTTTGAATTTACATTTATGTGCGGGGGAGAATTATTCACATGTTAATAGAGAACTAAAAATGGTTCTTGGAAACAGAAAAAAAAAATCAAATGAAAATGTTCCAACTAAATGAGAATTACAAAGAAGAATGAAACTTAAACATCCACACTGATGTATCACTACTGTTGACTTGCTTTTGGGTTGACCACTGTTTGAGAAGGAATTGCACTTGACTTATGTTGAACCAGTTCATTCACAGCAGTAGCGAGTTGTCCAATTTGAGTTTTTAAATCTTGAAACGTAGCTTCTATTGTTGGATCAACTTTGGCTTGCTGTTGTGGTGCAAAATCTGATTGTCCAAACTGCTGGAACTGTCCAGGATTGGATCCTACCTTCTGCTTGAACTGTTGAGCCTGTTGATTGATCTGTTGCATTTGTTTATGTGGCTGCTGGACAAACAACTGTGTTTGCAGATGTGGTGCTGGCACATATCTCATGTTAGGTATATCGCTCCCCCCAGAACTATACTGCTGCTGTTGTCCTTGATTCTGGTTCGTCCAGGCCTGTTGGGGCTTCCTAAAAGCATTTTGCTGGCCCTGATAAACTCCAGCCAACAATTCGGTTCCAATATTAGAGACTTCTTGCAGCCGAGGGCTCTCAACAACTAAATGGTAAAATCAACTCAATGACAAAGCCTTGCACCAACAAAAAAACAATGAGATCACAGATTCATAGCTTATATGAGCTAAAAAAGGTTACACTTTACAAGAATAATAGCTTACGTTTGTACCTATTAACAGTCAAGATAGTGAATCACTAATAAACTGTTTTGTTGGCTTTAATAGGCCAAGAATGACCCAGTGCCAGTATAACTAGTTGCTAATGCCTTTCCAGCAGAGGTGGGCTGGGAGAATGCTAACTGAGAACGTCCAAGCTCGAGACCGGGGCAGAAACTCTTCCTGCAACCAATATAACATGGGAAGTTCAAATCACTAGGCAAGCAAATGGTTGAAGAATAATTAAATGTACGTTTAGATGAGTGATTAAAAAAATAATTTCGAGATAAAATGATTTGTTTTAATGTCTTTATTCTAAAAGTAAATTTGATACAAGACTTCCATATATCCTTTTTAATCCAAAGCAGAACTGTTTATAACAAGGCATCCCTATATTTTCTAAAATCACATTTGAAATGAAGCAAAATCAATTATGATACTTCCTTTTTTTAAAATCAAACACGTTTTCCCAACCACTTAGCACTAGCTCCATGCAGTTAGTATTAGGACGTAAAGAGAAATAATATTATTTAGAGGTCTTCCATTACCTATGAATTTATTGAATTTACATAAAATATTTGAAGATTCCATAATGAAACTAATGATGAATTGGGGTGCACTTCCCAGAGGGTCAATTAAAGCCAAATTTAATTGAAGTTACCTCGCTGCCTCTAGCAACTGGGTTGCAATGCCTTTTCTTCTGTTGGAGGGAGTAATCCAAATGGCCCTAACGCCACAAGCAGCTGCAGTTGGTTCGCTGTCACAGAAGATTGCCCATTCCATCTTTTCGGAATCACTCACATTAACAACTTTTCTTTGGACCTCCCTTTGAAAAATAGCATTCCCAAACTGAAGAGTTGTAGAACGCGTCGTCTCTCCCCTTTTCTTCGCGCTATGAACAGGTACAGCACCAGAGCTAGACACAACTTTGAATGCCTTTTCAATTGGTTCTGCAACGAGACACCCAGCAACCCTATTAAGAGAAACAAACAGATACATCTTACAGCGCTCGTGAAGTATCCACCCACTTCCAATCTCAATTTCCATCATCCTCACCACCTCTTCAATTTTCTTCCTGTGAGAAAACGGGTCGGTCTCCGAGAACAAAATGACCCGACCCGAATACAAACTGGGTAGAGAAATAACATTTTCTTTGGTCCAACCCTGCAGAATAAAAAAATAAGATAAAATTGGAGATAACAATCAGCAAAAGAAGAGAGTGTAGGCGGAGAGCTAACTCTGAATTGGATTCCCTGCGTGTATGATTTGTGAAATTCGTTGTGGGATTTCTCGTCTTGTGGATCGCCGGGAGTGAACTTCACGCCGCACGTAGAACACGCGCGTAAGAGGAAATCGGATTGGCCAAAATCAAGGTGAAACTGAGCGTAGCTTCTCTTCTTGTTTTTGACGAGTGTTACGGGTTTGGGATCCGAAGTACCGGCGTTAGGGTTTGGGCGCCTTCGGGTGTAGGTGTGGATGATGTGGTGTTGCTGATTCTCCCAGACTGACAAATCATTTTCGTTGTTGGAAGAAGAGGAAGCTGGGGTGGATCTGAAGAAAGCGGTGATCTTGGACTGCATTTGTGATTCTTTCTTCCTTCTGTGGCAGCGTTATCGATGGTTTTTTTCATTTGCCGCCAAAACTTTTCGTTTTGTTTTTAAAATTCCTCTCGTTGTCTCTTTTCAACGTGGAATTGAAGAAGCTCCAAACCAAATTATTCCATACATATAGCTGCTTAATGATTTCATCAATTCACATTTAGCTGCAAATTAAAGACATAAGTTATTATATCATTTTATTAAATAGTTATAATAGACCAAACAATACATTCATTGATATTATTGATAGATAAAGGCTTATTCTCGATTGTAATTTTGTTTATCGTTTATAGTTAATTGTTATTCTAACAATACTATATTTATTAATTGACGGTCTAAAAATATTTTATATTAAATACGGACAAATATTCGCTATAATATTTATTTTTATTAAAGTAAACCTATAATAATATTCATTTATCACATATTTTTGTGTAAACATTCAATTTTATCCACAGTAAATAAAATTTTATTTCAAAAAATTATTGTTTGAAAAATAAATATTTAAGATTTTCCTTTTTCTTTAATTTTAATAAAGTTAATTAAAAAGATTTTTGGAAAAAAATTTAAGAAAAATCTCTTTTTAAAGGAAAAAAAAAAGAAAAACAGAAAAAAAATAATGAAATTACGTCTTTGACTAGATTCTCTAAAGAATATTATATATATATATATATATATATATATATATATATATATATATATATATATTTGTTTGAAATTCTTTTTTTGTCATTTTAAAATCTTTATTTTTAAATTTTTTATTTATTTTTTTTTTCTTTCATGAGTCTAACTAACCTGATTTGATGTTATTATTTATATCTCTCATGTTTCCATTTTTATACCTTTAAGATCAAGTCCATAATGTTTTTAGTGTTAACACTTTTTTTTACACATATTTTTTGGCAAAGTTTAATACATGTTTAATAGTTTATCTCAATACTAATTCACCTATAAGTCATTTGGCTCATGTGTTAACACATGTCGTCTTTTCTCTTATCTCTTCGCCAACTTTCTCCACGCTTGTATTGATACTTATCACACCATGCAACTAAACACCTACCTTTTCTTTCCTATTCCTCTACTTAACAATGGCAAAACTCATTTTTTTTTAACCATTGTCTCCGGCATCATAATGACAATGACTTAAACTCCATTGATTTTTTTTAAGGATCATAACACAAACCCAACCTTCACTCATAACTCACCAGGATAACAATCTTCACAACCCATAAAACTTTCGCCACGCATTTAACTCATTCATACGCACAAGGTATATGAGAAGCTGATAAGAGGATTCAAAGAAGTCTAGGTTACAACATTCGCTAGCAAATAAGTTGTGAAAGGTATTCCTTAACCCATAGATAAATGATGAACATAATTAAATATATGTTGGTTTTGTTTCTCGCACTGTGACAAATTAAAATTACATGAGTTATTTTTAACATGTCTTTGTTTCATATATCTCCGAAAAAATTCCCACTTCACACATCATCATTGTCATTTCCACCGTCCCACCACTGTCTACAACTTTGATTCTTTCTATTCAGCCCATCTATCATCATTCAACCCTTAACATGACATAAAATCACCTTTCAAGGCTAATCCATCATCAGATTAACATAAAGGTAATACTTTCGATCACTTTTGTCACCATCATTCCCACCTTTTTTTAGAACCAGCTTCACAAAGTCACTATTCTTACTATTCTCCATCTCCACAGTTATGTTCAACCTCAACGTCCACGCACCTAAAGCTATAACCCACACTCCCAACACACCCAAACAATGGCTATTTTAAGAACCCATCTTCTCCACGATCTTGATAGGATGTTATGACAACTTAGAACTGTCTGTTGTCGAGCTTATCATAACTCAAACTAGTATGTTGTCAAGCTTATCACAATTCAAAATGGTATGTTATCCAGCTTGTCAAAGCTCACAATGGTATGTCGCCATGCTTGTCATAACTTATAAAGGTGTGTTGTCAAGCTTGTCTCTGTTAGGATGCTCACACATCACAAACTTCAAAATCATCTTCATTTTCTATGGTCATTTGGCCTTTTAAAAATTTTCACAATAACCAAAATACAAACCTAACACTACACATTACATAAACTCATTTCACCAATCTTCACTCACTCTAAATCCATCATCACTTGACCATTTCCATCATTTTGGGGAACTTCATTCATTTGGTCGGAAGGCCTACAAGATCAACAAGGTCGATGAGGACATCGAGGTCGGTGAGACCAACAAGGTTGGCAAGGTCGTCAATCCTAATTGTTCCCCTTTTTAGAAAAGTTGTGTGATTTAAAGTTTACCAACCTTCTTATTTGTGCACCTATGGTTTTAGATTTATTCACCCATATTTTTTTATTGGTTTCTTGGGTTAATCATTTCATGTTTACTTGGTGCACATCCACGTTTTGTTAACTCACACATGTTTTTTTGTTGTTTTTGAGCTTATTTTATTTTGCTTGTTGCACCTCATTATTCAGTGCACACACTTCATACTAATTGCTCACCACTATTCGTTTTACTATTATATATCTTTTTTATTTTTGTTTTATATTTTCGCTATTTTAAAACTTGGACTTTTATTTTATTTCATTTCTAAACACTTGTCTTGAACATTTCGTGTCTTTCACTATCTCACACGGTCACCTTTTTTTATAATATGAAAACAATAAAAATTATAAAATTATAAACAAAAATGACTTCTTTGTGTTTTTAAAAGTACGAGTACTTGTGATAGTCAACATTGTCCTTATACTTAATTTTGTAAGAGCAAATGCAAGTTTTAATGAGTGAAATACTCGTATGGGGTAATCTTTTCCCATCTTTGTTGTGCTCTTTATGAAGTTGATAACCATAGACTTGATGTTCCTAGGCAAAGCCTTGAGGCAGTTCTTCCGGTGGGCAAAAAACCCTCCTTTGTTTGCTTTCATTGTTGACTCAATATCGATGAGAAAACCCTACCAGAGTGATACAACAAATTTTAGAAGAAAGTTAGGAAGAAAACAACAGCTATAAAATGATAACGGCAAAGATTTTGAGAAGCTTTGCAAGAAAATGACTTTGGAGATTGATATTTACAGAAACAGAAAGGACCGAAAGGAGTAGATGATTTAAGATACACACCCATAAGAAAGTTTAAATAGGATAGTAATCCAATCAAACAAATAACTGGTATATATACTTTGAACACTCAATTTCAATTTTATTCGAATAAATATTAATATAAAAAATAAAAAAATAAAAAATATATAAATATTTCCTTTTATATCATATTTACTTTATTTATTTCATTTTATTTACCATGTTTATTGTATTTATTTCATTTTATTTTACTTGATTTTATATATCAATAAAACAAGTAACTGGTATATATATTGGAACACTCAATTTCAATTTAATTCGGGTAAGTAATAATATAAAAAATATATAAAATTAAAAAATATATAAATATTTCCTTTTTTTATCTATTTACTTTATTTATTTCATTTTATTTGATTTTATTTATCATGATTACTGTATTTATTTCATAATTTTATTTATTGTGTTTACTTTATTTATTTAAATTTATTTTCTTGATATATACATATACCGTAAAAATTCAATTTTATTCCGATAACCAATAATATAAAAAAATTAATAAAATTAAAAAATATATAAATATTCCTTTTTTTAATCATATTTACTTTATTTATTTCATTTTATTTGATTTTATTGATCATGTTTACTGTATTTATTTGATTTTATTTATTTTGTTTACTCTATTTATTTGAATTTACTTTTTTTTTATTGGGTACACCATCATTGGATAAGTAATAATATAAAAAAATATATAAAATTAAAAAATATATAAAAATTACCTTTTTTTTTATCATATTTACTTTATTTATTTAATTTTATTTGATTTTATTTATCATGTTTTTTGTAGAGGAACATAATAGCAGATTTTATTGGCCACAAAAAAGGAAATGCAAAAGCAGAAACTGGTTTGTAAATTAAAAAAAGTTTGAAGGTAGCAACAAAGCATTTCATGAAAGCAAGTGGTGTGGAAGGCCATTACTGTTTGACGGGCCTTGTGTTTGATATGTTTATATGACGTTACTGGTGAAGGAAGGCCCAATCCGAGTTGTACGAAAGTACTAGCTGAGACGAAACTCACTTTCTTTGTGGGCGTGCCAAATGCAAATGCAAATGCAACAAACGCAGCAGCAGGCCACGACGGCACCCATCTCAACCTCCACTCCTCCTCCCTCCTCCGGTGGCTCCGCTTCTGAGGCACCGCCGAAGCAGGTGGCTCAAGCAATGGACAAGCTAGGACAGGCCGAACGAATCATCGCTGACATCCGAATCGGCGCCGACCGCCTCCTCGAAGCGCTATTCGTCGCGGCAGCGCAGCCTCACCAAGGCAACAAGCCTCTCCAAATGTTCCTCAAGGAAGACGCCTGCATGCGTCAGTATCTTCAAGACCTTCGATCGCTTGGTAATCGTGTCGTTGGATTCGTGCCCCTTCGTTTTTTTTTTACCCGCGGATTAGGGTTTTGGTTTGACCTCTTCGACGTCGTTTTTATGATTAGTTCTGCGTGGTTTTTTTGTTTTGTAGGTAAGGAGTTGGAAGAATCTGGAGTTCTCAGTGAATCACTTCGATCGAGGAAAGACTTTTGGGGCTTGCATATGCCGCTAGTTTGTCCAGATGGCGCTGTGGTTGCATATGCGTGGAAACGACAGCTTGCGGGTCAAGCTGGCGCTTCTGCCGTCGACAGGACTAGGTTCGTTTCTGTTAAATTTCTTCTTCTTCAGTTCTGTATGCCGTTTGAATTTCCTTGTTTGGATAACGAAATAGAATGGAAAACAATGGATTCAAATTCAAACGTGTTTTGGTTATTTGGTGGTGGTGTGTTGAACATAGGGAAGACAACTTAGCGAATGATGGTATCTGGTATTCTTAGACCAGTGTTTTTTTTTTTTGAGGATTTTGTGTGCATGCATAAGTAGATATCTTAATCTTCTTGTTTTGCTATTCGCTCCCGAATACGTATAGAGCAAAGGAGTAATAATAATTGATATGACCCTATGCTGCGTGCTAACCGCCTCAGTCTAAGTTGTGTAGAAATAGTGATAGTTAGTATGAGTAAGTTAGTTTGTTTATCGTAGACAGTTAGACACATAGCAAGACTGTTAACAACTGTTTTTGCTGACGTCTCAGTTCACTTTCATGAAGTTTGCCTCCAAATTTTGTTGGTCTCAAAATTGACTTGAATTTTGCTGTTATCCTTGCCAACAATATTTTGCACGACATTTAGCTGCTCCACTTTGCTGAATACAATTGTCAAAGAAATACTTGGCCCCTTTCTTTATGTTTTGTTTTTCATGGGTATTCTTGCTTGCTGACTTGTCATTCTCGATGCTGCTGATTTGTGTTACTTTAGCTGCTCACTTAGGCTTTTGAATGATACCAGGTTAGCTCTCAAAGCCTTCACTGATCAGAAAAGGCATTTTTTCCCACATCTTGATGATGGACTTGAAGCTAGTGACTCGGCTTCAAAGAAATGTTGTGTGTCTGAAGAAATTACAGTGGATCCCAAGGAAGAAATTAGGTTTTTAAGGACGCTACCTGATGTTCTGAAGTCTGTAGAGAAGGATGTGCCAAGTCTGAAAATTTTAACTTTTGAACGATTGGACTGGTTAAAAAGAGCCTCCACACTTAGCTCATCGGCAAATGAGAGTTCTCTAGAACATAACTATCACGGTTCTAATAAGTTAAGGCTAGGATCAGTTGGAACTGTTGCTGAAGAGAAGGTTGCGGTGATAGAAATGTTATTCCCATCAATCTTCAGAGCTGTTGTATCCTTGCATCCTGCTGGTTCCATGGATCCTGATGCTGTAGCTTTCTTTTCTCCACATGAGGTATACCTTCCAGTGTTACTATCACATGAGAAATGTTAGGGACTCTCTTTCAAATACTCTATTGTTGCTGAATTTTATTGCAATTACAAATTTTGATGGGTTGCACTTCTCATTTAATGACTTACCTGATTTAGAAGTGGAACCTTCCGTAATACGTGACTTTTTATGATTCTCAGCCGATGGAGTGTCGAAGATATCATTTTTCTTGTGACATATATATCATAATTTATTCTTCAGTTTCCTGAAATTCATTAGGTGTGTGAAATGTTTGCTTACCAGCATGCCATGGACATATTAGATGATGTCTTAACACAAGTTGTTGTGATAGTTCTTGTAACTGATGTTAATTTCCGTTTCTCATCTCCTTCCCAGTCCTTAGTTTCCGTAAGTTAAGTTTCCATGGTTATCAAAACTCGTGAGTCAACTCATAAACTCATCCAATTGTACATTCCCACTCCCTCAAACATAGTTCACTTGCACATAGCATCAATTTGGAGTAGGCTTGTGTAAACTAGAGTAAAATTGTGAGCTTAGAGTGGATTCAACAAACTCAGTTGGACACTAGAAAAAAGCCAAAAATGACACTGGATTTTGTTGTTTCTAGGTCATGATGTATGCTAAAACACATCTTGGTAACAATTCTGTGGTTCACTGGTTCTCTCTTGCAAGTTTCTGTCTGGTTTTATTGTTGATCTTGTGTTTTCCTATGGTTTAACAGATCTGTCTTAGTGTCTTTCTCCGCTCCTCTGCACTCTCCCATTTACTCTCTTTTGTCCATTTCATAGACAGGGCTGGCAAAAGCTACAAAGTTAGTGGCTTGGGTCATATTAGGGTTTTAGTTTTGTTTACTCCTCTCTTGCTATTTTGGATTGCTGGGCCTTGGTTTTTATGTCCAACAACTTCTTTTTTATGTGAAGCATAATCCATATTATAATCAACTAGAGTAATGATAAAAGGATACTAATATTACATAAATATGAAAAAATAATTAAAAATTATAGATAATATGATCAACTAATAATAATAATATAATAATAAATAAAAAGTATAAAAAGTTATTAATAGGTATTTTAATATATTTTTTATTCAAATTAAATGTAAGTTGACAAGCTCCCACGAAGAGCTCATACATTTCTGTGTCGGCTTCATTGTTTGAAAACAAAGATTCATAAGCATAACCACCGATACCAAACAAATAAATTCATAATTTAATAAGCTCATAAGGTAGAATTTTTTATTTTTCTAATTACCTATTTGAGTAAAGCAAGCATGGAAACAAGAGGTTAGTGAACTAAAATCAGGTCCAAGTATGGCTGACCCAATGGTTAACGTTTGTTTTTTTACATCTGTACCCAAATCCCACCAGCTAGGAGCCACATGCACCTAGTGTAAAACTACCACCGCAATCAGGTAGTCTTTTGTCTGGAGGCACTGTTTGATTGGCTTGGCCCCCCAAGTTAGGAAAACTAACCTTAGTTGGGCCTAGAAATCAAGTGGGTCATTGGTGTATGCTCAGCATTGTTGGTTAAGAGTAGGCAATATTAGTAAACTTATTAGAGTAAAATTATTTAGCCTGCCACAGGATTGGTATTGGTTAGTTGGTCTATTAATTTTGAGTGGAAGAGACCAGTTTTGCAAATTCCTGGGAAAAGACCGGGGTATATCAGTGCTGCTTTGTGTGTTGGGACAGGATTGTGAATTTTGTGACTGTGACGGCTTGGTGATGCCCAGCTCATGGTTGCTTATAGGGAATTTCTACATCTGGTTTGTTGAGACACATACTTTTTCCGTACTTCTGTATTTAGTTTAGGAGGAATTCTTGCCTCCTCGGTATTTTGCACCAATTTATTTGCTCCTATCTCACTTATTTTTATTTTAAAAAAGGTTTATTTGTTATTTCATAATCAATTTGCTTGATTTTACATCTGAATATTCCAGTTTTATATGTGTACTACTTAACAGAGTGGAAGCTACGTGCATGCACGGGGTTTTTCAGTTCATCATGTGTTTAGACATATTACGGTAACAGTCTTGTTGCTTATCATTTGATTCTTTTAGTTACTATTTGAGGTCCTTTTTATTATAGCTTATAGTTGTCTTGCATTGCAGGAGTATGCTGCGACTGCTCTTCAGTATTTTCTTGGGAACCAGACTGAAACCGGTTTATATTGTCTTTTGGTACTGTAATTATCTTTTTCTTGTATGATGCTTCGTTTTTTTGAAGGTATTAATTATTGATATATTTGAGGTTTTCTTAGCTTTCTGCCTTTTATGTTGTAGCATTGGATTTGCAGCTTCCAGACTCTGTTTTCAAAACCATGCAGGTTCAATTTAATGTTTCCATAACCTTAGATTTTCCTATCATTTAGGAAATGTAATGATCTCAATTTGTTGGTGGTGCAGCAAATGTTCACGGTTACTTGCAATGGATAAAAAATCAACTCTGCTGTTACCTCCAGTCCATCGACCTTATTGGCAGTTTTCCTTTTCAAAAATTTTAAGCATATCCTCAAAAGACCAGAATTCTGATACTAGGACTTATCATATTGGCTGCCTTTCTGAGGAAATATAACTGGATCTCCCTATGACTCAGGTAAACTAAGTGCTCAATTCTATGTGGATCTACCAGGAGCTAGAGTTTCCATCTCATTGTTGTGGGCATGAATTGGAAGATATGAGTTGGTGAAGAGTTTTCTTTACAATTGATCTATATATTTCATCTCTTGGATTGCATCTTCTGGAAATCATCGAGAATGGCTTCTTATGTGAGCCTCATAAAAGTGGTCGGATCTATTGATTCTCATAAGATATATCTCAGATCACGTTTTTTGAGATTTGTTCTTTGGACACCTGGAAGTTCTCACTGATCATTGCTTCAAGGAAAAGGTACAAAATATGATCTGTTTTTGCTAGATGAAAGTGCCATCAGATTTAGTATGATGCTGACTACTCAAGTACCTTCTCCTTCCAAATAGTGGAAAATTGCTGGGCAATTGAGAATATGTGGTTGAGCCATCTGTATATGGTCCTATGAATGTAAGTGTTCTGAGGGAGGATGATGTGACCATAGCAAAACAGTTTATTGACTGGACAACAAAGCTAAATTTTCGAATTGACAAGTCGTGTCATTGCAGGAACTGAATCGGTCCTAAGTATTGAATTCATTGATCAAAGGGGATAACATTGCAAACAAATTACTAAAATGATATAATGTTGAAGCATATTACTTAATTTCGAATTAGGCTGTCTTTGTTTTGTAGGGTGTCTTGGGTCATTACTAAGCGTTGTGATGGCTTAGTGTTGCCTGCATCCTTTTTAATTTTAAATTAAACATAAGTTTTATGTCTCGTGTGATAGACATGTGATTAGTTAAGGGAAATAAATAAATAAATATATAAAAAGGGCTAAATGGTAAATGGATACAATTGGAGTAGGTATTTTTTTTTATCACAATTGTTATTTTACGGGAATAATAGTTTTAAAAAAGATTGACATTCACTGTGAAATAAGGTTCCCATCTATTTTTCATCCACGAAGAAAGAGAGAACGTAGAACGAGAAGTCAAGGAGTTGAAATCTTGTTATAATTTCATTCTATCTAATTAATTCACAAAAGGAGCACTCAAGATCACTCAGGATGGTTTGCACAATAAAGAAAGGTACACGTTTCTTTTTTCTATCTAACTTTTGTGAGAATCGTCAATTCTAAAATCTTATTTGAGTTTTTTTATATTATGTAATTGTTAGTAAAACACCAGTAAGTCTCACTTTATAGTTAGACGTATCACATTCACATAATGTAAAATCATTATGGTTTTCTAATTCAAGCTTCTAAGTCATAATGGATTACAAGTGACATGATAATCTTAAAAAAATTCCTTTGTGAGAGATTGGGTTCAGTTGTTTGTTTGAACACACACTTTAAAAGACCGTACGTATGTTGATTTAGTCTAGTGTACCTTCACTTAAGGGTGCATCTTTCAATTCTTAGAAATTGAAAACTCCTCATGTTGATATCAAATCAACCACTGGTTGATTTTGATACATCCATTTTCCTTAAGATTGATCTCTATGGCTATAATAGTGAAAATGATTTAGAACAAGGATGGAATTGGGAGAAGTTTAGTTCTTTATTGTAGGTTTATTTCTGGATAAGGAATTTAGTGGTTATTATGAAGTTAAGAAGTTTAAGTATCAGATTATATAAACATTTATTATACTAGATGGACTATTATTAATACATACAATTTTATTACATATAATTAGCCATTATTCTAATAAAAAAATAAAAAAGAAAAAGAGTAGAGCATGTGATACTGATATTCATGATTAAATATACTCCATGAACAGAGATTAGTGATCTTTCTAACAGGTCTTATATGTGGTTATAACCGCTATGAATTCTTCATAAATTTTTTATATTGATAGATTTGCGTAAGAGGCAAAAGTCAAAAGCCCTTACCGTGATCCGTGAGAAGCACAGGCACTTTCAAAAGAATAAAAAACAATAATCTGATAAGTGAGAAGCACAGGCACTTTCAAAAGAATAAAAAACAATAATCTGATAAGGACTCGTTATCAACAGATCATTAAACTTAGGAGTGTTTAAATATAGTGGCAAAGAAATAGATGCAGAAAACAAGAAGTAAGAAAAATAAAAAAGGCGAGAGTGGCATGACACGACTACTACTACGTCAGTCATATATGGGTTGAATCCATGGGGAGCAATAATTGCACGTAATGGCGTGTGATCTCACATGGGCCAGTTGTCGGCAGGAGTAGCTTCGTGCGTGGCAAAAGGTTGGTCATTCATCTGACATCCCAATTTCATTTTGAGATGCCATTTGGCTCACTCATTGAAAACGAACAACCTCTGTGCCCACATCTCTAGACACTTATGTGTGTGCCAACTGCATGGCAGATAATTATTTCATGCCATATCAGATTCATCACTCCACGTCAAATAACAACAACGCAGCTGCCAAGGACCCAACTCCACTAACATCTAATTGGACTCCACCACAACTTACACAAAACCATGTGTCTATAACGTACTCACCACTCCGTTACGTACCCACAGCTAATTTATATACCCTTTTTATGTGGAATTTCAAGTCTCAAACCAAAAATAGACATGGCACATGGCACATGGCTTCTTATCTTTCGCTCCTTCCAAAGTTTCCACCAAAGCAGATTTGCAACTTTCGAGATTGTTGAGAGGAAAAAACAAAGGAAAGGGATTTGTGTGGAAGATATTTTGCGGTGGATTTCTGCGCATTTACTTCTAGTTCAACAAAAAAATTGACAGTTTTGGGGGCTACTTTCAAAACCAATTATACTACGCCACACTCTGACTCCAAAATTAATGCGTGTTACAGACTAGTCACCAACGCATACCTCTTTTCATAAGGGTGCGAATTATCCAACATTGCTGATATTAGTTCCAGTCACGTGCCTCTTATGCAATTCCAAGCATTTCTGAATGAAGTTAAACAAGGGTCCAACCCCGAACTTCAGTTTTGGTCATGACCTGCTTTCAAATTCATCATAATATTTTTCACACGATATGCAACATGCTGTACCTCCATTTGCCTGGACTTTTGTTTGACTAGTCGTTATCAAAATATTAAAAACGAAAATGCATCCTTTCAAGAAACACGAACGCAACATAGGATCATAAAATTCGCGTGGAAAATCACTTCTACTAGTATTGAATTATAGTTTAGGGATGCAAGAACATCGGAGTCCAATAAAAGGTCAGCAACTAATAATAAATGCGTTGGTTTATTACAAAGAAACAAAAAATTCAGAGAAGGAAAAAATCCACCATCATTCGAATTTAATGCACCAAAAGTAGAAGGAAATACAAGTAACAAAAGGCAGTATCATAGCGAATATATACTCTCCATGTCTTCCGCAATAACTAAGAATATTCAAAATCCACATCAATTTGCTCGCAGAATGAATACCTTATCCACCGATTCTGCTAGCTCCAACCCGTTCAGAAGTGAATTCATGAAATTTATCAGTCATGTCTCGGATGAAGAGGTTCTCCAATAACATCATCGATTTGACCACAGTACTTTCCACTATTCATCTCCACAAGGATAAAGGAGGAGTACCAGGCAAAATATCTTACACAAATCCCCGCCTAACATTAATACTTTTATAATGTCAATGCATTTAGGTTTGCGTTGCATCAATCCACCACGGCACAGCTTAAAAGGTCGCATCATCAAAAGTCTCAACCAACACGAGGTTGACAAAAGATCACTCAAACATAAATAATAAATGAACTAAACGATTGATGATTGATTGCGGCTCAATATCTACAACCATTAGCACTTAAATGTCATAGTGGAAAATACAAAGCATACACACGAGATTTCAAGGGCACATGAAATCTCATATACTCAAACACTATCATACCACTGGTACTAGAAAATTCGCCAAGACATTTTAAGATAGACAGAAAGAAAGGGGCATGCTATCTACAACTATTTGGAAAAACAAAAAGGAAAAAGGGTACACCAAACAATTTGTTTTAACGGCCATCAGCTGAAGTAAAAGAATCTGCAAATCCGGTAGGCCTTGCGGGGATACTGCTCTTACTGTCTTCTAGGTCCATATAACTCATGTCCTTTCCTTCTGCCTCTTGCCATCCCTTAACCATCTGGTTAAGGGGAAGGCTATAATCGATCCCAGAATACTCCTCAGTGTCATCATCAAAGGGTTTCCATTTTTCAACAAGCGGTGCCAGCACATTTACGGCATGACCCATCTCTGGCCGTTGGCTCGGTTCTCTGGCAGTGCAGTGCCCTGCTAATTCAGCAATGATGGAGATGCTCTCAAATGTTTCTTCCTTAACATCAAGGACTTTGTCAATAGCAGCCATTAGCTTCTTCTTATCTGATTTTATATGCCAGAACCATGCTGCTAAGTATTGGCTTTCCTCAGGTCTGTCCTCGTCAAGTGCCATTAATCCAGTCAATAGCTCCATTAGCACAACCCCAAAACTGAAAACATCCGCTTTTGTAGTGATTTTTCCTGTCACTGAAATATATTTGAACATTGAAATCAGGATTAGTATAAAATTTGAACATAACAAATAAATTAGGACAAATAAAGTTGAAGTTTGTGTTACAAGACATATAATGCCAATCAATTTATTAAATTTTGTAGGAGATGTTAATTAGTTTTTTCCCTTAGAATCTGACACTCTATTAACAAGCTGACAAGAACTAAAAATAGATCACATCAATGATTAAACCTTCAAGAACTAGTAAACAAAATACCTGCATATTCTGGCGCCAAATATCCGAAAGTCCCAGCAAGCCTGGTAACTACAGATTTTTCACCTTCAGGAGCAAGTTTTACCAAACCAAAATCTGAGACCTTTGCTCTGAAATCATCAGCAAGCAAGATATTTGACGGCTTAAGATCTCTGTGAATGAAGCTCTGGTGAGCCAGAGTATGAAGATACTCCATCCCTCTGGCAACATCCAATGCAATATTGAGCCTCCTCTTCCAAGAGAGTGGCTCCAGTTCAAGGCTTTTCCAATGGAAAAGATGCTTACTTAGAGCCCCTTGTGGCATATATTCATACACCAGAATCCTTTCATTACCTTCTATAGAATAACCCAAAAGAGATACCAGATGCCGGTGCCGGACTTTTGATAGAACCGCAATCTCAGCCTGGAATTCATCCAATGCCTTGCTACTAATCACACCAGCTTCCATTCGTTTCACTGCAATTTTTGTTCCATCATCCAACTCTCCCTTATAAACAACTCCAAATCCACCACGGCCAAGCTCGTTCTCGGGCGCAAAATTCTTGGTCACGTTCCTGAGAACTTGGACTGATATTCTAAGATTTCCAGCGTCAATGACATGAGACTCCCCAATTCCACTACTATTCCTACTCCCAGAACCACTCCCTGTCAAATTGGAAATGCTTCCATTTGTATTGTTAGCAACAGCAATCTTCACAACACTGTCTGAATCCGATGGATCCCTAGGGTGAATTACCAGTGAGGTTGGTGCCTTGAAGCTACCCTTCGTCCTCTTGAAACAATATGCATAGAGTGGAATGAGCAGAAAAGCCGCAGCTGCCACTCCCGCAATCGGAGCAACGATGGAAACCAACCCTTTCCGTTTAGATTTCTTAGTTTCACGAGAATCACTCGAACTAGAATTGGACTGACCCGATGCAGGGTCGACATTACCAGATCCAGATGATGGGCTCTTGCTCCCTGATGAAGGATTTTCCGCACCACCATTGAGGAGAGGATTCCCAGTAACAATAGGTTTCAATCCAGTCTTAAACATAGGCAATGGAGGAGAAATGTTATTGCCACTCAGATCCAACAATGTCAAAGATGACAAACTACTCCAATTACCAGGCACCGCACCACTAATATCATTCCCCCCCAACCTAATCTCAACAAGAGAACCCAAGTTCGCAACAGAAGGACTTAAACTCCCACTAAGATTCATATTAGGCAAATTAATCATATTCACTTTTCCATCAACATTACACTTTATCCCCAACCACTGACGCCCACAAGGATCATTCCCACTCCACGAGTCAACCAAATTCTCAGGATAATTCAACCCCCCAAGGAACCCCAACAGCGCCATCACCTCAAACGCGCAAGGAACCCCTGACTTGTTCACACAAAAATCGTTATTAGTATAAGACACTTGAGCCGCTTTAAAATTGGGAATCGGACCCATAAAATGGTTGTTGTTCAAGTCCAGTTTGTCCAGCTTCAGGTCACCCAAACCTTGAGGAACCAACCCAACGAGGTTGTTCCCATTAAGGTTAAGATCCCGTAGGGAGCTCAAATCCCCAATGTTATCGGGAATCGTTCCAGTGAATGCGTTCCCGTGAAGCCACAAACTCGTGAGCGAAACCATGGAGGCCACAACGTCAATTCTTCCAGTAAGAAGCTCCCCCTGCTGGT
The DNA here is from genome assembly GCA_027742785.1 of Vigna reflexopilosa. Classification (NCBI taxonomy): domain Eukaryota; kingdom Viridiplantae; phylum Streptophyta; class Magnoliopsida; order Fabales; family Fabaceae; genus Vigna; species Vigna reflexopilosa. The sequence goes on along the minus strand of CM050914.1, from coordinate 5,790,909 downwards.
TATTCAGCCAGAGAACCTGCAACGCAGAGCCGTTTAGACTCGGGGGAATCTCGCCCGTCAAGTTGTTGTTGGAGAGCTTCAAAAACGACAGCGAGTTCATTGTTCCCAGAAACTCGGGCAATGGGCCGGCGAGGTTGCAGCCCATACAGGAGAGATTGGTCAACTGCGTTGAACCCTGGAGCGTTTGCGGTAAGTGCCAGCCGCCGGAGCTGGCGTTAAGTTTATTATTATCCAAGGCGAGCACTTCCAAACTCTGGAGCCCATCGAAGCAATCTGAAGGAATGGAGTCGAATTCGTTGTTGTCAAGATACAAGTATTTGAGATTTGACAGGCCGCGGAAGGAGGGCAATGGGCCGTTGAGCCTGTTGTTCTGGAGGCCCACGTTGAAGAGATTCGTGAGCTGGTTCAGGTTCTGTGGAAGAGGACCGCTCAGGTTCAACCCCTTGGCCTGAATCTGGTTCACGCGGTTCTTATTGTCGCAGAAAATGTACTTCCAACCACACGGGTCATCGCCGCTGTCCGGCCATGGTAACAGTTCCGGGTTGTCCAACCCTTTTCGGAATTGGCGCAGTATTTCGGCGTCGTGCGGGTCGGCAGTGGCGAGGGAAAAGAGGAGGATGAAGAGGAGAGTTAGCGAAGAGTGGAGCATGGCGGCGCGTGAATGTTGGGTTCATCTGAGAGAGTGGAAGTAGGGTAGTGATTGGCGGGATTTGAAGCGGCGCATGATGAATTCTGGTAGCAAAAGAAGCAGTGGAAAAGCGAAGATGAGTGAGAAAGTGAGAATATAGGTTGGGTGTTGCTTTTGAGAATTTCGCAATTCCCGTTACGACGGTCTCACAGATAGCCTCGTCTCAGTCCCATCCACATTTTTTTCAAAGACGAAATGGTTTGATGGGCCCCACACAGTCGCACAGACACCTTCACTCCCCAAGGTGGAAGAGAACCCCCCAACCCCAATCTCCTCATTTTATTTTAATCTATAATCATTTATTTTTTAATATTCAATTTATAGCAGAAATTATAAAAAATAATAATAGTTTAAAAATAATGCATTTTCAAATTATATGAAACTATACTTTGAGTCAAATATTGTAATAAGTTTAAGGGTTGACAGGAGTGTTAAGTTAATAGAACAAGATTTTTATATAGTTAAAACTACATAAACAGTATAAAACCTAAATTTTAAAATATGTTGCTTCATTTACTTAAGCATTTTCTCTCTCTACAATCTTGTTCTTTAAATTTCTCTGGTTTCTCTCTATTTTCACTCAATATTGAACCGTTAGTTTGTTGATCAGAAACTACCTAGGTGATCTTGGCATTTAGAGCTTCAATCCAACCGTTCAATTTCTCATTCTTAGATCGATAAATTGTTCTTCCTCTTCTCGTGAAATTTGGGACTATCTGCATCAGATTATGATTGCATGTGGATTATTCCTTTCCATTTTTAATTCTAGTTCCAATTAGGTTCAAAAATTTATCTTCTACTTCAAATTAGTGAACTGTAGCTGATTTTAGAGTCTCCTTGGGGTGCAAGACGCGGTTTGATCATCCTTTTAGTTGGGCAGTTTAATCCTAAGGTAAGAAAAGCTGGGCCTTGTCTATTTTCAATGAATTGTATTGTGTATGAGTTAAAATGTTTGTTAAATCATGAAATGATGTCTAGGAGAACTCTGTTATGTGTGTTGCGGGTGGTTCCATGTGAATTGGGGGTTTTTGGTGGGAAAAAGGGTTGTTTGTTCTGTTGAAATCGATGTAGGAACTTGATCGATGTTGATGAAGTGTCGATTGGATGTTGTTTGAGGTGTTGTAAATGACTTTGGATATATGAAATCTGTTTTAGAAGAAAAGCTGTTAGTTTAATTGAGTTAATATTGGTCTTAAGGGTAATTGAGAGGAAGTGAGGTAGTGTTTTTTAGATCTAGTGGTTATAGGACGAATTAGGCTATTGGGGCAGCTTAGCTAAGTCCAATGTGACTTGTTAGAAGAGTCAAAATGGTTGAAAATGGTTTCAAAATGGTAAATTTAGAAATGGGTCTCTACGTTGAGGAAATTGATATATTAGAGTGTAAATCAATGTATAACCTTTAAATAATAGTATTAAGAACTTGTAATCACTTAGACAAGTACAATTTAGCATATACTGTGATCTGAGGGTGTTAGAAGTTCACCAAAATGTCTAAAACAAATTTTGGATGGGTTAGTTGTGCAAATTTGCAGAATTTCATTATGCAGATCCTGCAACTCGTTGTGCGAGAGGATTCGCACAGTGAGCTACCCCAGAGAGGCGCTTTCTGCCTGGGACAATTCACATAGCGACTTCGTGTGCTAAGCGAATCACGGTAGTAGGGTTTACTACACCTGCAGAGTCGCATTGCGAGAGTGATCGCTTTACTACTGGTGTTGGTTTGGGAAATAAGCCAATTAATTAGAATAGTGCATGAAAGGCGCTCTGCGAAAGTGTGAGGCCTGCAGCCTCTGTGATTCAATTTGCTATGCGATGTAATTTGTTGTGCGAAGTAACTATGAATGGTAGCCTTGGGACCTTGTGCGTCAAACGATTGGACTTGATATGATTTGTTCTTTTCTTATTCTGTTTTAAATGGTTGATGATGTGGGATGTTTACATGACTTGATATGATAGTATATGTGATTATATAAGTAGGAGATGGTATGTTAATGATTCACATAGGATTATAATATGATTAAGATGGTAAGATTTAGTATGATAGTGAGATCTCTCGGTGAGATCATTGTAGTGTTTAGAATGAATATAGAGACTTAGTCTTGGGGGTTATTCTAACACTCCAATGCTCTTTCACTCTCACTTAGAGAAGATTGAGGCATGTGGTGAGAGTAATAGGAGGTCCTAGTGTAGGCGCTACTTGGAGGCCTATTGCTCGGTAACGGACTAACACTTGTGTGTAGTAGGGTGAAACCCATTGGCAATGACTTTGCAGAGTAGTAGAGGCCACCACAAGTGCACAACCCGCCATAGTTCAATATTCATTCTAAGTGTGGACGAGTCTAGTCTGTTTTATAACATGTTATGATACTTGCTTGCTTACTTACTTATGAATTTGATTTTATATTTAATGTTATTAGATTTCATGTATGTTTTTCAACCTAACTTACTCTTGCTGTTTGTTTGTGCATTGTTTGTCTGTGTTCTTCCTTTTGCAATGATCGTTCCCTTTGATGTAAGCAGAGGTAGATGAGGTACCTCTGGAGCAAGCTTTGGAAGAAGATGATACAATCCCTAGTTCTTAGGACTCCTTAGTTGTGTCATCTTTATTTTGAAAGACTATTATGTAAATAAAGTTTAAATTTTTGATCCATTTTGAATGACTATAAAACCTATAACTATATTTACATCCTCTTAATTATTCAGCCATATTCTAATGCTTGTCATTTGATATTATATAGTTTTTATATAATTTTTGGGATGTGACAAATATAATCAACATTTAGTATATACGTATGACTTTCACTCCAGCTTGATATACTTGTCATTGATCATGGTGGAAACATTTTAATATCTAAGTTTCATTTTCCAAAAAAACAAGTGAAAGTTTTATTAAGATTATATATATGTGTATGTTTTGGTCTGCTACAATAACTTTTAATTGTTTTAATTTGTAAGGATGTAAAATGAGTTAATTTATTCACAGGAAGCTATAGGTCACAAATAGATAGTAATGTCCATTTTCTTGTGTAATAACTAGATAAACTTAGTAAATACAATTACTTATCTTTACATATTAAATAATATTCTTGTTTTACTTGTTATATGTAATTAGAGATTATTTTATGTTTTTCAACTGGGATCATTTTTTCTTATTTAGTCGAGTTACGCGAGAGGTGTATGTTGAAACAATCTCACACCCAAATCAATAATTTGTCAAATCTAGTAAATATAGTAATAAATAAACGAGTCATTTAATCCTCTAAACAGTGTATTTTTTTATATTTATTTCATGGTTCTTTAACTAAGTGGATATATGTATGCAAAAAAGATTAGGTCTAATTTCTAATTAGATTATATTATGTTAATAATCTTAACTAGGGTCGAGATGATGTCCATAGTCGAGGATGACATGCTATATTATAACTTAAAAATAATAATATAACTAGAATTGTTGTAAGTTTACACATAATATAACTAGACAAAGAACAATCTAATACAATGTTTATAATAAATTAATACACAATGTCGTAAGATATTCTTTATGTAAAAAATGAATAAATTAACCTAAATAGAAAAGTTCAACTAGAATTGTTGTAAAAAAATTGTAAGATGATGATTGCTCTAATTATATAATATAAAATTAATTTATATTTAGTTGATGGGATTATAAACAACTGCAAAATATAAGTAGTGAGAAATAAGTTTCAATGTAGCCTTTGAAGTGAATGAAATGCCCAAATAAAGACTTTTTGGTGAATTGGATAATACATCTCAGTTAAAGAAAGTTCTCAAAGGAGTTTATGGAGAGTCACGATTCTAAACACAGTATCATAGAAAAACAATCTTTCCTCCTTTATTCTCTTAGGTTGCTTCATCAAGCATTGACTTTTCCACCACTCTCACTTTCTTAAAAAAACTATAACTACAGCTTTCTTCCACAATATATACCTTGCTGCAGGGAGACAGATTATAAATAAATAGTACACTTCCTACACAAATATAAGAACTATAAGGCACCCAAAATAGTCAAATATTGACTGCGTTTTTAATATTGTAACGATTTTATGTTATCTCTCTCTGTATATATAGCTTTTTTAAATATTAATGTATGATCTTTCATGTTTAAAATTTTATCATTATCCAGAAAGATACAAATAACAGCTACCGATCACAAAAGAAATAGCTTGTTTGACTGACAAAGCTACACTGTGCAGCACGAGTGACCAATGCTTACTGTTGTAACTATCACATAAATTTTTACTTTTGAAAGTCTGTTAAAAAGTCAATTCTTTATGTAACTAATAAAAATAGAAAAAAGGTTTTTCTATACTGTTTAATTATCATTTGACGATTTTTAAGAATAAAATAGTTTTAACAATGTTAACTTTTATATTTAAAAAAATTGAAAAAGAGTGTCGAATTGGTGTAAAAAAAAAACTGTGATATCAAACTAGCTTGTCTAAAAAATAATGTATGTTTAATCTTCATCATCACCATGTTAGTCAATAATGCATCTTTTTACGCTAAACAACAAAGCTAAAAAAGAAATTAATCAAATATTGACATTACCGTAAGTTACGCGCATTTAAATAATATCAACTACTTTTTTTTTCTTATAATATTATTCTTGTGATCCTTCACTTCAATGATTTTTTCATAGTAAAATATATTTAGAGGAAAAGTTACGATTTTTGTAACACACTAGATTTAAAGTATATGCCAACAACACATACAAACAATTTACCTGCTAATAGGTGTAAAATTAATGACAGTTTCGTGCACGTAATTTGTTCTTGCACGATAATTTAATAGTTAATCACGTCATTACACCTTAATCTATCGGTTCTTTGATTAGTTCGTCGTTTACTGCAATGGGTAGCACATAAAAGAGAACGGTATGCGTAGGTGAAGTGGCACGATACTATATCTGTTTTATATGTGTTATTTTACAACTATGTACAAACAAATTAATTATTGTAAAATATTCTTCTGTTTAATTATTCGCTATCTCATACAATAAGCTATAGTTATTAAATAGGGGGCATAAATTAATACAAACAAACTGTTAATGAAACTCTGAATTATAAACATTGATAATTTTAAAAATAGAAGACATTTAATTTAAATTTAATATCTTTTTAACATTATAGCCTTTAGCCGCGGCTGTAACAGGCATGTCTAGCTACCCTGACGTGAAGCCTTTGCATGAAATTTTATGTTTAATAACAAATACTTTTATATATAATCAAATATTTTCTAAATCTTGTTACAATTAATACATTGCATTCTTTAGGCCTTGTTCACTTGAGTGTATTTGGAAGAGAGTGATTGAGAGGATTTGAGAGAATTTGAAGATAATTTTTTTTTGTTATTTATTTGAATAAATTTGGAGATAAGTGAGAGTAAATTTGAAAATAAATTTTTTTAATCTATCACATAAATTAAATCCTAAACTAATTCTCATAAACTTTACTTCCAAATTCATTCTCATTTACCTTCAAATTCACTCAAATAAACAACAACAAAAATTACCTTCAAATCTTCTTAAATCCACTCAAATGAACACGGCCTAAGGAAATAATTTAATTTAAATTATATTTTAAGGCAATAAATACCTGTTTTTTTTTTCATTCAACTAATTTTCTTTATAGAGCATGAGAAAGTTTTAATAGTTTTATTAAAATTACTATATCATCCGTTTGCCTAACTGTAATGCGTTACAGAAAAAAAGTGACGAAATGAATAAGAAATTAAATGGTGACGAAACATTGTGTGAAAGATTAAAGGCTTTAACTAAGTTAGTTAAACTAACCAGTAGAGGACGCGTTTTTTTTTTTTATTTCAAACAATTTAATATGAATCTTGTAACATTTACTCAATAAATAAAAACTTAATAATATTTTTTTATTTTTAACATATTACATGTATTTATTTAATAACTTTTATAAATGATTACAAGGATATTGCAAGAGATGCAACATTTTTATTACTCCTGTTGATAATTCGTACATGTATTCATTGTGAACTAATGGCATTACATACTTTTATAATTATAATAAAAAAAAGTCTTATATACGATTGGCAATGAATAGAAGAAGAAGTTTGTAAATGTTATAATAGTTATTTCCAAAAAAATAAATGTTGGTAAAAATGTTCTCAATTCTGAAAATAATATGAAGCTTCGTTGACAAAGATAATCATAATAGCTTTCGTTCCTAAATTAATTATAAAAATCAAACCAATATTAAGTTAAAAAAAAAAATGAGACAACTATATTTGTTTTAAATATCAACAAATTTTGTAGAAGAGAACAGGATATTAAAATGAAATTATATTTAAATATTTCAAAGAAGGGAAAAAATGTTACTATTCCAGAAAAGTAAATAATACTAATACTTTATCTAAAAGAAGGAACAACTCTTAACTCTTCAGATGATTATATATATATATATATATATATATATATATATATATATATATATGGGTTTGTTAACGCGTATTTCAGTTGATATTTCTCTCATTTCTTTTAACCCTTTCTCTTTCATCTCTCACTCCAACATTTTTTCTGTCATCTCTACTGTAGTCCTCATTGAAAAAATTAGAAACACTGACGATTAAACAATTTTTTACAAAAAAAATGATTTTATAATGAATTTTCATTTTATAATTTTTCTCTTATATAATTTTATCTAATTTTCACAAACATAATGACATATGAAGGAATTGGTAATTCACCTGGAAAAAAATCAAAAACACTCGTTGTTAAACAATTTCTTACAAAAAATGATTTTATAATGAGTTTTCAGTTAATAATTTTTGTCTTATCTAATTTTATCTATTTTTCACAAGCAGAATGATATCAAAGGAATTGATAATTGGCCTGGAAAAAATCAGAAACACTCGTTAAAAAATTTCTTACAAAAAAAAATGATTTTATAATGAGTTCTCATTTTATAATTTTTGTCTTATCTAGTTTTATTTAATTTTCACAAACATAATGATATCAGAATGAATTGCTAACTAGCCTAGAGGTTTTTTAAGAGATGGTGATTCAAGATGATGAAATTAGAGAGGTTAGTGAAGATGAAACTTTTGCCTGAAGACGAATATGTCAATGACTCAACTCTTTACAAAGGTAAATTGTTTAACTACGAGTATTTCTAATTTTATTTTTTTTTCAGTTAAATCTAGCATAGGATGATAGATAAAATGTTGGAGTAAAAGAGACAAAAAAAAGATTGAGAAGAATAAAGAAAATGAGTAAGAATTTGGAGTTTCTTGTCTTTTTTTAGTTTTGAAAATAAAAATTATTTAAACGATAGACTTGATAATCTCGTTTAAAGGGAAGAAGCATATAAACTCAAGCCTCTTCAATATTTTTTTTTAATGGCAATCGCATTTCTTTGATACAAATTGTGTAATATAAAAAGGAAATTTTGTTAACAAATTTAAACTATTAAAAGGGGGCATTTTTATTAAACATAATTATGAGTATAATTGGGATTTATTCTCAACGTAAGTTTTTATGTCATCAATTAATTAAAAATATTGTTAATACGTCCTTGATTTTAATTATTATAAAAGTCAGTAATACCGTGCTTGAATGAATGTATAACTTTTTTTAATACTATCAGCACATGCATTATTTTGAATAATTTTATTATAAAGTACAAAAAAAAAGTTTATTTTTAGCTATATAAAATTATCTGTAAGAACATGTTAATGTGTTCAAAGAATGTTGCCAAGAACGAAAGGATAGCGTTTCAAAGGGTACCCTCTTCCATTCCAATTTTTTTCCCTTTTCTTTTTGCAAGATTACGTTATTATTTTCATAATTTTTTACTAAGATTGCAATCCAACTGTAATTACTTTTTAGATTTTTTGGTTGAAAATGGAAAAGAAAAACTAGATTACAGTCAAAGCTGTTTTTCTTTTTTATTAGCAATTTTGTCATAACTTAATGAAATGACTTCGCCACATGCCAACCTCCAATTCGGTGCATGCACGAAAATGGAATGTGAATTAATCTATTTCATCGTTTTCACTAAACCATCCCATTCCCATTATCTTACGCGCAAATCCTTTTGGTCCTTTAATTAATTAACACGTATTTATGGAATTTACTCAACAAGCTTATAGTCAAACAACAATTTAATTCTGAAATTTGAGTTTGCTATGTGACACAAACTCAAATTTGTCCATTTTATGATAGATGTTGATAAAGAAAGAGCGGGGGCATTTATTAGTGTTGTGAAAAGAAAATAATTGGATTATTATTGAATATTTAGAGCAGCACAAGTGATTGCATATAATAATGAATCTCTTGGGAAGCCATAAGTAGTTGGGTGTATTAATGTTATGCATAATAAAAGCATTGGATTTGGAGGTGTTTAACCAATCATTAGTGTTGAACAAATATACCAACAACTGTGGGGTCTGCCTATGCATCAACTTTAATTTGTTCATAATTTTGGCCATTTTTCTGCCAATTTCTTTTTGTGTGGGTGGGGCAAGCCACACAGCTATATCATTATTATTCCAAGAAATCGAGAGTGAGTCCCTCAAGTGGCGGTGCAAAAAGTTGAATTTGTAGTGAACCGGAGAGAGCAGACACGTGTGGGGTCCATGTATCGTGTTATTGCCACTCTCAATGAGATCAATCTTTTTGGGACCAAAGGGTCAAAAGTTGGGCCCCCCCAATCTTTCCTTTCACTTTGCCATTTAATTCTTCGTTATCCAATATTTTCTAATCTTTCTTTCCATCTTCATTTAAGTGCTTATACTATACCAAAACTACTTTGCAAACTTATACACAACAAATATATATTATTTTAATATATCTTAATTACATAGTACTTCGGGGGATTAAGAATAAAATTCAGAAATTAATAAAAAATAATTGGAATACATATATGGAATATACTCATCTAATAGTAGAAAATCCATATGTTCATCATCAAATACTTCTCACCAACATATATGGATTAAGTATATTTTTTGTTTATTTATTTACAACCTTACCATGAATAAATACGGTAAAATATTTCAAATAATATGAAGTCTCAATTTTATGTTTTTTTTTTACCGTAAGAGTGAGAAAAATTACAACAATTGACAATTTCGAAAATATTTACAATTGTGTTCCATGCATTGAACAAGTGGTGTGGTCCTATAAGGATTTTTAAGGAGTGCTATGACTTTTTATTGGAAAACATATGTAATGGGATGCCTTCCTACAGCGATTAAAAAGCGTACGAGGAATGCACGACTTCCCCTCCAAAATTTCCTCTCGGTCGGATGACTTCTTATTTTATGAGTCCGCATGCAATACAAGTTTTCCATACACTCTAATTATTTTCCAAACTACCCATTCCTGTAATTTCTCCAGAAATTTGTCCCTTTTGGTAAAAAAACCTAACTTCATAATGGTCTCTGATAGCTCCAAAGTCACCTGGTTCCATTTTGTAAGGATAATTATATTTTGACAACATTTTAACGTCATTATTCATGATGATGTTTATGATTATTATTATTAATTGTAGAGTATTTTTGTACTAATCAGATAATGATATATAAATAATGTTAAAATGTTATCAAAAAAATATTGTCAAAGTATCATTATTTTTTTGTAAAAATATAAAAATTGTTTACTATTTTAAAAATGGACAACTCATTGTCTCTACCCGTAATTTGTATAATGAACAAGTAGGATCACCTCGTATAACATTTTATTTAGATTATTATAACTAATTGATTAATCAATTGTAATTGATCATTTTTTGGTTTGTGAAATACAAAACATGAAATAAGTAAAGAAGATATAATTGTTTAGTGGACAAAATACTGAAGGGAAATATATAATTTCGATATAGATTAATATTCCTTATTCATTTTTATCTTTTTGTTTCTATTTTTATTTAGGTTTTGATACAATAACATGATAGATAGGTTCTAATTATGATTCTGATATCATGTTAAAAGTGGATTTTAAACCTAACTTAATCTTACAAAACTGACTTATAGAGTGAGGATTGTACCCATTTATATATACTAAATTGGCCTTGTTTCTAATCAATATGGGACTTCCAAGAGAAACTTTCTTACCCGTCTATTTGCATTGCTTTATTGTTTATAATGTTGTGAGATCTAGAAAATTATGTAATGCAATATTTATTCATTGATCTTGTTTGCTTATTTATTTATTTATATTAAATTATGCATTATAATTAACTATATTCATTTTCATTTATTTCTAGTTATGAATTGATCCCGTTATTTATTTATATTGCTATGTTTCAGTTTTTATTATTTTATTTGTTTGTGGAAAATAAATAAATATGATAAGACTAATTTATGTTGAAGTGCAAACAAAGTCCCACATTGAGTAAAAGAAGGGTTGGTCAAGGATTTATATACACATAGATACCTCTAATGGTAAGAGGCCTTTTGGAGTGGTACCAAAAGTAAACTCGTGAAAGTTTGGCCCAAAGTAGACATGTCTTATCATGTGTGGAGATCTGTGTGTGTGTCGAACCTCTCACTTGTCTGTTTTAGCATTTGTGTGTGAAAAATAAAATTAAAAAAATCTCCCTTTAATAGATAGAGACACTAATGTTCCAAACTCATTCTGAACAACGACTATAACCATCTTTCCAACAATAAGCTAAAATACGAAAATTGTTAATAATTATTAATATTTTAAGGAACATGTTCTTTACTTTTACTTTTGTTAGTCCCAAGGATACTATTATTCTAAAAGGGCTACTGAATTCAATTAGGAACCCTTATTAATATTAGAAAAATAAAAAATAATTAATAAATAAAATTTCGTCTATTTGTCTAAATATTGGGAAGATTTGTATTGTAAAATAAAATATAAATGTGTTAATATATAAGGTTAAATATTTTTTTAATCTTTAAATTATAACGTAATTTTAGAATTCGTATTTATTCAAAAAAAATTATATATTTTTATTTTAAACTCTAAAAATAAATTAATATTATTCTTTTTAACTTATTTGTGTTAAATTTTATTAATGTTTGAAATGTATTTCCAAATATACATAAAAAGATAAACGTATTTAATGAAATAAAAAACTCAAAATGTTAATAAGAAAAGTATTTGACATGCTAAATTTTTTTAATATAATTAAATTACAAATATTATATTTATTCAATTTTAAAGTGTAAGGATCAAAATATATCAAAATATCATTTCAATTAAAAAAAAAATCATACAAACATTAAAAAAATTAATCCAAATATAACATTAACTCCACCACCTAATATAAAATAAAGTTATAACAATAGATGTTTTCAAGATAAGGTAACTTGAATCCTCATAACAATATTGGTAGCATATACTAGCATCATTCAAGTCGATTCGAAAAACGTGTTGGAATTTCCATCTTTCTTTTTTCTAAAATATGAAAATACTTAGGATAAACTTACATTAATTCAAAATTAGCCTTGTTTGAGAGCAATGGTTGAAAAAAATATGAAAATTTGTATTTTTGAGCAATTACTGTTTTATGTGGATTATAGAGAGAAAGGTTTCCTCCCTCTTACTAATGAATACTCTCCGGTGGTCATTATCAGTTTCTCCATTGAATCTTTGTCATTATGCCTAATTAAATTTAAACACGATTATTCAATGATGTCTCCTCAAAAGATATGCTTTGAAAAAACGCAAACTTTAATTTGCAAAATTATATGCGCCCAGCTGTTATTCAATTTTTTAAGGGAAAACTACAACATAAGCTTCTTCTTAGAAAGTTCTTTTAACTTGGATCAAACAGTATAATGTACAGACCTGTTTTATTTTCTTGTCTTTAAATAAAACTTTAAATACTCTATCTTCTTTGCATCCTCTTAAGTGTTTTTCAAATCAAAACTACAAGAGAATTTTACATCAAATGTAATGTACTACTCTAATGATATTATTTGATGAACATGACTATAAAGTTGAGTATAAAGAATATTTATTTATCATGAATGTGTGGATTACTAATACTAATTAAAACAGTGCCTTTGTCGTGATTATGAAGCTGATACTAACAAAACATCTTTTCGTTATTTCGTTGTCATATTTTGAAACCCTAGTTAAAGGAATAAGGTCACTTTCTGACTCTATCACACAAATAGAAGTAGACATTTAAAACAACACTTAACTCAATTATATACACTTGGCATGGACCAACAAAAAATAAATGGGGTACATATTTCTTGGTCATCCCAGCCTGGCATTTAAGTAGTACGATAGTCGAGTGCTGTGATATTTTGGATTATCATTGATATTTTGTTCTGAAAAAAATGGAGTTTAATAGCTTTTCTCATAAATGTGTGATATAAAGAAATAAGAAGGAAAAAACATAAACAAAAAACAAAAAACTAAGAGTATATATGTGTTAAAATAAGTTTTTCTTACACGTTCTATATATAACACATACTTTATTATCAACATTTATGCATGGCTTTAATTCCTGTTTAGTTATTTTTATAAAGGAAAGCCTATTTTCTAATTATAACATATTTTTATATTACAGTAATAATGTAAATTTTATAAATTACGAGTTTTAAAAAGAATCTTTAGTTCAAAGATTTTTCTTAAAGAAACTACCAAAATATGTTTGCGAATTGTATTTTGAAGAAAAAGAGGGAGGGAGGATAAAATTTTGTTCTAAACGACTTTTATTGAAATTGATAGTTTTTTTATAATAAATATTAAAAGGATAGATTAATATAAGCTTAGTGACTTAAAAACTTTAAATTTTTTTTATGAATACATAAAATTTACTGTAATCTAAAATTGAAATCTGTTTTTTCTTTTCTTTCCCCTTTAAAAGACTAAACTCCACTCTCAGAAACAGATTGTTGGGTTTTGGATTAGAAGAAAGGGAGTAGGATTGCTAAAGAAGCTGATTAAATCAATTTCAAACTGAATTATAAAAAGAAGGTTAAAAATAAAAAAATTAATTTTGTAATGAGTATTCATTTTGTTCATATAAAATATGTTTTATCAAATAAAAAATCTTTATAAAAATTTTGAACAGTGGACTTTTCCCTGAACACAAAATATTATAAACATAATAGATTAGCGTAAATTTATTTTAATATTATTCTTGAAAATTTAAATATTACATAATTCTCTTAATTTGAAAATAAAGAATAACTCCTCCTTGCCTTTTTCATTTCTCCCGAAATTTAAATTCCAAATGTATCCTACAATAATGTATTGGAGTACTGTCTTTTAAGGCACAGCCCACCTATCAAATTTCTTTCCTGCGTCCCATCATTTTGAAATTTATTTTTCGGAATACACTAAAATAATTTCGGAATTTCTTTTAGAAAACAATCATCTCTATCTTATTGCGGAAACAAAAAGTCAGAAGTTTTTTAAGGAGTGCAGAGATAAATTTGATGGGTGTAGGAAGCAGCAGCCGATCTTTTTCCGTAATATAATGTGGAGTTAGATCCAACTTACTAAACCTAAAATTAAACTCGCAGCCTTGATGATATACCTTTTTTAGGCTTTCTTTTTGTACTTCCAAGTTTTCTTTGTATATCTCCAAACTTTTCTAAATATCTTAACTGATTTTCTGATTAGGGTAATTTTTTTTCTTCTAATATTTATCTCACCCATCCACTTTTACTCACTCATACTTTCTCGTAACTCTAGTGCTGCACCACCCATCCACAAAGTCTTCTTCCTCTCCCTCAGCCCTTGAACGTAGTATGCACAACACACATCCCTCATGCACCCCACAGCCCACCTTCAACCTTCAAGCAATTCGTGCCATGAAAGCTAAACAAGATACATTTTCTTTACTAAATTTTTTAATTTATAAATGTTAATTAAAATTCATAATGATAGGAAAAAAATTGGGATTTAGAGTTACAAATTTGAAAAATTAGTATCCAATACAAAATTTCAAATTTTGATTTAAGAGTATATTAAATTTCAAAATTGATTAAAGAAATATCGGAATTGGGTTGATTATCAAATTTTAAAATTTGATATACTTCTTGATTTGATATCAAAATTTGGTTAAATACTGAAATTATATATATATATATATATATATATATATATATATATATATTGTTATTTTATTTTTAAAATTTCTTTTAATTTATAATGAATTTTATTTATTATGTGTTCCTGTTTAGGATTTAGGCTTTTTCAGAAATTTTCATTTAATTGTTATGTTAATTATCTTTTATATTTTACTTTTAATTTAATCTTTATTATTATGGTTTTTTTTTTTTTAATTTTATTTATATTGCATGCTATTGTTTGAAGTGTAGGATTTATGAGTTATATAAATATATATATATATATATATATATATATATATAAAGTTTTAGATTATAAAAAAACTCCTATTAAAATAAAAATTAACTTTAAATTCAAGGATATTTTAATAATTTAAAATTTAATTTAAAATAAAAAGTAGTTATTTATCATTCTGATAGGTCCACGTAGTTATTTTTTTTTAGTTTATTTTTTATTTTAAAAAACTACCTTTTATTTTATTTTTTATTTTAAAAAAAAAAACTACCTTTTAAAAAATATATAATAAAAAGTAATAATTTCTCATACACGTGAATCAATCAAAATGATAAATAACTACTTTTTATGTTTTTTATTTTAAATTAAATTTTAAAATTATTAAAATATCCTTGGATTTAAAGTTCGTTTTTATTTTAATAGGGACTTTTTTGTAACTTGTACACTTTGCTAAAATGTACCAACTAAAAAAATCCTTCACCTAAATTAGCAAACCCTATATATATATATATATATATATATATATATTATATTGTTATTTTAATATTTAATTTAAATTTAGTTTTTATGGCTTAATGGTTTTGTTATTTTTTTTAATTTTATTTATTTTGTGTGTTCTTGGTTAGGGTTTCAGGTTTATATTTGTTATCATTTAGGGTTTATGCATTGTTCTTTTGTTTATTTATTTTCTTTAAATTTAGTTATTTGTTATGTGTATTGATTTTAATCTTTGTTTAGATATGTTTGTTATAAAAGTGATAAAAACATGAGATGCCTTTGTATACCAGGATGAGAGTTTTGCATAAGGTGAAGTCAAAAAGAGGCTTATGGCATTTGCTCATAGGATAGGTTGTCCTGGTGAGTTTTTTTTTTCTTTTTTTTTAATGTGGTTGATTTGATGTCTTTATGAGACGTTTCTTATTGTTACACTAATAAGGGATCGATAGTGATGTCTTTTAAAAGATGACATAGAGAGACAATCATTTTTCATGTCCCTGTTAATGATATGACTGATTACATGTTCGCGTTGGTATATCTGCCAAAAAGAGCAAGAACAAGAGAGAGAAAAACCCTAAAAAATAAAGATTCTGCAATCAAGGAACCAAACACAGATCTTGAAATAGGAGAAAGAGACGACCCCAACACTCTGAATAATTGTTAGAGAGGAGACAGGACGTGCTATCACACATGGAGAAAAAAGACAACAGATTCACAACTCTACAAGGCGTGTGAGAGCTTGTAGGAGCTCTGATTAAGACGTCGTTAATGGCAGTAGACAACGACAAATTTGGCAATGACAATCGTAGGCAACGAAAACTCTGGTAGACAATGGACAACAACAAAAAAGTAGATAAAATTGAGATTGGGAAAGCAGGACACCTCATTGAGACAAATGTTAAAAGACAACATTCTTGTGGCCACCGACAGTCATCGTTGGCTGACGCCGACCGACAACAAAGGCAGTGTCGGAAGAAACTCAGACAACCGGGCTTTGATACCATGTTCAATATAGTAAAAAGTATGTATGAGATTAATCTTTCTTATGTTGAATATACACATAAGGTATTCTTTATATAATAGAAGAAATGTGGACTAAACCCAAAATACAAATAAGGAATGATAGAAAACTGACTAAAGACAAAAGATAAATATAAGATATCTATGTAAGATATCTAATAATCTAATATATTTAGCACTGTCCATCAAGAAAACAATATTAATTCCATTTAACAATTTTACTACAACATCTAGATATATCTAAAATAGGTCACTTACCACTTCAGATTCGTCGACACATCTACTTTAGTGAATGCATTTATCATGTTCTAACATCATCGTCAATTGTTGTAATCTAGTTCTCAAACCTCTCAGTGATCATTTGTAAGTGTATCTACTTCTATTATATTCTTACTTTATTATTTTCACATCACACTCACTATTTTCTTTGAGAGTAAAAAGAACATTTATAGGTTGTACTTAACTCTTAATCACATCAACAAGCAATGAGTATTCAGTGAATTTTAGCCTTCCAACAAAAGGGCAACCAATTAAAGTTTCTAACAAATCATGATTATGATATTGACACATTACCTTCAATACCCACCACCTCTCTATTAGAAAGTGGTTTGTCTTTCAATTTAAAAGACACTCACATTTTCTTGTGTCAAATTAGGACGAACATCAGATTTATATTTCCTGTACTTTCTACCAATTTCACATCCTAACAATACAAACATCTTTCTTCCAGGTTGACAATTAGTTTTATGAGATTTTATAATAACAACAACAAAACTAAGATTAAAAGTAATCCCTCAAATCATTGAATTAACTCAACACATGTGGAAACAATCTAATCAGTTGTAAAGTTATTTGTGTAATTTTTCTTGTACGTTTCATTTATAAAGAAAAGAGAAATATGATATGAAGCTAGAATTTACTTGTGAATCCATTAAAAGGGTTAATATTTTATCATAGACTATAATCACCTATAATATAACATCACCATTGAATATAAAAAAAATTAATAAAACAAAACAAGTACAACAAATTTAAAACTCAAGAAAAAAAACAAAAAAGTTAAAAAATTAAAATTAAAATTAAAATTAAAATCAATACCGAATTATGAAATTCGGAAGAAACCTTCACCGAATTTTGAAATCCAAGAAAAACCTTTATTGAATTTTAGAATTAAGAAAAAATCTTCACTAGATTTCAAAATCTTGTTGAAAACTACCATCGGATTTCAAAATTTGAGAAAAATCTTTTCACTAAATTTCAAGATTTAGTGAGCTTTTCAATTAAATTTTGAAATTCGATAAACTTTTCAAAATTGAATTCAAAGTTTGATAAATACGAAATATAATAAAAATAAATATAAAATTTAAAACGAAACTGAATCAAAATTATAACCAACAAAAAGAATACAATACGTAATTGAACATAGATGAATGATATTAGATGAACAAAAATAAAATAAGATAAAAGAGACACTGATGTTGAAAGAAGAAAACACTAGAGAATGACTTAAGGATAATTAGTAAATATAGAACTTCACTATAGTATATGTTTGATAAGCCGTAATTAGTGTTTACATAATTTATTTTATATTATATATATATATATATATATATATATATATATATATATATTTTCAAAAGATAAAATTGAAATCATTGTGAAATTTGAAAAATGTAGGAATAAAACTTGAAGAAAGCCCGGAATAGTCCCAAATATTGGGCCAAAAACGTAGCTATGACTATTATTTGAATGGGCTTCCGTTGAGCAACTCCAAATCACCATTCCAACAGCAGAATCAGTGCATGCATATATCTAATTTTCATAAGGAAATGATTTCCTATGACATTACTATGTAGGATTTAGGAAAAGAAAAGGAAAGACGCGTGTGGCGTGATCGAAGGTGCGCCAAATGAAAAAAATAAGAAACACAATGGGACAAAACATAGTGGGTTCGGATTCCTAATAACCCACACAACAAACCAGATGGTCGGAGCATCCAAACCACACACATGATGTGTGATGTAAATAAAGTCATCATATCATGCTAATGGCTATGGCTATGGCTATGGGCTGGAATACCCTACAATGGAGTCAAACTAATATACTTGTGAGAAAACGAGGTTTACTACTAACTACCGTGAAGTATCCAAGCACTGGCACACAAATTTTGTCCTTGGTCCCCATCTCATCAATAGTGTTGAATCGGTGATTAGTTGTTTGCTCACCGAAAAACAAAGACTCTTCTTCTTCGATCGTTCTTTTTTGCATCCTTCCACACCGTTGCTGTTGGTGTCAATTGCTTGTCATAAACACCATCACTTCTTTGTACTCATTATCATGCACTCTTAACCCAATTGCATTTACATTCCAACACTAATTATTAATGTTTGAATCAGTTAACCACTGCTGTCAAAACCTTTTCACACTACATTTTATTACAATTTTTTTAATTTAAATAATTACTATTTCTCATCCATCATTTAATCTTTATTTTCTTAATCAACATGTTAAAAAGAAAACTCTATATCTAATTCAATTAAAAATTTGATTTGTTAAGATTTGTACTCATTTTATTTTATTTTCAATTAATGTAAGATTTTCAATACATTTATCTCGAGATAAAACCAATTTTCATTAATATAATAAACTAAATAAATAATAAATTTTAACTTATCACAACTTGTATACTCATATCTTTACCCTACTTCACTGAATCAATTTGAATAACTTTGTCTTAGAGCCATAATTATAAGAACTCAGGTTAGCTAAGTTGCTGCTGTCATTCTTGTTTGTTTGTTTGGAGGAACTTATGGGAGAGAGGAAGAGAAGTATGGGATACAAATGCCATCTGTATTCTTTGGAAGACTAAGAGGGATAACAGAAATCAGGCCAGATTTTGTTAAAATCTTAATTTTTTAATTTTACTATTTAATTAAAGAGAAAAGAATAACTTTTTTTTTCTTTTATTTGTTTTATACTAGTACTTTTAAGCACACGGGGTTTCTAAAACAATAAAATATATCTAAAACATGGTAGTATTGTTTTGATTTAATATTTAACAAGGATATTTTTTTTAGGCGGCTCGAATATTCTCCTCGAATCCACATTCCATAATCAAGAGACGGAGACGTGGGCCAACCATATTTTGACACATCAGCACAGCACGTGATCCTTCCACGACACCATACGCAATCCATTGTGCATCCTACGTGGCAAGACCAAGCTTCGAGAAAATTTGGGAACTCTCCGAAAATCTTGACCGTTAAAACTTGGTTGCTCCCTCCCTCCATCTTCGTTTGTGGCTCTTACGAAAGGAAACACAATTCGTTATTCTTCCGCGTTGCATACACTCTTAGAAACAACGCACTGGTGTCGGAGTTGAGCCATGGCGACGCATCCGCAAACGCCGACCTCATCGAACGCCTTCTCCTTCCTGTCGAAGGGCTGGCGCGAGGTTCGAGACTCAGCGGACGCTGATATCCAACTCATGCGTGACCGAGCGAACTCGTTCAAAGACCTAGCGACGTCATTCGACCGCGAGCTCGAGAACTTCTTTAATTCCGCAACGCCGCCCTTCTCGGTTCCGGCCATGCGCTCTCCGCCGCCGAGGGAGATCGAGTTCGTCAAGAGTCTACGCCCGAAGCTGTCGGAGATTCGACGCGCCTACTCCTCACCCGATTTCAGCAAGAGGGTTCTGGAGAAATGGAGCCCGAGGTCGCGGATTCGAATCGACCTTTCCGCGATAAAGAAGGCTATTGTGTCGGCGGAGGAAGATGGGATTGTGGATTTCGAGAAGAGGGGAAGGAGGTTGAGTTTCTGGGAGGAGTGGAAAAACGAAGGCGAGGGTGAATCGAAGGACTGGGAGCCGATTCGTGCATTGAAGATCAGGCTCAAGGAGTTTGAGAAGCGCGGTTCTTCTTTCGAGGCTTTCAAGAACAGTGAATTCTTGGAGAAAGTCAAGTCTGGCTTGGTCTGTGCTTCTTCCTCTTTTAGTAATTTACTTGGTTTCTTATTAATTGTAGGGTTCTGTGTGTTTTGGGTAGGGTCTCTGGTTGTGGCTAACTTTAAGTCATTGTTTCTTTGGAGGAAGAACTTGCTTGGCTATACCACTGTATTTGTTAATGAAAATTATCTGTGCAGATGGATTATTGATGTTACAATTAGAACTTGGAGGAAGATTATTTGTTATTACTTGTTAAAAACTCTTTTTGTTCGACAGTTTAAAAATTACCTTCTGAACTGTGTTTGGTTTCTGTTACTACTGGATGTTTTAATAACTTTAATGATTCACTGAACGAAATTAAGAAGGAATTTGAAATGATTATTGTATGAGCCATATTTCGGGCACGAGTGCAACAGTATTGAGGTCAAGCAATTTGTTGGTTGAGATGTATGTTGACAGGTTTATTTGTTTATTTTTAGTGAATCATGTACTCGGCTCATGTATGTGGTTTCTACCGTTAACTGTTCTTTATGAGGATTCGCGAGTTTTTGTTTTTTAATTGCTGTTGTGATTGCTTGCTTGTATTTTTTGGGCAAATGAGCAAATTTTTGTGAAGTGCTTTTGTTATGAGAGCTTACGTGTTCATTTATTGACTTTCTTGCAGAAATCAATGTGCAAGGAACCTGAGGAGTCAAAGGTTTGTGCGTTGTATGTTTTGGTTCTTTTGTTTATATGAATATGTCTGGACAGATATTTTGTACTTTTGCTTAAATTAACAAGAAATTGTATGAGACTGGTCATTTAAAGGTTGTAATCTAACTTTCAATGGATCACTGTGCATATATATTGTTGAATACGATCAAACACCAGTCCATGGATCCTTAGGTTGCGCCTCTGGGCATGAAGTTCCACTATATTGATTTTATTTAGCTGGATGTAAAAAAATATTTTTAGTTGGCATAGACATTTTTTTTATATTCCATTTTCAAAGTAACATTAATGTTTAATTTAGACATTAGGGCAATCAGTTAGGAGAATATTGGATATATGATACTAAAGAAATATGGGCTAAGTCACTTAAGCATGACACTGACATCTATGCTATGGATGTGTTCAAATTCCTGAGTTCTGATTCTTGTCTGCTCTGAACTTGTGGCCTTGATTTGAATCATAAACTATGGTTAACATTCTCATTCATCTTTCATAGGAAGTGCCACCATTGGATGTACCCGAACTTCTTGCCTACTTTGTAAAACAGTCTGGGCCATTTTTGGACCATCTTGGAGTGAAAAGAGGTACATAGTTATGCCCAATTATTGGGATTTCCACTTTATACATCTTATCTGGAAGTTTATGTTCTGTTTTTTTAACCAGTAAACTTTGGTAGAAACATTTTCGCTTGCAATGTAAAGTGGCTTTTTTGTTTCTACTTTCTTGTGTTAATAAATCATCTAGTTGATTTCTCCTTTCCTGAAATCTTAGACAATGAATGGTTAGTATAAGCATTCTGTTCCATGTATCTGGTAAAGTAGGTAAATGAAACAAACCGATGTAATGCTTTCCAGCTACAATAATTCCCCATGTCCTTTTTCTACTTTCTTTTTGGAATTTACCTTGCTATGCTATTCTACTGCATTATTCTTGTTGTGATTGGTAAGCAGGTGTCGACTTCTGATGTATTTGTTAGCTGCCTCATCCCTTAGTTATTTAACAGTGTGATTAACTCGTCATATATTTCGTGCAACTATGTGGGCGTCATGCAGATAATTATTAGATGAAGATTATTGTTCAAAACATGAAAAATTGTTTCCCAAACCATCAAATAATTTCTTGTTGAAAATAATAAAATTGTAATCACTCTGATTGTCAATTGCTTAGTTGTCAACTTTATCATTCACTGAAAATAATAAAATTCAAGATGCAACAAATTTGTGATCAAGGTTTAAGATATTTTCATTTGTTATTGTATTTTACACTAATTTTTAATATAACTAAAGGGTGTTGAAACATTCATTAATGAGATTTTTATTAGCATGATTGACATGAGGTGTACTTCTAATCCAATTTTAGATTTTTAAAATACTCATTCTAGTTATTCACTTTTTAATTTATCAAAAACACATCAATTGATAGGAAATACAGTGAGTGTTGAATAAAATCAGCTGTTATTCATTTGGTCCATTACGTCTTTTGTTGGACTAGTTGGTTAATTAAGTGGAAGAGATTAGTTATACATGTTAAAGAGATGATTTGATTACATTAAATAGGGAAATAGGTATGATTTGATTACATCAAGTAGGAAAATCTCTTATAAAAAATTTCTCATTATTAATTATTGATTTTGTTCCTTATTATTGTAGTTTATGGGTTTATGGTTCACTTTATCTGCTATTCATTGTTGATGATTTTTTAAATGTGGTTTCATCGCAGACGTATGTGACAAGATAGTTGAAAGTTTGTATAGCAAACGCAGAAACCATCTTCTATTGCAATCCCTGTCTGGGGAAGAGTCTTCTATTGTCGGGAATGGAAACATAAATGATGAATTGGATTTACGAATAGCAAGCGTCCTTCAGAGCACAGGACACCGTCACGAAGGTGGATTCTGGACAGACCATGCTAAGCATGATCCGTCTGATAGTGAAAGACATGTTGCAATAGTCACAACTGCTAGTCTTCCTTGGATGACAGGAACAGCTGTAAACCCCCTATTTCGAGCTGCATATTTATCACAATCTGCAAAGCAGAAAGTCACTCTGTTGGTTCCATGGCTTTCTAAATCAGATCAAGAACTTGTTTATCCCTGCAGTCTTACTTTTACTTCACCAGAAGAACAGGAAGTTTACATACGTAGCTGGCTTGAAGAAAGGATTGGTTTTAAGGCAGACTTCAAAATTTCTTTTTATCCTGGGAAGGTAAGTTTTCGGGAGAATTCTTCCTTTATGTTTCATATCACTTATGTCAATTTTTACATTTCTTCATTCTCATGTGTAGTTTTCAAAGGAAAGACGGAGTATAATACCTGCTGGAGATACTTCTCAATTTATACCATCCAAGGATGCTGACATTGCTATCCTGGAAGAGCCGGAACATTTAAATTGGTATCATCATGGCAAACGTTGGACTGACAAATTCAACCATGTTGTTGGTATTGTTCACACAAATTACTTGGAATATATCAAGAGGGAGAAAAATGGAGCACTCCAGGCATTCTTTGTGAAACACATAAACAACTGGGTTACAAGAGCATACTGCCACAAGGTATGTAATTTATCATTCTAGTATTTTTCTTGGGATTTCCTTCTCTCTAAAAGTAGAAACTCCTTTATTCTGGAAAAGTTACTTTTTTAAAGCTTTTTATAAAATTGTGTTTGACCTGACTTTTCCTTTAAGGAGAAGAGAAATTAAAAAAGTCTAGGTCAGCACTACCTAACTGAGGACATTATTAGATGGTTTTGGTGTTTTTGTTGATAAAAGGATTTCTAACCATAAAAGAATTAATCAAGAGAAAAGGTACTAAATTTTTTGTTTATATACTCAGGTTCTTCGTCTTTCAGCTGCTACTCAGAATTTACCCAAGTCTGTAATTTGCAATGTTCATGGTGTGAATCCAAAGTTCTTGGAAATTGGAGAAAAAATTGCTGCAGAGAGAGAGCTTGGGCAGAAATCCTTTACAAAAGGGGCGTATTTCTTGGGAAAGATGGTGTGGGCAAAGGGATATAAGGAGTTGATAGATTTATTGGCAAAGCATAAGGCTGACCTTGATGGCTTCAAGTTGGATGTGTTTGGAAATGGAGAGGATGCTAATGAAGTTCAGAGTGCAGCTAGGAAGTTAGATTTGAATCTCAGCTTTCAAAAAGGAAGAGATCATGCAGACGATTCTCTTCACGGGTAGGAACAGTCTGAAAACTGTGCTCCGAAATTTATAGTGAAATATATTCACAACAAAAATCCCCAATTTGTTGTGAAATACACCTAAATGAAAGGTGAAAATAAATTTTGAAGTTACACATGTATACAACGTGAAACTGTGCTGTGTTTTACTCCCTTACCTTCTTAAGGTGAATTGAATCAATTGATTGTGTTCAGAAAATGCAATATCCAAAGCTATCTTTTATACATGCATGCTGCACATTCACCTACATGTGATTCTTTCTCATGCTTTACATACCCTGACAATCTGTCACTTGTTTTTAATAAAATTTGTTCCTGTTTTGACACAATTTATCCTTCTTGTAGGTACAAAGTTTTTATAAATCCTAGCATTAGCGATGTGCTATGCACTGCTACAGCTGAGGCACTTGCCATGGGAAAATTTGTAGTTTGTGCAGATCATCCGTCAAACGAGTTCTTCAGGTCATTTCCCAACTGTTTGACGTACAGGACGTCTGAAGACTTTGTGGCAAAAGTAAAAGAAGCATTAGAAAACGAGCCGTATCCCCTAACACCTGAGCAAAGATATCAACTTTCTTGGGAGGCCGCTACTCAAAGATTTATGGAATATTCTGAGCTTGACAGCATCCTGAATAAGGAAAATAATGGTGAAAAGTCAAGCCTAGATAAAGGAAAGTTCGTTCCCAAGTCAGTTTCAATGCCTAATCTGACGGAACTAGTAGATGGAGGCTTAGCATTTGCTCACTATTGTCTCACTGGGAATGAATTCCTGAGATTATGCACAGGAGCAATACCTGGGACACGTGACTACGATAAACAGCACTGTAAAGACCTTCATCTTTTGCCGCCGCAGGTAGAAAATCCCATCTATGGCTGGTGAATTGATTGACTAGTTTTTGAACAGGTGGCGAAGGGAAACTTGTCATACCAGATCATAACAAGCAGTACTGTGAAAACTATCATCTCATGCTTGTAGGTAGAAAAACTTATAGATGGCTGGGGATCGTTTAGTGGTTTGAATTTTAGTTTCTGCTCTGAGTTACTGTGATTTGTCTTAGGTACTAGCATTCTAGGTTTTCAATTCTTTAAATTTTGTAGTTCTTTTTGTTTTTTGTAAGTGATGTAGTTTAATATTTTACCAAAACACTAATAGAAAGCTAATGTAAAGTTGCACGACAAAAAGTAGAACGTTCTCCGACGTAACTAGTGGAGAATAAGCTGTAATAAATTTGCATCGGTTTACGTGGAATAAATTCTTCAGTTGTGGTAACTTGAAGGACTTCCTTAGGGTATTCACTCTCCACACGGAAACATCAGGCATTTTGGTTGGTGGGAAGGAGAGGGAAATTAAAGAATAGAGGGCATTGCTGCTGTGATCTTAATCAGGAAAGAAATTAGTTCAAAAAGGGGAAGAAAGTGTTGTCACCGATTTCTGTAAGGATGAATAAACTTCAAAGGCAATTGCTTGCTGCACCCTATCAATTTCTACATGCAGTCCATAACTTTGGAATTCCATTTTTATCCTTGGTTGTTTATTTGAAAGTTGTGAGACAATGTTGAATTGGTTTGGAGTGTTTTTGTGTGAGGTTTTCTGGGAAGCTTTAGTGGGGTGGAGGTGGTGGTGATTTGCAAAAGCCAGACAAGCTGTAGGAGGTGAGGAATACACTTCCAGAAGATGTTATCCGGTATAGGTGTGGGAGGTGAGAAATGATTTTCCGAATTCGTGTTTCTGGAAGAGTAAAGTATCATTCTGGAAAAATCATTCCAGAAGTAGTTGAGTTAGAACATGCATAACTCTCCCGGAAAATGAATTCCGATAATGTTGAAAATGTGTTCCGGGATAATGGTTCCAAAATAGACGTGGCGTGGATTCCGAAATAAGAGATCCGAAAGCACGAATTTCCGGAAAGGTCATTCTGGAAATTTTTCTCTACATCTCCTATTTCGATCTCTCTGCATCTGCAACTCCTATCTCTGTACATCTGCAACTCCTTTTGGGTATCTCTTACTCTTTTCCTTGAATTTGTGTTTTGTTGGGAGAGAATTTCATGGATGTTGATTTGAGGGTATAGAACAATTTGAGGGTGGGTGAATGGAGAACTCACACACATCTGCACTGTCTAGTGAGGAAAAAGAAGAAAAGGATAAAAAAAATTAAGTTTAGATTAAAAAACCAATAGTATTAATTTTGATATTTCACATATTTGATGGGTGCAGTTGAAATTTGAGGGGTGCAGCAAGAATTGCTACTCCAAATAACTAGACTCGATTAGGGGCTTGCGTAGGAACCATCCAAAGCAAATCCCCTTGGGCCTCTCCAGTCCAAAAAATCATGGCAGCTTTATATATACATATATTCACTGTAAATTAATGAAGTGGGTTAATTTGTTTATAGTAACCTTAAAGTTAACTATCTTCTACGACTTATTTGAAGTTAATGATTTAACAGAATAAGATAAAACATAAGAGTAGATGGCATAATAGGATAAAAGGGAAACAATCATATTACATGATGTGTAACAAAATAATATATTAGAAATAAGGATGATGGTAATATAACAAAGGGTTAAATATGTTTTTAGTCCCTATACTTTTGGGTGATTTTTGTTTTAGTCCATTTTCAAACTAAGGTACAATTTAGTCCTTCAATTTTAGAAAACTCTGGTTTTAGTCATTTTTATTAAATTTTTTTAACTTTATTTGCTGTTTCAAGCACGTTTCATTATAGCATTTGGATTGTTTACACTGTTTGACACATTTTTGCTTCAATGTTAACTGAGAAACGTGTTTGAAAAAGCAAATAAAGTTAAAAAAATTTGATAAAAAGACTAAAACCTGAGTTTTCTAAAGTTGAAGGACTAAATTGTACTTTAGTTTGAAAATGAACTAAAACCAAAATCGCCCAAAAGTATAGAGACTAAAAACATATTTAACCTTATAACAAATAATAAGACGACATAATGATGACCGTAATTATAGTAAGGGTTGTTATAAATTTTTTTGATGTGATAGAGGGATATAACTATTATCGTGATAATAATGATAATACAGATTTTTTATAATTATGATACTATTAATAACAGTTATGAAATTAACAAATGAAGCAAAGAAGAGTGATCACAGATATGTGATTTGATAAAAATGAATATTAAAAGGAGAAAAGAATTATTTTATTTTTCTATATGTGACCACCAGTAAAATCCTTACTTTACAAAAGTAATATTTTGAAATAACCAAATATAAAAGATAGATAATTTTAAGCCGAGTTTGAACGTTGAACCAAGTAATTAAATCTAGGTGAATGTTACACTTTTATGTAATTTCCTCTTCTGTTCTATACTTTTTTACCATTCGTTTTTCACAGTTTATTTATTTATCTATTCACCAATCTTTTTCTTTTTACCAGCAACATATATTATATTTGGTGGCAATGTCAAGTTGACATCTTTTATTTATAAACACTACTGAAAAAATACTTTTTAACGTTGGTTATTTTGGGTTTTTAACGTCTATTAAATAACCGACGTTATTGCCGGTGACGTTAATGGGACGTCGGACATGAATATAATCGACGTATATGATGACGTCAGTCAGTGTCATGTCCGACGTCACCAAACGTCGGAACTGGACGTCTAAAGACATTATATAGACGATGGTCTGAGAAATAACCGACGTCGAAGAGGCACTAAAGACTTTGAAAATGACACTGACAGACGTCTAAAAGGTACTATAGACGTCGGTGTATACATTAACCGACGTCTAATACAGTGGTTGTGTTTTAGTGCAGTTTTGTTCCCGTCTTTGGATAGCCAGCCTAGTAGCACAATCTCCTTTTGTTAGTTTCCCCTGAAAAAAAGCTTGCGTCTTTTGAATTTCTTATGGCATTTCAACCCAAAACCGAACCTGGGTTGTTGCTTAGTTCCATTTTCATCCGCAAGAGGGAAAAATCACGGTGAAACGATAACTAGGCAACGACCCAGAGTCGTTTTTGGGTTGAAACGACCAAAAGAAATTCACAAGACGTCGTTTTTTCTGGGAGACAACTAACAAATGGAGAATGTGTTACTACATTACCCCAAGAAAGGAACAAAACTGCACTAAAACACAACACAAAGAAAACAAATTTTAATCTGTTAAACCAGAAGATAATCGATGAGAGACTAAACAAAGTTTAAACGGTAAGCATAAAAAAAAACCACCTGGGATGCAATGCCGGAAGAGAGAAAAAGAAGAGGAGGAAGACGATAAAGATATCAGAAACAATAATGCAATGCCGCAAGAGAGAAACAAGAGAAAAAAGAGAGCAAGAGAGAAACAAGAGAAAAAAGAGAAGAGAGGAAGACGATATCAGAAACTGAATGCCGTGAAGAGTCTGCGGTTTATTTAAAATGAAATTGAGCGTCGGTTGCTTGCGAAACCGACGTCTATAGTAATCTAGACGTGAGTTGTCTAACTAATTCGACGACCAAGTTAACATTTAAACTGACTTTTTGAATGCCCATTAAACGTCGGTTGTGAAGGGGCACTGACGTCTAGGGCGCTGAACCGATTGACGTTTCACTTTCTGTCAGGGACGTAGACGACAGTTGTGAAGGGGCGCCGACGTCTATAATAATATAGACGTCGGTTTTCTGCTGTCGGACGTGGAAGTGCCTCGGAGTTTGATGCACATAATTAATTACAGGCACATAGACGTCGCGCACCCAGAAATGTGACGTTTATTTTGCAGAAAATTTTTGTCTTTCCGCCTTCCGAACAGGCCATAGACGTCGATTTTTGACAACCTGACGTCTAATAGCCTGAGAATCAGGTGACCAGCATTAACTGCACTCAAGTAGACGTCGTCCCCCCATCACAACCGACATCAAATGCGTAGGAGAAGTCTGACTTCTTGCCTAATAGACGTCAGATTACCTTGAAACCGACGTCTAGGTTACCATCTTATTTACGGTAATGCCACCGGTCATCATATGACGTCGGTGGAGCTCTAACAGACGTCTATGAGCTGACGTTAAAGAACGTTTTTCCACTAGTGAAACCTGATAAATATGCCACAAAAAACACTCGGTTTTGCAGATGCAGAAGAGGCCATATTACTTTCACGCTTAGCTTTACATGTATAGCGTGCAATGCACTTTCAGTTAATAAGCTATTAATAAGCATTCCATTTCATAGTGCAACTTTACATAGCATGTGATTCCCATTGACCAAATCTCTTAACCCTCCTGCTAAGAATTAGGTTTCAAGATAACCCTCAGACTTTGGTAATAAGGTACGTGGAATCTTCTAGTTTCTGATTGGGATTAATCTGATTTAACCCATACTTATCTCTGCTATTCTGTACCATTGGGTATCTCATGCGTGCGACTGTGCCAAAATGCATGCACTACTTTTATTATCAAGAAACTAATTAATATGGGATCTTCTAAAAATTGATAGAAAAAAGGAGACGAAGATTAATGCTATGAGTCAATACCCAATGCATGTTTCTTAAACTTAAAACTTGTTTCTTGTTACATAATAGAATCGAAAGCTCAATAGGAAAGTGAAGGACCAGTTCCTCTTGAGTTATTGGGCTCCCTTCCTATATGGAGAATAGGCCCAAATAGTATGGTCCATTATGTCTCATTAGGTTAAAATGAGATGAGTCAGATTAGTAGAGCACAAGAGAGTCATTTGAAGAGAGACAAAAAGAAAGAGAGAAAGTCATTCTCGCATAATCCTAAACCTGCACTGGTGTTTTCGTCGCTGTGAAGTCGTTCACCGTTGGATTGAGCTGATTTTTGGACAGTAGGTTTCGGACATACGGTTTTTCATTCTGACCGTTCGGATCGTCAATCGGAGGTCTAGATTGGGAGAAATCGGTCCCGCACCAGCAGCCCTGTTTTGGAGAATTTTTATCTTCTTTGTTCTCATTTGTAAGCATTTGTGCTTAGTTAATTTGGCTTATTGAAACTACCTTTTGGTATTATTATTGGAGACTCTTTTGTACCCTATTATTGATCATAGTGTATTTTTCTTTGATCTGGATGACTCGTGGTTTTTACCCTTGCATTGAGGGGTTTTCCACGTTAAAAATTGTTAGTGTCTCTTTGTGCTTTGGATTCTATTTTTGTTCTATTTGTTTGGTGCTCCTCGCAGATTCTTGCAAGAAGGGGGATTGAATTTCCGCTGCGTTATAACTCTTTGCCAAGTTTTTATATTTGTTTTGGCCCTTTCCCCATCAGAGTGGTATCAGAGCTCTTTGGTTAAGGGACTGTTTAATTTGCGTGAATGATGGAGGCACATACAAAATTGATTCCGTTGAATGGAGAAAATTATCATTTATGGAAAGGAAAGATGAAGGACTTGCTATTTGTGAAAAAATTGCATCTTCCTGTTTTTGCTTCCAATAAGCCAGAATCTAAGTCAGATGAAGAATGAGATTTTGAACATCAACAGGTATGTGGATTTATAAGGCAGTTTGTTGATGACAATGTCTATAATTTTGTTGCTAATGAGACACATGCGAGAACCCTATGGGATAAGCTTGAGTCCTTGTATTCTAAGTGAGGGACTAATAAATTGTACTTGCTGAAAAATTTTGTGGAGTTAAAGTACAAGGAAGGAACTCCTGTTTCAAATCACTTGAGTGAATTTCAAGGACATTATGATCAATTAGCAGGAGTGGGTATAAAATTTGATGATGATCTATTGGGTTTGTTCCTATTAAACTCTTTACCGGATTCGTGGGAGACATTTCGGGTTTCTATGATAAGTGTTACCCCTAATGGTGATATTTCTTTGCAAATGGCAAAAAGTGGTGCTCTTAATGAGGAGATGAGAAGGAAGACACATGGTACTTCATCTAATTTAGAAGTGCTTATTATAGAGAATAGGGGGAGAAGCCAAAAGAAAGAACAAAACAGTGGTAGAGATAAAAGCAGGAGGAAGTCCAAGTCTCGGTACAAGAATGTGGAGTGTCACTATTGTCACAAAATAGGGCATATAAAGAAGAATTGTTTTTTGTGGAAGAAAGAGAACAAAGACAAAAAAGGTAAGCAAAGAGAAAAAGATAATGATGATGGTGATCGTGTTACTACTACTACATGTGGTGACCTTGTTTGTCTTCGTGATTATGACACTATTAATCTTGTATCTGATGAGAGCATGTGGATAATTGATAGTGGTGTTACACTGCATGTTACATCCAGGAAGGAATTCTTCACATCTTATATACCTGGTGATTTTGGAGTATTGAAGATGGGTAATGATGGGGTGTCTAAGGTTATTGGTGTTGGTGATGTTCACTTGCAAACCAACATGGGGATGCAGTTGTTGCTTAGAGGAGTTAAACATGCTTCAGATGTTCGCTTTAACTTGATTTCTGTGCAGGTACTTGATGATGGTGGATATGATAACCACTTTGGTTCTGGAAAGTGGAAGCTCACCAAAGGTAACTTGATTGTGGCTAAAGGGGAGAAAAACTCTAACCTTTACTAGACAAAAGCTTTGGTTGCTAAAGACAGTGTGAATGTCGTGTATATGGAGTCATCTTTGTGGCACAAAAGGCTTGGGCATATCAGTGAAAAAGGACTTAACTGCTTAGCTAAAAAGGATGTTCTATCAGGATTGAAGAATGTAGAGTTGGAGAAATGTTCTCACTACATGGCTGGTAAACAAACCAGAATATCCTTCAAGAAGCATCCTCCCTCCAGGAAGTCAGAGTTGCTTGAATTGGTGCATTCTGATGTTTGTGGCCCGTTAAAGAAAAGTCTTTTAGTGGTGCACTTTACTTTGTTACTTTTATTGATGATTGTTCCAAGAAGCTTTGGGTTTATGCACTACAGAGAAAGGACCAAGTGTTGGACAAGTTTAAAGAATTCCATGCTTTGGTTCAGAGGCAGTCAGGCAAAAAGCTGAAGCGCATTCGTACTGACAATGGTGGTGAGTATTGTGGACCATTTGATGCTTATTGTAGACAATATGGTATTGAACATGAGAAGACTCCTCCCAAAACTCCTCAGCTGAATGGTTTAGCAGAGAGGATGAACAAGACATTGATTGAAAAAGTTAGGTGTATGCTTTCTGAAGCAAAATTGCCTAAGCATTTCTAGGGTGAGGCATTGTTTACAACAATGCATGTTATTAATCTAAGTCCTGTAGTTGCTTTGAACTCTAAGGTGCCAGACAAGATTTGGTTTGGCAAGAATGTTACTTATGATCATTTGCGTGTCTTCGATTGTAAAGCATTTGTTCATGTTCCAAAGGATGAAAGATCCAAGTTGGATGTGAAGACAAGGCAATGCATCTTCATTGGTTTTGGTCAAGATGAATTTGGCTACAAGTTGTATGACCCAATTGAAAAGAAAGTTGTTAGAAGTCATGATGTGCAATTCATGGAAGATCAAACCATTGAAGATATTGATAAGGTGGAGAAGTATACTCCTAAGGAAGACGATAATGTGACTGATGTTGATCCAATTCAGTTGTCTATTAATGATTTGGATATTGATGTTCATGATGATGAACAAAATGGTGATATTGATAATCAACAGGTTGGAGATAGCTTGAATGTTCCTATTGATAATGTTGATGAAGAGGAACATGATGAGAGTCTTGGTGATGTACTTGAGCTACCTGAAGCTCAACCCAGAAGATCTGACAGGCCAACACAACCTTCTAAGAAGTACTCTACCGATGAGTATGTGATGTTGACTAATGAGGGAAAACCTGAATGTTATGAGGAGGTCGTTGAAAGTGAAGAAAAGCAAAAGTGGTTGGATGCAAGAGATGAAATCTCTGCATGATAATCACACTTATGACTTGGTGAAGTTGCCTAAGGGTAAGAGAGCCTTAGAGAACAAGTGGATCTTTAGGGTGAAGCAAGAGAGCAATTCTACATCTACCAGATATAAAGTCAGATTAGTGGTGAAAGGCTTTAGACAAAGAAAGGGTGTTGACTTCAATGAGATTTTCTCACCTGTGGTGAGGATGACATCTATCCGAGCTGTGTTAAGTTTAGCTGCTACTCTTGATTTGAAGGTTGAGCATATGGATGTAAACACAGCCTTCTTTCATGGTGATTTAGAGGAAGAGATTATGAAAGAGTTTTTAATTGTAATGTAATCGATTGAATTTTTCTTTTTATTATTTATTTAAAAATAAAGCATTAAAACTGATTAAGTTAAAAAATCATACTAAATTAAAAATTAATTATATAATCTTTTCTAAATTTTTGTATAATTCTATTACTTGTATAATTAGATGAGTTCTATATTACTTGTATAATTCTTTTGATATTTTTAACAACATTTTTTTTCTTTTCAATTACATCATTCAATTCTTAGACTTCCTTACCCTTCTCCTTTTCATGAGTCTTTCATGGTTATAATAAATTCAATTATAATTTCACAAATAAAATACTTTGAACAATTCGTACCCTTGTCCTTTTGGGTGTTAAACTCTATACCTTTCACAGATGATCATTTTTGCCTTAATTTTTTCCTTTTTATTTTGATAAAATGTTAATACTTGGATTTTCAATTAAAGTAAACTTAATTTGTCACGAGATCATCGAGGCTCTATGCATATTGTATAAAACTATACAAAGGAGTTAACATAAAATAATACGATAGAATAGTTACAAGTATTATAATACTACTATAGATGTCCTATAAATACTTAAGAATTTTAAAACTTTACAATGATTCATAAAGTCTATTATAAATTTCACGAATAAGCCGAATGGTTCCAAAACTACGTTTAAACCGAACGATTGTGCAAAGGATTCACACTACTACTATTGACTGAACGGTCATATACTAAGTTTCTGGGTTTTCCCCTTCCAGAGCTTCCTCCAATAAAAAAAATCTCCACCTTCTGCTCACATCCATAAGATGATCATTGCAATGATAAGGACGACATGACAAGACAGAAAGAAATAAGGGTAAGTTTATGTAATTTAATTAATCATATTAATTCAACCAATCTCACAAATATCTAAACAGGTCATACACCAAACAATTTAAGCATACATATAAGACACTGACTGAACACTTAATACCATTACAGACCGACCACATGATTTGACCATCCGGACTAGTATGTAATGTCGAGTTCTGAGGGTTTGTGCACTGGGTGGTGAAGTAACCGGAACACCCTCAGCTGCCACCTAGGTTACTCCAATAAAATCCATATAAACCTCTGATGTGGTGAAGTAACTGGAACACCCTCAACTGCCACACCAGGGTAGTCCAATAAAATCCATATAAATCAACCAAACATGGACCTCCTGCTATTCTCACCACATAATTCATCACTCTCTACTTGAGCATGGATGATCATTAGAATGTCAGGATAAACTCCATTGGATACTCCGGCCATTCATACAGTCAATCACAACCAATATCACCATCATGTACCCTCACCGTGAGGATCATATAATTACGTTAACCAATCATACTCTTCATTATCACAATAATACATTCATGAACCCTCAACTCATATAAATCTTTAAATACTATCATACTTAGCCATCAATACAACCAAACCGAATAGTTCACTAAAATCACAATCATAAATAAGACCGAACGAAAAAACATTCCTTAGAGACAAACATGACTGAACCCTATAGCACGCCTACCATCAGACATAGCCGAATATTAAAGCTTTAACCGAAACCTAAGAGTTTAAACCGAACACTATATGCTTAAGCCGAACACTATTTCATGAAACCTATCGCTGTTAAAACCGAATACTATTATCAGGCTGAATACTATGAATAAATCGAATACTACTAAGACCGAGCATTAATCTAGACTGAGCATTGAGGAGACCGAGTACTGGTACAAGACCGAACACTAATGAGACCGATTGCTAGTACAAGACCGAGCACTACTGAGATCGAGTGCTAGTACAAGACTGAGCACTACTGAACTTATACAAAACGAACAAGTAGGTACGAACACTAAATTATTAAACACTTACTTTCAATTGGGAGTAAATATAGTATTGAAGACTTAAATTATATAGAGTATCTTAACTAGCTGACTACTAAGTAGAAAATGTAGAACTATACTTAAACCAAACACTTATTTTCAATTGTAACCAATAGAAGACCGATCAGTCGTTAACTGAAATTCTCTTCAGGAGGAGAATCCAGTTAAGACCGAACGCACCAAGGAAAACTGAACGATCAATTAAAGAGTTCTGCAAAATACTACAGAGTTACGATCAAACCTTATTCCTACTCAATTCATGCCATTTATCAAACATTAACACATACAAACAAACATGCA
Organism: Vigna reflexopilosa; assembly: GCA_027742785.1. Classification (NCBI taxonomy): domain Eukaryota; kingdom Viridiplantae; phylum Streptophyta; class Magnoliopsida; order Fabales; family Fabaceae; genus Vigna; species Vigna reflexopilosa. The sequence goes on along the minus strand of CM050914.1, from coordinate 5,755,297 downwards.
GTATTCCAATGTCAACCAAATCACCAAACATAGCATCATTCGATCATGCAACCATTCATAACAGAGAATCATAATTAAATTACAAGCTTCCTTTACCTCGAAACCCAGAAAATTGTAAGCATCTTGCAGTATTGCCTGTAACGCACGTAACTCCTAAATCTTCCTACAAGTTTCCGATCGGTGAAGAGAAAATAGCCGACCATGGAATCAAGGACAGGAAACAGTTTCAGAGAAAGGCTAAATGAACACATGCAATACAAAACCATGCTTTGCATGTGACAGAAATGCATGGACCATAAAGGATGACAAAATTGGACTTACCACTTCAAAACCGTAACTTGATTGGTTCAAATGAAAGTCCTTGGCGTTAGGAAGTATCAGACGTTGCTTGAACCGTGAACGGAGAAGTAGAAGGTGAGAAATCTTAGAGAGAAGGTGGATAAATCTAGAGAGAAGGAGGAGAAAAATGAAAGTTCAGAATTTTGGAGAAGAAGATCGCATGCAGAGAACTGGCACCGATTTTGAAAATCCTAACTTAAATACCACCGTCAAAACCGATCGATCCACTCCCATGCCACCACCTGTCTTCCACTTTCTGTATCTCACAGTCTCGACCTTGACACTTGGATCCCACTAAGCTGGAGATTTTATGGGTTCTGACACTTACTGGCCATCCAACAATTTGCTTTTAAGAGTTCCACTTTAACGTAGCTAGGCACAATAGTAGCCAGGTAAATTTTGTTTCAAACTTCACTAACAATTTGTGTGGCTTACCATAAATATTAACTAAAAGAAGAATACAAGACATATATATATATATATATATATATATATATATATATATATATATATATATATATAGAGAGAGAGAGAGAGAGAGAGAGAGAAAGAGTGAAAGAAAAGAGGAAAAGCACCGTGGCTGAGAACATAGCTGGTTTACCATTTACTTTTATGCAGCTAATTAAGTAAATCAAATGACAGCTAGCACAACCTGTCAGTAGAACAGAAAAAAAAAAACGTAAAGTAATGAAATTAAGGTAAGAATATGAAAAATCATCTTACCTTAATTTAACTACTCAACACTACATGAGTAAAATTACATGGGAGAGTAGCTAACCCAACAATGGAATAAAAAGTTGAGCAATGACATATTACTAGTCTCAAGTAAGTGACAACTATTTACATACATTCGGAGGGTTTTGTTACTGTCTTTTCTTTTTCTGGTGAATTTGTGGTTATCTCTGGGGTCGTGATTGCAATGTGGTCGACTGTGTTTTAAATATCCACAACAGGTTTTATGATACCTCGATGAAGAAGGTGTGGCTTATTTGGTGACACATTGGGTTCTGCAACACTCTTGAAGTAGGCCAAGTGAGAAAGCTCAGAAACAGACTCGTATATTTTCTCCACTGACTTGGTGATTTCTTTGAGTATTGAAGCTACTGTGGCAATTGGGATTATGGATAGGAGTTCACCTTCTTCCAAAGAAACAATTTCAAGGGAAAATTTGAGCTCTTCAACTGCAGTTTTTGCATTCTCGATGTGGCTTTTTGTAGCTGATGGATGTGTCATTGTTTTGATTGATGAAGATATCACGTTTAATGCCTTGTTTGATTCTGAAATCATCTTTGTGCATGGTTCTTGAATTTTACACTTGAATTCCAAAGATGTCTGCAATCACAAAAATGAGTGTATATTAGCTTCAACCTTATAAAGTTAAAATGGTTTTCTAGTTTTGGAGTATCCTTACCAGTGTATATTGTTATAAAACTTAAATTAGAAAATTTATTTCTTGTTGATTGGTATTCCTAGATAGCATTAATGGTTTTAGGTGGCAGACATCATGATTTATCTCTAGCATTTGAAAAGACAAAACTTTTGATTTATTTCTGGCATGTGAAGAGGCAAACCTTTTTGCCCATAAATACTTGTATCAGTTCATTTGAAATAATGCAAAGAAAAGAAAGAGTTTTTTTTTCAAACGCTATCAACCTTTTGCCTTCTTGTTGCCAACAAATTGGCATCAGAGCGTGTGTACGACTGAGAGAGAACGCCGCAGTGTGCGCCGTCACACAGAGAGAGGAGCGACTAAGAGTTCTGTGAGGTGTGTGAGTTGAGTGTAAACACTTGAGAGAAATGGCAGGTCTAACCAATGGCATCCTGCTACCCAAGTTGACGAAAGACGTTAACTATGACAAATGGAAGGTGCAGAACAAGTGACAGGTCCAAATTCAAACCCTTAGGGGCGAGTTGAAAAACATGAGGATGAACGAGTCTAAAAGCGTATATGAGTTCATTACTCGGGTGGAGACCGTGGTGAACAAACTGAATCAGAATGGTGAGATTCTTTCATCAAATCGAGTTGTTGAAAAGATTCTAAGGTCATTGAGAGATGATTTTGAGAATATTGTATGCGCAATAGAGGAGTCCAAGGATCTATCAATGCTCACCATTGAAGAGCTTATTGGGTCCCTGGAAGCACATGAGCAGAGATGGAAAAACAAGAGGGGAGAGTCTCTTGAATAGGCTCTCTAAGCCAAGGCGACGATAAAAAATGATAATGTGTTTTATGCTCAGAGTACCAGAGGCCAAGGAAGAGGCAGAAGCGAAGGTGGTGGAGGAAGAGGAGAACGAAGAAATGAGCAAGTCGGCTAACAAAACTAGCGTGGCCGATGTCAGGCCCGAGGTGGTCGAGGTCAGACTCGGGGTGGTCGGACAAACACAAACAACATTGAATGCTATAATTGTGGGAGGTATGGGCATGTTGCCAAGGATTGCTACTCGATAAAATGCTACAACTGTGGAAAGATGGGCCATATTTCCAAGGATTGTAGGTCTGAGAAGAAAAATGAGGAGCCAACAAACTTCCTTGCCGAGAAAGAAAATGAAGGATTGTTGCTAGCGACAAACATTCCAGAAACTGAGGTCAAACCAAGCTGTTTTAATAATTCGGTTTGGTACTTGGACACTGACGCAAGTAACCATATATGTGGCGACGAGAGTTTATTCAAAGTACTTTCAAAGGTGGAATCCAGATCCGTTTCTTTCGGCGATGCTTCGAAAGTAACCGTCAAAGGTCAAGGAATGATCTGGTATCAACAGGAAAATGGGCGAATCAGAGAGATCAGAGATGTATACTATGTACCCGATCTCAAAAGCAACATACTGAGCATGTGACATATAATGGAGAAGGGGTACTCAGTTCTGATGAAGGACCGAGAATTACAACTGAGGATAAACTCGAGAGGCTCATCGCCCAAGTAGAAATGAAGAAAAATCGCATGTACAAACTTGAGTTGAAAATAGTTCAAGATAAATGCATGCAACTTGATATGGAGGATGAGGCCATGAAGTGGCATTTGCAGTTCAGTCATCTTCACTTTGGAGGGTTGACCGAGTTGGTGAAAAAGGAGATGGTGCTCGGACTGCCTAAAATGGAATTCGAAAAGAGGTTCTGTGAAGAATGTGTGATCGGAAAGAAAGCAAGGACTTCTTTCCCACGGAGCTCTGAGTACCGAGCAAAGAAGCAGCTCGAACTGATCCATACCAACTTATGTGGGCCAATAACTCCAGAATCATTTAGTGGTGGGAGATACTTCGTCTCTTTCATTGATGATTTCTCAAGGAAGACGTGGGTTCACTTTCTGAAGGAAAAGTCAGAAGTGTTTGAAACTTTCAAGAAATTCAAAGTAATGGTAGAGAAAGAAACAAACAATGTCATCAAAACAGTCTGATCTGACAGAGGAGGCGAGTTCACTTCTGCCAAGTTCAACAAATACTGCTAGAAACATGGAATCAAGCGTTTCTTGACAGCTCCATATTCTCCACAGCAAAACGGTGTAGCAGAACGAAAGAATCAAACCATTCTCGACATGGTTCGATCTATGTTGAAAGGGAAGAATATGCGGAAGAAGTTTTGGGCAGAGGCGGTGCAATGCGCAGTCTATGTGCAAAATAGATTTCCACATGCAAAGTTGGGAAAGAAGACGCCTCAGGAGATTTGGAGTGGTGTGAAGCCGAATGTCTCTCGTCTAAAGGTGTTCGGTAGCATGGCCTATGGGCAAGTACCAAGTCAGCACAGGACAAAACTAGAAGATCAGAGCAAGAAGTAATTATTTATCGGGTATGATAAAAATTCTAAAGCATGTAAACTGTTTGATCCTATTAACAAGAAAGTAGTGGTGAGCCGAGATGTTCACATGGAGGAAACGAAAGAGTGGTGCTAGAGTAACCCAGTCGAAAAAGAAACTAGCACAGAGACTTTTGTACCTTCAACAACAACAACCACTGAGTCCTCAGATGAAGAAACCCAACCACGACAGCCTAGGATGAGGAGTCTACAGGAAATATACGACAGTACAAATGAAGTTCATGTTGTATGTCTTCTGGTTGACTCTGAAAAATTGAGTTTTGAGAAAGTTGTCCAAGAAGAGAATTGGCGAACAACCATGAATGAGGAAATTGGAGCGATTGAACGCAACAAAACTTGGGAATTGACCGACCTTCTTGAAGGAGCTCGACCCATTGGAGTAAAATGGGTGTACAAAAAAAATGAATGTTAAAGGAGAGGTTGAGCGTTATAAGGCTCGACTTGTGGTAAAGGGCTATAGACAGAAGGAGGGGATAGACTATGATGAAGTATTTGCTCCTGTCACGAGAATGAAGTCAATCCAACTCCTAATCTCGTTAGCTACTCAGATTCAATGGCCAATTCTACAGATGGATGTGAAGTCTGCCTTTCTAAATGGAGTGTTGAAAGAGGAGGTGTACGCCGAGCAACCACTTGGGTACATGAAGAGAGGGGATGAGAAGAAAGTGCTGAGATTGAAAAAGGCCCTCTATGGACTGAAACAAGATCCCTGTGCCTGGAATGAGAGAATTGACGGGTATTTCAAGAAAACCGGGTACGAGCAATGTCCGTACGAACATGCTTTGTACATAAAGAAATCATAAAAGGATATAATGGTAGTTGCTTTCTATGTCGACAACCTCATATTCACCGGAAGCAACACAAAGCTGATTAAGGAGTTTAAGGAGGCAATGGAAAAAAAGTTTGAGATAACAAACTTAGGCCTGATGAAATATTTTCTTGGTCTGGAAGTGAAGCAATCGGAGGAAGGGATTTTTATATCCCAAGAGAGGTACGCGCTTGAAATTTTAAAGAAATTTAAAATGGAGGACTACAACCCAGTTTCTACTCTAATGGAACCAAGCATTAAACTCTCAAAGTTTGATGGAGGAGAACGAGCTGATTCTAGGAGATATCGAAGTTTAATCGGAAGTCTGAGGTACCTTACAAGCACGAGACCCGACTAAATGCTGAGTGTTGGGATAATGAGCAGATTCATGGAGGATCCAAGCTATACACATTGGAAGGCCTTGAAGAGAACTCTGAGATATATTCGAGGAACCCTATCACTTGGTCTTTTCTATTCAAAATCAGATGATTATCGACTAGTGGGTTACTCGGATAACGATTGGTGCGGTGATGTTGATGACCGGAAAAGTACTTCGGGTTACGTGTTCCTACTTGGAAATACAACTTTTACCTTGTTGTCTAAGAAGCAGCCCATTGTAACCTTGTCTACCTACGAGGCAGAGTATATGGTGGTCTCTTGGAGCGTATGTCATGCAGTCTGGCTTTAAAATTTATTAAGGCATTTGGGAGTGAACCAAGATGAAGGGACTGTGATTCGAGTTGATAACAAGTCGGCGATCGAGTTGGCAAAGAAGCCAGTTAATCACGGAAGGAGCAAGAACATCGACGTTCGTTTTCATTTCATTCGAGAACAAGTAAGAGAAGGAAAGGTCAAGCTGGAGCATGTTGAAAGCCGAGCTCAAGCCACAGACATATTCACCAAGCCATTACCGACTATACTGCTGGAGAATTGTAAAAGGCTTATTGGAATGAGAAATGGGAAGAGTATTTAAGTTTAAGGAGGAGATTTGTTATAAAACTTAAATTAGAAAATTTATTTTTTTGTTGGTTGGTATTCCTAGATAACATTAATGGTTTTAGGTGGCATGCATCATGATTTATCTCTAGCATTTGAAAAGACAAAATTTTGATTTATTTATGGCATGTGAAGAGGCAAACCTTTTTGCCCATAAATACTTGTATCAGCTCATTTGAAATAATGCAGAGAAAAGAAAGAGTTTTTTTTTCAAACGCTGTCAACCTTTTGCCTTCTTGTTGCCAACATAAATTATTGCTAATTTGTTTCAAATTGTTTTCCTTATTATCAACCTAAAATTGTTTTGATAATAGACATCGAATTGAGTAGACGAAAAATATTTCATGTTTTTTCAAGTAGAGAATGATGTCTTACAGGGATTTCCGGGTTAAGGTAGTTGTTAAGGGTTTCAATCTTGTAAGCACATTCCCGAGTGAGTGCTCCAATCTTCAAGTACTGCTTCCAAGGATGTCAAAGACGAAAACGGCCATGTCCCGGTTCCCACCTTGCCAAATTTGCCTGTGCATTATATATAACATTAATATATTTGATCAATCTATCAAATAAAAATGTTGAATAATATCTCAGAAGAAAAACAAACCAAACTCACCAAGGACTCCTCACTTGCTTCAGAATTGAGAACAATTTTGTATCCTTTAAGAACTGACTTCTCACCTTTTTCTTTATCCTCTGAGAAATGAAAATATTCCACTTCAAATCCTGAAAAATAGTAAGAGCTTCAGATATTAACACATGAAACACAAAAAAAAAAAGAAACATGACTTATATGGTGGCTCGAATATAGATACCTTGTAGGTAATTTGACAACTTTTCTATGTTGGAAGCTACCAACTTGTGAAGGTCTTCACCTGCCCATACTGGACAAATGAAAATGGAGATGACCATGCAAGCTGTTACCCCTATTAAAATTGTTGAAAGTCTCTGATGACCAAGCTCAAAAAGTTCTTCCACTCGATACCCTGAGACAACAACTAAACAGAACGTCAAAATAAATATCACCAACCCATAATCATATCTTGCCTTGATCTTTGGAAAAGATCTGAAAAAAGTAGCCCCCGCGGCTGGAAAAACACAAACCACTTTGTTTAAGAAGCAAATGATAGTTTAAGCTCATTTTTTGTGTTAATATTGTACTTATATAATATATACCTAGAATGGAGACCAGGATTCCAAAGACAATAGGTTTTTCTCTTACTCCAAAAGCAGAAGCTAAGTGTTGTCCTCCAACTCCTAAAGCACCAGCTAATAATGTAGCACATCCTCTATTTAAACTTTTGTAGAGAGTTGCACCTGGCTAATTAGGAACCAAACATATCGTATGTTAATGCATTAATCTTTTGACAGTCTTCAGGCTTTGGCCATTAATTATATAATAATGAAAAATATATACGAGTGTGTTTATGCATTATTATATGATGTTTGCACTCACCTACGCTGAATTCAAATACAACCACCACTGTCAGAACAACCCACATTCCAGCGACTCCGAAACCATCATAAAGAGGCCTCAAATAGTAAAACAAGGAAACCAAGGTAAGAGCAAATGCAACTTTTAATGAGTGAAATACTCGTCTGGGATCATTTTTTCCAATCTTTGTTAGGCTCTTTATAAAGTTGATAATCATAGACTTGATGTTCCTAGGCAAAGCCTTGAGGCAGTTCTTCCAATGGGCAGAAAACCCTCCCTTGTTTGCTTCCATTGTTGACTCAATATCCATAGAAAACGTTGTCGTGCTGAGTGATACTAGGAGAAAGTTGGGAAGAAAACCCCCGCTATGAAATGATGTAAGGCAAAAGATTTTGAGAAGCTTGGGAAGAAAATGACTTTGAAGAGCGATAATTTTTTCTTTGAGAAAAAAAGGTTACTTTGTCATAGCACATATCTTATTACAATTAAATACAAAATGCCCATAACTCTAAAAGTATATATCTCAAGAAACTCATTTCCTTGACCAAAACATTAATCTACCAAAACTTACATAGACATGGAATGTTAGGATATATGCTTCTAGCTGGAGTAGTTTACTTCCGAAAGCAGATTAAACAAAGTTGATTTACAAATATAGACACATAAGAAAGTTTAAATAGGGTAGTAATCCAGTAAAACAAGGAACAAGTTTGTGTTAAATAAACTTAAATTTTAAAAATTTTATATTTTATTATTGTTTATATTTTTGTACGTAACATTTCTTATTTTGTTTTGTACTGCTATTTTAATGGCTTTATGAGCTTTATGCTCTAAGTACGAGAGAAAAAAAATAAAAGAGGAGAGTCAAACGTGAAAAAATAAGTGCTTGAGTTTTTTTTGAGAGATGACAAAGGTAGTCAACGGAATAAGCGTGCCATAATTGTCGGAAAAGATCAATTACGACAATTGGTCTTTACAGAGGAAGGTTCTTCTCGGAGCCCAAGATGTATAGGACATAGTGGAGGACGAGTACAATGAACCTGCAAATGATGACCATAAGTGACTGCCACACTGAAAAAGATACGGGTGAAAGACAGATCGACATTGTACTTTCTGTATAATGCAGTGGATGAATCAGGATTTGAGAAAATAGTTAATGCAAAGTCAGCAAAAGAAGGATGAGAAATTTTGAAGGTGGCATAAAATGGAGATATTCGCGTGAAGTAGGTATGAGTACAAGCTCTCAAAAGAGAGTTCTTGGAGATGGATGAAGAGGAGGGAGTTGTCGAGTTTATAGCTCGAGTGCAAAAGATGGCTAACCAACTCAGAATGATCAAAGAAAAGTTTCCTTTTAACCGGGTTGGGGAAAAAATCTTGAGAAAAATAACGAATGATTTTGAAAGCATTGTGGTCACCATTGAAGAGACAAAAGATTTGTCAACTCTCACTATGGAGGAGTTAGTTTGGTCATTAAAGGCCCATGAACTGAGGAAGAAGAAGAAAAAGAGGAACCTGACGATCAAGCACTACAAGCACAGTTTGACTCGAATGAAACTTGGATTACTCAGAGCCGAGGTCTTAGAGGTAGAGGATTGAGAGGTGTTGGATAGTTCGGCAAGCGTACCAAATCGTTTCAAGTAATAAATTGTAAGACCAGATATTGTTTTCCCAAGAGACTCGTAATACTAGAGAATTGTGCGATTAACAACTCATCTAGACTCAATAGAACAACATTCATTTACAAGCATGGAAAAAAAGATAAATTTATATATCTCAACTGCTAAAACTAAAAAGCTTGCATGATTGTTCCTCAAGGTGTGGTATTTTGGTTCATATATTTATAATTGTTATATTTAGGTGATATTCCTCAATTATTTATAATTATGATAACATATTGTAGTGTAATAGACAAACTGGTTCATAGGAATGCAATTACTATGTATTACATTGGATGACAACCATTGTTTGCGCTCGTATTACAACTAGTTTAGAAATGATAATAATTGAATTAAATCAAATACTTGCAACTTTGTCTTTTTATATACTAATTAAATTATTGTCTTTTGTACAAAAATTAAAAAGTTTTACACCAATTCTTGATAAGTCGATTCATTATTTAAGGAAAATTTGTGATATATAATATAAATGTACAATAATATTTAATTGTTATAAGGATATTTTGTGCAAACGTTAGGTTTTATGAAAAACTTTTCAAGAGAAGATTAGAAAGATAAAACAATGAATAAGGAGAGTTTTTATACCAGTTCACTCCAAATGAGCTACGTCCAGTTCTCTTTCAAGAACTCTTGAGAAGTTCCACTAAGTATTATCACCACTTTAGGTTACAATGAGTATTAACACCACTCCTGGTTACAATAAATCCACAGCGGGATATACCACAAGATACAAATGAATAACTCACTAAGAGAGGATATGTTTTGATACAATATAATTTGTAAATTTTGATGGTGTTTCCCTCTTTCTTTTCTCGAATGCTTCAGACGAATGATAAACTATATGAACAGAGAGAGTTGAACAAGAAAATGTATTCACTTTGTGATCCTTCTTATCTTCTCTTCATACGTCTGGCTATTTATAGCTTTCTTGAGAATATGCTCGTTGAGTGGTGAGTTGTCTTCTTGTAGATTAGGTTAGTAGCCTTTTTAGCTTCTAAGTCAGACTCAGGTCTATTTTGCAGTTATACAATGTTTTATCAAAGTTTTTAATTGATGTGTAGCTTGTATGGCTTGTCAAAGCAAAAATCTTCAATAGAAACATTTCCAGAATGTTCTCTTCTTCTCTCAACGTCTTTATCCAACATGTGGATTTGTTCTGATTAATCCATTGTGTAATTTTGATATGCACATTAAATGAGGACAAAATATACAAGTAAAATAGCACTTTGCAGTACATGCATTAATGGACATTTAATGTTTTGAACATTTATATACCTTGAATATCATTTCTCGTTTAAAAACATTTTATCATATGTCATGTTAATGTATCTAATTTAGTTCAGCGTTCAAATATTGACATACGATTCAAAAAAGACGCTTGTGACTTGAAAAACAATCTTAAGATTTATTTGTCTCACACGCTTTGCATTAGACTATTTCTTTTATAAGACGTTTCTATTAATAACATGTTTAAGACCACGTCTCATTGTTCAAAACTTATATTCATTGGATGATATCTTTGCTTTAGCTCTTTTTGTCTTCATTAACAATGATTGAATATACAATGTTTAGGCTTTCAGTGTTTTGTTCTTATCAAGGATAGTTTAGTTTAAGCACATGAGAACTTATTCCGATATTTTTGCATGTCTTCCTTAGACAATTCTTATTGAAATTTATCTTTGTAAAACATATTTGTGCTTCATAACTTCTCACGCTTATTGTTTTACAAGATTCTGTTAGACATTTTTTCACTCATCACTTTGTGAATGTGTTTATATTTTAAGCACAATGTCTCACAATTTTATGTAGATTGTTCCTACTAATTAGACGCTTCTATTTAAGAGTGCATCATATTGTTTTAACTCATTTCTTTCTCTAAGCTAATACCTTTATAAAAAAAATTCTTCTTGATCGTTTAAGCCTATTGTTTTATAAGGTGTTCTTATGAAAATTTCTCATTAATTAGACATTTTCACTTGATAATCCTTATAGTATGGGAAGATGTTGTTTTCTTAGATCCCTTATTATAAAAATTTCTAGATAAGCACTTAGATGTCTTTGAACTTAAGTCTTCTTAGGCTTTTAGTGTTTTTGCTAGGCGCTTCTAGATTATTTGAGCCTAATTTTTTAGTTTCCATCTCTTGGTTGAACAATCATCTAGATGATTCTATTTGATAGATGATGTCAATGATTCTAAGATATTGTTTGTTTTCTAATGTTCAAACACTCTCCCTTGTGATCACTCAGGGATATATCTATGTTTTTTTTTATGTATTTGTGTTCTCTTTTCTCATGCACTTGTTTCTTATAAGGTTCTTTAGCATTTTATTGTCTAAGATGTCTATGTTCATTATCCTTAGACACTCTTTTCTCTAAAGAATATTTCATTAAGTATATTTGTTAAACTTCAAAACTAGATGATCTAGTCTCTCTAGATGATAATTTATCTCAACAAAGCTCGCATATTAGTGATTGTGATAAAAGTTATTTTTGTGTAGGTGATGATGATGGAGGGAAAATAGATATAAAGATAGTTATCGTAGGTGTTTGATATTGGAGGGAAAATGAAGGTCAAGTGGATAGAATTATCATGACGAGGAGAAATGGAGTGAAAATGTTGGAATCTATTCGGTGAAGATAGAGGAAAAATCGTGAAAAGATGAAAAAGTACAAAAAATATGAAGGAAAATGATGCATAAACACGTTATACCAACTCATCATCTATATATTATACCATTAACTATTTAGACACATGATGAACAGGTACAAGACACGTGATTATAGGCCTACTATAATCAATGGGATTTTGCATGTAAGAATAGTGGATTCTCTTTTATGTAGATTAGGTTATATGTTAACATGAACAATGAATGGATCATATAATTGCACATTATCTTATATAATTTGTTTTATTCTCTGTGGATAGGATTCTAAATATGTAATGGAAAATTATCATTATACACTGTACCTGGAGAGAGTCAAGAAGAAAAGAAAGATTAAAAAAACATAAAGGTTAGGTATATTTACAAAAGGACAGGTAATATGGTATAGTAAATAAATTATAAATGAAATAATAATTACAATAAACATCAATATATATTTTTTCAAATAACTCATTGGTCTATCTTAAAGTATAATCTGAATTAGATATGATGATATTAAATTTGAGGTAGACATAAAAACTTATTTACTAAAATTAAATTTGATGATTTTCTATATTACTCATACATATTTGATAATGTTCTTCAATATTAAGAAGTGTGTACATATCCTTTATTGATTAATAATACTATCAAAATATAGTAGGGCTAATTCTTTTTATTTTCTTATACATGTACTTTTAATTATAATTAATTTTTGTAAAAATTTATACTTTTTTATTTCCTACTTTACGGTTATATTTGCATATATAACAAAATAAAATCAGTTATTTATCTGTGCATATGCAAACCATATAATTGTACACCTGCATCAATGAAAGCTAAGGATTGACCCTCGTCGCATGTTGTTTATCACGAAGTTATTTTCCTATTATTTAAAAGAATTAGCGTAAATTATACTAAATGTATTACATGTCTACATATATCTAGACTTGGACGAGATTTTATCATCTAAAAACAACGTTTTGATAATTAGATAGTTAACAATGATAAAATATAATTAATTAAAAATAATACCTAAAACATAATAATTAGTATATTGTTAAGAGTTAATTAAGATAATTAATGATGTGGACTAAAGTCCATTTAAGTAAAAATCTTATATAAATAGCATAATATATACATTAAATTAATCATGTCTTTTGTAATCAAATCTATTAATTTGGCTTAAAGAAAACGAATATTTAAAAAAATTTATCTAAAAAAAATTATATTATTTGGAATAAATGAACAGTATTCAATATCTTTATGATATAGTCAATACTACAATAAAACTAAAGTTTTAAAATAATTAATTCAACACTTTTAAAACATAATTTAAAATAAATACTCAAGTAATTTTAATATTACTTTCCATTTTATATAAGTAAATCATTAACTTAAATAATTAAAAACATATTTAAATAAGATTTTAATCCTTATCATAAATCGTGGTTAGTTTGCATTAAAAATAGAAAACATTAATTAATATTATTGAGATAATAATAAATTTTTTAAGTTAAGACAATTGGCTTATTTAGGGTCGTAACTTAATTAATATACTTTTTATTTAATATAAAAAATATTATTTCCTTTTTTATTCTATAATTTATTTTTTAATATCATATATTTTATTTTTTATATATCTGATGTTATAATCTTAAGTGATTGTAAAATCATCTGCTTTTTAATGTTATGGGGATTTTTATCCTGAAAGAATAAAAAATAAAATATATATTTTATACTTTAAGAAATTAACTATAACATATATATCTATTATGGAAAAGTAATCATTATTATTATTATTATTATTTCATTTGTATACAATTTAAAATCTTTTAATAGAAGTATGATTATGCAAGAAATAATTTTTCATAACTTTAACTTATCTAAAGTATATGAGAATTTTTTAATATTCTTTCGTAACCTATCAATCTAAGGTTGTGTTCACATGTACTAAAAATACTGTTTAAGAAAAACTGCGAGCGATGAATTGCATAATTTTTGTGTTCGTTTGTGTGTTTGCAAAGATAGAATTGCGGTGATTTGCGAGATAAGATTAATTTACCCATCTCGTTATGATGCGAAGATTTGGGGTGATTTAAATGCAAAAGTCGTAACTGCCCTCAATTATTTCTAAAATACCAGACACCGCCTTTACTTTGTTGCTGATCAGACTCCAACTACAACAACGGAGAAGCGAACATGGAGATTCCGGTGACGGCTTTGTCCGTGGAAATTAGCGAGAGAGAGTTCTTGAAGCTTCCGTCGATTTCCACAAGATCGTTCCGGATTCTGATCTGAGCTTGTGAGAAAGAGGAGGAGGAATCAGCGCGGAGGAAGAAGAAGAAGCAGAAGAAGAGGACAGCGGCGGAGCGAGGAAGTTGGCCACGCCACAAAAAATATGCAATATATCTTCCTTGACACTGTGACGATCGACGGCGGAGAAGAAGATTGGATAAAAGTGTGATCTTTGAGTTGAGAAGATTCTAGGTGAAGGTAGTTGGACTTGAAGAACCAAGACACTTTTTTTAACTTTTGGATTGGGTAACGGAGATAATTTGTTTTGGATTCAAAGGAAATACTTGAGTTCAAAATATTTATCTATATAAAAACATTATAATATTGAAGTAGAAACGCTTAAATATATAAATTATATTATATTAAAATTAATTACTAATATTTGAGTTATCTAATATTGAGATAAATATTTTAATGTGTAAATTATATTTTTATTTACCATTAATATTGTCATCTAATTCTTTTAAATTTTTACATGTAAAAATAATGTATTTTAAAATATTCTTGTTGAAAGAATAACACCTGAAAATATTTAAAAAAATCTTTAAAAAATAACACCTGTGCAATTTTTAAAAATTTTGAAATATTTTTTTTTTTTTACTTTTTATAAACATTTTTACAATTAAATATAATATTATTAATTATCATTTTATATTACTTTAATAATTATGGACATTTAGCTAATCTTTAATTTATACTAATTAAACAAATTTTTTAAAACAGTTACATCAATCAAATTCTACACTAATTCTTATAAACTTTACCTCTAAATTCATTTTTAATTACTTTCAAATCTACTCAAATAAACACACAAAAAAATCATCCTCAAATCTCTTCAAATCCACTCAATCACTCTTCTCCAATCTATCTCATGTGAACACACCCTAAATGTTCGTAACTTCAAAAGATACATGTAATAGATTTTTTTAGTTTGAAGGCATAAGAATAACTTTTTTGCTTATTTTGTATTAATTTAGTGGCTTAGTTAAATAAAAAAGAAAATCATTGGTAATAGGTTGTTATGCCTGTATTTTATTTAACATATATGTTTATAAGAAAAAAATGTGGTTAGCTTATTATTTACTCACAACACAATTATAGTTGAAGTTACCTATATTCAGTTATTAACTTCTCCAACTCCCAACAAACTTCACCTCTCAATCTTTCATTTTCTTTTCGTTTATCTATCTACTTATAATTGAAGTTTGATAAGACAACTAATAACTTTACAAGTATCTCGCCGTTTCTATCTAATTCTCAATATTTTAGACACCTGCTATAAATAAAACAAAAAATAACACAAAACATATTAAAATATTAGAAATAAAAATATTAATAGTATTCCTCAACCTGTATATTACCTTATTCAAGAAAAAGAAAAAACAATAACAGAGAATAAAAACCAGTGTAAAAGATTTGAACGAATAAGTCATGCCTATCAAACTCAACTTTTGTCATATATATTGATATTATAAATTTGAAAGAATAAAAAATCATAATAATTGGTTCTGTAGATTATACTGTTCAAAAACGTCTTTTTACATCAGTTTTAAAGACTAAACTCCATCTCCATAATTTTTAAAGTATTTATCTTATTCTTTGTTAAAGTGACTTTTAGATTTTCAAAAAAAATTCCATAATTTTCAGAATAGAACTTTCAAAACAAATTTTCAATAAGTTTTTTAGAATAAAATTTCCTGAACAAACATTTTGGAACATATATAATATACTTCAAAATGAATTTTCCAGAATAAACATTCCAAAAAAAAAGTGTTTTAGAATACATAATGCTTTTCAGAAGGAGTTTTTTTTTCTAGAACAAACTCTGTCTCTTTTTTTACTCTACGGTGGAGAACAGAGGTGCAACCGTGATAATACAGTGGAGCAGCAGTCGGGGTGGGTGCAGTATAACAATATATTTAAGTCTTTTTTTCTTAATATGAGGTGCAGGAAGAAAAAAGTTATATATATAAGCCCAGACAATTGAAGGGGTGTATCTTTGGGGCGAAAATAATTTCCAGTAGTTAGCGCAATCTCATTAGGACTGTTTCTTCCTGCACCCCTATTTGTTTTTCTTGCATCCCATAAAATTTAAAATCTCCATTTTATTCTCATACTAAAAAACCCTAAAGTGCAAAAACTTCATCCAACTACGCCCACTGCACCTCCCTTCTTCATTCTCTCTATTCTCTTTTCGAGCTTCTTCTTTTCCTAGCTATTTCTCTCAATTAGGTATGTCTTCACTCCCTTTGTCTGATTCTCCCTAGAATGATCTGTATCCCCAAACCGCATCGATGTGGTTTTGTTGCGAACCACCACATTCATAACAAGGCTTAGGCATCGATGCCATACTTCTATCAACATGCACAGAGCTCACAACGAGGGTTCAATCTTTCTTGTACTAGTAGAGATTGTGTGGAGACTTTGGAATTGAGAAAGAACTACAATCATGTGTCATTGAATTCTCTGTTAACAAGTGGATTTTAAGTTTAATTTAACTCCATAAAACCGACTTTTAAAGTGAAATTTACACTAATATTCTAAATTGGTCTTATCTTTAATCGATGTAAAATTTCCAACACAACCTCTCATGCCGAAATATAT
This sequence comes from Vigna reflexopilosa, assembly GCA_027742785.1. NCBI lineage: Eukaryota > Viridiplantae > Streptophyta > Magnoliopsida > Fabales > Fabaceae > Vigna > Vigna reflexopilosa. Next base: position 5,738,694 of record CM050914.1, on the reverse strand, counting down.
ACATCTCGAGCGTGAGACTGGACATTAATGGGTAGTACAATAACGAATGATTAATGGGTGGTTCGATAATGGCCTGATAGCGGGTGAGACAATATGTCCAATAAACAACAAATATCACTAGTCTAGGCTTTAACGCAACCCTACAACTTTTAATTAAGGTGAGATTTATATGCTCTAAATTGGCCTTATCTTTAGTTGATGTAGGACTTCTAACATTCTCTCGTGAGTTTCTTTGCGGCTCCTTCTCCTACTCTACCCAATAATATTTATGTTTCATAAATACTTGAATGGATGTTCTAAAATCTGTTTTTAGATTTAGAAATGACTTTTAGAATATTTATTTTGAAAATTTTGTTCTGTTTTGTGTTCGGGAAAATAATTTTTTCGAATCTTAAAACATATCTCAAAATAGTTACTCTGGAATATAATTTTTTTTTCTTTTCAAAACAAGTGTTTCAAAAGTTAATTTTAGATTCGAAAACATATTTTGGGACATTCATTTTAGAAATTTTTTTTTATACTAAAATGATTATTCTTAAATATATTTTTGTTTGTAGAAATATCTTTTAAAATATTCTATTCGAAATATATTTTTGGTTTAATATTTATTTTGGTTTTTATTTTTTAAGTTTTGTTCAAAGTAGTTCTCGAACTTTTTTGGGTGTTTAAAGTAGTTCAAACTTTTATATTTTTTGTTCAATTTGGTCATTTTTTCTAACAGCATCTAAATCGTTAATGACACATTGTCCACGTAAGTCATTAATGAGTGAGGTGTAAGTCTTTTGACATACGTGGCAATTGTCCAATGAGAGACTATCACGTGGCAATTTCATCTTTCACACAAAATTAGGGTTTTACTATGGTGAAGGCTCTTGTTTGAAGATGGAGGTGCGAGAGGTCGCGACAAGTGCTTGGGTCGTGATTCTGTTTTGGTGTGGTGGCTCTCTGTGGTTTGGGTTCTGGTTTGGGATCTGGGATTTTCTGGCCTGGTCTTTTTCTGATTCGCAGGATGCTCGCGGTGGAAAAGATGACAGACGACGATGTTGTGCATGGTGATGGAAGCTAGGTTTTGTCGTTGTGCGAACTAACATTGCGATTTGGGATAACAAGTTTGGGATGTCATTTTCGATATTGGGTGCTCGTGATTTTGTGGTTTTGATTTCTTTTCTAATTTGGGGCTTTCTAATTTGCATGTCTGAACATGTGATGGTGGCTTTGTAATGATTGCTAATGGCGTCAATAGAGGTTAATTGCGGTGGCTATGTTTTGTGTGGGTGTAGTGGTTCATGGTGGTTGATGAAGTGACATTGCAATTTCTCTGTAGGTTGCTCGCAAGGTGGTGATGGTGGCTCGCAATAGTACTCACAATGAAAAGGAAGGAGATGCAAGTGGTTGTTGTGGTGGTCGAATAATGGTGGCTTATGGTGCTGCCCCGACGTGGTTCATTGTTGGTGGGTGGTAGCATGATTCTAGGTGGTGTTGTGGTTCACATTGTTTGATGAAGAAGAACAGGCTCAGAGTGGCTACTACAATTTGGTCTTTGGTGGCATGATGATGAACAACAATGGCTTGCAGTGGCTCTTTGTTAGTATGTGGTGGTTGATGAAGATGGAAAATGCAATGATGGCAAATTACCGTCAAAGGTGGAAGGAAACCATGGTGATATGTTGGTGGATAGGGTTTTGGTTGGTGAGAGATTGAAGATGATGAGGTGGATAGAGACAATGGGTAATCATGTCAGAAAAAAAATGGGTCACGTCATTCACTGATGGCTGACGTGAAAACTTCGTTAACGATTTAGACGTTGTAGAGAAAAAGACTCAATTGAACAAAAATTACAAAAAAAACTGGACCACTTTCAATGCTAAAAAAACTTGAGAACCACTTTGAACAAAACTGATGAAAATAGGAACCAAAATAACTATTAAGCCTATATTTTTTTTTTATATTTTTCAAATTGAGTGTTAGAAGATATTTTTTGGATTCAAAAATATATTCTAAAACGCTCAATCCAAAAAGTATAAAAAAATAGATTGAACTATCAAAATAGGTCAAAACCCACAAATCAAGTCAACCAACCATGATTTCAAACCGGGTTGGGTTTAACAAAATTACGAATTTAGGCATGAGACAAAATCAACCTAGCCCACTAAAAATTCGACTCACCTAGATCGGCTCACCCACTCACCCATAAATTCTAAATATTAAATTAGAAAAATGAAAAACCCTAAATGTTCCTCTATATCTAAATATATTTGGATTTAATGATATTTTTGTGACTTCGGATTATATTTAGACTTTAACATCATTTTTTATTGTATTTGGATTGAACTTTATTTAAATTTCGATTAAAAAGAATTATAATTTTTTTTTTGAAATTGAAGAAAAAAAATGTTGTAATTAAGTGAACTAATCTATTTAACCCAAAAATTCATGGTGGATCGGGCTGAGCTCGAATTTTGTAAACTTTCTAGTAAGTGAATCGGATTATATTTACTTATTAAGTGGTCAATCTATAATGAATAAGACCGATCTATTTCGACAGTTCTAAAAATAAGAAAGTGTAAGGAGTTTTATTACAATTTTATTAAGGTGAAGTTTGGGGATTACAAATTCTTTTTTTTTTTTCGGGAAGAAAGAAGTGGGTGCAGAAAGAAAGACCCTCTGGGTAGTCATTGGTTAAACCGGTTCATTAGGTCCGCAATAGAACTAATAAGTTCCAACCTTTTTTTTATTCATAGAATTCCAGAATCTTATTTGAGAAACTTCGATTAAATGTGACTTAAAATCAATTATAGGACCATGAATTTACTTGCCATTTCATTTGGATCATAACGACCTTACAGGTTTAATTTACGTGTTTGGGAGACGGATTCAGTTATTGGCCTATAGATTGTATAAAAAATTTAAAAAATTTAAATTGTATAAAAAAAGTTTAAAAATCAAACTCTCTCCAACTGTGCTAAAGTCTCTCGTGTTACTTACACATCCAATGCCAGAAACGGGGAATAAAAAGATTTAAGATGATTGTAAAGTTTGATTAGATAAGAACCATGTTGGTGCGTCTCCTCTCTCTCTGGCGACGAGATTGATTTCGTTAATCTTCATGGAAGATGCAATGATTGATAAAAAGAGATGGAGCAAGTAATGATTTTTCATCATGTCTTCATATATATATATATATATATATATATATATATATATATATATATATATATATATATATATATATATACTCCTTTCAAAAGGAAAAAAGGGAAAAAAATGAGACTTGTGTCGTCTAATAATAGGATCAGACTTTTTTACAAAATATTCTGTGTGTGTGTGAGAGAGAGAAAGGTGAAAGTAAAATCCCCCTTCTTTTCAATGTTCACAATTACATGTCAAATCGCGAACACTTTGGGGGTTGTCCCAATCTTACGCAAACGACGTGTTTGTAATTTTGACACTTCCAAATATACCTGACAAAAATATCTCTCAATCTGAAGCCCCCTGAGCTTGAAACTCCTATCTTTCGAAAGTGGTGGTTTAGTTATCTTTTTACTCCCTGAGGTGCATAGTTAAGAAGGCAATTAAGAGATTGGGAAATGATGTTTTGTGTTTGGATGAGAGTAGGGTGTGAAGACATGTAGGATACCACTACACTTATGTGATGTATGTGGGAATCTCATAATTATTGATGAACACAATGAAAACGTTTATGAGGAGAAACAAGAGAGGACCCATATTAACTCTCTATTATTGTTTCAGAAATCAGCAAGTTGACTCATGGGCCACCCACTCTGAGGACAGCCCCAGTTTTTGGGTCACTCTTCCAGTCACACACACATGCCCTAATTTTATATTGCTTCCATACCAAACCCTTCTCTACCTTTACTCATCTAAAGGCAAAATAAATAAACATATCACAAAAGGAGAAGAAAGAAAATATATACTTTTTACCTAAAAAATCCAACCCTCCCATTTCTTTCAATTCTCTTTCACCATAAACCGAAGGAAAATTACCCTCAAAAATACATGTTGATAATGTAAAGCTGCAAGTGCATCACGTAGTGCATGGAAGGGATTAGGAAAAGTAATCAAACTACGCAGGACATTGAATTGTCCATACTTTGGGAGGCATTAAGCTTTGAAAACATTATTTTATTCTACATGAAAGATACAACAACTCCGGCGAATAAAATCAAATTGTGTGTTGGAATTCCACAGCCTTTTGGTTTATTTTATTTAAATTGTTAATGAGCGGAGATCCATGAATCCCATGATCCAGTGATGTTGAAGCATGTTGTTACTCAAGTATCTTTCATGGACCGCTTGGCACTCTATGATTAATCTTCAACTATATATGAATATAGTTGTATACTAAAAGAATGAGTATGTCAGTGCTGTCTATCTTCCCATTATGAAATACATTTTAATCTCTGAACAGCAAGTTGGTGTTTTGACAGGATAGATAACATCTACAACGTCACCATCTGATCCATTTAAAACTGGTAACCTATGATTCTGGCCTTTGTCTTTTGTACCATTCAAATATTGGGATAATGTGGAAATCAACGAAAACATAGCATAAAGTAGTATGGATCGAGAATAGTTAGGCAATTCATTCTTTGCTTTGTTGTTTTCTTTAAATAAAAAAACTGAAGGTGATCCCTTTTTCAAATGAAAACCAACTTTTCAAGTGACACATATACACACACAGATATTGAGCTTATGGGGTAGCATTCTCCTAAAGATAATGAAGAGTGGTGGGAGAGTGGGGTTGCTCGGAAATGTCACTGTTATGTTATGACTGGAAAGAACATGTCCTTATCTGATATTGTGAAGGGTCAAAAGTGCCAAACAAAGAGTAGCTGGCCTCTGGGGAGAGCCTAACTATATAGACCACTTTGTAGGTAGTCCACGGATACAAACATGCCACGTTACTTACCATAAAAGTAAAAGTTTCCAAACAAACTATTTCCAACGTATTAATCAGCTGTTGTTGCAACTAAGCTTCGGAGGTTTTAATTCTCACATGGCCCACTGTTTGTTAACCAGCAAGTAAGGAACATAACATAACACAACACAACACAACTTCCTAATGGAATCTCTCAACCACTGTTACAGCCTCAAGTCTTCAATTACAACCTATTATCTTATGTTTGTTGAAACAATTAGAAATTTCAACAACTCAATTATAGCCCTAATACTGTGTTAATAATTATCTAAGTATTATTGGTTTGAGAAAACAGTTGCCTTTTTCTTCCTTCTATTTTGTTGAAAAAGCAAAAGTAGAATTCATGAGGCAGTAGTAGTCTATTCCGTGTATATGTGTGAAAAATCACCCGTTCCCTCCTAAGAAAGTTTGACATCTGAAGGAGATTGTTTAAATTCTCTCCATTAACGTATCTGTCGGTTGCTTTAATCAATGAAAAAGTTTTCTTCCGCGTCATTATTATATATTAATTTGGAATGAAGATGTATTTGCATAAGTTATCAAGTGATGTTGTTGGTAACAGTGAGAAGAAGCATGTATGTAAGGAGTATAGGGTAGAAATGAATTGAAAAAGAAAAAGATAAGATGTGTGGAATGCACTTTTTAGAATAGGTCATATAGAAAGTGTTGAGCAAAGGGACAGGATTTAAAAGGTGGGAGGTGTAGCTGGTGGTGACCCTGCGCCCTCCAAGTGTCCAACAAATATTGTTGGGTCCTTCTACTGTTGAGGGAGGGGCAACAAAACAAAAAGGAAGAATCAGGAATGACCCAAACCTACCTATGATCTCTTTCTTTCATTTCAGCTCATATATTATTGTGTGTGTTCTTCTAGCTGCCTATATAGTTCAAACACGCGCAAAGGAAAACAAATAATATACTTGTGTTGTTAGTCATAATTTCCGATTTCCCCATATAACTCCCGCTGCTCCTTTAGCGTGAATCATGTGCCTTAAACATTGATTTCAGTATTGTGATGCGGTGAAAGACACCACCAATTTAACTTATATAATATCTCACTATCATATTACTTTTATACATCTTTTTTTAAATACCTATGTCACTATTTAAGAATTACAACACTTAAACAGTATTTAGTAAATAATCAATTAAGTGATTATTAAGCGCTTGTATAAGTAATTGGTGGAAAATATAATAACATAACACAGATTTATCATTTTAATAAGTAATTCTATTCAAATTCACCTCTTTATATTTTTCTTAAAGTTAATCTTTCATGCATTATGAAAGAAAAACAGAATCCTTCATTCCGAAAACCTTTACTAGAGTCTCCGATTAGAGTACTTGTGATCTGATTATCAACGCCAAAGAATTAGTTAGAAAAAAAAATTAGTTTATTAAATATTGTATTTATTTTAGTTTTGGAGTCAGATTGGATAGATCTTTTACCCCTTATCGAGCTGACAACCTTAGTTATAGAAAATAATAATAATTCTTTAAAGAAAAAATGGGGATGTTTTTATTTTTCTTAATAGCTAAAGATATTTCATTTTAATTTGTATTGAGAAAAAAATAAGTGCAGTTAAAGAATGATAATTTATTTTAAAGAATTGATGATATTTTAAAAAAAATAGCATGTTCAACCTGAGAACATTGAGACCTTATTTTTATAATTCACCATTCTTCATTTGTTAAGATAGTTTATTTTTCACGATTCCAACAAAGAACTTGTCTTTCTCAACCAACTTTAAAAAAAATTAAAAATTAATGAATCTTGTTTGTCTTGGAATTTAATTTGTCATGTCTTTTTGAAATTTTTTTCACACCCTTCTTTACTAAAATGTGTTTTTGGTTTATTCTTAACATTTATCTCTTCAAGGCATATTCTTAAGAAAAGTTAAGTTTTCTTATCATCCCATCTAGAAGAGGCATTTTGTGTTGGTGACATTCTATTGTTTTAAATGATAAAAGTGACCAGAGTGCAGTCATTTTAAAATCTAGTCAATGAAGATACTTAATACATATGCAAACCAAACTCAATGATGTAAATTATATATATAAAAAAAAAACAAATTTTAATGAGTCAAAGATGTTTATTGCTACATATGACTTACACTTTTTAGCAACAGTTAATATTTCCATCAACATATATTATATATTAAATCAAGATAAGTGGTATTAATTGTTCAAAAAGAATGTCTTTGAATTACAATCGAACTGTGATATTTTAGTTGCAACTTTTTAAGTAAAAAGATACTTATATTTATCATGATCTCAAGTGTTTACCTCTAATAAAGTCACAATCAAAAGATTTGATTAAGAATAATTGTTAAGATATTATGCATGAATTCTTAATTATTTCATAAGAGAAATTAGGTACACAAATTCACAATTGAATTTAGATTCTTTATAAAGAATTCGTGTGTTTCTATTAATTATATATATTTTTACGTAAAAATAAACACTTGATTTAACACAAATTTAGTGATAAAATATAATTTTAAAAATTAAGATTAAATATATATTTCGTCCCTAAATATCACACGTCGAAAGACTCTAAGGAAGCAGCCACCAAGATATTCGATTTCCTCTTATTATGATGGTTTTTATCAAAGTGAATTACGTATTCTTGTTCATTAACGGATGTTTTTTCAAATTCAATTGCAATCTAGGGTTTCTTTATGTTAGGGCTTTTGATTTGATATTTTTGAAAGTCAATTTCATATTCCTGTTGACGAAGAAAGGGTTTTTCAAATTCAAATGCAATTTAGGGTTATCCTATGCTAGGGTTTCTGACTGTGAAAGTTTTCTAATTCAATTGCACATTCCTGTTGAAAAACACAGGGATTTTCAAATTCATGTACAATTTACGCGTTTCCTACGCTAGGTTTTCTGATTGTTAACTTTTTCTAATTCAAAAATATAATTTAAGGACAAAAAATAAAAGTTTCAAAAATATAATTTAACGTTAATACATGACACATAAGTTTATATTGAACTTTACATTGTTCCACTTAAAAGCATACATTTATATCATTTACATTATTAGGTTTGATGCAAAAAAAATTGCACTAATAAAAAAAATTATAATAAAATGAATTTTTTTTAGCTTGTTTCAATTTAATGTATTGCTTATCAAGTGAAATATTTCTATAACATTCAAGAAGAATTGGTAAACAACTAAGTCAAATTTTGGACAAAGATTTTTAAGAATATTAATGATATTAAACTTGAATACACTTAAATCTATACAACTCAATATTCTTCCTAAGTTGTTGAGCCTCTATCTTAAATTTTCTTCAACTTTATAAAAAATCTTTCATTTAAAAGGCAACACTCAAAACTGAAACAAGTTTATAAAATATATATTTCATTGTAGTTTTTTAATTGATGATATAAATGAAATAAAGTAGGAACCGAGGACACTAATGCGAAATAGGTTTCAACATCACCAAATAATGACGAATAAAACACCATCATCGTTTAAAAAAATGCAATCACAAAAATGTAATTTTTTTTTAACTTGATAACAACTATTTAAGGTAGAATCGTCGTTATTTTTTAAACATGGGTTATATAATGATAGTTAAAGGACAAAATCATTGTTATTTTTAAAACGTTAAAGATATAACGATGGCTTAAAATTAGAATCGTCGTTATATGAACCATTAATTTTCATTTTAACATACTTTTCATAGTTTGTGTCCTAGTTTTTCATTGCATTTCTTTGTAACTACCTGTCACACTTACTCTCTCTTGTCGTCACTCAGTTGATTGTTGAAGAGGTTGTTCGTACCTCTTTGATGTCATCATTCTCTTTACAGTAATTCATTATTGTTGTCATCACGAGCACAAGCCAGCACTCTTCGAGAGCATAAACTATCGTTGTGAGGAACAATTCTGGGCTCTCCTCTGTCACCTTGTTCATTGTATTTCTCTTTTGTGTTCCCTTGCGACCACATTCCCTTACCTCCATTGTCGACTTTCATTCTTCATCTTTACTTTTCCACACATTTCTCCACCTAACTCGTATCTTGGTTGATGTCCTTCTCCACCTTATTCGTCGCTGTAAACATTCTCCCCTATTTACACCTCTTAATTGTTGCTCCTTCGTTCACTAGCCAAATTCTCTTACTTCTCTCCTTAGATCTTTTTCTATTCTTCTCCTTCCATGTCACTTTCATACTTTAATTTTTATTTCATTTCATTATTAATTTTTTTATAAAATGTGCTAATATTAAATTAGATTGAATAAGCTTATCTTTTAGTATGTTGAATATGAATTATTAGATATTGTTTATTTAATTTAATTAGTATTTATTATTTGTCTATTTTAATTTGTAATTTTAAATATCTATTAAACAGGTTGGGATAAAATTCGGAGCATCTGAGCTTTGTTAAATATTGAACAATTTTTTAATTTTCCATTTAAATTTTAATACATTAATTTGTTTAATACTCTTCCATTTTTATATAACCTAAAGTTTATTTAGATTTAGTAAAATTCATACCAACAATTATTATATTAAAATTTAAATTGTCCTAGACAATTTGATATTAATTGATCAGGACACTATGATGCACATTTCATAATTTGTGTCTCGAATGATTCAATAATAAATAATAATTAAACATATTTTTCGTGGTTAGAAATATTAATGTGAGGGAATTTGTTTGAGAGAAAGAGAGAGAGAGAGAGAGAGGGTTCTGACGGAATTGAGAGGCGCATGACGTTGACGTGAGGTCATGAGAGCCTTTGTTTGTTGTCTCTCCCTGGCTTGGTCTTGAAAAAACTGGAAGGGGAGCCCACAGAGGATTTTGGAGTTTTATGGTTTTTGGTGTGGCGTACGTGTAATGTCAGCAGTCACCATCTGAAATCTTCTGTCTTCACACGCCACCACACACGGCTAATCCCCTACGCCTTCCATCGACAGCCGTGGGATTCGCCGACAGCAACGTCCCGAAGAATCGAACGGCTTGGAAGGCTCAAAGAAAAGAGGCTAAGCAATAATGCAGGTGAGGTCTCCCCCAAAATAGAAACGCGATGAGAGAGGGACAGGAATAGGCAGAAAGCGACAGGGAGAAAGGTCGTAGCTGTTACATGTGTGTATATGATATCCATGTCATGGTATGGCATGGCATGTCATTGCCTTTAAAGATAAAGATAAAAGGCAGTTGAGGACACACCCAACCCTCTTCGCCATTGGTTCCTTTCTTGACCTTCCCTCCACTGTGGGACCCTCCTAAACCACAAAGAAAACTAGGACCGAATCTTCCTTAAAGCTATTAGGAGAGGGTAGATAGATAGATAGATAGAGATAAGCCTTGTGGGGTTGACGCGTGTACAGTGTATCTCAACACCTCCTGGACCACCTCTATTCATTCTTTCCCTTTTTATTTCTTAATTACACTTTTAATACCTTAATTAATTATCCATCATTCCGATTAATTGCAAATTATTTCAACACCCGTGAAAATCAATCCACCCTAACTAAACTTTTCTTTTATTAATTACATTTTTTTTCATTTTCTCCGCTAACAAATTCTTTTGCATTCTTTCTCTCGTTGACTTCCCACGTTAATTTGAAAGCTGAAGTTGCTTGGAATAACTTTCGACCAAATCAGATTTCTTAATGGGTATAAAAGTGGGTGCGCAAACTTTAACCCGCATTTCGTAGATAACATGGAAGGACATACCCGTCACGTGACACTAATTTGTTCCACTCTTAACTTAAGTTTAATAAATTTATATTCTACAAATTAGGCTTAATAATTGGGATTACAATGAGGCAATACTGGATTAATAAGTTAAATATTCTTTTAGTAGAAAAACAGTATTTTTATGAATTTGAAATATAATATATGTTAAGTCAAATGCAAATAAGGTATTATTGGCTGCTAACAACATACTAGAAGGCTTATAACCTCTACTTGAGTGTTGGATGGTCACATAAACAACTCTAAAGTAATGGTCACTTTTGTTAAGCTGAACGAAAAAGTTGTCCAAAAAAACCTTTTAAAAAAAAAAAAAAACTTTCATTACTCAAACGACAAATAATCACTTAAATAATGAAAAATCATGAACTTAAGATAAGTTCTATTTGTAATTTGGGGTACAAAGTCACATAACTTGAGTATCAATACAACATGATAAGTGAATATATATCATGTTTGCTGAATTGAGATAATATTAATATGTACTATTATACTCTAAGTTCGAGTATTAAATAGATTAATTAAAAGAAAAAGAAAACATAGAATTAAGAAACTGAGAGAAAAAAAATTGATAAGGTTGAATTGTTATTGTTTATAATGGATCACTTGTTAATTTTTGTTTAAATATACTTAATATAATTTTAATATTGTAAGAGATAAAACTAAAGATTTATGTAGTTTTAAGTTGTGAATTAAACAAAATGTGTTTTTGTTATTTTTTTGGATTGAAAATATATTTTAATGTGATAGTTCTTTAAATTGAAAATATATAATGATGTAAATTATATATAAATATGTGATTTGTACTGTGTAGCATAATAATTATGATTTTTTAATACAAAAACCAAACCATATAATTATATAGGCAGTGATTCCAAACAAAACTAAAAATGGTTTTAATTACATCTCTAAATTTTGAAAAACTTTGATATATTTGAAAGCGAAAATTTCAAAATATCATATAAATAAAACTATATAAATAAATAGTATGTATATGAATATTACTTTTTTCAGCAGCACAATTAATAATATATGATCTTAATGCAATTGAATTTATATTAAAAAATATTCTATAAAAATAAACTAAAACATCAATAGTCCCCTTTCATTTTTTTTCGTAAACAACTTTATCATTTTATCATCACACTACAAAGTTTGCTTTGCTATATACGGCTAATGGTCGAAGATTTCTTTTTCTTCTTCTTATTTTTAGAGTGTTAAAACTACATAATTTTTCGCCGTCCATTCCAACCAAAGAATTATATTAAATTTATTTTAAAATACTTAAATTTTATAAAAATATATATGTAAGTAAAATTTGTTTAACATTTATTATAATGATTTAATATATAAATTCTTAAACAAATATATTTTAATAAAATAATATTATATTAATTATTTAAAAGTTATAATTAGTTTTCTTAAAAATAAACTAATACAACAATATCTGGTATTATCCGTTTCAAAGTTTAAAAAATTATTAGGATTTTATCTTAAAAAATGTATTCATATTATAATTTTTCTTGACTTTTAAGTGATATAAATTTTTGGATATATCAAACTAAACTTTCAATTAAAATAAAATAAAAATAAAATTCATATTTGAAACTATTTTTTCATTTCCATAAACATGATTTATGTTTTGATTTCAAGTTTATTGGAGGTAATATTATTAAGATTAATTATAATATACAAAATATTGTTTGTATTTGAATTATTAATGACATCAATTTTCAAGTGATATAAAATTATTGAATGTACATAAATAATTATTCATCTATTATAAAAAAAATTAAGCCACATTAATTCACATGCCTAGTCTTATCATGAAAAAACTTAGTCAATTATTTTTAGTGGAAATATTTCTTCCTTTTAACTATTTTTTTTTTCATTTATAGGATTGAAGTTATGAAATTTTGCAATTCAGATTCGGATAATGAAGACAAATCCAACTAACAAAATATCGTAACCGTAAGTTCATATGATATAAAGGAATTGATCCAATCAATAACAGAGAAAAATACAATTGTTTTTCTTTTTGGAATAAAGATAATGATACACATTTGTATTGGTCACGGTTCAACAATATCGAACTATAAATCTTATCATATTTATATTGAAATAGACGTTAAAAAGAAGAAAATTGTTCTAATGCAATAAATAAAATAAACATATAAAATATATAAATATGAAGAAGGAAGCAAAATAATTCTATTTTTAAAATGGATGGTTGATTTGAGGGTGGATCTCTTGGATGCATGAGGATTTGAGTAGTTGTGTGTTATGGAAATTTGTAATTTTGTTTAGAAAAATTTTATGATAAGATTTGCAATTTTTTGTTAAAAAAGTTACACTTTGTAATTTTTGTAAAAAAAAATAATAATATGAATGTTTACCGTTTTTATTAGAAAAATTGTATTGAGGGTTGAGTAATAATATTACGTGATTTCCAATTCATACTACAAAATTTTATGGATAGTTTTCTTTTTCTTCTTAGTTTAGGCGGTTAATAACTATATAAATTTGTAAGGTTAAGTCTTACTAGAACATTATATTAAATTTATTTAATACATACATATATATATATATATATATAAATAAAATTTGTTTAACATTTACTTATAAAATAAATATGTTTTAATAAAATAAATCTTTACTAATTATTTTAAAATTATATTTTTTTTTCTTAAAATCAGACTTAGTCGAAAGCCTATGAAGTATTATTAATAGGATCAATTACTAAAGTATTATCCATCTTAGAATTAAAAAAATTATCATAATTTTACTTTAAAAGCATCTTAATAAGTATATTTTTATTTTTAACCTTAAATCATTGAATTCTAAGTGATATAAAACTTATGAAAAAACACACTCTTAGTCAAGAATTAAAGGAAATAAGATTAATTTTTAAAATCACTTTTCATTTTTATTAAAGTCACCAATATGATCTCAATTTCATTTGAGATAAAATTATTAAAGTTAATTATTATTTGTTTTTAAACTTGAAGCTTCGTCACAAACAAAATACCTTAGAAGATAAAAAAAGAAAAATATATTATATGAGACTATTTAATATAGTAAAACAATCATTTATCCATTATAAAATAAAATTAAGTCATTTGTTAAATTAAAAAAAGGAAATTCAAACGTGTTAGATCTCCTTATTGTTGAGAGATGGTTGTTCTTGAAAGAGGAAAAATTCACCTGCAAAGCTGCTCAGTCAAAATTTAAGATCTGTATATAAGAATGAAAATTTATTTATAAGATTAATCTACATTAATTGTAAGCTATCTTTCTATTAAAATAATACTTACTTAATAAGTATTATAACAATATAATAAATAATAATAAAATAATAAATAATAACCAACTTATGTTTAATTATAATATAGAATATAATCAAATAGACATAAGTTGTTTCATAATAAAAAGATTTAAAAAACTTTATCGAGCTACACTCTTTAGTATACTTATTAAGTTAATGTGGAACAATATATATAATCAGAAAATAAAATAAAATAATCAATCATTAGTGAAAATCTTTCTTTTTATTTTTAACTATATTTTTTATAAAGACATTGAAGTTTTGAAAATTAGGAATTGAGATTCGGATAAAGAAGACAATCCCAACTAACAAAATATAAAAACCTAAGTTTAATTGGTATAAAGGAATTGATAAAAAAATACAATTGTTTTTTATTGTGTAAAGATAATGATACACATTTTTATTGATCAATGCAATAAATAAAAACAATATATAAAACACATTAAATAATAATCACACCTAAGTAATAAAGGGATTATTATAGAAAGATGTGGTAATTTAAAAGTATTGTAATAGTTTTTTTACAGTAAATTAAGTAGTATTTGGTAATTGTAGAAATTAAGCATAGGCTTCCATGGATATAAGTCGAAGGCAAAAAACACGAATATTGAATGAAGCAAAAATGTGATTTTATTAAAGTCGAAGTGAAAGCACATCACATGCCCTACGAGAGATATGCGGAAAATGTCCCATGTTTGGCTTCCCAGCTCCTCCAAATTTCTATCTGCCAAATTTTTAGTAAATGCTAATTAATTTTTAAATCATCAAAAACTACATTAATCAAAATTCATGCCAATGAAATGACAAGGATGACAATAATTCAACCAAGGGAAAAAAAGACCAAATATCGAAATAATAATTTGGTCTCTGGACATGTAGCCACACATTAAAAAAAAAAGTGAAGAATCTTGCACTCTTTCCATATTATTAGTAACTTTTCTCTTTATAATAGTAGTCTACCTTTTTTTCAAAAATAAATAAATAAATATTATTTACTTTTTATATTTTTAATATAGTTTTAAATAAGTTATTTATTATAATTTTTATTTTTTTATTTTTGTAAACATTTTATGATTCTTGCGTATTTTTTTATTTATGTTATTGTAACTAATTATAATGTTACTATATAAAATAAAAAGCACTATTTATATTTTTTATGATGTCCATATGCTCTTCAAGTGGTAAGAGTTAAGTGTATCTTATATAGTCTTACTGTGTGTCTTAGCATACCTGTACAACTAAGATAGATCTTCTTAATCCTTTTAACTCAAAATTAATCGTTCCTTTTAAAAATTAATCGATTAGTATAATGTTAGGCACACACACATGAGGTTTAAAATAAAAATTATAACAACTGACAAAATTAATTAATTACAATAAAATATTAATCTTTTAAGTTAATGTAACTTGAAATTTTAATTCGTTTCGATATTAATTGATTAATCTAATAAGTATCTAAAAGAGTAACTCATGCATTTTAATAGATTAAACACTTAAAATAATTTATTAAAACATACTGTCCTTATTTTGTGAACTTGATAAAGAATTTTTAATCAATTATAATTTTATCTTAATTGACTAATACTTACCATTATTTTTGTTTTTCCTTTAAATCTTGCATCTTTTCTTATTTCAAACCAACATTTTTGACATTTCAAATCAAGATAAGGAGAGTGAGAGAGATTTGAGCGAATGTTTATTTACTTAAATTAAATATTTTACCAAAATTAAATGATAAAGATAAAAAAGGAACGGTTTATTAAGATAAAATTATTATGCATAAATATATAAAATAAAATAGTATTGAATATTTAAAAACAATAATTAAAAATGTCATTATCACTTTTAAGGAAGAATAGTAATAAAAAAATTAGTTTTAATGCACTGTCTTTTTTGCGTTACTAACTAACAAAAAATCATCTCGAACATATGTTATCAAAATAAATGGTCAGTATTTCTAATTAAATTCTAAAATATTACTTTTTCTCTTCAAATAATGAAAGCAAATCTACTATAATTTTAACTAAATGTCCATTTAAGTTACATATAAGAATAAAATAAATAATTTTATATATCAATAATATTCTTTTTTTTTTCTTTCATCTTTTTACAACATATCCAATCTCAGATAAAGTGAGAAGTTGAAAATGTAATAATTAAAAAAATACATATTATTATTTTTATTTGATTTACTTTTAAAAGATTTAAAAACCATTGTGATAAGATTCTCGAACTCTCTAAGAAAAAAAAAATCCGAGTTTTCTTTGGATATTTAACAATATATATTCTTGAAATACAGGTCACCCTAAGATGCAAGATGATTAGGTATTTTCTATGAGAATCTCCACTTACCAAAGTAATGGTAGGTGGCAGAGATAGGTAAACGAGTCTGGTTTTGATTTGGCTAACCTTTTAAATATCAATCGATTCGGTTTCTTTATGAAATAAAGAGTTATAATTTTTTTTCTTGGTATTTCCTGCATAGTATCTGTGATCAAATTGGCTGGTTTGATAAAATAATAATAATAATAATACATGAAAAATAGATAATCTATTTCTTTTTTTTGGCGTTTGGATGAAAATGATATATGATGAATATATTGATAAAGCAGAAGCTACTGAATTAATAAAGTTTTTAGATGATAAAAAAGATGCTATGAAAGAAAACATTTAGTAAGGTTCTGAAGGAGTCTCATTTATATACGACACTTGACTTGACTCACAGAGAGTCTGTTGTATATATTAAATGAAGTCCTTGAGTTGCATAGCATATATACAACTTTAGGAGGGTTTACTTGCAATGAGAGGTATTATATAGTATACACTCAATATATCTGTATTAATATATCAATTCATGTTAGACAGTAATTACTTTAAACTAATATTCTTGTTCAATATATTATTTTATGAAAAATATTATTTAAGAATGAATTATCTTAGTGATTGAGACTCATTCTAACTATTGATTCAATAACTAACCTAACTAAATAAGCCATCAACGTGTAAAACGGACTGATTAGAATTGGTATTTAGTCAGTAGGTTTGACAGAATTAGAACTAACTTTGAATTTATTCATTTTAAAAGTGACATTTGAAATGGCATCTTGATAAACTAGCAATGACAATGGATGGAGCATAAAAAGTTGCACATTTTTTAAAAGAATTGTTTTTCATGAGTTTTACATGGTCCCACTCGCATTTTAAATAAAAAAAGTTGGGCTCAGTTTTCTATAAATTGTTTTAAATTTATTTAAAAAGAAATAAAGATGATAATAATTTGAGAATGTGTGTTTAGGAATTATTGAAATTGGTGTATGGGTTTAAAGGTATTTTGGTAGAATAGAGTAAGTTTGATTAGTTTTACATGCATGGAAAGAAAACAAAAAACGAAGGTGGTGGAGTCATGTCAAGAAGATTCAATGAACTTGAAATTGATATGAATTTCTATAGGTCTTGACTTTTGAGTATTGAAGACAACAGGCATGACCAACAAACCAAAACATACGTTGAGGTCGGATATATGATAATAATATAATACTATAATACAATAACAATGCATCAAAACAGAAGACCAAAGGTAGCCAAGTACGCAAAAGTTGGGGCATGGTAGCCGCCTGCTTTAGAATTACAAGACCATTCAAATAAACAAAAACATACCAACATCTCCTCCTCCTCCTCACCATCGATAATGCAATTCCCTTTCAAAATTATAAACCAACCCAATGTTTTCTTCAAAACCAGTTACGTCTATGCTGCTAATTTCGATCCTCTTAATGTTCTCTGCTGCCACACCATTTTCCTTCACTGCCTTTTATACTATTTCCATAACAAAAAACAAAATATGATAGACAATTCATACGCTCATATTTCAACTTTCATTTTTAATATATATATATATATATATATATATATATATATATATATATATATATATATATACAAAACTTTAGTTAAACTTTACTTATTTTTTTCAGTAGAGTTGTAGTAGTTTGAGATTAACTCTTAAAATATTAATGACAGCCGTTATTCATATTTACAAATATTTATTAGTTATTGTTACTAATTTTTATTTAAAAGTTTTTTAGAATTAAATCAAGAAATCAAATTAAGTTATTGCTAGTGAGAAAAAAAATTAAAATTTGTTAAAAATTAATTTTATAGATCTGTGTCTTATATTTAGATTATAAAATTAAAATTTCTTTTAAAGAAATTATCCAAACTTATATTTTGTAGTGTATTTAATTTTTTTTATTCTATAAAAAAGTAATTTTATTTATGTTACTATTTTATGATATAATTCTATTTAGATTTTAGAAAATAATCTTAAATAATTTTATCTAAAAAACTTTGAAAAAGAAAACATTAATATCCATGTTTGCCGGCATAAGATATAATTTATAATAGTCTTTTAAATATATATCTAACAGATAAGGAGACACTTTTTCTTTAAATGAAAGATGCAGTAAATAAGTCTAACCTCTATCCATTCCAATCCAACTCATTATAATCCCTGCTCGTGGGACATCTCCTTCTTTATTGTGTGATTGCAGGTTAAAAGAATACAAGGAGGAGTACGTTATTTCAATTCTTATAAAATTATTAATTATACGAAAATTAAATTTAAAACTATTAAAAATATTGAATGTAAGATTTTGTAATCCTTGGTTTTAAACAGGAGTGAAGTTTGATTGTTTTGATGGTTGGGACTGAAATATTGAAATATGAGTAAAAGTGTGTATCTAATGTGACGAATTCAAATAAGAATTAAAATATCTATTAATTTATTTTAAGATTTTGAATAAAAAATAATATTAATTTTTTATATTATTAGACTCGATGTCATTTAATATCATATCTTTCGAGTCGAATCTCTTCTTCGATAAATCCAAAGTATAATATGAAATTTTGAAGTTTGATTTTGGTTGTGATAGTGTATGGTTACAGAGATGGCGGGGGAGGAAGAAGTTGAAGATGGGTGAGTGGGGTCGTTGGTAGGTGTGTTGTGGCCCCTTCACTTTTGTTTCGGTCTTCACTCTCTCACCTGCGTCCAAACGCACACCACAACCAAATAATAGTTGCGTCCTCACACGGCTATTCCTTCCATCAAACATAACACCATTTACAAATCACCAAACTAACTCTCTCGTTTTTTCCTCCCTAATAAAAACATTGGGTCCACTGCTGAATTTCATGCCACTGCCAGGTCAAATTTCTCACGTGACACACCTCAATCTTTTACTTTCTTCTTTTAACCTTCCCTTCAATTTTTCATCCTTCTTTTCCACATTTTTCACCCCTTCTTTAGTAAACAATCATGCTTTTTGTGCAAGTGCTACATCTTAATTATTACTATTTGGGCGTACATATATGACTTATGTTACTCACTGAATATCTATAATTGTTTAAATAAGAACTCTGTGACCTTTTCTTGGTGTTTCCTTCTTTTCAAGTCATTTTCTTTAGAAAAGAAATTGGAATAAGAAAAGGGCAAGATAAATAGGAGCAAGCAAAGAGTCCCATGATAACAATATTGAAATTGATAGAGCAAACACACAAAAGGGACCATACACGGGCACTTATAAAATCCCCTTTTATATTTTTTATATATATATATATAGTCACACCCATAAACATGGACAGGGGGAGTTCAGGATCATCAGAGAGAATGGGGTTTCTATGATGTGATGTGTGCCAGTTATCTATTTGCTTAACTCAAAATCAACACAATCCAAAATTCTTTTAGGGGACACCATGTACGGGCTTGTACATGTTTTCCAGCTTATTGGCTTTCGCTGCCTGTTCTTCTGATAAATACACTTGGATTAAAAAATTACTCACCTCATCATCATAACTTAAATTTTCCACATTTTCTGACCATTAACTTAATCTCTACTTCTTTAATTGCAATATTATGTCATCATGCATCTCCATTCTTTCTATACGGAAACATCTTATCCAAACTAATTGAATTCCGTGTCACCATCATCATGCTAATAAAACCTCCACCTTCTTAGGTAACTCTAGCCTTCCATTATGCTTTTACTTTTACAAATCATTTGCATAGGAACATGCATCCAATTATATAATATAAGTTATAGTTAAATCCGAACTAGGAATTTGAACCCTCTAAGTTTTTTTTTTCCTTTAATTAATTTTACCATCTAAATAATCACCCATAGGTATTGTAAGTGTATTAGCTTAACCTTTTTTTTTTTCATTTTTCTTAAATTTTAAATTAATTTTATCATCTAAATTTTAAATTTTGAATGATGCCCATATATTTAAATTTTAAAATAGATTTAAAAGAGAACAGTATTTTTTAATAGGAAGACAATCTTGCTGAATGCATGGATAAATGTAAGGTTTCTTGAAGGGAAATTCAAAAGGGATTATTAGAATTAATATAAAATTATAATCTTTAACGAAATGGAAGTATGAATAGTAAATAAAAGATTGAAAGAATTTAGGCGTTTGAGAGATTAAAAGAATAGAAAAGACAGAAAAGAAGGAGAGTGGCGTGTGATGGATGTACCTTTTTAAGTACAGGGTGAAGTATTGAAAGATCTGACATGAATATTCAGTATCTATGTATGGAGTTACTGAAGAAGAGCAACCTTTTACTCTGGTTTTCACCAGTGTCCGCGGGAGATCCAATGTGCTTTTACTAGCTGTGAAAACTGAAAACATGGTTGTTAATGCAACTGGGGCAAGAACAAAAAGTTGGCATGAGTTTTCACGAAAGAATCCAAGAGACCTATGAAATAAATACTATTGAAATTGATTTCTACGAGAATGACATGTTCATTATTAAAAGGCCATTCATAGAAACTTTTATATACACATATACTATATTAATAGCGCGCCTACCATTATATATATATATATATATATATATATATATATATATATATTTATTTGCTTTGCTTTATGAATGGATATGATATGATACCCGAGGTAGCTAAATGAATGAATGTCCCCAACTTCGAAATTTGTAGTCCTATTAACATCACAGGCCTTAAATTTGTCACTGCTCATTCTTACACAATAATAGTTACTGATGGTGATTGAAAACTTCTAAAAGCCTGAGATGTAGAAAATAGCCGTTGCATTTCAGAATTTTAATAAATATGGTTATTCTGTGTCTTTCCATGCGAATCATGGGGTTACCTCAAACAAGCTGGAAAGGGTTATTACTAATTATTTATTGGGCCGTGCATTTCCTTCTTTGTCCATTTCTTTCTACTCTCTGCTTCTTTTCACGCATCTCAGTCAAGTGATCCTTTGCTTGCCTTCAGTATCTGTTCACAGACAAATTCTGATAATTACTTACAGGGTTTTCATTTTTTGGGATAAGAAAACGAGAGAAGGAATAGATTAATATCTCAGAAATAGAAATTAAAAATAATAAAATAGTATATGAAATGAAATTCTTTTATTTTGTTATGTTGATCATTGTGATATGCTGATGTCTGCTAGTATAGGTCTGATGCATGAGAGCCAAGAAGGGACCACTTTATTTAGGGGCTCATGATTCATAGACACATCATACATGCACTTGATTGGGACCCCTTGCTTTTGTAACTCTCTCTTTAACTTTTCTCTTTTTCCGGTTACACTTTTAATCTGCTAAAATTTACACAATGTAGGGTAATTGGTAAAGTTCAAGAGATGATAATGCATTGAGAAATTGATAAATAAATCTGAGGGATAATCATTACAAGGGAAATACAACTGTAAATAATTTGGAAAATAATTTTGACATATATTTTCAGCTTTTAAAGCATTAAAGTTGGTGTTATGGTAGTTGGTTCTGCGTTCCTTAGCCATTTAATTGCTTTATCTTCAAACTCAGGCAATCCAACCACAAAAAATTCCCAAATAAGTTGATGAGAAAAAAAAAATGGAAATTGCGAAAACGACAACAAGATATTTAATGGAGAAATGAGCAATGAGATCCCTCCACCCGCTTCTTGTCCATCATCATCCTCCTTTTTTTTTTCCTTTTCTTTTTCTTATTAAACAAACAATTAATTGAGCTTTGCGGAAGGAGACGTTTCCTCGTTTTTCAGCTGTTTGTATCTTCTGACACACCTTGATTGCATTTTCATTATATATTTTTTATAGATTTCTCAGCACAAAGCTACTCTCTCTCTCTTTCTCTCTCTCTCTCTCTCTTCAAAAGTTCTTTGTTGCTCATCAAAGGGTGCTTGGCTTGTGCATCAAATGATTTGAAAAGAGAGGGTCAAATCAAAAGAAGTTCCCCTGTTTTGATCTATTCATTTCACAGGTACTTGTTTTTCAAAAGAAAAAAAAGGGCACCGAGGCATGTATGCTCACTTCATTGTTCTCACAATTTCCCCCCAACCCAGAATTTCATATAATAAAAAATCAATTTTTTAAAGAAAA
This sequence comes from Vigna reflexopilosa, assembly GCA_027742785.1. Lineage (NCBI taxonomy): Eukaryota > Viridiplantae > Streptophyta > Magnoliopsida > Fabales > Fabaceae > Vigna > Vigna reflexopilosa. The sequence continues at coordinate 5,716,312 of CM050914.1, read as the reverse complement.
AAGATCATAAATGTGTGGATAATGAAGTGAACAAAGATGGGCATCTTTTTCCCGAGTCTTTTTTAACCATCTCTCTCTTCAACTCTTTTTTTACCCTTTTCAGTTGGGGTGGAATTGCAGCGGATTTGAGTCTGACAGAGAGCTTTCCTCTTTGCAAGTGAAGCGACTGATGAAATCCCAACATAGATAGATAGATACATAGATCACATATGCACGTTGACAGGTCCGTTTGATCCATCAATTTCTTTCTGCTTTCATGTACGTTTTCGTTAGCCATAACTGTTTTGCTTTCATGGGTGAGACTAACTGTGCGTGTGCGTCCTTCTCCTTCTCTCTCTCTCTCTCTCTCTCTCTCTCTCTCTCCTTCTCGTACTTCTCAGCTCACTGCAAATCAATTTCTTCTTTCCCTTGCAGTTCAGAAACGATCATGAACCACGTGCGCACCCCAATTCTCCTATCACCAGGTACACTACATACCATATCATTCATTCCATTAACTAATACACACACAATGAATTATCTTTTAAGTTTTTCTCTAAAACTTCATCGGACACCATCACAAAACCATGCACAAAGCGACTTAATTTGGAATGAATAACAAGCGAAACACGATCTCAAATATTGTTATTCAGGTTCAGTTTTCATCGGTTTTCCCACTTGTGTTTGTGTGTTTGGTCAGGATACCTTTGAGAGAGAAAGTACCAAAAGAGCTGCAATTATTGGGAGTTGTGTTGATGGGTTGATCCACAAATCGTTACAAGATTAATCGCAGGTACGGCACGAATTCAAGTATGTGTAAGTGAGGTGCATGTTTAGGCTATGTGTTGGATTGGATGTGTGAACTTTGAAAGCATAGAGTAACTAACGTGGTGGTAGTGCTATCTTTTCAGTGAAGTAACAACCTGTTATACCAAAAACCGATGGCGACATACTTTCATCATGGTAACTCCGAAATCCAATCAGGTGCCGCCGACGGACTCCAAACTCTTGTCCTCATGAACCCAGGCTACATCCACTACTCCGACGCACCGTCGCAGCCCCCGCCCTCACACGCTGCGGGAAATCTCGTCTTTCTCAACCCCGCCGCGGTTGCCGGCGCCAACAGCAACGGCTCCTTCAACCCTCACGCGCCCCCCTCTCACACCCAACAATTCGTTGGAATCCCCCTCCCCGCTTCCCAGGACCTCAACCACCACTCCATGCACGGGCACCACGATGTCTCGGCACTGCATGGCTTCCTCCCGCGCATGCAGTACAATCACTGGAACGCATTAGACCCGGCTTCGGCGGCGCGTGATACCCCACGCGCGCAGCAGGGCTTGTCTCTGGGTCTGGGGTCGTTCCGGGAGGGTCAGGTGCCGGGCATGTCCGGCGACGACTTGCGCGTATCAGGGGGTTCACCGTCGTCAGCGTCTGGGGTTACCAATAATGGAGCTTCGGGCATTCAGAGCGTTCTCCTGAGCTCAAAGTACTTGAAGGCAGCGCATGAGCTTCTGGAAGAGGTTGTGAATGTTAACAATGGGATTGGCACGGAGTTGGGTAAAAAGAGTGGGGGACAGACGAAGGTGATTGGAGAATCATCCGCAGCAGGTAGTGGAGATGGTTCAGTTGGTGGGGAAGGGAACGGAAAACGTAGTTCTGAGCTATCAACTGCAGAAAGACAAGAAATTCAGATGAAGAAAGCCAAACTGATTGCCATGCTTGATGAGGTATGTGTAGTTCACTTTAATTCAACATCTTTGGTTAAACTTCTCATGGGTTTTTCCGTTTATGAACAACTCAATTGTTATATAACTTTCACATTTTAATTGGATTTCCCATTTTTCAACGAGTTTTAAACACACTACTGGTGTTTTTGGCTTTTCATGTTGGTATGAGTACTAGTGTTGGACTTCAAATCATAGCTTCATCTTATCTAATGAAAAGTGAATTGGGTTGAGCCTGAGAGAAAAGAATAATTTTGATTAAGACAAACTATAGATCGAAATTATGTTAAAAGAAGTGTTTATGTTAATTACTTCAAATTTTCAAATAGAATTCTTGTTTGGAAAAGGCGTTTTGTGTAGTATATATGATAATGTCTCACTTATCTAATCTAATGATTAATGCATGGAAATTCAGAAAGATTATGAAGGGCTGATAGTGGGGAATTGCATGGTTGTGGTTGGTTGCAATTGCAAGTACTAAAATATTTGCGAGAGTTGATTAATGAATAGTTTATTGACGTGATGTTTTTGGTTGAAGGTGGAGCAAAGGTACAGGCAGTACCACCAGCAGATGGAGATTGTGGTGTCATCATTTGAGCAAGCTGCGGGGATTGGGTCTGCGAGAACATACACGGCTCTTGCATTGCAAACAATCTCTAAGCAGTTTCGGTGTTTGAAAGATGCTATTGCAGGGCAGGTTCGAGCTGCTAACAAGAGTTTAGGAGAAGAAGATTGCTTTGGAGGGAAAATAGAAGGTTCGAGGCTCAAATATGTGGACCATCATCTGAGGCAACAACGAGCTCTCCAACAATTGGGAATGATCCAGCACAATGCTTGGAGACCCCAGAGGGGATTGCCTGAAAGATCTGTTTCTGTTCTTCGTGCCTGGCTCTTCGAACACTTCCTCCACCCGTAAGGACTTAACTTTTTTACAAAAACTCACTCTTCTAACTTCTTCAAAAATTGAACCACGTGGGTTGATTTTATCTTGTTAGATAATCTTAATTCTTTTTAACTTCTTGATTCTCTTACAATGAAAAGGTTTACAGTATTTTAAAGGGTGACTGTTAATTACTTCAAAGATTTGCAAGTTGTGCTGAAATAACTGAGTTTGGTTCCAGTTATCCCAAGGACTCGGACAAACACATGTTGGCAAAGCAAACAGGGCTAACAAGGAGCCAGGTAAGTAACATACTAATGCTATTTAACTCTTCCATTTGATGAATGGTTCTTCGCCTTAACAGTGCCGGGTGGATAACAGGTCTCAAATTGGTTTATAAATGCTCGGGTTCGGCTTTGGAAGCCAATGGTGGAGGAAATGTACTTGGAAGAGATGAAGGATCATGAACAGAATGGATCTGAGGATAAATCAAGCAAGAGCAATGAAGATTCTTCAACGAAAATGGCAGCTCCACCAGAGAAAGGTCCTTCCAATGAAACCGAGGCTAAAAGTTTCAATTCCAAACAAGAAGTTTCAAAGAACCAGAAAACTGCTATGGTTTCAGTTTCTAGACCATCAACGTCACCACTTGGTGGGAGTGTGAGAAACCAATCAGGATTCAGCTTCATGGGGTCTTCAGAGCTGGAAGGGATCACACAAGGAAGTCCGAAGAAAGCAAGGAATCATGAGATGATGCATTCCCCAAATAGTGTCCCTTCAATGAACATTGATGTGAAGCCCAATGAGGCAAACAATGAGCAACTCTCAATGAAATTTGGTGACGAAAGGCAAGGCAGAAACGAATCCTCTTTCATGGGAAACCAAACAAACTTCATCGGTGGATTTGGACAGTACCCAATTGGGGATATTGGAAGGTTTGATGCAGAGCAGTTTGCTCCAAGGTTTTCAGGTAATGGTGTTTCCCTCACTCTTGGTCTTGATTCATTACCCGGAACCCATCAAACATTCCTCCCAAACCAAAACATTCAACTGGGTAGAAGCTTGGACATTGGTGAACCAAATGAGTTTGGTAGCATAAACAATTCCTCTCCTCACTCTTCAGCTGCTTATGAGAGTATCAGCATGCAAAACCCAAAGAGGTTTGCTGCACAATTGTTGCCAGACTTTGTGACCTGAATAAGACATTAAAAGGTGAGCAATGTGATACCACAGTTTCTGAGTTCCTCACGATTTCTTCTTAGTTCCCTGCTTATGCGGGGAGTGATGAACAATTGTAGTGTAAAGAAAGAAGGAATTTTACTTTAGCATAAGTTTATACCCTGCATAGAACCATTTGAGTTCTTAGATAGCTTAGGATTTGAAAGTATATGGTTGAGGTTGTATATTATTTTTGTAAGCTCTGAAGGTGGGATAGATGGATTGTTGTCATAAACTTTATTTTGGTAAAAGATACCAATATATCTTCGATTGAAAATATATCTTGTGCTTTTTTACATTCTGAGAAAACCACAACCAAATACAATATAATATATTCTTTTTAACTACAATGTCTACAGAATTGAAAGTCTTTCATAAATGAAAAGAAAATCTGAAGATGTTAACACAGAATTTCTTTTCAAGAAATGAAGGCAAAATTAGTTCCATCTGAACATGATCTCAGAAGCACCTTCGAGACCTGTCCTAGCCAAAACTCTTTATACTTCAAGCTGATACATTAAATGTATTTCTTTTCATCCTCTACCCTGTTAGACCCAAAAGTAATTAATAACAACTTTTTTTTATGTGGCAGTCAACTTGTGAATCACATTATCTAATTCAATAATTTTCTTATAAGTCAATTTTAAGGAAAATCTACTTACACAAAAAAAAAAAAGTTTCTACTTCCCTTTGAAACTAAACTTCACTGTCCTTCACTTTCATTTTTGTTAGGACCATTTTACCTCTATAATGGTAGTTATTGGTGTCAAGTAATTTTTATCCTAATTTTAATTTGGTGAGTATAAGATTGCACAAAATGTTACTTATCTTCCTATTAATTATAATTAGTGTTTTTTTAATCATTTTAGTCAAACTTAATAACTTAATAACTCTCAACGTCTCAATAAGTCCATAAATAAATAATTTCCTTTCAATTAGAACTGTTAAAACGGGTAACTCGGCCTGACCCACCACGGGTTGGATACTTAGTAAGCCAACCCAATCCGACTCATTTATTAGCGAGCCAGAAAAATGGTAATCCGGCTCGACCCACCACGGATTGGTGGATAAACGGGTTGGTTCACTAGTCCATTGAATTACAATTTTTTTAAAATAAAAAAATTACAAACTTTCTATATTCAAATTTAAACAAATTTCACTCCTAAAGAATGATGTTAAACTGAAGACAATTTAAAATAATAATAAAAAGTAAAATTTGGTATACACAATGAATGAAGAGAGTATTTTATTTTTTAGGTTTTCACAAATAAATTAATAAATTAAAAAAAATTAGGTAGGTGGGTTGGTGGGCCAACCCAGCCCACCACGGGTTCAACCCACATGAGCCGAGTTTAAATGAGCCGGGTTGAAATCTGACCCGCATAAAAAAAATTCAATTTTTTCAAACCCAACCTGACCCAAACCCGTGGTGAGCCGGGTTAACTCGCGGATTATGACCCATTTTGACGGCTCTACTTTGAATATTACATAATTTAAAGATCACTCTCTATTCCATGTAAAAATAACTAACTTGCACTTGTATTTAAACTCGTATTAAGAAATTAATACTAAACCAACAATTTGAACTTAATAAGTATGGACATCTCAATAAGTCTACAAATAAGTAATTATCTTCCAAATTTCATAATTTAAAGATTAACTTCTGTTCCATGTAGAAAATTCAAATATATAATTAACTTGTACTTCTATTAAGAAATTAGGACTAAATGGACCATCTTATCAGATCATAAAGAAAATGTTATAAAATCTAAGTGGGACTTTAACTCAATGATTATAAATGAGAATGTTGGACAAAATAAAACCCATAAACCATTCTACTAAGATTTTAAATTGGAGCTACTGTTAATATCTCAAATAAGTTTAACTCGGATCTCATGTGTTGTTAGATCTTCTTGATGAATTTCTTTAAATAGTGTTAAAATTAGTAATAAATGTCAAATAATCTTTCGTATTAACTTTTACAAAGATATTTCATTAGCCAAATTCATCTTCAAAATATTTAATGTAAAATTCATAAAATTCGGATGTAAAAGACTTCATGCATAATCTGCATTATTGAAAAACTAAATATGTCAGATACCATCCTGCGGTAATTTCTTTTTTGCATTAAATGGTAGAACATGAAGATATAGATGCAATATTATTGGACAAGTTGTGAACAAAATTTACCAATACTAGAGGGACTTGGTTTGAAAATGTAAGGGGAGGGAGAGGTTATGGTTCAAGTTTTTGTGTTTAGAGTTCAAGTTCATTGGTAAAAAAGTTAATAATTGATATTGTCAATTCATGACATATGGAGAAATTAATTATACTCACATTTCTTGTTTTTTAGTTATAATACATTAAATTATTTAATTGCAATAAAGTGTCACTAAATGTATAGAACGAATTATTTGTAATTGTGATTTATCTTATTTTAAATTTATGTTCATTTATTTGTATAGACCATTAAGATATAAATTTATATTAAATAGTAACAAATTCAATCTATTTAATTATATGATAATTTATAATTGAAGGATGATATGATTTTTTTTTACATTGTTAATATAATAACTATTTTTTTTTAATTTTTTTATATTCTAAAACTTTAATTTGTAATCTTTATAAATGTATTTGGTATAAGTTTTAGTTATTAAATAAAATAAGAAAAGTGAGTGAGAATTTATTAAAGATAGGTATGTGCTATTTTATTAAGAGACCCAAGTGAAGCATGAATAATTCTTGTTCAACATTATCATACCAACTAGTCCAATAAACAACTTCATTCCGTTGCAGACTATTGATAAAGAAATTGTTAAACAGGAAAAGATTTTTCACTGTTGTAAATATTTTTCAAATAAACAGAGCAATATTGTTTTGAACAATAATATTGCAGATTTGGCTTATGACATGAGATTTTGCAGGTTAAAGTTGATGCTAAATATTTTGATCTTGCAGCATCATAACTGATAGTTGGCATGTCAATTTAACACAAACATGCAGAAGACACTGGTATGATGATTGTCCAAAACTGGTACAAGATAGCAACACGGTTCGAACACACATTGAATACAACATAAATTGGTGTTGACCAAACTTTATGAATGTTTGATCCAATCTCCATCAACTCTCTCTCTCCGGTAAACTTACATCCAGTACATTGTATTTATGATGAGATTCCAAGGAGCCACACCACAAACAACAATGCTCAGCACCTAATAAACCTCACAATAGAATCCCATACCTTACAATTGAATGAATGAAACAATTCAATATCCTAAAGCAGTTGTCGGGAGTAATGGGTCAATCAATTGCAAGCTTGGTTAATGTGAGTTGATCTATAAATTAATCAATTTCTTCTGAATGTATAATATCAACGTTTATTGGTGGTAGGTTTTTAAACCAATATATCTACTGTGATAGGGTAGTCCCTGATCATATGAATTATACAACTACCCTACGGTTTTGGCTAGTCTTCAGTGGTGATCACTCTACAAGAGTTGACGACTACTGTAATTGTTACAAAAATTGTGTGTATAATACGTTACGAAGCTTGACTATTAAAGAGATTAGAAAAATCACTACTCCTCTACCTCCAAAATTCCAGGGAGAATTCTCTTTTTCGATCGAAAGTAGCCGTCAAAATGATTAGTTTTCTCCCTTTAAAATACCACAGAACTTTGTACGATTGCGTTGTGTGTGCTCATGTTGAGTTAACAAACCACGGAGCAGGACCTGTCTTGAGCAGCATCTCCATGTTATTAGAAATGCCGAAGCAAATCCAACGTCAAAAAGTAGTGTATCATGATTTTGCTTACTATGAAATAAATAATTTCAAAAGTACATCCTTTACAGTTCATAGTTAGTACAACATTTTACAAAACTCCTCAGAATAATTTACATTGAATTGTTGAGATATGGAGATTTTAAATGCCTCCAACAAAAAATTCCATTCATGTGAAAAAAGAGATGATTTCTTCGAAACGCCTTGACAAGATCTTGGATTAGTAGTGTAATATAAAAGAACCATTTGTGAAAGCCTCAAAATGAGTTGGTCATGGCATGCTCATCCCCTACCAATGATAGTCTTCTTTTAGCAACCTTGGACCTATAACACCATACTTCAAATGCCTCAGTTAAGTCTGGATACTGCATATACTCGTTATCCAGCCACTCAGTTAAAATATCTGCCTGATCCCCAGATGGCAATGCAAGAATTATAGATACAAAGGTGGATTCTAGGGATTGCCACATTTCGCCATCTAATTTAAGCAGCATGGCATTCTCACAATTCATTGTAACAGAATCAATCAATGGTTTAGTAACCCTTACAAACGGAAGCCACACTTTCAAAACTTGAAGGCGTTTTGCTGTTGGCAATATAACAGTGCCATAACCAATTGCCTCTAAAACCTTTGATGTCACCTCAACAGCTCTTAACTTTATCTCAATGACTTCAGTTGTAGAACTTCCTTGTTCAAGAACCTTGACAATTTTTTCTGATGCATCGGACCAAAACTCAACAAATTCTCTCATTATTTCCAACTTACTCAATATCTGACAGGCCCACGACAAATCAGTCAGATAGGATTGAAACAACTGAACATTTCCCGCCTCAGAGAGTGACTCTGCAGTACCAGAGAAAAAAGCTGTTACCGAGTCTATAAACCGGGCAAATAGTCTGTTTACACATTCTTTTACTTCGACTTTTATGTTGTCATCAGCTGTCAATAAAGGGGCATCATCATCTTCAGTTAGCATGTACTCAAGTTGCTCTTGTGCTGAAGATTTAAGATCATTCATATTTGGGGATGGGGATGACGTAGAAAAACGGATAGCAGAGACAAAGATATTTATGATAGCAGACTGCTTAACTGGTTGAAGTCTAGCTAGGATAGGTTCAGCCTGTAATCCCATTCGAGGTACAATTCTCAAGATCTCTTCCTCCTCAGCCTCCTCCCATGTAACAGCTTCTAAGTAGTTCACACATGCAGTTATTATCTGCGGGCATCCAAGTTCAACCGCGACCTGGAGAATGCCAAGGGCATTTCTAACACCATGCCACAAATCATCAACTGAACCATCTATGACAATGTAGAGAAGACGTATAAGATTTACATGGTAATCAAAATCCAACTCTTGGCAATAGATATCGACACAATTGCGCGAATCAAGGATCTGACATGTTGGCCAGTTCTCAGACAACCTATCCGCAAAGTACTTGCAATTTTTTACAAGAGTCTCTGAGTGGCAGTATAGCCAATCATCTCGACCTTCCGGAGTGCGTAGCCTCACAACAACATCACTAGTTAATCGGTCACCAATCACACAAGCAATTTTTTCTTCTTTATCCTGATCGAAAGAGGATAATGTAATCACTAACAAAAAAGAGACTGTAGCACCATACATTTAGGTGGTAGTACTGAAATAACAAACTGAAAAATCTGCAGCAGATCATCTATTGCCAATGTTTTAAAAAAAGGTCATCAATCACGATTAAAGATTTTTAAGGTGTATGCCACTGCAAATGTAACTGCATTGAACGCATTTCTCTGCTATTTCAAAAAAATACCACGGAAAGCAATTTAACCCGAACTAAAATTCAAAACCTTGACCATAGTTAATGTTGAAGATTGAGACACTCCAATTCATAAATTGCTCTTGCATGTAATCAAACGTTTGACGTACATTGATGCAGATAGAAAAGCAACCCAAGGAGAAGATTGTATAAAAACCTAATTTTTAAAAAAAAAATTATTTATTTTAAAGATTAATAAAGTGAAATTAACAGTGGTGAAATCTGAGAAAACAGAAGGGGGAAAGGGTGGAGAAAGAAACTCACAATAGGTTCCATTGAGATGAAGAGCAGTGAGAAGCGATATTTCTACAGCTGCAATCAGAAAAGAAGAATTAGAATTGGAAGGAGGCGAGAAGAGTAAAAGAGAGATGTAAGTAAGCAGCATGGGATCTTGAGTGTATGAAATTGAAATGGAGGCAAAGCGAAATAAAGAAATGATGAAAATGGGGATTAAATGAATGAGAATGAAAGAAGTACCGGATCTATTGGGTATTCCATGTGAGTGTAAAGTTAAAAGCTTTCAATCTGAGGAACGACGAATGAAGAACACGCACTCTCCTGTCCTATTACCCATTGCTGCTTCTTATCGACTTTAAACGCATCGTTGCGTTCCCTTTTTTTTTATGTTTTTCCTTTCCCAACTTGCCAACTTGCTCAACTTGCATGGATATATCTATTAAATTCATTTTTTAACAAACAATTTAATTATGCGTATGCATGTGATGTGCCTAATCAACTTGAAGATAATGGATTCAATATAATTTCTTTGCTTTTCCTCTCCAAATTACACTTTCTCATTCTTACTATCTCTTCCTTTCCTCTTTTCCCTCTTGTCATGATTTTCAGAACAGGCCATAAGCCCAATAGCCCAATGCCACATTTGTTTTACCCTTTGTTCTTCTTCTTGTTGCTATATTACTGTTTTTTTCACTGTCAACTTCCCCTTACTCATTATTGTATTCTTTTATATAAAAAACAGCTTCCTTATTCTTAAATTATTGTCACAAAAGTGACCTTATTGGTTATTGTATTAGGTTATAAAGTTGGCAGGTTTTTTTTCCTGCACTCCCATTATTATTAACCAAAAAAAATACTAAAATACTCTTTTCCTACATTACAACACCGTTATTGCTGCTAGTTTCATCGTCGGCTGAGGAAGAAGAAGAAGAAAGAGAAAAAACGTGAAAAAAAATCTTGTTTTGGAAAGCTTCTCCAGGAAATCCTGTTTCAAATTATACAATCCAAAATTTAATTTACATATTAAATTATATTTTAAATTTACATTATGGATTTTATAATCCAAGATATCTACCGGTTACACAATCTAAAACCATAATTAAAAGACAATAATCTTACACTATCCTTTTTATTAATTTCAACAAGGGTATAATTGAAAATTTAGAAAGTATGATGATATAGAAAGAAAACATGGGGAGTACAGAAAGAATTTCCGCATATCTTAATTTTAAATAGTATATATGATTTGAAAAAGCAACATAACATAACATGTGACACAATGAGTAACGTAAATATTACTGTAAAAGAGTCAAGAATCGTCGAAGCAATCATGGTCCATACTCAAGAGGAGGTGTGATGCAGAGTAAACTATTACAATTACAACAACAGAAATAGAAAAGCGAAAAAAAATTGAGATAAGTTGATTCTTCAATTTAAAAAATACTTAAAAAAAACAGATAACAAAGGATTTCCTATGTATTTTTTGCATTTTGAAAATTTAAAAACTAACTTTATACAAACAATGATAACATTATTGAAGATGTTTAATTAGTTTTTTTTTTAAATCTCCTTGTAAAATTTATTTCTCAGTGATGCATAAATTGAGCCAATCCTACTTTTATTTTGATAGTTATCATTATTATTTAAACGTGTTTTAATTGTTGCTTTTACTAATTCGATGTGTGGAGGCTCCCTTGTACAAAATTTGTTGACAACTAAAATTTGACGCATTTCAGGAATGTTAAATATTTAATTGACGACTCTAAATGATAGTTTTTTTTTTAATTAACTTTTTAGACTTTGAGAACACATAATTGAACCTTTATTAGATTTTTTTGTTTGAAATATTAAAATTTTTAATTGAGTCCATGCGCTTAATTTTTTCTGTTAATTATCTTATATTTTTATTCTTTTACACAATAAAAAAATCCTTAAATAACAACTAATTTTAAAAACAAAATATAATTATTAACCATAGAGACTAATTTAGATATTAACTTATAAAATAAAATTTATTGGTCACTTAAATAGTTATTATTATAAATAAATAAAATATGTTAGATAACTAACATTAGCCAACAAATTTTTTTATATCAAAGAAATTGATGATTAAATTGGTCATTAAAATTAAATAGTGATCAATTTAAACATTAATTTATTTATTTGTTAAAATCTAATTTTAATGACCAATTTATAATAATTTAAAAATTAATCATAATTTTTAATTCATAATAATAATTATTTTAGTAACCAATAATAATAATTTAAATTAGTGAGCAGGTATTTTTTGTCTCTGGAATTAATTTTTATTTAAAGATTTTCTAAGTATTAAATATTACCACATCATATTTAGTTTTTAATTAAAATTAAAAAATTATAAATTATGAATTTATAAAATTATAAAATCATATAATTATAGAATTACGGATGAAGTTCTTCTCAAGGTTGTTTATGTTGTTTGGTATCAGTCATAGAGTATAATACAGCGAAATAAAACTTAAAATAGTGGAAAGTTCGGTCACAAATTATATAAAAATGATCAGTTTTAAAATTAAATTTTCTTAAAAGAAAATTTATCAAATAGTGAGTGTAAGACAATAAAGAGCGTAGGGAGTGGAAAAATCACATAAATAAATTTTATACTTGTTCGATTCAAAAGAAAGAATCTACGTCCAGTTGTTAATCACTATAAAAAGTGATTAACAGTTTCACTAAAAATGAGTTTCACAGATTACAACAATGGTGAATAAAATATGATGATAAAACCTTCCTTCGACGAACGAACCGGAAGATGAACACTCTGCCAACTTGAAGAGAACCGCCCTGACTATCGACACACGAAACGTGAGCTTCTTCTATTCACGAGACCAGACAGATCACCTTGCTAACTCGAAGAGAACCGCTCCGACTATCAACACACGAAATGCGAGTTTCTCTTATTCACGAGACCAAGCAAGGGAACTGAACTTATAGCTTTTGAGAACTTCCTCTGACAGACAAACAGTATTCTGCAAAAGCTTTTTTGTTCTACAACGTTACTTATGAAGTTCTCAGAAGATCAATATATAGCCAGCTAATTGAATATGAAAGTCAAGTCCCAACTGCCAGTAATAATATTATAAGTGATAATCGATTATTCAAGTCCATTACAGGTTTTTCAAAATGACTTAGGCAGTTTTTAAAAAAACAAACATGTGATAATCGATTATTTGAAGTGATAATCGATTATTTCAGAAAGACTCATGATAATCGATTATTGCTCCTTATAATTGATTATTTCAGAACATTATCTAAAATACAAGTTTTACATATTTTAAGAACATTCCTACTACATTTATATTTTACAAAGTGTTTTTAAAAATATTTTAATATCTTATTCAGATTAAATGTCCTGTAACATTATCAAAACAATTTACTTCCAGATTTAACCATTGATATTTCTAACAGTTTATGTTTAACATAATTACTATCATTCCTGTTAGATCAAGTTTGCAAGTCTAGTAATCAATTGTCGTGTACTGTTGTGATCCTTCTCTCTACTACCATCATTTGCGTTGTTTCTTACTTCGCTTTTATCTCATTGAGAATACCACCAATTTCGAATAAAATAATCGTAATAAGTGTCATTTATGACAGCAATTTTAACCATCATAAAAAAAAAAACTTTATTTTCAATTACTACTACATTAATTATGCTTCTAAAACCATTGTGAGAATATCTGAAGAATCATCGTTAAAGATGTATTTTCCAATAGTGTTTTTAAATTAAAGGATCAATAATAAAGATATTATATATATATATATATATATATATATATATATATGGGTTTAGGTAAACAAATTTAAAGTAGTAGAGAAATTATTAGGTGATAGATTATCTTTATTAATTTTATGATACGTAATAAAGTACTATTTTTACGTAAATTAAAATATATTAATTAGTTAAGATAATAGACGAGTGGTAGTGTCATAAACCACTTAATTCAAAAAGTAGTTAGTTTTTCTAGTTTAGTAGTTATCATATCAACTAGTAGTTGTTATCCCCAATTAATAGTTCAATTAGATCGCATGAAATTAGTAAGATTGACAAATAAATTTTATGATATGACCAATTAAAAATATAATTTAGAGTCTTAACATATAAATAAATGTGTTGAAAAGTAATATATTTTTGAATAGATTTTATTTGTATAGGTCAATACTTAGGTTAAAGTTAGACGAAATATTATTGTCATACTTTTCTTTGTTTGAAGGTGTGCTTAGCTTCTGAGTTGAGTGTATAAGAGTTGTTGTTGTCTCCTTTTTAATACCTACAACAAATGGAAGTCTTCTACAAAACTGTGGGATAGGAAGTGCATGACAATGAAGTTGTTGATTGGCTTGTCAAGGGAGACTATTCAAAAGTGAATAAGATTGCTATCCTCCAGAAAAACAAGGAAAGAAAGACTATGTTTTTTTTTTTAATTTAATTGAAATGATTTAAAATATAAGAAAAAAATTCTGAAAAATGAAAAGTTAATTTGATTATAACCATGTAAAAAGTAATTAAATTTAAATATATCAAATAAAACAGTTCTTTGAGATAAATTTAGTTTTCTCTAGAGTTTCTATGAAGTAATTCATTAAAACCATGCATATAAATTATTAATATAGATTGTATAGAAATTTTGTTCAATAAAAATAATAATATAAAACTCTATATATAAACATTAATAAGAAGCAACATTATATTAAACAATTAATATAAATTTATAATTTTTAAAGAGATTAAAAGTTGTAATAAAGTATATTAAATGGTCTTCCACTAGTATAATCTTAAAAGTATTGCTAAAAAAGCAAAAATAAGGTAGTACTAGTATTTGGAGTAGAAGCTGTCTGGTCCCAAATTAGTTAGAATATGAAAGGGAACATAGAGTTGAAAGTGTGGAACAATTAATAATTAATGTGACTGATGAAAAGATGAATTCAAAGAAGGGTATACCATTTTCGGTAACAAAACTCAGAACGACTGGGTCTCTTTTATATCTCACTCGCGGGGTTCATCCTTTTGGGAGTAACTATGTCATCTTTTCCCATCAAACTTTGAACTCTCAAAAGATAGAATTTGTTTATATTCTTTTCATTTAATTTTAAAAAAAATATAACTCTCTACTTAGTGCATATTAATCAGGACGAAACTTAGATAGGGAATCAGGACAACACCACCTATCTATTTAAATTATGTTCAAATCTTAATTACATTTTTTTATATGATTATGTTCAAATCTTATATTATTAATTTGAGTTAATAAAATGGTTTTTAGGTATTGTATTTGATTATATATTATTCTTCTTATACATTTTTATTTATTATTTTTTTCACATGAAATTTTTTGATAATTTCTTATTTTTAATCATGTAAACCATTTATTTATTAAGTAATATAAAAATAAAAACTTATCACAAAATGTGAAAATAATTTCTATTTGAAACAATCATACAAACATATACAAGATACATACAAGCATATATAGTTTTTATTTGCAACAATCATACAAACATAACATCAAGTCTCATTTGTTAATAATGATTTTCTTTTTTAATTAACAATAATTCAAATTATTGAGAATTTTTTTTTAAATTTATTAATAAATTCACTGATAATTGTATTTTTTAAAATTAATCAACAATTGTAAAATTTGAAGAAATGTTTGTTATAAAATAATTAAATACGAGTGGCAAGAATAAGAATAAGGGAATGAGAAAAAGGAGAGGGAGAAAGAAAAAGAAGAAGAAGAAAAGAAAAAGAATAAAAAAGAGAAAGTAAAAATCAAATAACAATATTTACTCACAAATATTTACCAACATACAAACTATATTAGTAAATGTTTACTTATAAATAATTATCAATGAATTTTGTCTATTAATAACTATCAATATATAATTCTTGATAAATTTTGACTTTGCTAAATTCATCAACAAACATTTCATTTTATGATGAATTTTTGTTGATAATAATTTTTTTCTTCTTTATAGTACAGTGGATGAGGAGAAAAGTTTAGTGTTAGCCCAACAGTAAAAAAAACTTTTATTAAATAGAAGTTATAGAATACTATATATTTAATAAAAAGAAGCAGATAGTTTTAAATTACGACAAATTTATTGAAATTCATTATTGTAAAAGAATAAGGTGGGCAAATGAATTAAATGATAGATTATATAAATCAATACAATTAGTTTATTTTCAAATGTTGTTAGTTAATTTTCAAACACACATACCAATATATAACATATAGAATCAATGATATTTCATAACCAATACTCATATAACCAAAGTAAACGAACTTAAAAAGTAATTTTTGTTTCATTGAAGAATTTCAAAGTTTTGGTGGTGCATTAAGTTGAAAATTCTATATATTGAGATTGATTGGGTTCATCAGCAACGTTTAATATATGCTACTAGAAAAAACTAATCACCTAATACTTTTATTAGAAGAAATTAAATGAAATTTAACAAATAATAAAAATATACAAAATATTCATAAGAAATGTCTGACTTATGAATATTGGCGTTGACTCTGGTCTTCCCTGTTAGAGGCTTACGTACTATTAAAACAGGGAAATAAAGGTTGCGGCTGACCGTTGTTTTGGCCATGCAAATTTTGACCTCTAACAACTTTGGTTTGAATGCTTTAACTAATACTCAATAATATTAATCACTTCTAAAATGCTCTTGCATGTAATTGAAAATTAAAATACAAAAATATTTTGTTTAAATGGACATAAATAAGAAGGAAAATGTTTGTTTACCTATTTGAAAGAAGGTAAATACTCTTTCTAGTATTTTATTATAGGACACAACGTAAAAGTGGCGTTTTGGTCTTTCTGTAACACCTAATCTATAATATTTATTATATTTATTAATGAATATCCCTGACTAAAAGCAATTGTCTTAATATTTGGTGGAAAAACACATTTTATGAGTTACTATTTTTTATGTTCTTGATATAAATTAGTTCTTTTTCTTATCAGGATCTTTTCGTCGCCCACTTTTTACACACCCTCGAGGTTTTGAACAGGTGAATGGATTATTTGTAACAATTGAAAGAGTTTGACTATTCATGTACACACTCACAAGTTTGATTATACTAGAAGGGTCTTCGGTCTTAGTCACATTCTCAGTCAACTTATTATTAATAAAAACATTGAATAATTAGTATTGATACTTTTTTTTTAAGTTATATAAAGTCACTATAAACATGTAAGAAATGTGTAATTGTTTTTCTTTGATAATTTTTCACACCAGTACAAAAATAGCGTATAACGTTGAATATTTTGGATATTTCATAACGAATTCGAGAACGATGACATATTGAAAGACGTTAAATTTAACGTCGAATTTTATCAATTACGATTTTCAATTGTGATCTTTTTTACAACTCTACGAGATGTGAAAAAACAGAAAACAAATTTCAGTTTTGGTATTTTGTAAAGCATGAACTATGAATGTGTAATATAATATCAACAACAAACAACAATAATAAATAACAAACAAGTTCAACCAAACAACAACAAACAAGTTGAAAAAAAAAAACACAAAACAAATTCAATAAATAAGTTCTTCAAAACAAAAACGAAAACAAAAACTAACATTGGTTCATCCTAATAAAGTGTTGCCACAAGTGTGAGAGAAAGCAAAATGTGCCTATGAAAGACAAGAACACAAAAATAATCAGTCAAAACAAACGAAAATCATACCTAAAGTAAGATTACATGTGATAGTCGTCAAACTTCGTTCGAGAAAAGTTTGAGCAATTTACTAACATTTTGACGTCTAACGCTGGGGCATTCGCCGTTTTATATCCTTTTACGTCAAATTACAATTCTAAACGACGTTTAATAATTGCATTAATTTACAAAAATGTAACTAGTCATTTTTAAGATTGACTATTAAGTGTTTGGACATTGAACACGTGACGTTATTTGCCGTTTTTGCACTAGTGTCATTAATTAGAAAATACTTTGTATATTTTGAATTTTCTAATGAAGTAAAGATTAAAACAATATTAGTATATATATTGATGAAAAATAACATTTTTAAAATGACCATAGATACATTTGAAAGGAAAAAATATTTTCAAGTCAACTTTAATTTTTTTAAAGTAATTATTAATAAATTGTGAGCGTTTAAATCTAAATAGTAGTTTTAGGTCGCACATTATAATTAAGACAAAATGGCACAACACATTAACAAATAATTTTTCTTATTTGTGCTATTAGTTAATCTAGTTAATATTTGAATCATTATTAAAACTTAAATATATTTTTGGTTTCTTTCTTATTATCAAGCTTATTTTTAGTATTTCAAATTTGAAATTTATTTTAAACCTTTTTATTTAAAGATATCTTCATTTTTGTCTGTTGAAACCAAGTTATCACAAATTAGATGTTAAAATCATTTTTTTTAATTGAAATGAATCCATATAACATAATTGTTTATTGAGTGCTGAATTTATTATTTTGGAATAGGAAGACCCAATTAATATACTGGAAGACGAGGGCAACACATGTTTCTTTAATACTTTGTTGTGTCGTGTGCCTCTCACAGTGTCGGTAACTTTCTTCTAACTAGGGTTTGGAATCACCTATAGACTGGCATGGGCAAACATGTACATTTATATACTTTTATTTAAGCCAACAGGAGTTTGACCCTTCAAATATACCCTCCTTTAAGAGATGTGAAAGATGTTATATTTTAGTAAGTTGTGAGATTGAACATGCATTGTCTTATTTTGAAAATACATAGCATGAGAGCGAGAACTAAAAAGAAAAGGGGTGCCGGAGTAGATTGGAATATTATTCCATGCTTTTCCAAAATTAGAAAATTAGAAATGTCTTTTCTTTTTCATCCATACAACTTATGTGAGTTAAGATGATTATGAACAATCACTAATATAAAATACTCATTTACATCCTCTAATTTATACTTAACAACAACAAAGTTCACTTAAAATGCACGATGACACTTTTATTTTAAGTAAAAGTGATTTATATGAAAACACAAGAAAATAATGGTGGTTTGGAGATTCATGTTTGCATGTTATTAGCTTTGCTTTATCATTGATGTTTTTTTTTTTTACATTTTCATTTGTCAATATTGTTTGTTCGAGAATTCAATAATGACATTGCATAAATTTCCCGTTTGTTTGTCATACTTGTCATTGTAAGAATGTATTATATTGGTAAAAAAATTTATATATATATATATATATATATATATATATATATTTATTTATTTATTTATTTATTTATTTATTTATTTTCATGACATTTAAAATCAAAATCAAACCTCGCTTCTCACACTTTAGTTATTTTCTATCACCAATAATAAAAAAGTTACAATGAAATGAATATTTCTAAATTTGTTTCAGTTTAGAGTGTTGTATTTCAAAAAAAGATTGTGATAAAGTTAAAGAAAAAGTTGATAAATAAAAAAGATAAATGTAGACCAAAAGTTAGACTACTTAAAAAAAGAAGATTTAGTTAAACAAATTTAAGAATATTTAGATTATAAGGATATTGATTACCCTTAAATCTGAACAATTCAATCTTCTTCAATAACTCAAATTTTGTTCTAAGTTTGATTTATTTATTCACTAAATCTTATTCCATTTTATCAAAATCATTCATTTGATATGCAACACGTTAAACTAAAACAAATTCATAAATATTCATTTTGTTGTAGTTTTTTATTGATAGTAATTTTTTTTATATTGAATTTAGTAGTGTTTGATATATATATATATATATATATAACTTATTATATAGAATCTTTTGAAGTCAAACATTATTATATATTCAACTTAAATTTATGTTATATTTATGTTATGTTTTTTATGTGACATAAATTTATATTACCTAAAGTTATATTATATATTTACATTCTTTTGTATAATAAATATATTTAATTACTTAAAATTTAAGTGTACCATTTAATCAATTTTTTTAAGAAGATAGTGTGATGATACTACCCAATAATAATCCAAATAAATTTTTAAGACTTCATTAGAGAGTTGGACGCATTTATTTTGATAGTTTTAAATCCCACCTTCGAAGAAAAAAAAATGTATTTGACTTTTCTTGACTTATAATTTGATTGAATGTGTAATTTAGTGTTTTTTTTTGTTTAATTCGAGGTAACATGTTATTTGCTTCAATTATTATTTTTATTATATGAATATTTTTATTGAGAAATATTAGTCATTAATATGATGTTTTTGTTAGGGAAACTTTTTTTTTCTTTTTTTTTTCTTCCATCTTTACCACCACAAACAGATATTACATCATTCTTAGATAATCTAAAATGTTAAAAGTATATTTTGAGAGAATGAATAAAATAATAAAAATTGAAAATAAATTTTCTAAATAATTAATACAATTTAATTTGGATCTATAAGACAACAAAATTATTTGTGATAAATCTGCTCACATTCTAATATTTGTAGAAGATAGTGATTGCGCTGTAATAGAAAAAGAGATAAAACTTTTAATATACAGTGGAATATATATATTACAAGTAAATATACTGAGTAGGAGTGGGTCCGCACATGACAAATTTTATAGCCGACATCTCTCAAGTCTTTTGACAATCACTACCCACATCATGGGCGCCATCACAAGTTTCATTTACCAACGTTTTCCTCGTGTCAACTATTTTAAAAGTTGAAATATGAATAGTTTTTTTTTTTCACAACTTGTAATGTCAATGGTTAACAGCACCACCTCATCAATACAATATTTTTTTCATGCACATCAACAAAACATTAAATTCTTTTGAATTAAGGATTTTTATTTTTCTCAATTCAAATTTTATCAAATTAACGTGACACCTGTATCGTAATAATTCAAATCATTATTAGATTAATATTCACTCTAATATTGTTATAAAAATTTTCTTAAGATAAGACATCGAAATATTAGATACTAATGAGTTATAAACTTGTTTATATACAAAACGCTATTTTCAATCTAAAATATTAAAATAATAAATTTTTAAATCTTTTTATTTATATACTAGTCTCTTTTTCTTCATTTTTATTTAATGTAAAACTTTTAGATTATTTTGAATTCTTAAAAATTTAAATCTAAAAACTTACTCTAGATATATTTTAAAACTAATCATTTTTATATAAGTTTTGTGTTTTTAAGTAATCTAAATATTGCAATAAAAGAATAATTTCTAATTATGGCAAAATAAACAATGATGATGAGAGGTAACTGTTTGAAATACCTTTATGAGTAATTTGATTATATGTATAATCGAAATTTTAGCCTTACAGTATTCGTTCCATATGATTAAATTTAGTGGTGACAATTCTATTTAATGAAAACTTCAATTACTGATGTGTTTAATCTATACTTTTGATAACTAGATAGAACTTTTAATATTAAGCATAGTTATATTTTACGTCGTATATCCAGATTAAAATTACGGTTTATAGTTACGGTTAATATTAAGAATAAGATGAAGCTGTTAGATGTTTTTCAATCGGCAAAGTTGAAAATCAGTTCCATAATGTCACAACCTGGAGACGAAAATGTTAGGGAGGGACAATTGATAGAAAGTCATTAAAATAGTATTATTTTACATATCATTATATCTCATTTAAGTTAACCACTTGGTTAAATTGGGATAAATTCATCCCTTTTTTTTTTCAACAAAAACATATTGTATCAAGTGTTAGTTTAAGTTTTTTGTTACGATTTTTTTAAGGTTCGCAGTGTTTTCTAAATTTTAAAAGACTAATTAAAAGGTTTTAATGTGACGATTTTTAAAAATAAAAGTAATCTTTATATATATATATATATATATATATATATATATATATATATATATATATATAACCAAATAACCCATATTATTACTCCTTTTTTTTTCCTTCTTGTTTCTGAACACATTGGTATCTCTCTTTTCTTATTTTTCATTCAACATTGACTATATATACTATTTTTTTCTTCCTATTTATTTTCTGTCTCTCTTTCTTCATCTAACCCTAATCTATTTCATTTTGAAACACAGGTTTTGGAACTAATTTCTTACAACAAACCGTTAAATACATATATTTTAGGTACAAAAGCATGTTGAATTCGTCTAAATTGTACAAAAGTAGAAGCTAAGTAACTTAATTTTTAAAATTACGGTTTGAACTCAATCTAATCATTTGGCTAAATAATTTTTAAAAATTGGTCTAAACAAAGATGTAATGAGTATTTCATCATTTCCAGTAAATTTAAAATATCACCTTGTGTAATATATATATATATATATATATATATATATATATATGATTGGATACGTCTCGACAATATTTCTATAAGATCCGTCTTTAATCGATTATATATCATATTATTATGTATTCGGTCCATTTCTATTTGTCCAGCATAACATAATATTAAATACTTAATCAGATTAATTAATTAACTGTGATAATTTAGAAGTTAACAAGTATTTGGGTCAATTGGTTCATATAGATAAAAATCTAAAAACAATATATATAAATAATACATTTTACATTTATTAAATACTATTTATTATTGATGCATTAAATTGACTTATACGTTGCTGGAAATATAACTCTTATCTAGTTAAAAGAGAACGAGTATTAAAAAAAAAGATAAATACTCTAAAAATTGAAATTTATAAGTATTTAAAATTCTTTACCATAAGAACATGCTTGTATCTTTAGCAATTTAAAGTAAAAAACATTTACAAATGATAAGAAAAAGATGCAATTTACCATAGTCTTAAAATGAGAAAAAGTAAAAGAGATGCACTTAGTCAAAGGTTGGTACTTAAAGAAAACTGGATCAAAGGAAGAAAAGAAAATAACAGTAACACACATGAGAAACGACGCCGACGGCTATTTCCATGTCACCGAACAGTGAATAATTTATAGGAAAAAAATTATTGCATATTAAAATTACATCCAAAGGTAAAACGTGAAATGGTAAGTAAACTTTTATATTTATAAAAAAAATAAACGATAATGAAAAATAATATCAAATTGATATAAAAACTTTTTGACGTGAAAGTATCTTTGTCTTAATTTTTATTGATTCAAACAATAAAAATTTCAATCTTTTCTTTTTATTCTATTTTATAAGTTACGCTTTACACGTGTTACGTGGCGGAACAAACACTTTGTTTGGTCGGCCAGCCAGCAGCCAGATCGACATTATAGAAAAAATAAAATGCGTTAATGGACATTTATTTTACAAACTTCCATGGACAATTTAAAAATAAAAACCTACCCATCCTAACTATTAAATATAATAATGAATCTAATGGCCAGAAACGATCCACGATGGATTACTTGATGTATGTAGCACTGCATTTAATTCATTCTTAAAATAATTTACATTTTTTACTTAAAGAATGTATTATTTCATTTGAAGATGTGTAAGATATTACAAACGTTCTTTTGACCACGTATTTTTAAGCAATGGGAATAATTTTAATACACATCTCAATTAAAATTAATTTGATCAATATACAATGAAGTCAACTTAAAAATAATAATAAATCTGTGTAATTAAAATTATCAAAATAAAATGCAGTCAACTTAAATCAAATAAACCTGTGTGACTGTGTCTATCGGGTATGCCCTACAAATTACGTCTGGAGTGGGCGGAATTCAGCTTGAACTCGAAGTTAATGTATCTGATAATTTGTTACTTTTGAAAGTCAACAGGGAGGCGTAAAATTATTTTTAAGCAAAATTTATAATTAAATAAAATTATTAGTAAAAATGTTAATTATCATAAAAAAGAAACGGTAAGATTGTATAATTGGTGGTGTGAGGATAAGGATGAAAAGAAGCAAGTTGATGATAATGACTGGTGAAGCTGGCAAGTAGCTAATTCGCCATGTGCATTAAATGGTTCACTCGTATTTTCTGCTCATGTTTTTGTCTCTTGTCCGTGTTGAAGACTGGATAAAGTGAATCTCAAAGGTTTCATCTTTGGAATAGTCATCGCACGCACTTTCTCTCTCTTCAACGGAGGCTCTACTTTTTTGCGTGTTTTTGACCTTCTCACATTTCCCACTCCCACTTTGTATATATACCAACAACTCCCCTCTCATTTCTCAACTCCAAAACTTTCAAACGCTCTAAAACCATTCACAGATCACAGCCTTCTTCATCTTCTTCTTCGATTGCTTTTCCCATCTAATCAAGGTTCAGCTTTATAGTTCTTCTACAAGATCGCCATGGACAACGAGATCGATGTTCCTTCCTTCTTCGTCTGCCCCATTTCCTTAGAAATCATGAAGGATCCGGTGACGGTCTCAACGGGCATCACTTACGACCGTGAAAGCATCGAAACGTGGCTGTTTTCCAAGAAAAATACCACATGCCCCGTCACCAAACAACCCTTGATGGATTACACCGATCTCACCCCTAACCACACTCTTCGGAGACTCATCCAAGCCTGGTGTACCATGAACGCTTCACATGGCATCGAAAGGATCCCAACTCCAAAACCTCCCGTTAACAGGACACAGATTACCAAGCTTCTCAAAGACGCTTCTCACTCCCCTCTCGTATGCCTCCGAAGACTCAAATCCATCGCTTCAGGAAGCGAGACAAATAAGCGATGCATGGAGGCTGCGGGTGCCGTTGAGTTCCTGGCATCCATTGTAATGAACAACAACAGCAACAGCAACGATTCTTTAAATGGGGCTGACCCAAGTGATGGATCTGGATTCGAGTTGAAAACAACTGCAAGCGATGAAGCATTGAGCCTGCTTCACACCCTTGATTTAACTGAACAAGGGTTGAAGACTCTTCTTGGCTTCAGAAACGGAGATTTTATTGAGTCTTTGACGAGAGTCATGCAGAAAGGGTTCTTTGAATCACGCGCTTATGCAGTTTTCTTGTTGAAATCTATGTCTGAAGTGGCTGATCCAGTGCAACTGTTGCATCTAAGACAAGAAATTTTTGTCGAACTAGTACAAGTCTTGAGGGATCAGATTTCAACGAAGACATCAAAGGATATCCTTCAAACCTTAATCCAATTCTCTCCTTGGGGGAGGAACAGGGTCAAGGCCGTGGAAGCAGGAGCAGTTCCTGTTTTGATAGAGCTTCTTCTGGATTGCAAGGATAGAAAGCCTTGCGAGATGATGCTGGTGCTGTTGGAGATACTGTGCCAGTGTGCGGAGGGAAGAGCAGAACTATTGAGTCACGGAGCAGGTCTTGCCATTGTTTCAAAGAAGATTCTAAGAGTTTCGACATTGGCAAATGATAGGGCTGTTAGGATTCTTCTTTCTGTCTCCAAGTTCTCTGCGACTCCACATGTTGTTCAAGAGATGCTGAAACTGGGTGTGGCGGCGAAACTGTGCTTGGTGCTTCAGGTGGATAGCGGAAACAAGGCGAAGGAAAAGGCAAGAGAGATACTCAAGTTGCATGCTCGGGCGTGGAAGAATACTCCATGCATACCCAACAATTTGCTTTCTTCATACCCGGCTTATGCGTGAAACCATTGATAGAGAATTTTGAAACATATATACCTCTTTTAGAATTTTTTATGTACAGACACAACACAGTTAGGTTCAAGTTATACATATTAGCATATTGATTGCCCGCAAAAAACTACAGGTGGGTAGCCATTTAGGTTTTCCTTTGTGTTTCCTCACAATTGTGCAATGAATTTTTGTTTTTGCTACACTGACTCAGAAAGGGTTAATCAATCATACACATTCATTCATAACGATTTTGTTCCAGATTTTTTAGTTCATCTCTCTCTCTCTCTCTCTTTCTCTCTCTCTCCCCCTTTACAGTCGTTTGCATGAAATGTTCAAATTGAATTTGGAGCTATCGCGATTGTGGGCATATCTTAATTCAAGCAGAAAATAACCTGTGATGCTAATACATATCATTGCCAAAGCCTGATCTAAATAAATCATTGATTATTGCCACCTCTAACTGTTCATATATAACCTTTATTCATATAACACAGACTCATTATTTTTTAATTTTAAGTAAAATAACATTTAAGTTCATAAATCATATTTGTTTATAAAAAAAAACCACCTATTAATTATCATGATATATTTTTAAACCTGCATTAAAAATTTACAAAGAGTAACATTTCAATAAAATTTATATAAAATTAGCTTAAAAGTAAGAGCTAATAAAATTAAGGTAATACACTAATAAAAGTATTGAGATTGAAATTTGACTATTCAATTCTTCTACACCCCTCACCGTATATTTTTATTCAATTACTCAATATTATTGTAAGTTTAAAGATTCTTCTAAACCAAATTGATTTCCCAAATCATACTAACAAACTTTTTTCTTACCTTCAGAATTTATTCAATACTATAATAATTTTAAATTTATCCTTATTATTAAAAATTATTAGATTATTTGATTCAACTCAATATTTGTTTTGCAACCTAAATGAACACAATGATATAAAATATATAAGTATAAGCAGTTAGATTACATTCAATCTAAATACAAAAAGTAATACTCCCGGTACCTTTTTATCTCTTTCTCCTTATACCTCCAATTTTACATATTTATCCTTTATTTAATAAAGCCAAAACATAATTAATAATTACTTAATAATATCTTAACCACTAACAATTTTCTTAAATAAAACAATTTCAAAAAAATTTAACAAAAAAATAAAAAAAATTCAAAATATACTCCAAAAATATATTACATTTTATTTAACATTTAAACCTAAAAAGAATAAAAAATTTACAAACAAAAATATAAATTGTTAAACAAAAAGAAAATATTAAAGAAATAAATAAAATAACAAGATGAAAAAGAGAAATGATTGAGGTAGAATATTCTATTCTGAGTTCAAAACAATATCTTTTCGGCTCTTAATCATCTCTTCTCTCTACATTCTCTTGCAAATCTATTTTTTAATCATTTAGATATTGGAGAATTAATGATGTTTTCTCAAATGGATTTCTTTCCGTTCACTGAAACCTATAGTTATCGATGAAAAAACCTATTTTTACTTAAGCAAAATAATTTCATTTGAGTAAAAATAATACTGAAAACTAAATTGTTTTTCTTTTTAGTTTCACTCAAGTTATTATAATTTGCTATAGCAAAATTTATCCTACAATATTGTTCTTTTTGGTAGGGGAGGGAAAACGGTTCCATTCGTTCCATTTTGTTTGATATGTTACTAATTAACCCATCAAAATCAGGTAAAGTCAGATCAGCCTGACACAACTAAACAAGTTAAGTTTTATAATTCATTCTGTCATTGGACGAGTTAGCAGACTGACGGATTTGTCTTTGATTTTTTTTTAATTTTTTTTTATAGGTCATGGGTCTATTTTTGAATGCATATTCAGGTGTGTTGCATATGTGGTTTGTTGGAGGCCAACAATGCATATCTATGTATGTGGAAGCACGATAGGGATTTGTGGTGGCTGCTCGAAGGGTGCTCGCATGGTTGTCTGGTAAATGTGTTATCGCATTGCATATCTGAACGTGATAATTGCGTCGTTCTTGCGTGTATATACGTTTTTGTGGTGTCGTGATGTTATGGTGGTCGCAACAACTCCGATGTTCACTCATTGTCTATGGTGTCACGCACGTTCTGGTCTTTGTAACAACTTTTGTGTTCACTCACAATGGTGGTTCTGATTCATCGTTGTGTGGTGAAGGTGACTGAGATAGAGATCTGCACTTGCAGTGGCTGCGTGGCTGCTAGTGAATGTATCGTGGTTGCCTGGTGTTGTAACGGAGGAACGTTGAAAAGGTGCCGTGGTGGTCGTTGGTGAGACGTATATGAAAAAGAACCTTTTATACGAACCTGTATATAAAAAAGAAAATATATTTTTAACAATTTTGTTTTTACAACTTTTTAAAAACGTTTACGTGATGATGGATCTAATTCTGTTGTCAAAAAATTATTAAAAAAAGTTGTTATAATATTATATTCATATAAAAAAAGACTTTCTATAATAATTCTCCAACCAGTATAAAATTTTTAATGCTTTTTATACTAGAGTATATAAAGTTTTTTCTACTGATATAAAAATGTTTTTCTACTAACATGCCAAATATCGATTTTACCACTTTTGATCTCCTACTATACGCTTCATCATTATAATCAAATATAATCAGATAGGAGTAATTTCTTTCCAAATAAGAGTGATTCACTTTTAATAAGCAACTATTTTATTCTAATTTGGATAACATTAATTAATTGTCCTGTAACAAGGAAATTTGTTTAATACTAATTATAATTAAAATATCTTCCATTATGTTAATTAATATTAAAACGGCTCTGATGGCTAAGACGTGCGCAACTCAGTACATTGAATAAAGCAAGAGAAAGAACTTTAAATACTCGCACACAATTTACATTTGATTGGGAAACTATTATTTTTATTATAAAGTCTATAAAGGAATAATCTTTATCATCAATCCCAAATATACAATAACCTACTCCATATTTTTATAATATCATATATGCATGCATGATTTAATAATTTGAACGTTTCTTTAGCTTCGTTTTTTCAATAAAACACTATGAAGTATACACCCGTGATTTATGAAAAATTAACTTTACATGAAAACTTATTCATTGTCAGAAATAATTATGTTGTGATGACACGCACTTGAAACTACTTCGGCAAAGATCGCGAAATTTGATTTATTTTGAAACTTTCATGATGTTTGGTGCAAATGACTGGTTTCAGTTTCTTCAACAAATGAATCGTGATATGTATGTACTTCTAGAAAATGAGGTATCTAGGATTATATAGTTGTGAATGTGCATGCTGTTCAAACTCATATATAGACCAAGCTACAAAACTACCAACGTTAAAACCTAATCTACTTTTAAACTTTAAACTTCTTCATCTATATATATGTTGACCAAAAAGTTAGACAGAAGAATCCTTTCTACGTTCAAAATTTAATGATAAATAAATAAATCGTCAAACCAATGCTAATGAATTAGTCAAACCACTTCGTAAGATTCCTTTCTAATTAAGTTTAAAGTTTCTTATTTTTATTACGAGGATAATTTTCTCAGCAAAACATATATTCTTAATTCTTTTCTAATTATTTCTTGTATCAGTTATTTTCTGTCCTTAATTATTTTAGTTCACAAATACAAACGTTATAAATTGTGTCTCCTTATCTCATTGTAGAATTCATGAAATTACTTTATAAATTAAATTTTCACTACTATTTATCTCTCTCCTTGCTTAATTATTTAATTGTAATTTTTGAAGATATATTACAGTTACAAAACTTTATGTCATTGACTACATTCTTTCTTACTAAGTATGAATTAATTACGAATGTCATATTTAAGAATGAATGTAATACTGATTAGCAATCTTGATTGGGATACTGATAATTAAATTATTATTTTTTTGAATTTTAATAATTAAGACTGGATATGCGATTGTCACTCCTAAATCTATTTTAACCTTACAATACAATTAAATGTTTTTAGTTCTAAAATTAACCCTATATACAATGATCATTGTCCCAAAAAAAAAAAATATAATGCATGATTAGATTAAATATATTATGCATGTAAGCACTTTCTTTTTGCAGAAGGTGAATCTATGAATTTGTAATAGGTTATTAATTTTCTAGAGTCATGTGCTGCACACAGCTTGAACGGTGGTTGCTCTTTAATTTAGTTTGTTTGATTGTCCAAACTTTCAGACATTGAAAACCTTCCCTCTCTCTCAAAAAACGACACTGTGGTGGGGTTGTGGCCACCTCGTTACACAAGAATATGTGGTTCATGAATTTTAGTATTAAATTCCAAGAGTGAGATTGTGTTCATCGTAGGTCAATATATCGGTGAACGTGAAAGAACAACGTATATATTTGAATATCATTTTCTGACCGAATAATGCAGAACCAAAGACCATCACTATTAGCTGGTTGGTTTCGGCCATTGATCAATGAACAGCTGCAAGTTGGGTTGGTTGGTTGGAACCCCCAATAATAAATTCTTTTTATACACCATTACTCAGTACCCTTCTTCTGACCCTTTTATTGTCAAAACTTCTTATTCTTTAACGCAAAATTACACCTCATATTTAATTCCACAAACTATTCACCTTTCTTCGCCTTTTTTTTTTCTTAATGAAATTTAATTACATCTATTACCATTCAATATTATTATTATATAATCTTTTAAGAATCTACCATTTTATTTGGGACATTCAAGCTCAAAGTCAATCGAATTACCCAATGAGTTTACTTCTACGTAACCAACCTATCTAATTAATTAAAAAATTTGAATTAGTGTAATTTTAATAAGTAATCGACTTTAACATAATTATGCTGCAGTCACAGGCATTGTTAATAATGGTTAGAGTATTATTTGTATTTTTGTAATGTAAAGTGAACAATATTGATAATTGATTGTAGCAAAAGATTTATCATGGGTTTTGTCAACTGGAGGCTACTGGAGAAAAAAAAATTAATGTGAAAATAATAATATTGAAACTGGTCTTAAAATATGAGTCTATGACTCTCTTGGTGTTGATGGATTCTTAATTAAATTTGTCTCTATTACATATAAATAACAAGACTTGCATAAACTTTTTCTCCTCTGTATTTGAATTGTAGTATCTTCCTCCGAAATTCTTTATTTTTATTGACTATACTACATTTTTACTTTGACAATAGAATCTTACATTCTTTATTATTAACACACTTTATATTTTCTTTTATTTGAATATCGTGTCATACAAGGGTAGTACAATCAAAATCGACATAATAGATATGATTGTCTCCGAAAATAAATATCTTATATTATATTTTACTATTTTCATCACAAGACTGAGATTTTCTAGAATTCCCCCCACTAGCAACCTAAATACTTTAAAAAGATAATTGCTAAGATTATTACATATCATTTACTTTTTTATTTTGTTATTTTTTAACTGGATATACATCCAAGTTTCATATTAAATAAATATTAAAAAATATAAAATTATTATGTAAATAAAAAGTTAATTTAACGTATTATATAAATATCATTAGATTTATTGTGTTTTTATTATTTGGGAGTGTATTTCCATTGAAAGAAATTATTGTATGATTTTCAACTCTAACCTTTCTTATACTTTTTTTTTATAAGAAAGGGCATTATAGAATTATTATTACAAAATATATTTTAATTTATATGAATAAGGTTTATCCATTTCCATTCTCGAATTTACTAAACCAATTTTATATTTTTTCATATTAGGCGAAGAGTTGAATCTAGAAACTTTAACACTTTTCCATCTAAATCCATTAACCAGTCTTATATCTCTAAAATGTTAGTGGGAGAGTTAAACTCACAACTTGTCTGATTTTTCTTTTTAACTTCAATCTTATATCTCTTTTATATGCAAAAGGTGATAAGATGATATTCATGTTTAATGAGCACATATAATTAATAATGGCCTTTAAGCCTAAAAAAATACCTCCTGGACATTGCTTACAAGTTACTTTGCTCAATATCTTTGCAAACAAACCTATAAAACCTCAGCACGATGAATATTCAACCCAAAGATCTAGCCCTTGATAAGGAGAAAAATAGTTGAGACAAAGTATATATACATTAATTGTACACCACTAAATGGAACCTTCAATTCCTCCTATCTTACTCTTAAAAAAGAGTAAAACCTTTAAGTCAAAGATTAATTGAAAACAACTTAATTAAGGTGTTTTTCAGTACCACAATGTTTAGTATTGATGTTTTAATATATCCTCCATTGCTGCAACACACTTAGTTTCACCTCCTTGTCTCCTCATGACGACAAAGTGATTATATCTAACCATACCTACCGCTCTTTCTGCTACCATTTAACCAAAACTAACGTTTTGTATTTTTATAATAAATTCCTTTATATATCCTTCTCTCTTTCCACTATATGATTGCATTTTCCTCTCTCTTTTTTTTACCACTTTCAGAGGGACATACAAAAACAAGGGTAGTACAATCAAAATCGATTTAATAAGTTTAGAAAACGCTGAGATGTTTAGTCTAAAAAGGAAGGATTCCTTGAACAAGATTAGGAATTGGAGTGGCTGGATTGAAATGACAGCGAGATATCACAAGTTAGCATTTCTTATATTATTCAACAAATTTAACAAAGCTTTGACTTAGTCTCTAATAATAGTCGCTTTATTTTCCTTTTTAACTTTCATTTGGTTCATAAATATATGTAAAATGCCATTGATCTGTTAAAATTTTATTACCAAGTCAGAAATGAAACAAAGATTTTCAAAATACAAATCAAAGTTAATAACTTGTGATGTTGAGTGAAGAAAAATAGAAATAATTGTTTGCTGAGGAAAACTTCCGAGAGAACTGTGATAAGTGAAGAATCTTACTCAGTTGCAAAGAAATAATTTACTTGCGAGATTCTTTTTAGACTGTTTTTTTCACCTGGTTAGAGTGTGTGTTAAAAAAATTTATACTGATATGACTTGTTTGATTCTGAATGAAGGAAAAGGTAGGTTTCCTTCAAAAGAACGAGTGAATTTCTTGCTGATGACAACTCACTGATATATGAACTACCAAACTGGAATAATAGACCAGAGATCATGGCATTGAATTTGGTAACCGACATGATATATATTTTCAAGAAGAAAGTAAGAGACAAAGAAAAGAAGGCGAGTGATTCAAGGCTAGAAGGGTGTTAAGGAACAACATTGTCAAACTTTGCAACAAATATTTCAACATAGTTCATTTATGTTATGAGTTTGGTTTCTAGAAGAAGAAAAAAAAAACCATTAAGTGGTTTTGGGTGAATATTTTTTTTAGTAATTCTGATATATTCAAATTCTTAATGCATAAGTATTTATTTCTCTTACATATTGTTTTTATGATGAAAAATATTGTGTGATGGTTAAGTATTCTTATTTTGTGAATACATTTAATATATAGATTATTATATTCGAACTTTAAATTTACTGAACAAGCAAGTGAGCTTTTTTTGCACGGAACACAAGTTTAAATTTTATAGAGTTGAATAATTTGATATATGTATTATTTTGTAGCCTAGTTGATAAATTTTGTCTTGATTATTTCAAGAAAAGATCCATTGAGTATGAATAGAAACATTTGGTGTGCTTAAAGATGTAAGTCAAAGAATTTGTCTGTTGTTTGTGAATTATGTCAAGATGTAGTTGAGAATAAGAAATTATCTTTATCCTTGTTGATGTTGAAGTGTTAAGATTTAGTTTGATCAAATAATAACGTGTTTTTTTAACTTAAAAATTATAAATGTAAGGTTATTTAAAAACAGTTTTCTTTACATTAGAAAGATTTCGCTAAAAATTTACCACCTAGGATATATGTTTCGATATGAAAAAACAATGAATACAACTTCAAATTCTAAAGGTTTAGATCTTATTTGACAATATTATTTATTGAAAACACATGCACTAAATTTTAAATTAATATGCCTATCAGATGACCTTTTTTTTCTTTTGTTATATTTCTACAACCATACAAATATCATTTTTCCATGGCTTTTTTAATACCCAAAATAAATATATAAAACTTAAACTAGCAATATATTAACAATAATATATTTTAAAAAACAATAATATACTCAAATTAGATGGAAAAAATTCTAGAGGTTCAAAATGTGATGCAAGACTCGGTTGAGGCATCAAATGTGAAAGTGGGTGGAACATGCCCAAAGTCTGTTTTTATGGCTCAATTTCCAATGGCCTATTTGGACAGTAAATTTGGCTTGTTAAATTTATATATTTTAAAAAAAAAATTGGTAAAAAAATTAATAATGTTTAGTATTCAGACCTATAATTATTGATTTTGGTAGGATTCATTGCACTCTGTCAAATTATTGTAATTATTCTTGCATCACAATTTTAGATAAAAATGTACTTTATAGACACAAATGTTCTACACTTATTTAAAATTATTACTTTTTATTTTTTATTTTTTTCTCTTTTTAAAAGTACAAAAATTCACTCTTTATAATTATTTTACTTTTATTTTTATAATGTGTGTGTCACATAAATCTAAATATGTATCACCATATATTTATTCTTTTTAATAAATATGTTAAACAGTTTAAGAAAATCACACGAACCTGGAAGAATGGTAAGAAAATTAATGATTTAAATCCATACTTAATATATTTATATATGTTTTCATATAAAACAATTATATTTAAATTAAATAAGATAATTGAAGGAATAAATCTTTCTTGTTGAATATTTAGTACAATTAAATATTTAAAATTTAAGCTTGAAACTACTATCAGTTGAATAATATTATTTAGATTTATTTGAAGATAAGAACATGACACAAATATAGTTAAAAGAAAGAAAAAAAAAATACTACAATTTAAGTTTGGGGAAGCCAGTAGATTGTTTCATCCTGCAGAAATATCCTTATTTGTTTTTATAGTAAATTCATACTAAAGTATAACTAGACTGGATGCAGATATTGAGATATATATTCATCAAGATTTAGAAAAGTGTTTGTAATCAATCATTACTTGGGTGAATATGCTTACATATTATTATTAGTGATTTGATCCAACCTATACATAAACTGTATATAAGCAGAAAACCAAACAAAGGCAGCAGTATTAAAGAATCACATGTTATACATATTATCAAGGCGTGGAAAAAGAAGCATCCCTTGGCAAATCGAAGTGGCTCCAACAGTTACCCATTAAGAAGTCTGCATCATAAGCTTCTGGTCCAAGAAGGGGCCATTGGGTGGCTTGCAGAGCATGATCTACCATCATCTCAGAATTGGACCACAACACATTACCATGTGAGGTTTCTGCAACTTCACCTGGTAATGGAGGCAACTCAAAATTTGTTTTTGTAACTGTTGTATCATGACTGCTACTATACTCCTGATGCTTCTGGATAGAGTTCAACCCGCAAAAGTACATTTCGATATCCTCACCAAAATGGGATTCTCTGGGCTGTTCATGAAAATTCAAACGCCCAGTAAGACCATGATGCTCTTCAGACAAAGCACTGTGGCCAAAATCAGTGTTAACTATGCTTGAATACTCAGGAGGAGAGCAAACTGTTTGCACTTGATCTGGCTTCACATTGAGAAAACTTGCATAGACTTGCGCAAGATCAATATTTGGCCCATCAGACACCACTGAATATGAAGGCCTTAAATCATCAGAATGCCCAACTGGGCCATGGGCTTGTCTCAGGGCCTTATTATATTTACCCCTTCTACTTTTCCGGCAGCCACCACCAATTGGTACGTTGCGGAGAGATCCTCCTTTGGTCCAGTACCTTCTGCAGCCCTTGCAAAAGTACCGTGGTTGAGTTGAACTGTAGTTATTGTAATAGCAGAACTTGGTGTTGGAAGAACCACATCTGGGACAATTTGGTGAAATCTCAACACTGTTAGCCTTCCACCCTCTCTCCATCACCACTCACAAGCAATGCATATCCCTCTCTATGGTTTGTTTGTAGACTTTGTGTGTGGTGAGAGAGAGAGAGAGAGAGGAGGAAGACTTGAATTGATTATATGAAGATTATGTGATGGTGAGGGTTTGAACTCCTATAAAGCACGTTGAGTGTAAAGGTGAAGTTTGTTTTATAATAATGCACGTGAGAGTGGCCTTTGGATATGATCTTGGAATTGTATATGCGGCCATGCACATGAACATGCATGGGGCAAGTTAGGCCAGGTGGTGTCACTGCTCCGTGGGCTAATGCATGGTGTCGGTGTTAACCCTACGTGGGATGTTTACATTGGTGGAGATGAGTGATAGCGGAAGCAAAACCCTCGGTAGAATAATTTCAGGTTTCTTCTTTCAGCAATCATCAACTCACATATATTAGAAGCAGATCCCACAACAAAAGCTTAACATCCCAACGTAATATAAGTTCTCTGATATGCATCTTCAACAATGAAGAAAAACGAAATCACTTGATACTACTGTTTTTTAAGCAGACCTACTAATCATTGTTCAGTTCCCTCGTGCGCTGAGTAAAGTTAATAATTTTTTTGGCGTGAATTTTGGGATAGCTATGGGTTTCACTTGGTTTCTTTTCAAACTGGTGTCGACTTTGGCTTAATTTGTACGCTTCTTATCAATAATTTGTGACAAATTATAACTGATATATCTGTTATGGAGAATTTTAAGAACATCTAATTAGAATTAGAATTTAAAACAACCTTGACTGCTATGCAATAAATTAACTAAAAATGCATTCTGTTTTCGTTCATTCCAAACTCTGGTTAGTTATGTACAATAATGAAGAGTTAAGAAACTTGGGAGGAGAGTTTTTGCTATTAAGCTCTGATGGACGAAGTGGTTCACGCTTCTTCTTTCTTTTAACATAAACCATTTTCTTCCGTCAATATTGCAGTTCAAAGTTGTAAGTTATGTCAACCTAAAAAGCACAGTACGCTAATTGTTCGACTGTTCTTTAAGAAAAGAGCACATGGGATTAATTTGATTTTGCATTTTCTGAACAAAGAATGTCTCTTTCACGATAGTACTAATGAGAGGTCGTTATTAATTGTTATTGGTTGGATCTTGAGCTTCTCGGATCATGGAAAACTTTTAAAAAACTGTACTATAGTATATCAATGAATTATAAATGACACTCCATCAGAATGCAAACCTAACTTGTTGAGAATGAATGCTTCTCATGTTTTGTTTTCTTTTTCTTTTCTTGTTTTAATCTTTCTCGTTATTAACTTAGTTAAACAATTACTAATAAAAATAACGGTAACAGAAAAAATGCATGCAAAAATCACAAGAGTATTTTTTTTTCTAAAATAGAAAAAAGCTATTAAATTGTTTGGATCTGGTGAGAAAAAAAAATAGTGCGAAGATTGGTAATAGGAAATTATATCGGTCACTTGGGTTTTTAGGAAAGGTATTTTTAGGAACAGTTTTTTAATGATTTAATGCGTTATGACATCGATACTTCGATGATTTTTCGAGGATAAATTTTTCGAGAACATTTTTTTTACTGACTTTTTAGGTGTTTAAAAACAATTAAATATCATTCTCTTGAACCAACGTCTAAATCTGATATGACATTGGTCTTAGATTTTTTTGACATCATATATGTACTGAATTTTTTATGATTTAAAAATCATGTTACCTCAGCGCCTCATAAAACAAACGTAATTATTTATTTTATTTATAAAAATATCATCGATTATTTTTATGTTAGACTCTTTTTTTAGCTACTACTGAATGCTAAACATTAAAAACCTATTTCATCCCAATGAAACGAATAATAAAAATATCAATAAAAGTTTAAAATAAACAAAATAAAAATAATAATAATGACAATTATCTTATATTTGGAAAATACTAATTTTGGTCATTGAAAACTTTAAGTTTTTTTAGTATTTTCATTCAAGCAGTATATTCTTAAGTAAAATCAAAACAAGAATAATATTTATTTATTGTTGATTTTCACTTATATGAATGATTGTAGCTAACTAGAATTGAAACAATAAGGTTGAACTTGTGTAAACTTTATTTTTGTTTAAATGATATTATTTCACTCAATCAACAATTTCCAATGTTTATTTTATTGTTTTGTTTTTATATTTTAATAGTTGAGATAATTATATGATTAAATTAATGTTATGGATATGTGTAAATAAGGGGTGTTGGTCACTAATGATATTACAAGTGTGTGAGCGCATGTGCAGAAAATTTTTAGATGTAATTTTGGTATATAAGTGAATTATAGTTAATATATTCATATACTAACAAGATATGTTAGCCTCATGCTTATTCATGACTAATAAGTAAAAAGAACCAATGATACAATAGATATGCCCTTCGTACACCTGTGACCCATTGTAGTGTAATGAACATCAATGCATAGTATTATTTTTATGCTTAATTTATTAAAGACAATATTCACTTATATCATTTTAGGATGATTTTTATAGTTTTCACTTTGATATAATGTGGACCTAATATAATCTAGATAAGATAAGGTGTGTAATCTAGATAAGATAACGTGAACTCAATGTCAGATGAATCAATTCCTTCAGAGAAATATCTAATATAATAGGATGTAAGATAAAATGAATCAATTCCTTCAGAGAAATATCTAATATAATAGGAGGTAAGATAAAGTGTGTAATCTTCTTCTCTTCTGTAGAAAGAAACATCTTCTTTGTATAGAGACAAAAGCAACTAAATAAAATCTTTTCAGTTTCTCTAAGAATACGAGTTTCTAAACTCTCTTTCGAAAATCTTTTTCTTTGTTATATTTTGGTTTTAGTAAATTAGAAAAGACAAAAAGTACCAATGTTAATTATACTTTCATTAACACATTTAACATTTTAAAATTCTTTTGATAGGATTTACTAAAGAAAAAAGTTAGAAAAAAACTAGTCAAATCAACATGGTTTCTTGCTTAACCAGACTTCACACTCAGTTAATAATCTTCATACTCAACCAAAACATAGGCCAATGACCAATATGTTTTGGTCCATTGACAGTTCGGCCTAGTCCAACGAGTTTTGTAGACAATGAACATGAAACCATTGGTCACAAACTTTGCCCATCAAGCCCAAGGTTTGTCTCAAGAGGTCACACGTGAGATGTTCTTCCTTTAGCTCCAAACTCATATATGAATAGATGAAGACACGAAAGAAAAAAAAAAAACGAACCATATAGGAAAGAAGGTAAAGCACCCGTCTACTGGAGTCATCCATGACTCTCACCTTAATTTCTTCTTTGTCTCTTTTGTTAAAATTCCATGTTATTCAATTCCATGATTAGTTAATTTTTTTTTTGTTTAGATTAAATGTAGGCAACAAACTTCCTTGTTTTTTTTATTATATTAATATGCATTTTGTATTATTACCTCTGTTGATTTTTAATCTTTTGGTTATTATTTACTGTCACATAAACAATCATAAATTAGTTAAAGTTGGTTAGAACAAAATCGAACCATCTCAGTTTTGATTAAGTGTTTGTTATAATAAAGTGTAAAACATTGTAAGACAATATTGAATTATGAAAAATAATAATAAATGTTAATGAAAAGTCACAATAAATATTGTTCTCTTCACATAAATTTGTGTAACGCATAATAACTTTTGTATGTTGGAAAATCATTTGTAATACAAAATATTATACAGTTTTTTTTATAATATGAATCAAAGACATTAACGTCCTCTTTTTACAATATTTTCAAATCATCAATAGACTTGATATCAACATAGACAATATCATATTTCTCTTCATATATAACAAATGAGATAGATTGTAAATCATCGCAATAGTGGGCATGAATTGTGTTTGCTACTTAAGTTATAATAAGGATTCATACCATTGGTAGAAATTGCAAGTCTTGAGTTTCTTGGTTCTACACCAAATTTTAGAAATGTTTCATCCATATTCTTTCATTGTGGTGAATCAACTGGGTATCGAAGAAGATTATCACACTTTCTTCCATTAACATCCCATTTAAGGTTCTTTGCATCTTCTTTAATAGAAAACAATCATTTTAACCTAGGTATTATAGGCAAATATCACATCACCTTAACATGTGGCCCATCATTGTCTTCATTACCATTATTTCCATCAACTTTCTTCTTAAACTATGATTTTTTACATGTTGGACACATTTTCGGTGAAGCATACTCATCTCTGTACAATACACAATCATTGGCGGCATGCATGTAGCTTTTCGTATTCCAAACCCATTGGACATAAAAAAAAATTTGCCTCGTAATTGTGGTAGGTAATGTGTTATTTTCTAAAAGCATCCCCTTCAACAAATATAATAATTATGTGAAACTTTTATCGATCTATTAATTCCTTACTTCTAAACTAAACAATTTCACAGTTGTCGATAACCGTGTAAAGTTTGTGCATCCTAGATGCAACTCTTAAATCATTCTTAAAATAATATATAAATGAGCTCTTCCAAAACTTTCTTCGCCAACATCGTGTACCATGTCTTCTAAATGATCACTCATCCATTTGTGCACACAATTTGTTCCTTTTGACATGTAGGTTTGTGTAGTACTTCTCTATGGCAAGTCCAAATTAGATAACTCCTCATTATTGCATAAATGAATAGATGATCACGAATGTTGTCCAAAGTCTTGAAATATTTGATTAAGATAATGAATACAAGGTCAAAAATATGTTTCATTCACTAGGTCTGTGTGTTCTTGAACATATTGTAATAACTCAAAAACTCCCTTTTCATACGACATCCAACTTTGATCTATAAAGTTAATAAAAAAATGAAAAAAAAAATCACATTAAAAAATTAATCTAACTTATAAGAAATATACAAATATGAAATGCAAATTCAACGAACAACAAACAACATATTAAAAATCATGTATGGAATAATATATGACTACATTGTAATGTATATAAAAACCAACAAACTAACCTTGATAGAAGGAGGTTATTAGCAATGGAGAACTTCTCTTTGATCGCGATGAATCTTCATGGAGAATGAAAACACGAACTGAATACATAAACAACAAACAAAATTATAATCACTACTTGCAAAAACACATACATTTATAATAAATAGCATAAAACTAACCTCTCTTATTCATTGACTTTGTGAACAAATTAATGTGTTTATTTGGTGGGGTGAAGTTTCAAATTACATAAGAACCTTAATATTAAACGAAAAAACAAAAATAATTGATTAAAACTATCAAAATACACCAACAAAGTAAAAGGAAATACTTTCGAAAGAGGTAAGTGAATAAAATCTAACTACGCAGGTTCTAACACAAATAAAAAGTGAATATTATGTTTTTACAATTTTTTTACACAGACATCGAAAAGAAAATAATTCCAATAAAATGTCGAAATCTATGACTTTCGACGTCTTATAATAGTTAATTTTTTAATTGTCCGCCAATTATTTTAATGTTTTCACCAAATTAGAAGGAAATATAAGATCCGAAAAGTGAATTTTTAACTGTCAAAAGTTCAATTTTTCGACGTCTAATTGCTATATTGACAACCTAGGATCGTTTTTGTGCAATTCATGCAACTAAGCCATCAGAAAAAAAGAATAAACATTAATATTGTAAAATACCCTCAGAGTAAATTGATGATGGTTTGTTATTTCAAGGAGTTAATTAATTAAACTCATGATTAGGAGCATCTCTCACAGCATTAATTTCGCAAAATTATTATACTTTGCTTTAAAAATACATAAATATAACTTTGGTAGACATTATATATAAAAAATTATTTTTTTATTTATCATTTCGCATTGTAATGTTTCATTTAAACTAATTTAGGAATAAGTGAAATTTTACTAAATATTGCTTTTAGGAAGATTGAACTTGTAGAATGTCCAAACAATTGGTTATAGAAATGAGAAATCCATTTTTTTTTAAAGAAAGTTTATATAAAAATTACAGATGCTGTTTTTGTTTATTTCATTCTTCAATACTAATCTTTGCCTGGACTCTGACAGACGACGTCGTGGAAGGCAAAGACAACTTCGTGTGGAGACTGAACTGTGTGTGGGTTCCCGTTGGTCGTTACTCCCCAAATCCCAATCGCACTTCGACGGCGGAGATCGGATCTGCTCTGTATCTCTTTCAGACCGAGACGAGAGAGAGTGAGGTGACTCTCCCACACCGCAGTGTCGGTGAGCTGCGAATAACCTGCCAAAAGTGAATATTCATAACACGATGGCGACGATGGATCCGCTGATGACGCCGTTGGGGCAAATGCTATTGGAAGAGATCACTCCGGTGGTGATGCTCATTTCAACTCCTTCCGTAGAAGAAGCTTCCCGCAAGAACGGCCTCTCCTTCCTCCAGATGCTAACGCCTTTCTGCTCCTTCGACAACATCGACGGTAATCTCGTTCTCCGCATTCAATCCTTTTTAATTCATTATACGCTATGCGTTCTCACTCCTCACCAGCATTGTTCCTCATCGTGTAGTGCCTGTTAGGACTGCCAGTGACCAACCCTATCGCCTTCACAAGTTCAAATTGCGCTTGTTCTACGCTTCCGATGTTAGGAGGCCTGATTTGAAGGTAATTAACTGCTCGTGCGTTCTCTTATCAATGCCGTGACCATCGCCTTCTTCGATGTTTGGGATGTGCTTACTTCGTAGATTTTTTTGAATGTTCCGCGCTTTCTTTGATGTTTAGGATTTCTCATGTATTTCTATTTGTGTATCCGCCTCATTTTATTAGGAAGCTAAAGAGCAATTGAAGCAAGTTATCTCGGAGGCTGGGGAGAAAGAGTTTCCTGACTCGAATTCAGATTTGCCGGAAATCAATCTTGAACTTTCCTCGAGTAAGCGAGTTCACTGTATCTATTTGTTTTTTGTGTTTTTTTATGTTCATATACGTGCCTTTATATGGTAAAATAATTATCATTAATAGTTTAATTTATATGTGGATGAATGTTCAGCTATACATCATATACTTATTCATTTTGAATTGTTTGGGCTTGGAATTGTGCTGCGGAAATGATATGTTTGAATAATTTAATTGAACAAAACAAGCTTGAGCTAATATTATTGCTATACTGCTATGATAGGCTTCACTTGGGCTCGAATGATGATGCCAAGGTAGTTTAGTTCTGTCATTGCATAAAACCTGGTTTGATTGACAAATATTTTTGTAGGTTCTGAATACGAAAATACACCATCCTGGTTCCGGTTTCTCAATAAAGAGCTTGTTCGTGTGGCTTCCTTTTCAGACCATGAAGCTTTTGACCATCCCGTGACATGTAAGATTTGGAATCAGTCAGGGTTCTTCTTCTTTTGTGTTCGTATTTTCTCTTTCATAGTAGTATAATAGTATCCCTACATAATTTGATGTTGAATTTTTCTTCTACTTTCTTTCTTCTGAATTTGTTTTTTTGGATATATTTGTCTTTCCTTTGAAAATAATTTACAGGTCTTCTTGCTGTCTCTTCTAAGGATGAGCAACCTATTAACAGATTTGTTGACTTTTTTAATACCGATAAGCTTCCTTCCCTTCTTAATGATGGAGCAATGGATCCAAAAATTTCAAAGCATTACTTGTTGGTGCATGATAATCAAGATGGTCCTGCAGACAGGTATAAATGATGCCATTTCTTTTTT
The DNA here is from genome assembly GCA_027742785.1 of Vigna reflexopilosa. Lineage (NCBI taxonomy): Eukaryota > Viridiplantae > Streptophyta > Magnoliopsida > Fabales > Fabaceae > Vigna > Vigna reflexopilosa. The sequence goes on along the minus strand of CM050914.1, from coordinate 5,673,594 downwards.
TGGTTTGAGGAGCTTTTTAAATCTGCATATACTTGGAACATGAACTAATTGCCAATAATTTTTACTTCATGTCATTCTGTTAGATATATTCATGTTTTGGTGTTTAATGAAAATTACTTGGGCCTGACATTTTTTAGAAGACCCTTAAATTGCAACTCAACGGGCATATTTCACGAGGGACATTGGGAGCATTCTTTGGTGTTTGTAGAAGAGTATTTATACTTCTGGAAATATTCTTGTAATTCTTTCTTCACTATTCTTACTCTCTCCTAAACATGAGTTATTCCTTAGTGAAAACCTGTTTTGGAAATCCAAAGCTACCTCTAAAGGTTTTCTGAATGAACTCTGGTATTAAAAAGATACAAATGTCCATGCTGCAATTTTTCAGGCTTCACATTGCTCTGTTTCTTTTATTTGTGTTATGCATTGCTCTAGCACAGAATCTATTGGGCATCTGTTCGTACCCTGCAAGAGAGACAGTTTTTGACTGAACAATTTTGTTTTGTTTGCCATTCTTGAAAATCTGTGTTTCTCTCATTTATCTATTTTTTCCTTATTACACTAACATTCTCAATATCTTGAACACCTATACTGTACCCCTTTGAAGAAGGAGGTTTGTATGATGTGTAGACTTTGTATGAAAATAATTTGAAATTTCAGTGCTAGTTTCATATTGTATGAGTGAACATAACAACAAAAGCCATATCCCACAGGTTATGTTTGTAACATTGATCAAGTGATGTTAGTGGCATGGTTAAATACGAAGTCCTCAAAGATGTTTATCATGACATTCCTTTTAATAAATTCAATTGTCCTTCTTGATCTCCCTCTCCTCTGTTTCATAGGACTGAAAGCCATGCAAATTATTCTATCCACTGTTGTTTTTAGTGGCTTTCTTTGTACTTGTTCAAACTATTTTAACTGATTTTCTTTCATTTTTCCTCAATTGCTGAAACATTAATGAATATCTTCCTGTATACAATCATTTTGTATATTATCCTTTCCCGTGTTACCACACATCCATCATAACATTCTCATATTTGCTATTCATATTTTTTCTTGTTCCTTTGAAGTCCAAGACACATGTTGATATGATGAAACTTCTCCTTGAGCTTGATAGTTGCTTTGCAGTCTCCATGTCTTTTTCTTTTATACCATTGGTCCCAAATATTTTATGTTACAAATTTGTGGGATGACATCATCCATTTTTACTTCCAAGTCATATTCCCCTTCTCTCTTGCCAAAATTGTTAGCCATATAGTTTGTCTTATTCATACTTAAGTGAAAACCCTTCGTTTCCAAAATTTGTCTCCAAAGCTAAAGTTTAAAGATAATCACCTCCTTTGCTCAATCAAATGATATTATATGCAAAATGCATGCGATTAGGGATAATCCTTTGTATGTTATGGGGAAGTAGAACCAATGCTAGATTACTTGAGGATGATTAAACTAGGACTTAAGGATGTACGACTCTTAATGTGATCTTATCTCAATCAGAAAAAGTCTTTAGTCTCTCACATTTTGGAGTTTTCACACCAGTGTGGATATAATATGCCATAGACATGAACTAATTTGTCTTCCAAGGTCTGCCGTAACACTTCCCTGCTCTTGATCACAAGCTTTTTCTAAGTTTATAAAAACCATATGTAAGTCTCTTTTTTTGCTTCGGTAACTTTCTATCAACCGCCATAAAAGCTAAATGCCTTCTGCTGTAGACTTTCTTGCGAAAAAACCAAATTGATTCTTTGCAATTCTTGTTTCTTCTCTTAATATATGCTCAACCACTTCTCAAAATTTCATAGTCTGAGAGTGACCATTGAAACTGAAAATTGCTTTATTAAGGAAAGAGAATGGAACTTTGGATGTTGTTTGCTGCAACTTAATGCAATCTTGGGTCTTCTCTATTCATTAATTTTATTGGAAAGATATATAGTTATATGTAGTTTTAGACTTATTTGAGTTGCTTATTCTTCTTCAACAGGGCAAGTAAAATATTGACAGATATGAGGAGTACATTTGGTACTGGCGATTGTTCTTTGCTTTGTATTAATTCTTCCCAGGAGGCTCCATTCAAACATCAAGATAATCCTTGGGCTTCTTATGTAAGTTTGTTTGGCGAGGACTTGTAGCTTCTTCTTTTCCAGAAGAAAAATTTCATTATTTAGTTAATCTTCCTTGCCTCATGCTTTTTTCTTTTTCTTGTCTTCTGGAACATATGTTAAAAATTATATAAAATTTTGGTTCCATTTATATGAAAGTATGCAATTTAGGCTGTTGTCTCCTGAAATCTGTGACAGATAACTGATTCCTCATCTAGTCCCACTCAAGATGTTGGTTGCTTTCTTAACATGGATGATATCGATGAGGTATTTGGCTTTTGCTACCAGAAAGGCTGTTAGATTCATTATATTGGATTTATGATTACATTATACCTGCATTTTTTTGCTACCCATTTTTGTTGCCTGAGTACAGATTAAAGTTCTAATGCAAGATTTATCATCTAAGCGCATAATTCCAAATATGGAGCAAACAATTCGTATACTCAACCAACAGGTTTATTAAGTTTAGCCCCTTTTTGAATTCATAGTTTTTGAATTTGTTAATCCAGACCCTAGATTAATTAATTTGACCTATATTCTGATTCTCCCTCCCCTTATTCTTTTTACTTTCTTATGTTTAGGTTTCTGCAACGCGGAAAGGGTTTAGAAACCAAATAAAAAATTTATGGTGGAGAAAAGGGAAAGAAGACGGTGCAGATTCTCTCAATGGTCCTGCGTATGTTAAATTTATTTATATCTTATGGTAGATTAAACTAGAATGCTATGTATAATTCGGTTTCTTGCATTTTTCTGATATGGTTTTGGTTTTGTTGTTAAGGTATAACTTTAATTCCATCGAATCCCAGATTCGAGTTTTGGGTGATTATGCTTTCATGTTACGAGATTATGAACTTGCCTTGTCAAATTATCGCCTAATTTCGACAGATTACAAGATTGATAAAGCCTGGAAGCGCTATGCTGGTGTGCAGGTAATTATTGTTAATATTTTTTATATTCCAATTACTGAGGGCTTTCAGATGATGATGCATGGTTGGTATTTCAGAAGAATGATTTAATTCTATTATTTATCTTCTAACTATTTGAATTTCTATTACCCTTTTGACATGTTCTTACTGAGGGATTTATTTATTTTTCTTAAAATATGAAATATTGAAACACTGGAAATGTTGTAGATGAGATACTTTACTTGGCTTATTGCTTGTCATCTTGGATTAAAGTCAAAATGATCTGACTGACTTCTAAGTAAATGTTACATTGCATTAAGGATTTTAGATGAACTTCATGTGATTTGCATTAGTCATGCTTATTGTTGTTTTGTTGTTGTTCTTCCTTGTTGGCATTTACCGTGTCTTTCCCTATATGATGAAAAAGTAAAATAATTTTAAGAAGAAACCCAAGAATTGTTCCTTTTCCTAGTCTTACAGTTCCTTAACATTGATTTTTCCAATACATAAGCTTTCTGATAGTAGATTCTTCTGAAATGCATCACTCTAATACTTTATTTTTCAGGAAATGATGGGGCTTACTTACTTCATATTGGATCAATCAAGAAAGGAAGCTGAGTATTGCATGGAAAACGCATTTAACACATATTTAGTATGTATGGTTTATTTTGGATCATGAGAGATTGTGTAACGTTTTTATTTACTGGTATATACCATTCAGATTCTCTTTTTGATCAATTAACTTAACATGTTCAGAAGCTTGGATCATTGGGTCAGCTAAATGCAACACGATGTGGCCTGTGGTGGATAGAAATGTTAAAGGCACGTGATCAATATAAAGAGGCAGCTACTGTTTATTTTCGTATTTGTGGTGAGGTAGTGCTTTTTTTTTCCTGAAAATAAAAAAAAAATTGTAATTTGTGATTATTGTTTTCTGCTGTTGACCAATTTGTTGTCTTAGGATATCCTACATTCTGCTGTGATGCTTGAACAAGCATCATACTGCTACTTGTTGTCTAAACCCTCCATGTTACGCAAATATGGATTTCATCTAGTGCTTTCTGGTGAGCAGTATAAAAAGTGTGATCAGGTACATTGGAATATCAACAATATGCAGACACCCCCATACCAATTTAATAATGTATTGTTTTTCCCTGCTAATTTCGTTTATATTTGATCTTCACATGCTCAGATTAAACATGCAATTCGAACCTACCGATGTGCACTTTCTGTTTTTAAAGGAACTACTTGGAGTTATATCAATGATCATGTTCATTTCCATATAGGACAGTAAGTTATACTAGGTTCATTTCCGTATTGTGTTTTTTTTTTTTAACAAGAAGCATGTCCTCTACATGCTTTGAACTTTCTTAATTGAGATGGTTGTTTTAGGTGGTATGCTTCCCTTGGGATATATGACGTGGCTGTCAAGCATATGACGGAAATTTTGTGCTGTAGCCACCAGTCCAAGACAACACAGGAATTATTCCTAGGCGACTTTCTTCATATTGTGGAGGTGCTAGTGCTTCTTTATTAAAATTTTCTGAATTTTTTTTATTGTTTATAGACCCTAAATTAAGATAAATCTATAATTTCAGTGTTCTATGTATCTTGATGCTAGGACAGAAGCTAATTAATTAGACAGTTGTCTTAATTTTTTGTGTATACTGTAGAAAACTGGACGAACATTTGAGGTAACAAAGCTTCAATTGCCTGTAATCAACATCTCTACACTCAGGGTAATCTATGAAGATCACCGGACCTTTGGATCCCCGTCATCTGTAAGTAGAATCCAATTCTGTGCTTTCCCATTCTGTGAGTGAAATTGCGATGGAATTATTCTTGAAAATATTTACTGTTTTGGAACAATGAAGCACCTGACTAGTTTTTTTTTTTTAAATTTTACATTCTCCTTCATTTTCAGTTCTGACTTGAATTTTTCCTTCCTTGTTCTTTGACCTCATTGAAAAGTGTGAAACACCTTATCATAAAGGACTTTACTTGATTGTTAGGAAATATGGATCAAATAAGACTAGTCTACTAAAGAATTATTCTGGTAATAATGCTGTGTCCTGGCAATCTTAGCCACTTACTATGGTTAATTTATGTGATTTACCATGAAGTTAGCTTAGATTTGCTTTGAACAATTTAAATAAACTACTGAGTGGGCCACATATAACACCAATTTTAGCCCAAAGCATTCTGATACGAATTAAGAAGTAGTGGAAGGGCAGAGTAGGAAAATCCACCAGGCCTATGAGAGGATGTTAGGGATTCAGGTGAGAATCCTAACCAAACACTCGTGCTTACACTTATTAACAGAAACACAGACTAGAATGGGAAGAAAAGAATGGAATTGTATTCACATCAAGAATCAAGAATGCAATGTACAGAGGAGCTTAACCTCCTTCACCAGGTTCAATGACCGGTCAAACAACATACAAAGAAACTGCTTCCCCCCTGAAACCACGAAAGGTCCTTATATAGACCTTTAGCCCGCTCTCAACTAACTGTTAGACAGTTAGTTGTTAGTCTGTCTTACCCGTCTCCTTTCATACACCCTCCAAGTCCTAACAGAGGAAGAGGTGAAAACCCATCACTTGGGGACCCACAATCACACGTCATTGATTCTGTAATAAAAGAATAGTTGACGTGGTAGATATGAGAGTGTGTGGGTATCTTTCTGTTAGAAGAGAGAGGGAATAAAGAGAGAACGGGGTGGGGGCAGGGAATGACCTGGGAACTTTTGGGAGCAGAGACTCATTCTCTCTGGTTTTGGTTCTTTCCTTATTTGTATGAACTCAAAAATTCTGAATACAGAAAGGAATGCTTTCATTTCCATTGTTTTCTGTGTTATTATTCGAGGATACTCAACAATTTAAATAAACTACTGAGTGAGCCACATATAACACCAATTTTAGCCCAAAGCATTCTATACCATGTGAGCTGTAGAAGCACTCTTTTGTGACACAATCAATGCATTCAACAGGGATTATGGAGGGCTCTGTGTATAAATCCTTTCCGTGGTGATTGCTAGAATGAGTAGAAATTGTGCTTCTCTCATTGTGTGGTTTGAAAAAGGGACATTTAGGATTTTGTTTTTCTTGCTCTATTAAGTTTTTGTTATAGCCATTATACCATGGGTTTTCCCTGTTATGGTTGTGTTACTAGTTAACGGCTGTAGTTTGATGCTTGAAGTGTCACCACTCTCTGGTAACTGTCATTTCAGGCTAACATTAGAGAAGCCTTGTGGCATTCTTTGGAGGAAGAAATGCTGCCATCATTCTCTGCTGCCAAGACTAATTGGTTGGAGTTGCAATCAAAGCTTATATTAAAAAAGCACAGTCAAAATGTTTGTGTTGCAGGCGGTATGTAGTAGAGCTTCATCTGAAATTGATAATTGAATCCTTATATTTCTTTTATTTCATTCTAATGTTTTTTCATTTCTCTCTTGATCCCTAACTATTAGAGGATAAGAACTTCATCTGCTGTCTTATACTTTATGCGATAGCCATATTGTTCTGTCTTCATGAAAGTAATGATGTTATAGTAGGTTTAAAGGAATGGAAAAATAAAAAATTATGCTTGTTTGAACCATATGTTTATATTATAGTTCTAGATGTGGGTTACAGTTCTTGTTCAAACTGCTACCAATACATGTTTTCTTACTGATAGAGATATGATTTATTTTTTCTTTTATGGGCAATGTTAGTTGTTAGTGGGGGGAATTGAACTCAAAACCTCTTCTACCCTCCTTTCCAACTTTACTACTAAGTCAACCTTATAGCATCGTTAGAGATATGATTTGATAACATTAAGTAGGGAGATATGATATGATTTGTATTAGAAAGTGGGTTTTAAAGCCTAACTCATCTCTACAAAACCGGCTTGTAAGGTGAGGTTTGCACCTCACTTATATATTATAAATTGGCCTTATCTATAGTCGATGTGGGACTTCCAACACACCCCTTTCACGCCGAGATATAGACATCTCGTGCGTGATAGTAGAAATTGGGTGGTCCAATAATGGCTCGACAACAGGTGGAAACAGAAATGTCCACTTAGAACTCGCTAGGATAGGCTCTAATCATGGCTCTGATACCATATTAGAAAGTGGGTTTTAAATCCTAACTCATCTCTACAAAATCGGCTTGTAAGGTGAGGTTTGCACCTCACTTATATATTATAAATTGGCCTTATCTCTAGTCGATGTGGGACTTCCAACAATTTGATAGTAAAATATCTTTCTAAATATTTTCTATTATTAGATATTTTGTTCCCTATTATTGTATCTCATGTTCATTGTAAACTGTTAGATATTAGGTTTTGTGTTTATGTTAATTAGGGAAACATAGTCCCTATGCTTATTATGTTATTCTTACATATTCATTTGTATTTGGGCTTAGCCCACATTCTTATTATTATAAATACATTACCCTATGTGTATGCAAAGACACAAGGGAGATTAATCCCAAATATAGTTTTTCACTATATTCAACATGGTATCTAGAGCTTAGGTTCTGTTCTAGCCTGTCCTACAGTCTCCGGTACGCATCACCGCCGTCGTTGCCTAAACGTCACCGCCGCCGCCGCCGCCGCGCCGTCGCCGGAGTTCCAGAATCGACCGGCGACCACTCCATCCAAAGCGTCTCGGCCGGGCGACCACCGCGGTCCAAAGATCTCCGCGATCGGAGTATCCACGCGCCTCCACGCACCGCCACCGTCACCGGCGCGTGTAACCCACGCGCCCACCTCCGGCAAGACCCACTCGCCGGCGCCGCCACAGACAGGGTCGCCGGAGCCCCCTGAGTCCATTCCTAGGGTCGGTGACGACTCGTTTGGACTGTATTTGAGCAGATCTGACTTTTACGGTTTGCTCCTTTTTTCCCGGTGAAACTCACTCGCGTCGCCGGAGCTTTCCGCCGCCGACCAGCACCGCCGTGATCGCCTCCTCGCCCTCATTCTGGATCTGTGGTCGTTACGTCAATCGGAGCACATTGAATTTTTAGGGTTTCTCCCTCTCCATGGCTGCCCAACGTGATGATCGGAGTTTGTCTCGCCAGCCAGACCATCCCACTTCATCAAATAGCATAGACAATCCTGCACTCTTTCAGGAATTTCTCAGATGGTATGAGGACCGTCAGCACTCTAGTTCCACTACATCTGCTTCTGTTACACTCACAGGTACTCCTTTTGTTGGTCTGACTCACTCTCTCGGATCTTGGGTCCTTGACTCAGGCGCCACCGATCATATCACTGGTAACAAGTCCTTGTTTTCTTCCTTGTCATGTTCGGATAATTTACCCTTGGTAACAATGGCTGATGGGTCTAGAGTCTCCTCTCGTGGTATTGGTACTGTTCATATTTTTCCGTCCATATCCATTGATCATGTACTTTATGTCCCTGGGTCTCCTTTTAACTTATTGTCCGTAAGTCGTCTAACTCGTTCCCTTAATTGTGTTATTTCATTTACCAAAGATTCTGTTTGGTTGCAGGACCGGAGTTCGAAACACATGATTGGCACAGGATGTGAGTCTCATGGCCTATATCATCTCCGCCCTTCTCCACATGCTGGCATAATCATGGAGTCACCATCCCTTCTTCATGCTCAATTAGGTCATCCCAGTCTTGCCAAACTGCAGCAACTTGTTCCTAGTTTGTCAAAATTATCAAGTTTGCCGTGTGAGTCTTGTCAGTTAGGTAAACATACTCGTAGTTCCTTTCCTCGTAGTGTTTCACAACGAGCGTCATCTCCTTTCTCATTGGTTCATTCTGATATTTGGGGACCTAGTCGTGTTAAGTCAACTTTAGGGTTTCAGTATTTTGTTACATTTATTGATGACTATTCCAGGTGTACTTATTTGTTTTTAATGAAGAATCGTTCTGAGTTGTTTTCTATTTTCCAAACTTTTTTCAATGAAATAAAAACTCAGTTTGGGGTTTCTATTCGTACTTTACGCAGTGATAATGGCCGTGAATACCTTTCTCAACCATTTAAACATTTTATGGCTTCTCATGGCATTCTTCACCAAACCTCATGTGCCTATACCCCTCAACAAAATGGGGTGGCTGAGCGCAAGAATAGACACCTTATTGAAACAACTCGTACACTTCTAATCCATGGTCAAGTACCATCGCGTTTTTGGGGTGATGCAGTTCTCACTGCATGTTATCTCATAAACCGCATGCCGTCTTCTGTCCTAGATAACAAAATCCCTCATTCTATCTTATTTCCTCAAGACCCTTTACATCCATTACCTCTTAGAGTTTTTGGGTCTACATGTTTTGTTCATGATTTTAGTCCTGGTCTTGATAAGTTATCTCCTAGATCTCACAAATGTGTCTTCTTAGGATTTCCACGCTCACAAAAGGGCTATAAGTGTTTTTCCCCTTCCCTCAATCGCCATTTTATCTCCGCTGACGTCACTTTTGATGAATATTCGTTTTATTTTTCACATCTATCTTCTAGTTCTGTACCTCCACCTGTTTCTGTTGATATTCCTATTGTCTGTGATCCTTCTCCTCCTTTAGACTCTCATTCCCCACAGGATCGTCCTTCAACTCCACCCCTTCAGGTTTATAGTCGTCGCACTCGTCTGCCTCATGACTCACCTCCTGTGCCGCCTCCTGTGTCTCCTCCGGCTCCAGCAAATGAGTCTGACCTGCCTATTGCCCTCCGTAAAGGTATACGCTCTACTCGTAACCCTTCCCCCCATTATACTGTTCTTAGTTACCACAGATTATCTCCATCTTTTTACACATGTCTCTCATGCATTTCTTCTGTGTCCATTCCCAAGTCTGTGAGTGATGCCTTAACTCATCCTGGTTGGCGTCAAGCCATGCTGGATGAATTAAGTGCTTTACAGAAAAGTGGAACTTGGGAGCTTGTCCAATTACCATCTGGAAAGTCTGTTGTTGGTTGCAGGTGGGTGTATGCTATCAAAGTTGGCCCTGATGGTACAATTGATCGTTTGAAGGCTCGACTGGTTGCCAAAGGATACACTCAGATTTTTGGTTTGGATTATGGTGATACTTTTTCTCCAGTGGCGAAAATGACCTCTGTTCGCCTATTCATTGCCATGGCCGCTCTTCGACAATGGCCTCTTTACCAACTTGATGTCAAAAATGCTTTCCTTAATGGTGATTTACATGAAGAAATTTATATGGAGCAACCGCCTGGCTTTGTTGCTCAGGGGGAGTCATCTGGATTGGTATGTCGTCTTCGCAAATCCTTATATGGCCTAAAACAGTCTCCTCGGGCCTGGTTTGGTAAATTCAGCTGTGTTGTTCAACAATTTGGTATGTCTCGCAGTGAAGCGGATCATTCAGTGTTCTATCGCCACTCAAGTGCTGGATGTATCTACTTAATAGTGTATGTCGATGACATTGTTCTCACAGGAAGCGACTATCTTGGCATCTCTCAGATGAAACAACACCTTTGTCACCATTTTCAAACCAAAGATCTTGGCAAGCTCCGGTACTTTTTGGGTATTGAAGTAGCACAATCCAATGATGGTATTGTCATATCTCAGAGAAAGTATGCGTTAGACATCTTGGAGGAAACAGGGTTAATGAACTGTAAATCTGTTGAGACACCTATGGATCCTAACATGAAACTCCTACCAAATCAGGGGGAGCCTTTCTCAGATCCTGAACGGTACAGAAGATTAGCTGGTAAATTAAACTATCTTACTGTTACGCGTCCTGACATTTCCTTCCCAGTTAGTGTGGTGAGTCAATTTCTAAACTCCCCATGTGAAGACCATTGGGATGCAGTTGTTCGCATACTGAAGTATATTAAAGGATCACCTGGAAAAGGTTTGCTATATGGTCCTAACAACGATACAAAAATCGTTTGCTATTCAGATGCTGATTGGGCTGGTTCCCCTTCTGATAGGAGGTCTACTTCTGGATATTGTGTCTCTATTGGTGGCAACCTGATATCTTGGAAAAGTAAGAAGCAAAGTGTTGTGGCAAGGTCCAGCGCAGAAGCAGAATATAGAGCTATGGCATCTGCTACTTGCGAGCTTGTGTGGCTTAAACAATTACTTAGTGAATTGAAATTTGGAGATGTCACTCACATGACACTTATATGTGATAATCAAGCTGCTCTTCATATTAGCTCTAACCCTGTCTTCCATGAGAGAACCAAGCACATTGAAGTTGATTGTCATTTTATTAGAGAAAAAATCATATCCGGAGATATCAAGACTGAGTTCGTTAACTCAAGCAACCAATTGGCAGACATATTTACTAAGTCCTTGCGAGGACCTAGAATTGACTATCTTTGTAACAAGCTTGGAACATATGATTTATATGCTCCAGCTTGAGGGGGAGTGTTAGATATTAGGTTTTGTGTTTATGTTAATTAGGGAAACATATGTTAGAATCGCTGCAGCGGAATTATTAGCGTGGTAATAAACCAAGAGGGGGGGTGAATTGGTTATATCCTTTAATTGTGCCTTTTTAATATTTTTCTCTTAATTTCTTACTAAGCAGATAATTAAATGTAAATAAGAGAGTAAGGGAAAGAGAAAAATTGCACAGGTATTTTATCCTGGTTCAGATCACTAGGATCCTACGTCCAGTCGCTTATCTCAAACAAGATAAACCTTTTTCACTATCACAAAACAATTACAAATATTAGTCACACAGAAAAATAATTTGTAACAGTTTAGAAATTACCACCTCTCTTGAAACCACAAGAGATGAACTTACACCTCCTTTGAATCTTCACAAAGGATGATCACCTCCTTCGAATGCTTCACGAAGGATGATTCTCTTCCAAACACTTCCTCAGACACACCAAGGATGATCAAGCTATTCCTCCGTCACCGCAGTACCACTTCAGGACTTTGCAGACAAGAGTTTCCTTAGCTTCAGCAAATTCACAGAGTTCTCAAAAGAGTTCAGAGTACTAGAGCACAAGGGAAGAGTTGTTTTTGAGAGAAATAGTGAGCCAATTTATAGACTCAGCCTAATACTCTTCCATTCTACGAAAACTGGCCATCTAACGTATTTAATCGATTAACATAAGTATTAATCGATTAAAATGAGTACAACGGCTAGTTTTTCAAATCTGAAAACCCCAACGGTCAGTGTTAATCGATTATTCTCAGGACTAATCGATTAGCTAATCGATTATTATACACTTTAATCGATTATTCCAGTGGCACTTGGGCTTTCAAGGCCAGCCTCGGTTTTAATCGATTAAAACTAGGTTTAATCGATTAAAACAGAATGTTGACGAATCTCAACAACATTTAAATGTAAATTACAATAATCAGTCATAATACATTTGTGAGCACTACTTTATCAACTTAGATTATTACAAAAGCTTTATAAAAATACATCAATCCTTAATTTGTCTTGACTTGTGCAACTCTGTTCATCATCAAAACTTCATACGTGATTTTTGCCAACATTCTCCCCCTTTTTGATGATGATCAAAAAATTCCTCTGAGTTCAAAGCTTTTTAATAATCTGAAATAGTCACAACTCATAAAAGAGAGATTAATAGAAAATAATAATTATAAGCTTTATAAGCTAGTTTTCTCCCCCTTTTTTTGATCAGAAGAAAAAAAAACTGCGTGCTCCCCCTAAATAAAAAGAGATAAGGCATATCGAAAAATAAAATAAACAACACTTTTTATTGAGGATGCACATAATCATAACACCAAACAAACAAGACAAGCAAATAATTCCTAGAATTCATCACTTTCACTAAAGAGATGTTGCTCTAAACCTGAAACCCTAGTGTCTAAATTTCTGAGATGAGTACAAATTTCTGCATGGCGAATGTTTTGGATGTTCATCATCTCAGTTTGAAGACGAGTCATCTCAGTCATTTGTCTAGAGAGACTTTCTAGACTATATTCCTCATGGACTTGAGATGGGCCAGCAACATTTGTGGGATCAGGCATTGGAATATCTTCAGCTTCATCTTCATTGCCCTCAATAGCATCCTCAGGGTGTATGTAAGATTGTCCCTGTTTGATAAAACCCATTTGTCTTAGGGAATTATCTCCAACCTTGTGACCAGGGAGTACAGTCTCATGGTTTTCATTGGTGATATCCACTCCTTTGTACTCACAGATTTGGGAAACTAGGAGAGGATATGGAAGAGGGGCTACATCTAACCTCTTGGCTTTGTACATGATTGTCTTAATCAAATGAGGCCAATTGAGAGGAATGCTCTGAAGAATACCGTACATGATGATTAGATCAGTCTCAGAGCATTGGGCATGGTTGGATCCTCTGGGGCACAAAATCCAGACAATGAGGTAGTGCAGGAGACGTTCTTCCATCTTGAGTCCACCTGCAAGGAAAAGACGCGCATTGTGCAGACGAGGATTGCGGAGAAAGGATTGGTAGACCACAATCTTGTTGAACTGTGCAAAGTCATCTGGGATAGTCTGAGAATGCTCTAATACAGGGACCTTTGCAACATTAATCCAAATGTCATTGTCCAAGACAATGTCTACTCCTTTTACTCTTGTTTGGAACACCCCATCCCGGATCTTTAAATTGAAATAGAAGGTGCGAACGAGATCCGGATAATACCTTCCACGGAGTTCCATAAGGTGTTGAACTCCTTGTTCAATGATGAGATTTGGGAAGGAAAAGTTGTAAGATATATACCATGATAGATCAATGAACTTCTGTTTGATCAGCTTCCTTTCCTTCCAGAAACGTGAGAAAGACAGTTGGTCCGCTTCATCGGAGAGCCACCCTTCTACCGTAGCATCTCTTGTTTGAACTGGATTCTCTGACACAGCACTGGTTCTTCGTCTCCTCCTTCTTGAAGATTCAGCCATTGAAAATAGTGGAAAGGCAAGGATTTGGGTGAAAGAAGAGAGAAAGTAGAAGGAATAGGCTTAAGGTGGGTGCAAGTAAGGAGAATGGGGACCAAGGGGTGTATATATAGGCTTAGGCCGTTTATGGCCGTTGGCAACGGCTGGATTGCGAAAGAATTGTTTAAAAAATTTCCTGGAGCGTATTTAATCGATTAAAGGAAGTTTTAATCGATTATGTAATCGATTAATACTTGGATTAATCGATTAATCCAGTCGCAAATCTAGAGGCAGCGTTTTTAATCGATTTATAAGCAGATTAAATGCGTTAAACAGCGAAAAATGCCAGATTAATTCTAAATATGCCTATTTTACTATGTCTAATATTCCAAGATCTCTCCTAAGCTCAAAAAATCTATCCTTAGGCAAAGGTTTGGTGAAAATGTCTGCTAATTGATGCTTAGAATCTATAAACTCCATTTCACAATCACCTTTTTGGACATGGTCTCTAATAAAATGATGCCTAATTTCTATATGCTTGGTTCTAGAATGCATGATGGGATTTTTGGTGAGTTTTATGGCACTGGTGTTATCACACTTAAGCGGAATATGATCCAAATGAATACCGTAGTCTACTAATTGCTGTTTCATCCATAAGATCTGTGCACAACAACTACCCGCAGCAATATATTCAGCTTCAGTGGTTGACAAGGCTACACAGGCTTGTTTTTTAGAGTGCCAAGAGACTAAGGAGCTACCGAAAAAGTGACAGGTGCCACTGGTGCTTTTCCTATCTATTTTACAGCCTCCATAATCAGCATCAGAAAATCCTACAAGACTAGGTTCAGCGCCTGAAGGATACCATAACCCAAAGGATGTTGTCCCCTTAAGATATTTAAAGATACGTTTTACAGCAGTGAGATGAGACTCCCTAGGGCTTGACTGAAACCTAGCACACACACATACACTTTGCATGATGTCAGGTCTACTAGCAGTGAGATATAATAAAGAGCCAATCATACCTCTGTATTTGGTCTGGATTACCTCTTTACCTGTCTCATCTTTGTCTAAGTAGCAGGATGTCCCCATGGGGGTTGATGCTTCTTTGACGTTGTCCATCTCAAACTTTTTAAGAATTTCCCTGCAATACTTGGTTTGAGATATAAAGGTTCCTTCCTCCATTTGTTTGATTTGAAGTCCGAGGAAGAAGGTAAGTTCTCCCATCATTGACATCTCAAATTCTCCCTGCATGGACTTAGCAAAATTCTCGCAGAGAGATGCATTAGATGAACCAAAAATAATGTCATCTACATATACTTGAACAAGTAGAAAATGTTTTCCATTCTTTTTAATAAATAAAGTTGAATCAATTTTTCCTCTGTTAAAATTATTTTCTACTAGAAAATTGCTCAGACGTTCATACCAAGATCTAGGTGCCTGTTTTAAACCATATAGTGCTTTCTTTAATTTGTAGATGTGATTTGGGTTTTTAAAATCTTCAAAACCAGGTGGTTGTTCAACAAATACATCTTCTTTGATATAACCGTTTAGAAAAGCACTTTTAACATCCATTTGAAATAATTTAAATTTCATCATAGATGCATAAGCAAGAAGTAGGCGTATTGCTTCTAACCTGGCAACTGGAGCGTATGTCTCATCATAATCTATACCTTCTTCTTGACTATATCCTTTTGCGACAAGCCTAGCTTTATTCTTGGTTATGTTTCCTTCTTCATCCAGTTTGTTTCTGAACACCCATTTAGTTCCAATTACTTGATGAGTGTCTTTTCTGGGAATTAATTCCCATACTTGATTTCTTTCAAACTGGTTGAGTTCTTCTTGCATTGCGATACACCATTTTTCATCTTGAAGGGCTTCTTTAACGTTCTTTGGTTCAATCTGTGACACAAAAGCAACATTCATACAATAATTTGCAGTATTACTTCTTGTGTTTACCCCTTGTGTGATATCGCCAATTATGTTGTCCAAAGATAATCCTCTAGGTTGTTGCCATATTTTATTTAAATCTTTATCTTGAGGATCGTCATCATTCTTTTCTTCATTTGTCTCCTTTGATGAATTTTCACTTGTTCCTGCATCAAATTCTTCTGACTCAAGAGGTTTTGCCTCAAGGTCCACAATTTCATCAAAAGTAACATGTATGGATTCTTCTATTGTAAGCAGATTTCTATTAAAGACTCTATATGCTTTGCTAGTTAAAGAATATCCAAGAAAAATTCCTTCATCAGCTTTTGAATCAAATTTTCCCAAATTCTGTTTTCCATTGTTCAAAACATAGCATTTGCAACCAAAGATTTTCAAATGGGAAACATTTGGTTTTCTATTTTTAAAGAGTTCATAAGGTGTACGTTTTAAAATAGGTCGGATTAACATTCTGTTTAAGACATAGCAAGCAGTACTTACAGCATCAGCCCAAAATTGTTTAGGAACATTATTTTCATTTAACATAGTACGAGCAAGTTCCTCTAATGATCTATTCTTTCTTTCTACTACTCCATTCTGTTGGGGAGTTCTAGGCGAAGAAAAGTTATGAGAAATACCATGTTCTTCACAAAAATTTTCAAATAGTTCATTTTGAAATTCACCACCATGGTCACTTCTAATAGCTTTTATTCTTAAATCCTTTTCATTTTGAATTAAAATAGCAAACTTTTTAAATTCTTTAAAAGCTTCACTCTTAAGAGTGAGAAACAGAGTCCAAGTATATCTTGAAAAATCATCAACAATAACTAAAGCATAATAGTTTCCACCAAAACTTTTTATCCTTGAAGGACCAAATAAATCCAAATGTAAGAGTTCTAACGGTTTTAAAGTTGAAACAATATTTTTTGAATGAAAGGAATTTTTAACTTGTTTTCCCTTTTGACATGCATCACATAATTTATCTTTTACAAATTTTAATTTTGGTAAACCAATTACTAGTTCTCTAGATACTAGTTTGTTAAGTTGTTGCATATGTATATGAGCAGCACGCCTGTGCCACAACCATGGGTTTTCCTCTTTAACAACTAAACATGAGATATTTTTGTTTAATACGTTTTCTAAATCAATTAGATAGATATTATTATATCTAACTCCTTTTAAAGCAATTTCAGAAGAATCATTCTGAAAAATAGTGCAAGAATTCTTCTCAAAAGTTACCTTGAATCCTTTGTCGCACAGTTGACTGATGCTAATTAAGTTATGCCTCAGTCCTTCTACATATAGAACGTCTTTGATCATCAAGGTGTCTTTGCTTCCTATATCCCCTTTTCCAAGAATTCTTCCTTTGTTGTTGTCACCATAGGTAACAAAGCCTTGTTCCTTTTCTTTAAAGTTTGTAAATTTTGTTATGTCTCCTGTCATGTGTTTTGAGCAACCACTATCAAGACACCACATGACTTTTCTTGATTTTTGTACTACCTGCAAAAGAAAGGAACAAACAAGCTATTTTAGGTACCCAACTTCTTTGTATGGGTCCTTTTGGGTTAGATTCAAATTATTTAGCAACCCAAACATATCTACCACTTGGAACACCATAATGCTTAATTTTACATTTATTTGAAGTATGACCCTTTTTCATACAATAAAAGCATGATGCAACGTTTGTGTTCCCATGAGATGTTCCTTTTTCTACCCATATTCTACGGGTTCTAATATTTTGTATAATTTTAGGAACATACTCATTTTTAACAACCTTATTTTCATTATTTTTGCTACATTCTCCTAAGGTTGTTTGTTCAGAAAAATATTTGAATTGTATGCAAGACTCACATTCATGATTAGCAACATATTTTTCTTTTTCATAATATAGCACTTTACTTTTCAAGTTCCTGATTTCTTCTGCTTGATATAAAAATTTATTTTTCAAATTTCTGTTTTCTTCAGATGAATTTGAAAATTCAGTTTTCAAAGCATCATTTAATTTATTGAGATTTTCAGAAGTAAACTTCAAATTTTTATTTTCTTCAAGAAGGTTGTCAAATTCATATTTTAAATTTTTAAAATCCTTTTTCAGCTTTTTATGAGAAATATTTAGTTTTTCAGATTCAATCAACAATGCAGCATATGTTTCATGCAATTCATCTTCATCAACCTGACTATTATTATCAGAATAATGTGAGCTACTTACTTGGCTGACATTGTCATCATCTGCCATTAAACAGATGTTGGCTTCTTCATCTGAGTCGCTTGAATCTGAAATGGTCTCATTATCGTCTTCCCATGCAATGTATGCTTTCTTTTTCTTGAAGAATCTTTTCTCCTTTTTGTCTTCACCTTTCTTTAGATTTGGACAGTCTGCCTTTAGATGCCCCTTTTCTCCACAGCTGTAGCATCGGTAATTTGAGGAAGATGCTTGATTATCTTTCTTCTCGTACCTAAACCTTCCTTTACCTTTAGACTTCATAAATTTGTTTAATCTTTTGATCACGAGGCTTAAGTTTTCCTCATCGTCTGAGTCTTCATCTTCCGATTTACCTTTGCTTCTATCAACCTCTGATTTTAACGCCAAACTCTTCTTGTTGGTTTTGGCTTTAGCTTCTTCTTCATCAAGTCTTCCAAGATCTAATTCATGTTCCCTCAACTTTCCAAATAACGCTGCCATAGTCATGGTGTTGAGGTTTTGTGACTCCGAGATTGCAGTCACCTTAGGTTGCCACGACCTGTCTAAAGACTTCAAAATTTTAATGTTTAATTCATCAGTATCGAATGACTTACCCAGTCCAATGAGATGATTGACAATGTTGGTGAAGCGTTTTTGAACGTCAGAAATTGTTTCTCCTTGCTTCATCCTGAACATTTCATACTCTTGAATCAGGGAATTCTTTCTTGCCCTCTTTACGTCATCTGTTCCTTCATGTGTCACTCTGAGCACATCCCACATTTCTTGAGCAGTTTTGCAGACAGAAACCCTATAGAACTCATCAACAGTCAATGCTGATGCAATAATATTCCGAGCTTTAACGTCATTCTGAAATCTTTTCTTTTCTTCAATGGTCCATTGACCACGAGGCTTTGGTTCCTGTATATTGTTAGTAGGAACAGAAGCACCAGACGCAATAACATCCCAAATTTCACAATCAATAGATTCAATAAATATTTGCATCCTTACCTTCCAGAATGCATAGTTCTCACCTGTGAATAGTGGGGGTCTATTGATTGATGCACCCTCTGCAAAGGTTTGATGTGATCCTGCCATTTGAATGACTATCAAAGCAAGCTCTGATACCAATTGTTAGAATCGCTGCAGCGGAATTATTAGCGTGGTAATAAACCAAGAGGGGGGGTGAATTGGTTATATCCTTTAATTGTGCCTTTTTAATATTTTTCTCTTAATTTCTTACTAAGCAGATAATTAAATGTAAATAAGAGAGTAAGGGAAAGAGAAAAATTGCACAGGTATTTTATCCTGGTTCAGATCACTAGGATCCTACGTCCAGTCGCTTATCTCAAACAAGATAAACCTTTTTCACTATCACAAAACAATTACAAATATTAGTCACACAGAAAAATAATTTGTAACAGTTTAGAAATTACCACCTCTCTTGAAACCACAAGAGATGAACTTACACCTCCTTTGAATCTTCACAAAGGATGATCACCTCCTTCGAATGCTTCACGAAGGATGATTCTCTTCCAAACACTTCCTCAGACACACCAAGGATGATCAAGCTATTCCTCCGTCACCGCAGTACCACTTCAGGACTTTGCAGACAAGAGTTTCCTTAGCTTCAGCAAATTCACAGAGTTCTCAAAAGAGTTCAGAGTACTAGAGCACAAGGGAAGAGTTGTTTTTGAGAGAAATAGTGAGCCAATTTATAGACTCAGCCTAATACTCTTCCATTCTACGAAAACTGGCCATCTAACGTATTTAATCGATTAACATAAGTATTAATCGATTAAAATGAGTACAACGGCTAGTTTTTCAAATCTGAAAACCCCAACGGTCAGTGTTAATCGATTATTCTCAGGACTAATCGATTAGCTAATCGATTATTATACACTTTAATCGATTATTCCAGTGGCACTTGGGCTTTCAAGGCCAGCCTCGGTTTTAATCGATTAAAACTAGGTTTAATCGATTAAAACAGAATGTTGACGAATCTCAACAACATTTAAATGTAAATTACAATAATCAGTCATAATACATTTGTGAGCACTACTTTATCAACTTAGATTATTACAAAAGCTTTATAAAAATACATCAATCCTTAATTTGTCTTGACTTGTGCAACTCTGTTCATCATCAAAACTTCATACGTGATTTTTGCCAACAACATAGTCCCTATGCTTATTATGTTATTCTTACATATTCATTTGTATTTGGGCTTAGCCCACATTCTTATTATTATAAATACATTACCCTATGTGTATGCAAAGACACAAGGGAGATTAATCCCAAATATAGTTTTTCACTATATTCAACATAAACGATAACAATCATGTGGGTGCATAACACACAAAATTCATTATATTCCTTTTCAATTCCTCTCTTCTTAACATCTTGCTAGAGCGGTATAATTCTGTGACCTTTTTCTGTCACTAATCCTCTCAACATGGGTATCATGAGCCTAACGAGAAAGGAACTCATTCATGCTTTTGCTGTGGTTCCACTTTTCATTCGAGTACATTTAGAAATTGTGTGCATTTCTTGGTTTCTATTTTTTCCCTGCTGTCACTTTTTTGTGCCAGATACACTATTCAGTCAGTGTTACACTTCACCTCCATGATTATTTTCCAACATAGACACTTTGGCCATCTTTATTCGGGCAGCATTGTTGTCCGCCGCTGATGATTCTCCAGCAAACCTTTTCTGGTTAGGTTTTTTCCAGCCAGCATTGTTGTTTTTGGCTGTTGTTTTTCTGGCGAGTTTTGTTTACCATTGACGGGTTTCTGGCAAGTACTGTTTAACATCGATATTTTTTTGACAATTACTGTTTACCATTGATAACCTTGCTTTTCTAGCAGGTACTGTTTACTGTCAATCTTTGCTTGACTGTTTACTATTTACCATTGATGTTTTTCCAAAGAGTATTGTTTACTCTCAATGTTGTCTTGGAAATACTAATTATCGCCAATGATTTTCACTGGAGTATTGTTTATGGTCATGCCTTCTTACCATTTTTAGCAAGCTTGCCCCATGATATATATGTTCTAGTTTGAGAAGGAGTGTTAAAGATATGATTTGAAAGAACGAAGCCTATTGAAGATTGCTGTCACTTTGATAGAGAGAAAGTCATGTTTGGGAAATAAATACTAGCTTTTTCATTATTTGCTGTCGTCTTCAACAACCAATTGACTTGTTTGTCAAGTCTTTCAATGGTTCTTGTATTGATGATATTTGTAAAAGGCTTATCTCATGATACATATGCTCTAACTTAATGGGGGAGTGTGGAGATAATTTTTTAATTATGTTAGAGATATAAATCGATTATATTAAGCAGGTAGATATGAAATGATTTGATAGAGAAATATCTTACCAAATATTTCCCATTAGTAGATATTATTTTGTTCCTTATTGGATCTCTTGTTCGTTATAGTAAATATTTTGTTCATTATTTCGTGTGTAGACAACATAGAAAATTCATTATATTCCTTCTCGATTTCTCTCTTCTCAACATGGTGCCAGAGTGGTACCATCTTTCATGACCTGACCTGTTTTGTCACTAATCCTTTCAAATGTTACTATCATTAAGCCTTTCCAGCAGAAAGTTGGTTTTCTTTTTTAGAATGCTCATAGTTTATAAATATATATTTGTAATGTTATTGTAGATACACCATGTTTTTTGTTTTCGTATTAAGCAGATGTCTAACCTTTGTGGAATTTTTACATGGATTCTGAGTTATATCTCATAATGTAGCTGGGAGAAGTGATCTTTGCCCTTTTTGAAGTTGGGCTATATTTTGTTTCCTTTTCTTCTCTAATGTGTATTCCCTTTGCATCCTTGAAACACTTATAAATTAAACATGTTTAGGTATACATCTTTAGTAATAGTGTTTTTTCCTGAAAGCTTAGGAAACTAACTAAAAAAATGATTTACTCAAAGCAAGTTGAATCAAATAGACATTAATTTTTTTGGGAGTCCCAATTTTTAGCCACAAACATCATCGGGTTTTATTCTATTATGACTTAAATGATTATTAGTTGTTAAAAACCGTGTGGTCTGCATTAGACCATCAGGAATGGAACAAGGTCACCTAAAGTGTTGCAAATTTTAGTATTTTAACTATTGGTAAAAGTAATTGCGATAATACCCAGTGCTTTTGGCATGTACACGATGTAATCATATGTTAAAACTTGAAATAATTCCCATATTTCATCATCCTACCTGTATTATAGAAGATAGGATGCATTTAAGCAAGCAGCTCCACCAATTCCATTAGTTTAATTGGATTGAACTCCCAGTTTATGAAGTGACTGATTTTTACTTGAAATTAATTTGAAAATTTGATGAGGGTTGGACTTTCTTGTGTAAAATCCTGCTTATATTAGTGTTAAATATATGAGTATGAAGAGTATATTTTTTTTAAATTGGATGTCTGTTACGTCTTTTTAAAGTTAAGGAATCGGAACAATAGGTTGACTTTTCCCTCCTTGATGTATTATTGGTGCATCGTTTATTTTTTTGCACCCATTTGCAGAAGCTGTGAAGGTGACTATTGAATTTAAAAATCCTCTGCAAATCTCAATTCCCATATCTAGTGTTACACTTGTATGCAAGTATTCTGCCAGTACCGATGAAGTGACATCAAGTAAGCTATGAATGTCTGTTATATCTTCTACCATTTATTTATTTATTATTTTTTATATTTACTCATTAGTAATACTCTGTTATGTGTACTACAGATGAAAATGAGTCAAGTATGGAGAAAGATAATAAGGTCGGCCACTTTAGAAATATGAGCTCCGACAATTCCTCATTTGTGGTGTCTGAGGTTGATTTCTTATTAGGAGGTGGTGAAACAACCATGGTGAGTTTGTTTTGTTTCAGACACAAATTATAGCATGGGAGATCTTCTCTTACTAAAATTATGCAAATTGTGTTGCATTACGGGAAATCAAGAAATTTATTTTCCATCTTAATGTTGTGCATATCTCCAATTAAATTGAAGCTTAAGTAGAATGGTCCTAGACTTCTGCCGTGGAAGATGAAGATAAATGTTCCTTTTGGCAAGGTGAAAATGAAGCTCTCAGATGATGTATATCTTTTTTGTTCAGATTGTCTACCTTAAGAATTCAGCTGACTAAAATATTAATTAGAAAGAGAAAAAATGGTGTTCTGTTTTTTTTTTTTCCTTTTATTGTGAAATTTGAGTTTAAAATTTAGGTTGAATGGATTAAAAACAGGTAATCCTACTTGTAGTGATTGTCTATTAGGATGTTAATTTGTGACTTTTAAAACCGATTATTTTTTAGAAATTGTGTGAGAAGTGAAAAGAAAAGAAGTATTAGAATAGAAAACTCTTGAAAATGTGTGCGTGAACAACTGGCATACTGCACAGAGTTCTATCATTATTTCTCTCTCCCTCCAAACCTTCAAAACGTATCTTGAGAAATTGCTCCAAGTTGGAAAGACACCCTTAGCACTCCAAAATCATCAAACAGACTATTCTTTTAGAATGTAGCTGCCTGACAATGGACATAAGAGAATGTCATGATTTTTCCTATTTTTCCCTTGTTAGTCCAAAAATAACTAAGGTTCATACACTAAAAAAATGAATAGGGTGCAATTTAGGGGTTTGGTATCGAGAGCATCTGCACTGTGTATCTAACTGCTGAGCTTCTAGTAGGGAGGGTAGAGAAAACGTGATTTGTTTATATGGGGTCAAAGGCTAGGGAGCGAGATTGGAGAGGCTAGTCTGGGACTTTTGGGAGAGACCTAACTGCCCAGGACATGTTCTTTTCCCGTTGAATTTCCTTTTTCATCAGTCTTCAACATTCATGCATAATACATTGAAATTACTTTGAATTTCCATCTCCTTTTCTGCTATATGAAGCTATCTTTTTATACAATTATGTGTTCATTTGTTATGTGTATGTTCTATTTTTAAGTTATCATTTTGCAAAAATTAGCATTCTGTAGTACTTGTTTTCCAGATCCAACTATCAGCTACTCCCAGGGAAGAGGGTACACTTGAAATTATTGGTGTTAGGTGGAAACTGTCTGGGACAATTGTGGGCTTTTACAACTTTGAGTTGGGTCTACCAAAGAAGAATATTTTAAAAAGAAGGAAAACAAAGGACCTTCCAAATGAGAAATTTAAATTTATGGTGATTAAGGTGCATGCTTTATCCTGCAATTTCTCATTATTGTCTTCTTTCCACATGAATCTCGCAGTCTCTAAGTTTGGACTAAAATAGTTTTTTCTTTTCCAAAATCCCAGAGCATACCGAAGCTTCAGGGTTCCATCCACCCTTTACCTGGAAAGGCATATGCTGGAGATTTACTGCAGCTTGTTTTGGAATTGAGGAATCCATCGGAGTTTCCTGTTAAGGTACCATGTTTGGAGTTAACTTGCTCTAAGAAAACTTCTGAAATAATTTCAATCATAAACTTCCATGTGATTATCAAGATGCTTAATGAGTGTGATGTGCTTTTAATGAGAATATTGCACAAATAAGTATGCTTAATGAGAATGACTATAAATAATATAGAAGAACAAGTATGGTGTTTGAGCAATTATAACAATTAAAAAAGGATGATTCAAGCCCTATTATTAAATACTTCTTTCCTCTCTTTCTTTTCTTTAAGTTCATTAACTTTCCTTTTCTCTTTTCACACCTGTTTTCTCATTTCTTTCATTTCCTTTCTGTTTAATACATGTTGGTCAACATGATTTCAATACCAAACAACACTGTCTCTGATAGGTTCAGGGGGAAAGTATATGTTAGAAGGAATAAGAGGGGCACCCAGTTATAACTGTCTGTGTGGTGGGTTTGTTGTTGTGTCAGACTATTATAAAGTCTGTTTGGGGGTTGTTTTCTTTAGTTGCTGAGTTTTTGGCTAGACAAAGGGAAGGGAGAGACAGGTCCTCTCAAAAGACCTGGTGTTGTGTGTTTTACATTCTAGTGCAGACCAAACTGTCTGGTCTCTTTGCAAGATCATCAAAGAACCTGTCTTGGAGTTCTTTGTGGAAGTAATAAATTCTGGGTACCTATCATTGGTATTCAGAGCCACTTTTCTGGTGCTGTGGGGGTTGTAGGGCATGGTGAATATGAGAATGGAGTCAAGATTGGATGGGCTGGAGAGAATAGTGCAAGAACAGGAACATGAGAATCAAAGACGGTTCCAAAGATTGGAGATGATTAAGGGGCTGACGGTGGTGCTAGAAAGATTAGCATCCTCTGATAAACATACAGAGGATAGTGCTTCTGTTGATAAGGGAGGCAGTTAGGGCAGTCCAAATAATGAAGGAGGAGGTTCAGGTGTGACTTCAACAAAATGGAGATTGTTAGATATTCCTGTTTTTGCAGGAGAGGAGGCTTATGGCTGAACTAACAGTTTAGAGAAGTATTTCTGGTTGAAAGAAGTCAACGAGGAGGAGAGGATGAGGGCTGTTATGGTTGCTTTGGAGGGGAAAGCCCTGAATTGGTTTCAATGGTGGGAAACCTGCAATCCGAATCTCACATGGGAGGCTTTCATGGAGGTGGTTGTTCGACGGTTTCAGCCAACAATGCTTCAAAATCCTTTTGAAGTCTTCATTGGGCTTTGCCAAACTGGGCAAGTGGGAGAGTATATTGAACAATTTGAACAATATGCGGGTTCTTGAAAGGTATACAATAGGATTATTTTATTGGCATATTCTTGAATGGTTTGAAGGAAGAAATAAAGATTGAGGTTAAGCTGTATGAGCCCAAGAATCTTGCTGAGTTAATGATGAAGGCTCAAATGGTGGAAGAAAAGGTTAGAGTCACCACCAAGGGGGAATCTCTCACTGTGCAGCTTCAAAGTAACACCTACAAACAGTTGCCACCTACTCGTAGTTACTCAAAGGAAGGGGAAATTCAGTGGGTTATACCAACTCTAACAGAGGAAATGAAGAGAGCAGTGGCTGTGTGAACACCATCAATAGTTCTCCTGTTGGGACTTAACAAAGAGGAGCACCGGTTAGAAAATTGTCCCAAGAAGAATTGCAAGATAAGATAAAAAAGGGCTTATGCTTCAGGTGTGATGAGAAGTTTGGGCATAATCATACTTACAAAAATAAGCAGCTCCATATGCTGCTTATTTCGGAAGAGGAAATTCAGGAGTTAGTGGAATCTGGTTCCTGCATTCATAAAGAATTTCCAGATTGAAAACAGTTGGAAAGCTGCTACAGCCATCAATACTGAGTTTCCTGTTTTTGCACTTTGTGGACAAGGTGAAACTTCATGGAGGGGATATTGATAGGTTTAGGGGGAAAGTATATGGTAGAAGGAATAAGAGGAACAAACAGTTATAAATTTCTCTGTGGTGGGTTTGTTGTGTGTCAGACTATTATAAAGTCTGTATGGGGGTTGTTTTCTTTAGTTTTTGAGTTTTTGGTTAGACAAAGGGAAGGAAGAGACAGGTCCTCTCAAAAGACCTGGTGGTGTGTGTTCTACGTTCTAGTGCAGACCAAACTGTCTGGTCTCTTTGCAAGATCATACAAGAACCTGTCTTGGAGTTCTTTGTGGAAGTAATAAATTCTGGCTACCTATCAGTCTCCCTGATGGGTAGTCTGTTGTTTCTCTCTTGCAAAATTGAGTCTAGAGCTCTTTAGTATTTTTCAGCTGCTAATCAGTTAGTTCAACATTAAAAGGAAACAATAATCAATTAGCAACATAATCCTAATCACTTAGACTGACATATCTGAACTCAAAAACCGGTTGAATGGATCTAATCAATTTTCTGTCCAGCTTTAATTGATTATGAAGCTTATGGAACTAACCTCATCAATTGGCAACTTGGATCTGATCAATAAGGAAGCTCCTGCAGACCTCATTTTGCTCTTTTGTATGACATAATTGATTAGAATCCCCGTTGTCATTTTGAGATTTCTTGTTCTAAGGGATTCAACACCAAAGTTTTTCTCTGATATTCATACTTCAAAGATTTAAGGAATAACTATATTTTTAGTCCTTAAACTATAACGTGATTTTGGTATTTGTTCCTATCTCAAATTTTGATCCTGTTAGGTGTTAGGTCCCTATACTTAAGAAATGCATGAATACAATTATCCTTTTTTAACGTTATTAACTGTTTTTTGGTGTGACAAACAGCGAAACACGATGACCTTTTAAGACGTTGACAGGAGGGGAACAAGTGGACTGCATCCAATGTGATGTGTCGTTTGTCTTGTCAAAAAACAATTAACGGTGTTGGGTAAAAATGACTGCATCTATGCATTTCTTAAGTATAGGAACCTAAGATGATCAAAGTTTGAGATAGGGACGAAAACTAAAATTGCATTATAGTTTAGGAATAAAAAACATAGTTAATCCATGATTTAAACTATCTTTTAAGATTGGTTAGCCTCATTTTATCAACATACTCAAGATTTTTCAGAATGTTACAGAAAGAAAAACCTCAATTTTTACTTTGTCCTTTCAGCATTGTTAGAACATCCATAAGAGAGGTTTCTGCAGACCCAATATGGGATATGCATGCATGATCCTTGAAAGCTATTGTTTTAAATGTTTTGGGTCCCCATTTTCAAAAGCTATGGTCTGTCATTATCATAGGTGGTGATGATGTTACAGTGGTGTGACATTTCATTTGCACATTCTCCAAGATAATGATGATTGAAGTTAGGTATTTTAAAATAGTGAGGGAGCAGAACTTGAAAAACGCACAATAATAAACCAAAATAATAATAAAAAGTACTATGTTCGAAGGACTATAAATATTTTTAAGCCAATATTTATGTAGCAATTACTTTTAAAATATGTGTATATATATAATATGCTAATGAGAGAAAAGTATTTAATAAAAGGAGTATTTATTATTTTGAAAAAACGAACTATTAAATACCTGCTATTATATAAGGATATTGGATGCATTTTAGTAAGATGCTTTAAATGTTCTTTTACTAGTTTCCTTTTTAGCACGACCTTGTATTGGGTTGAACTTCAGATTTTTCTTTCTTCCTCCTTTTTCTTGCATACAGTTTTTTTCTTTATACATTTTCTCATTTGTGGTTTTGGCAGAATCTGAAGATGAAGATAAGTCATCCCAGGTTCCTTATAATTGGGAAGCAGGAAAATATGATGTCGGAGTTTCCTGCGTGTTTAAGAAAGAAGACAGATTCAGTAGAAAGTGTTATGCATGATAATCCTAATATCAATACTGACACAGTTTTTTTGTTTCCAGAGGTCAGTATTGTCATGTCGTTCTAATTTGGCTCCTGTTGACTTGTTGATGACATGGTTTACACTTCATTTCAGGGTACATCAGTTCAAGGTAACACACCCTTCTTGTGGCCGCTTTGGTTTAGGGCTGCTGTTCCAGGTGATATATCTCTTTGCATGAGCATATATTATGAGATAGGAGATGTATCAAGTATCATCAAGTATCGCACTCTTCGCTTGCATTACAATGTGCAGGTTAGTATAATGAACATTGAAGGAAACTTTTGGGCTTCATTGGTTTTATTTTCTTATATGGTAACTAATTCTTTTTTTTTTCTTTTTTGGTGGCTAGAAAATTTTATTGAATGATTGTGTCTTATGCTGCGTTATGAATTTAGAAAAAATGAATCAGTTGCATGCATGACATAGCTCTCGTTAATTCTCAAGTACCAAATTTTGGTGGTTGTAGGTGTTACCATCATTGGATGTCTCATTTCAAATCTGTCCTTTCCGATCAAGATTGGAAGAATTTCTTGTTCGATTGGATGTTGTTAATAAGACTAGCTCAGAAAGTTTCCAAGTTTGTCAGTTGTCATCAGTTGGTCATCAATGGGAAATCTCATTAGTTGAAGCTCCGGATAGTATTTTTCCTTTACAATCACTGATGGCTGGTCAAGCAATATCATGTTTCTTTACACTAAAGGTTTGTGCTATAGGTTTTGATATTTGTGATTCATCGTTTTAACATAATTTTTTTGTTATGAAATTGGGTTTCATTTGAGGGGTTCTATTAAATTGTGAAAAGATGGATAAGTAATTTGTGAATTAGTTTAATATAAATATTTTATCAATGATGTATACGTTAAACATATAACTTATGGGGGTAATTCCAAAGGCATGACTTGAAACAAAATGTTGAACAATATGAAGCTTCTTAGTGGTTATTTTGTTATGCATATTCTGCAGCTTTTGAGACCTAAGGCTGTATTCACTTCCCTGTATTTACTGTTAATGTTACAGTGGAAGGAATTGCGAGCGATTTGTGTGTTCCTATATGAGGATTTGAACATGAGTGTGGGCGACGATTTGCGGGATGGGTGAGATATACTGTCGTTGCTGTGGAGAGGAGATTTGCGAGTGAAGTGGTAGATGATGGATGTTTTTACAAAATTGTCCCATACAATTACGTATAATTTCACATTACAGGCTACTTTTTGGACTTGCCAGGAGATTCCTGTGTTTTGTTCTCTGCATGTCCATGGGTTTGTGAG
Organism: Vigna reflexopilosa; assembly: GCA_027742785.1. Classification (NCBI taxonomy): domain Eukaryota; kingdom Viridiplantae; phylum Streptophyta; class Magnoliopsida; order Fabales; family Fabaceae; genus Vigna; species Vigna reflexopilosa. Next base: position 5,644,215 of record CM050914.1, on the reverse strand, counting down.
AGCAAGGAGAAGGGTTTTTGCGTGAGAGGGGAAGGTTTTTGTGGTAGATTGGAATCGGTTCCATAACCAATTCCATGACTTGATGGAACCGATTCTAAATCTCCTTTTGAAGTTAGTGTGTTCTACATTTATTATATATATAATAAATGATATTATTATTAAATAATAATAATAATAATAAATATTAATAATATTAATAATTAGAAGAATATATAATAGTAATAATAATAATAATAATAATAATAATAACTATAAGGACAAAAAAGTAATCTTACATTTTAACCTACTAAAACATTTTCTTTATTCTATCACATCCATCAAATCTTTCACAAACTTAAACTTTACCCTTAAATCCTCTCATTTTCATCTCCAAATCCCTTAAAAGAAACACAAAAGCTTTACCTTGAAATTCATCTACTTACTCTGTCTCAAATCCATCATCACAGGTGAACACAAATGTTTCAGACCTATAACTATGTTGTTTCAGAAATACATTATTGTAGAATTTTTTCTTTTTTTTTTGTGTGATGGATAATGGTGGCAAAGAGAATACGAAATTGATCTTTAATGCAAAAATAGCCATTAAAAGAGTAGAATGATTGATAAGATGGAAAATTTTGATACAGATATTTAGGGATGGTCCGCATGGTAATATTTTAGAATCTGCATGTTCAAATGCCTAGTTATCTGACCTTGCCTGTTTTCACTTGATTTTATCTGAAAGAGTGTGCTTGCAAACTTGACTTTGGATGATCTTGATTTAACAAAATTGATTTTGTTTGAAGTTATGAAAACTTTTATTTCAAATGCAAGTTAGTATTCAAACTTAATATGAATTGCTCAACCTATAATAAAAGCTACATTTTTCACTTCGACTCAATCATGCTTTTATGTCCAAACTTGATTTTAACTTCATGCAAACCGAATTTTTTTATAAAACCCTGTTTATATTTTCCCAACTCACGTGTGGGTAGTTCTAATTCTCCATATTATGTTAGCAGTATTATTCTATCATGTATCCTCTGTTTATATGCTTGTACAAAATGTTGTTACTAGTTGAAATCTGTATGCTCGTGTATGTGTGATTATTAAGGTTTCTGAATTATGTTATCCCTTGCCCTCAGAAATCAAGGAGGCTTTCGACATTTGGGGATGACGTGTCTACATCCCCTGTCAAAAGTGATGCAATATTGGTACCCCAAAGCATAAAGGATATAGTTTATGACGTAAACAGTGCACCTTTGGTCAATTTCCACCATTATGAAAGATTGCAGCAGGAAGTTTCATACAAGGTAGATGTTGTTTTTTTTTTTTTTCACGATAAGTCCAACCAAAATGTATCGTTTTTGTAATTTGAATTCCATATCCTTTTGGCTATGCTTGATTGTTCTAGTGAAAGTCGGAGGGTAGAAAGCAAATTATGGTATTAAAAAAATTCTTAACCAAGACTTAAAATGTAATTTATTACATTTTTCTTTTATACCCTAACTAAGCCAGAGTAAAGTGATATTCTCTGCATATTTTCAGCTGCTCAAGCTCATACACTTTTTCTATTACCATATTCTTTCAAATAACATGCATATTTAAAGTGATTTTCCTTGCCCATAAATTTACATTGGGTTGTATTTATCTTCTTCCATTCTCAGCCCGTGGTTGCTTCAATGGTACTGGCATATCTGATATGCTCAAGGATGGGGTCGTGCTACTGCACTAATAGTTTCTTTGCTTTCTTACCCTTTTTTGTTTTAGTTATTTTTCATAGTTCATACATGTTTTTGTCATAGTGAGGCCTCAACTTTCAAGTAGGACAAAACGAGTATCAATTTCAATAGCTAAGAGAATATTTTTATCTATTTTTCATATTTTACTACATTTAATTTTTTTTTTGTTGGTTAACTAACTAGAAAGATATATATTTCAATTTCAATATCAGTACAAATATAAGATTTTTTTTTGTCACTTCGACTGCAACAAGCTTAGGTTCTAGGTTTTAGGAATTTGAAAGTTTAAAGGACAAATTTGTTTGCCAGTGTCATTGGACATTTACTATTGACTGTTACAAAAGTCTTGACACTGTTTATTGTTTTTATCTGCTTTTACTGATACGAGCTTCATCTGTTTGTATGCTCAGGGTGACTTAAATACTGTGGATTTTGTATTAATCTATCGGCCATTTAGGAGTAGCGACGATCCTGGTTTCTCCACTTCTTCTTCTGTAATGTCCCATCACGCGTGTCACTTCAGGTATGTTTCTTCCACACATAATGCTTCTAATTTTGACTTCATAATAAATTTTAAATATCCATGTGTGTTATGTACTAGTCCTTTGGTGGTATTATCTTAATACATTTCTGTCTTCTGTTAGTACTGCTAGCACGGGTCCCATTTCATGGCTAGTGGATGGACCTCAAACCATGCATCATGACTTCTCTGCATCATTCTGTGAAATAAATATGAAGATGCATATTCACAATTCATCTGGTGCCACTACTTTTGTACGCATTGACACCTTAGATTCAGATGGTAATAGTGGACAGATAAACAGTGTAAATGTGGTTCAATCTGCAACTACCGATAACCAAGCAGGATGGCACGATATCGCCCCAGTGAATGAACTCAAAGTTGCCTCAAATGCTCTTGAAACCCAACCAGGAAAAGCACTATCATTGGAAAGTGCCTCCTCATATATTTGGTCTGGATCAAGCTCAACCCATCTCCACATTGAGGCTATGTCCTCGGTAGAAATTCCTCTTCAGATCTGTGTATTCTCTCCTGGGACATATGACCTGTCAAATTACGTTTTGAATTGGAAACTTCCATCCAATGGACAGGGAGATAGTGATGAAAAGAGGCAGCAATCAGGCCAGTGCCAGGGGTATAAATACTATCTTACCGTGCTCCAGTCCACGTGAGAAGTTTGTAAATGTTTTTGCTGTTTGTTTATCTCATGCTAGAATCTAGATGAGTTGTAGCCGGGGCTGTACATATATTATATACATTTCCATGTATTGTTAAAATGTCTTTAGGCACTAGGAGCAGTGTAAAAGTTCGGTGGATAAAGTGGTGAAATCAACTTTTTTATCGGAACAAATAAGGACGGTGGCAACCTACAATTCATCGAACAGGTTGGCTGGCGTATTTGGACTGGCCAAGTTTGAGAAAAAAAGGAAGTGTTTTTACGAAGCCTTAACAATTTTTTGCATGCCCCGCGGTTAAGTAGGGATGGATAGAATTGCAGAGTGGATGTGAACAGGTAGTTAAATCAGAGTTTTTCGTCCCTTACCCCTGTAGGGGGTAACGGGTCACCAACGCAAGAATTGGTTACACTTGCATTGCACCAAATGTTTTCAGCGTACTTCAACGAGGATAAGGGCAATTCTTTCTCATTTTTCTACATATCATCCAAGCAGCTCAGATTGCTTAGTTTGAGTCTTGCAAAGTTGTAAGACTGGAAGCCTTTACTAAACTGTAACAAAATTATTCCAATATTAGAGGATATGGCATTTTATTGTTATAATGGCATTATTTCTTTTATTCAGTGTTAAAACAAGTTTCGTAGCGTATTGGCTTTAAACCGAACTCAGTTGATGAGGTTAATTGCATTACTCATGAATTTGAGTGAGAACTAGGTTTCCCTTGTTGGAGTTGAAATATAAAAAGCCAACCATCATATCATTTTGCGAAAGATAGTCTCTACTTTATCATCGTCATCATTTAAAGTAGAACAAATCTCCCGCTTCTATAATGCATTACTTTTTTTATTCAACGTAATTGAGTGTTTTAGCATCATATTTTTCAATTTACCGATTCTTTTAATGAATAATGGCATCGTTTCTTAACAACTTTTCACAAAGAGGTTTTGATGTTTTAATTATAATTATTTTTCTTTAACGCTTCGACATTGTTATATATTTAATAAATTGGTATAATGTGAGAAAATTTAAAAAGAAAATACCATAATAAAACTTGTAAAGAAGTTGCGCGATAAAGCTTACAAAATTGATATAGTTGAATAGTAAAGGAATGAGTTAGAGGATTTTTTTTTTATAAAATGCATTTCTAGAATATTGAATTATTATAATTTTGATTTAAATAACTGAATGTTTCATATATTTCTTACATAATTCACATCATAGACGAACCCTTGATTTGAAAAAAAAAAACAGAGAAGGATGATAAAACAAAAATGATGGACTTTTCATGGCACATAAAAGAATGGGAAGAATAGATAAAAAGTATGTGAAAGCTGACTTGATTTATAAGCAGTGCAGGAGTTACTGTAAACTCTCTGATATTGGAGTTCAATTTATTTTTAATTAAAAATAGTAATACGTTATGTTTGATATGTGATGGGTGGTTTATTATAGCAAAAAAATTCAAATATTGATAAATGTATAGGGAGGATATTACTAATTTATTATTTGACATTTCTTTTCGTATGTTATTTGTTGGTAAGAAGAGATGACATGAAAGATTAAACAATCAGAATGAATTCAATTTATTTATATTTGACAAATATCAGCAATACTCTGATATTTTAAATTTTTAACGTGTATTTTTATCACTAGATAGCATTTATGCAAAATTCAGTGAAAAAATACGAAATAAGACTCACTTCATTGCGATTCACTTAAATCAGTCACAAATGTACATAGAAATGTTACATATAAAAGAAAAAATGTGTTTTTTAAGTAGAACAATTAATTTTGTTGTTGTTTTAGTTTAGCTTTTATTGCTGTTCATTAATGGCATGAGGGGTAATCTTTAATGCAATATTTTTTTATGCATGGCAGGTGATCTTCTACCCTATGCTCACTGAGGTGAAATGCAGAAAGAAAAGTTCTGCAGTGCTTTTTTCCAATCGAAATAAGTGAAACCATAGTTTCATAATTTGACCATTTTTTTTCATGTTGTTAGAAGGTAACTCATGATCTATTATAAAAATTCTATTGTAAATGAATAATGAAAATCAAATAAAATAATATTATAATAAAAAATATTATTTTTATCTCTTTTATTATAAACTACCTCTATTTTTATTTTCTTCTTATATATATTTTTTCAATTATTCATTTTCTATTGTATTTCAACAAATTATTAATACATGTTTACCATATGACATCTAAAAAATATTTATTAATTATTTTCACTTTCAACTCCACCATCTACTCAAATCATGTGTATGCTTATTCATATCATGTAAAAATATCCATTAATTTGATACATCACACTTGATTTTTAAGGTTCTTTGTATTAGATAAAATAGAGGAAAAAGATTTAAGAAATAAATAAATAACAGATAATAGATAACAATTAAGTAAAAATATGTGTGATTTGGATGAATAAAAATTATAAAAGAAATAAGTGAAAAATACTGGTTCACATGCTTAATAAATAAAAAAGGAAGTAAAAAGAAATAAATAATATAAATAATATTAATATTATTGTCATAACAATAAAAAAATTATTTATTATTTTTACTCTATTATTTTGGTTGTAAATAAATAAAATTCGTCCATAATTTCAAATTTTCCCGTATAAATAAATAAAATAATGTAAATGATGACACAAACTATTATTTTTAAAATTCGTAGTCTTAATAAGTTAACAAAATAAATAAATAAATGGGAAGATAAAACAAGTTTAATCATATAAATTTGAACAAAAACACATTACAATTTAAAAATAATAATAGGTGAATTTGGATTTACATTAATATCTTTTCTCTCAAAGTAACTTTTGAATTTAAAAGTTATCGCAATATATTTATCTAAAATATGAAATTGAATTTTTCAGATATTTTCATAATATATTATTGTAATATGCTTTACAGTTGCCTTCAAACCTTTTAAAAAAATCAATCAGATTATATCTGTTATTATTTCAAAAGGAAAAAACAAATAAAAACAGAAATATATGCTATCTATTTGATCTAATGTAACCCAATTTTAATTATCTATATCCTTTATCTTCATCTTTAATCTTCATTCCTTTCTTTTTATTGATTATCGTAAACTCTTTCTTTCTCAATTTTCTTTTTATCATAACACTTTCATAATTTCGTTTAAAGTGAAATCACGAAAACCACGTGAAACAATAATGCAAGACTTGTTGTCCACCACCTCCTCCTGCCGTAGCAACCGGTTTCCGCCATCGTCGGCTCACAGTGTCATCGAGATGGCAGGCTGCGACGACGACGATGGAGCAACGAGCCTGGCCACGTACTTCGGCAACGTCGAAAAAATAACGGAAGAGCTGAACAAGGTGGAGCGGTTGAAGCAGAATCTGAAGAGGTCTCACGAACAAGGCAAGACCCTTCACAATGGTAAAGCCGTGAAGGACCATCGCTTCGCCATGGAAGCTGACGTGGCACTCGCTCTGGAGACCGCGAAGCTCATCAGGTTCAAGTTGGAGACGCTTGAACGCGCCAACGCCGACCACCGGAGACTCCCCGGTTGTGGACCGGGTTCGTCCTCCGACCGGTCCCGAACATCCGTGGTGTTCTCCCTGAGGAAGAAGCTGAAGGAGTCCTTGGACGGGTTCAATGAACTCCGTCGCCAGATAAATGCAGAACACCGTGAGACCGTCCAGCGCCAATATTTCACCGTCACGGGCAAAAATCCCGACGACGAAACCCTCGAGCTCTTGATCTCTTCCGGTGAGAGTGAGAATTTAGTAGAAAGAGCGATTGAGGAGGGTAGAGGAAGAATTGAGGAGACTATTAAGGAAATAAAAGAGAGGCATAATGGGATGAAAGAGTTAGAGACGAATCTGAAGGAGTTGCACCAGGTGTTCCTTGACATGGGAGTGCTGATTCAATCTCAAGGTGAGCAATTGGATGACATAGAGAGCCAGGTGGCAAGAACAAACTCCTTCGTCAGGAATGGGACTCGGAATCTGGAAACTGCAAGGAAGGAGCAAAAGAAACACCGTAAATGGGGCTACTGTGCTATTATCCTTCTTCTGGCAATTGTGTTGTTCGTCGTGCTCTTTTTTGTCAGACCATGGCGAAAGTAACACAACCTACAACATCTTAACCTAATTACCATTCAACATTTTATGTTTTGGGGTAGCCTGATTCATTTCAACATTATTTAAACAAGTCTACAAGTTCACCATATTTAATTACATCTGCTGCGATCAGGGAGACCAAATATGTTGCTTATTCTGTAACTTCAGTTCAGTAGATTTTGGAACTTTATTTTTCCACTCATAATTTTTTTTTCCTTTTAAGATATATGTATATTAAATTTAATATATATATTATTTTTTTTCTTACGCACAATTTGAAACTGTTATATTAGTTTTCTTGATATTTTATAACAAAAATAATAATAAGATGAGACACATTTATATTTATTTAACACATATTAAAAAGATTCGTATGTAAATATATTATTATTTTAAAATTCAATTTTAAATTGAATCATTTTTTTTAATTATAAGATTTTCTATTATTTTAAAAGGTTAAATTAGTTAAATTTTAGAAATTATTTTTGTTTTTAGTATGCTTTTATTTTAAATTCAAATAAGATCTTATTTTATTTTAAATAACAAATCTTTTTAGATTTAAGGTATTAATGTTGTAGTTATACTATTATTTTAGAAGTAAAAACAAATTGAATAATTTGTACTTTCATGTTAATTTAGTTTATAAAAAAATACATCCTCCGTTATTTAATGACTCAAGATCACATTTTTACCTGACCTGGGATGATATCATAATTCCATCACTACAAATACCATTTTAGGCATTTTTTTAATCTTTAAATAGGAAAAATGTTAAAAAAATTAATAACAATAATAATAAAATAAAACAGAAAAATTTAAAGGCGAATGAACCAAAAAACTATTAATCCATAACTTTTATCGTAAGAATTCCTAGTTTGGTAATTATGAGTTAAAATTTTATCGTAAATGGCAAATTAATCAAATTATAAGTTATTTGAGTTTTAATTCCAATTCCTTTTTAATGAAGCAAAAAAAAAATACCGAAATTTCCATGACGTGAATATATATACCTGCTACTTTTATGTCCTAGGGATATAAATTGGCACGTGGGATTAGTTTAATTATGATATAAGCTACCAATTAATCACTCTATTATGTTTATTTGTACTCCTCGTTTCCTTATTTATTTCTTTATTTAATTTTTCAATTTCATTCTTGAGATTAAAAAATTAAAATATAAAATGTCTCATAAAAAATTAAAACTCTTCTTTGTTTTATTTTTAAATATTTCTTATTTCGTTTTCCTAAATAAAAATTAAAACCATCGAACTTTACTTTCCTTTTTCATGTACTCAAAAAATGATAAAAAGAGGTTTTGTTTTTATTATAAAATGAAAGTACGTGGCTGAATAATTTGACTGATTAAAGTTTTTTTAATAGCTTGTATATAAAATGATCATTATGTTTAACGAATACATTGAAGAAAATAGTTAGAAGAGCATTAATAAGAACATTAAAATTAAGCTGACGATAATTTTTTTTTCACGTTTAATTAAGTAAAATGAAAAGTTAAGAATTAGACCATACTAGAAAATTTCATATTTGGTGATAATTTTTTTTATAAAACATTTTCAGAACTTTTCAAAATTTACCAGAAAATCTACATACATTTACTTTTAAGAATTTTAATACAAATTCTAAAAAAGAAATCTTACAAAATAAAAAAAAAATAGGGAGAAAATACAAGATGGAAGAGAGAATATAATTATTTTTAACTTTATATGAAAAATTAATCTAATTTTAGTAGTCGCTCTCAATGATGTAGCGTGTGGATAAGAAAACATTTTAAACATTCAAAGTTGTCATATTTTTTCCAGTTTACTTTTTAAAAGAGTTAAATGATTTTCCACCATTAAAAAAATTACAGTCTCAATCTATAAGTAATAAAAACTTTTATTCTTTTAATATAATTAATGTAAAATTCAACAATTTTATTATAGTAATATTTGATAGAATGATGATATTAAATTATTTTATATTGTCAATACATAACCTATTTTTTTAAAATGTATTAATTAAATATAATATTATTTATCACAATGAAAGTATAAATAATTATTTTTGTTTTTATGTAAATTAAAATAAATATACGTTACTTTGTTTTTAATTTTGCACTTGATGTATGAAAAATTTAAAATGATTTCAAACTTTTTTTAGATGAAAAAAATAAGGTAAATTTGGTAAATACAGTAAAATCAAAAGCAGTGTGGGCACATATATAATGAAATGAAATAACCCCACCAGCTAATAAAATAACACATAGTTTTGCTATACCACCATTTTTAAAGTTAATTTAAAGATCTAAAAGTTATAATATTTTATAAAAAAAAAAGGTATTTATTATATACATTAGAAATGTATAAGTGTTAATATTTATGTATAATATATTATATATCATGACTTTGTTTGGTGTAATATATATATTGTGTGGTACAAGTCTATTCATTAAAGTTTTCTTAATGGTTAAATTAATCAATCTTTAATGGTTATCCAAACCCTTAGGACAAATTAAAGAGGTATTTAAAGTTGGAACATTCCTGATATGATGCAGTGGTAACTTTTCTATAGTCAGAGTCATTTTATACGTAAAGCTCAAACTTAAAATCCAAAGATTAACATGTACACTTGGACCAATCACACGTATTACTTGATATAATCCTATGTAAAAATTTTGTAATCACAAACTTAATAAATTTTAGTGATTTAGTTAATAATTAATTACAATTTTTTAAATATTAAAATATTTAATTTTTTTAATAATTTTTGTTAAAACATTTAACATTTTTATCTCCAATTGTAAAATTAAACATTTTAAATACAAACAAGTCAAGTTCCGTATGTAAATATAAAATTTTAGAGATATCATTATAATTGAAAGAGTAAATAATAAATATACTGAATAAAATAAGTATTAACACATTTTATTCTTATTTTTAGTCTAATAAAAAGAAATATAATCTTATCATAAAAAATTTAATTATATTATTATTTTTACTTTGTTTAAATTCTGTTAATATAATTAAATATGTATTTTATCTTATTAATTATTACATGTTTTAATGTTAATATTAGAGATTATATATTTAAAATATAAAAGATAAAAAATTTCTTTTATAATCATCTTTAAAGTTAAATATAATTAATATTAATTTGTTTTAATATATAGATGAAAATTATTAAACACCAAACCCATATTAATTATCTGAGTAAAATTTAAATAAAATTAACGAAAAAAAATTTGAAGACATCAAATATCTATCACTAACTGCTGTAAGAACTGCTTGGCCTTTATTGTCAATCGTATAAAAAAATATTTAAGTATAATATCAAACCATCTTTTGTTTTTATTTTTATACTTTATTATGTATTAGCTACTTATGAAAGCACATTTAACCTGTATAGTGTGGACAAATAGGGAAATGACACGTATCATATTTGTAACGAGATCTCAATTTACATACATAGATATTAAGATACGATTAAGGTTTAGATTTAATCTAATTTTCATCTTAATCCAATTAAGTTTATCTCAGTTTAACTTTTTATTTAACAATCCAAAACCTGAGTTTGCCTAGACTGCATTAAGGTTGTATTATTAACATTAATATCTCTTAAAAATACATTAAAAAGAATCTTTTCAATATATTTATTACTTAAGATGTACATAAAAAGTAGTTTTTAAAATACTGGAATTTAAAATAATTATAATTAATCTGGTTTCAAATAGATTCCGTTAAAGCATTAACATTTAATTATAATAATTTTGTACTTAAAAATAAATAAAACTGTTATTTTTTAATATAATTATTATGATGAAAATATAACCTTATAGAGCATATAATTCAACAAAATGTTTTGATGTATGAGAAATATTATTGAGACCAACGACCTTTAGTTCTACCATAGTATTATACATTTTCATCTTCTTTGTTATTTGTATTTTCTTTTTTCATTTTTCATATATTTTGTCATTATTTAGTAAGAAAAACTACTACTCTCAAAATTATTATCCACGAGCAACATTTTAATTATAATCTTTATACTATAAAAATCATAAATTATATACACTGACTTTTGAAAATAAAGTCAAATCAATAAAGTAAATCTCAAGATATTTATTTGTTCTAGTTCATAATAAAAATAATGATAATAAAAACAATGATACGATATAAAATTTGAATAACAAATTAACTTAAAAATCTAAACGAAATAACATTGAAGAAAAATCACGACTAATTAAATTCAAAATTTTAATTAGAAAATATGAGTTTTTCAATGTTACCAAAATATAAACTTAGAATATAAATGACCAGAGAATAAATGAAAATAATTTGTTTTGCCTATTTTCATTAAATAAAGGTTCTCTATTTATAAATATGAATAATATATATATATATATATATATATATATATATATATATATATATATATATAATTCAATTTTGTTCTATAAAAATGTCATTTTGGGGACTCGCTTGGAACACAATTTCTTTCGTTATCATTTTTTTAATGATATTACTTGTTATATTTTCTTTTTTTTTTCAAATTCTATTTAAAAAGGAAGACATAAAAATACTTTTAAAAAATAAATTTAGAAAACTACTTGTTGGGATAAATTTTACTAAAAACTATAAAATTTGAGAGTCGTAATTTTTTATTTAATAAATGTCGTTCTTATTTTTTTAATTTGGAATTGCTACTATAATATATAGCATCACGTATACGATGTAAAAAACATTATCTTCAATGAGAGGAATTAGCACTAAAAAAATATCTAAACAAGTTTATGTTTAGATAAGCCTTGTACCGATGAAACAAAGGACCAAGTATTCATAGGAAGCTTCATGTTCAGCAGGTACACGCCGTAGAACACCACACTTAAACCCTAGTTTCAGACAAACTAGCTACTATATACAGTTAATACATTACTAGTTAATGACTTTAAGTAGTAAACCAGAACTCTTTCTCTCAACTATCTTCCGTCTATTTCTGGGGTGCTTCCTCTCATCTTCTACTGTTTATTTTTTTCCTTAGTTATTCTTCAAGTATATATTAATTTTCCAAGAACATTCATTTGACCAGATAATTATCATCTTTTTTCTGTTTCTCTCCCTCTCCAAGTACAAGGGGGTATCCACCACCAGCTTCAATTTCAATGCCACATTAGCCACCCTATATAACACAACACATTTTAACCCTTTTATTTGATATCCTTTTCCTTCTTTTGTTTCCCTTTTACTGTTTATTCCTTCTCTTATCATAAACAGAATCTACTAGAACAGAAAAAGGACCTTTCTTCTTACTTCTTATGGTATTTTTCATAAAAGACAATTAATAAGACTTTTGTTTTCCTCTCCTGTTGCAGACAGCGTCATACAAAAGTCACAACCCTGTTAGAGTTGGATAAGAAAGATTTTCTTCTTTACCTTGTGTTATCTTAAGGCACGAAGGAGAGAATCAATAGAATGAACGACTTGTTATCTAGTTTGTTCTCGAAGGGAAAGCAGCAACAAGATGGGCAGCACGTGATTGAAATAACACAAGGTGGCATGGGCTTGGAGAAGTTCTTCGAAGAAGTGGAATCTGTGAAGGAAGAATTGAAGGAGCTAGAGCGTCTCCACCTATGTCTCCGTGCCTCAAACCAAAACGGAAAAGCGCTTCACAGCCCCAAGGGTGTTAGGGAGCTTCGGTCTCGCATGGACCTGGACGTCGCTCTTGCTCTCACCAAAGCCAAGCTTGTGAAGACTCGCTTGGAGGCTCTCCACCGCGCCAACCAAGCTACCCTCTCCTTGCCTGATTGCGGACCCGGTTCGTACTCCCACCGGACCCGAATCGCACTGGTCGGAGCCTTGACCAAGAATCTGAAACAGTCCATGGAGAGTTTTAATAAGCTGAGGGAGCAGATATCGTACGAGTACAGAGACACCGTGCAACGTAGATACTACGCTGTCACAGGAGAGAACCCTGATCCTGACACCATTGATCTCCTCATCTCTACGGGTAACAAATAATCACATTTTCTCTTCTGAGATAATTCAATGCAGTTTTTTCTAGGTACTTTTAATATTATATATTCTTAATTACAATTTAAGCTTTATTTGAAGAATCTGTGCACTACAAATTAGCATAGAATAGCCAGGTGAAATTCAACTGAGATTGAGGAACAATAATAACAAAAGGTACATACAAAGTTTTGCTCTTTTAGTAAATTAATCTGTTAAAAAACTGTTTCCCTCTTAAATAAGAGTTAAATTCATTCAATCTAACTACTATCTTTTTATATATTCCATAAAAAGTTATTAATGGTGTGATTATCATGTAAACTATAAATTCTTTTTCATTCGTATGATTATCTTGCTCAGTTTTTGGCCTTTCAGTGAGGCCATTTCAGTTCCGAAGTATTTTATCGGAAAAATAGGGAGAAATTGAGACAACAGCTCTCACCGCCAAGTGAGGAGAAAATAAATTTGTCTTCTTATTGTTGAATGCATAACTCGCGATCGGTATGCATATCAAATAGCTTTTTTCTGATATTAGGAATATATTTTCTGTCATTAAATTTATATGAGTCCACATTTAATTGCTTGCGGCAAAAATTTAGCCAGATAGCGAGCATTAAATTAATTTCATGCACAAAGTTAATTAGGTTAAATAAAATTTTGTGTTCTTGTTTTGTTTTTCTTATTTTATGACCTTTTTGACTACTGTTGTGTGAGAAGTGCACTGTGTAAAATTGATTGCACCATGAGACATGTATGTGATGACATTGCGATGGAGCAGGTGAGAGTGAAAGTTTCTTACAGAAAGCCATCCAACAGCAAGGGCGAGCCAGCATCATGGACACCATCCAAGAGATTCAGGAGAGGCACGGCACGGTAAAAGAGATAGAGAGAAGTCTACACGAGCTGCACCAAGTGTTCTTGGACATGGCAGTGTTGGTCCAACATCAGGGTGAACACTTGGATGACATAGAGAGCCACATGGCGCTTGCAAATTCCTCCGTCAGCAAAGGTGTGCATCATTTGCAGGTTGTGAAGAATCATCAGAAGAACACCCGTAACTTGACCTGCTTTGCCATACTCCTCTTCATTATCGTTTTGGTCATAGTTCTCCCCATTGTTTTCAGAAGTTGATCAGATTTTCATGTCAAACTGTGTGATCATTGGTAGTGGTGGCAAGGTGAAGAGAAGTCAAAGCTCATTTGACCTTCTTCCCATGTGAAAATGGCTTTCATTCTGTGATCGTGTATGTATTTTGGTAACGTTTTGTATACTTTTTCCTTGCCGCTGTTTAACGACTGTTTGAGGAATTTTCCGACAATGGAACTTTTACTTGCATATGAAGGCTGAAGCTAAAGCACTTTTATCTCTTCATGGCCTCTTTGAAAGAAGGGTAAAGAGAAGAGAATGGAAGAAAGGGTTACGGTGGGGTGATGCTGTTCATGTTAACAAGTGTATATATATATATATATATATATATATATATTCTAGGCGTGACCTATGATTTACCTTGGATATATATTTCAAGTGGTGTACGTGTATATATATATATATATATATATATATATATATATATATATATATATATATATATATATATATTAAAACTTCATAATGTTGTTTTTCAATTGGTTATGTATTATTTTGTTTTCCTGAACTTTATTTAATTCCTTTTGTCTGGTTTTAGCAGAAAACGAAATATGTAACATGTAAGGGGAGAGGGTGATAGATATGCTTGTTCTCGATAACGTATCCAATGATTTTTTGTTTTCCAAAATAATTATATAATTTTTTATTTATTTTCATATGTTGTTGAATAATCAATTATGTCTTTTCATTTTTTTTTCTCATTGGTTTAATTCTAATTAATCATTGGTTCAACCTCAATTGCGACAATTTTACTTATTCTTGGCCATGTCTTCAGTTCAATCAACTCATGATAGAGTTGTGTTATTTTTCGATTAGCGTTAGTCATGATTTTATTAGTCAACTACAATGTTTTTTTACTAATATTAAACACACTTTTTTATTAATATACACTAATTTAATGTTTTATTAACGTTAATAGAAGTTCTTATTTGATCAACATTAACCACATTTTTTTTAGTCAAGATCAATAAGGACTCTCTGCTTTTTCTCTGTGTTTAAAGAGAAAATTTAGTCATCTCTTAATATAAATTTTAAATGAAATACTTCCTATTACATTTTACTTTTATGTTATTCTGATTAAAATCAAATCTAACTACATTCCATTTTAATTAATGAAATTTTATTTGTGTACCATATAAATTGATTGATCAACGAAACCCGGTCAATTAATCACTTAGAACGTCAATCTTTGAAATCTTAAAACAATGTTAGTCGAATTGTCATCAAGTGAGTCAGTAACAATTTGGTACTTTATATATTAAAAGTGTCATAATTTGGTTAACAAGGTAAAAACATTCTTATGAGACATTAGACCAGGATTGGGTCAACCTTAACCAGAAGCACATTTAGAAACTTGTAAATACATTTGTATGGTAAAGAGATAGATGATTGCATTTATTAGACATTGAGAATTAATTGTAATAACAAATATAATTAAAAACTAACTTAAACGTCGGAGTGTGTTTTTGACATATATCCACTCGTTCGGATTTAGATCTTAAGAAAGAAAATCTGATAAGACATTGTGGAAGATATAACAAGAGACGTGACATAAATATAATTCTCGACATCCAAACAGTTTTGAAAAAAGTAAAAAAAAATTAAGTACAAAACTAGAATAAATAATTTAAAGTTCTTACATTTTAAAAGAAATTATAATTCTAATTTTAAAAATAGTTTCATAAATTTATAAAAAATTAATTTTTTTTAAAATTTTGTTTAAAAAATATATTTTGTTATAAGATATTTTAAAGTGAAAAATATTAGTTACTCAATAAACTTATTTTATTCACACTTCGTTAATTAATCTTAAGCAGAAGAGTCTCATATCTCATATATGGTTATTAAGAAATGTTACTAGTTGTTAACGAGTCTTTACAAAGTTTATATAATAATAAAAATAAAAAATGTATTTATGATATAAAAAATAAGTAAATATGCATTGAAGAACGCATTTACATTTAACATTACAAAAGAAAAATGTTGTATTATGGGATAAAAAGAGTTGAAGTTAGTAAATAAGTCTTACTAGATTAACGGAATAAGAGTGGTAAATTGTTATAAATCCATCCACTAATATATATTTACTTTCTACTAAAAGAAATAAATTAAAAAAAATGGGTGATGTTTATGAATAAAATATATTTTAAAATTCAATGAGAAAGGCTAAAAGTCTAATAAAGCTATTCTCCTTCCTATTTACCAAGGAACTATTCTCCACTTGCTCCTCACTGTTGAGCGAGGCAAGCCAACCAACCATGGCAGGCATTCGAATGATAGGTAAGTAACACACTTCCTCACTTTTTGATTCAGATTCTAACTCAAGTGAACTAACCATATTTGTTTTCTCTCCAACGAACACAACTGCAGATATAGCCGTCAATTTCACCGGTGAGGCATTTCATCAAACATTTTTTGTTCGTCATTCGCCTATTCTCTATCTAATTCCAAAAACTGCAGATGGCATGTTCAAGGGAATCTACCACGGCAAGCAATGTCACGTCTCCGATATTGCAACCGTTTTGAACAGGGCTTGGGCTGCTGGCGTCACCCGAATTATTGTAATGTTTTCTTAACCAACCTTTCATGTCTGTAATGTCAAGTTTTATTACGAATGCTAGTTTTGCTTTAATCATTAATTGAGCAAATTAAGAGAAATTCAGAGTTATGAAATTGAAAGTTTAAGAAGATATTATATGTTTCAATTGGGACAACGAGAGATGCTTCGGGTATTTAAATTTAAAGCTGTTGATTGGAGAAAGGATTTCTCGACACCAGTTTGATAACATACATTATGAACTGTGTTTTATGTTTGAATAGTTTCTGATCAGTTAGGACTTGCTTTTTGTGTTGCAGGTAACTGGTGGGTCCCTTGAAGAATCAAGGGAAGCGCTTGCAATTGCAGAAACAGATGGTTTGTCTTATCATTATCGCTTTCTCTTGATGACTTTCAAGTGAAGAATGTGGATTTTCACTAATTTGATGATTTATTGATCAATTATAGGAAGACTTTTCTGCACCGTTGGTGTGCATCCAACACGATGCAAGGTTGTTTTTCTCCTTTAGGAACTCTTCTATGGAAGTGTTTGTAACTATGACTCAGTGTATTGGTTCAGGAATTTGAGGAGAGTGGAGATCCAGAGAAGCATTTTCAAGCTCTTTTGTCCTTGGCTAAAGACGGAATTCAGAAAGGAAAGGTATGGTTATACACTTGTGGTAAGACAACTATCAAACATCTCTAAATTTTAACTAGACATCTAAGATCTGCATAGTTGAGTTCCATCTCATTTGTAATAAACATACTCACTAAACATTGTCATTGTGTACGTTGTTCTCATATAGTTGCAGAACTTGTGTTCTAGTTCAGAAACTACCCAAGTACTTAGAAATAACTGTCATATCATATTTACTTCTCTTCATATGCAAGGTGGTTGCTATTGGAGAATGTGGATTGGACTATGACAGGCTTCATTTTTGCCCAGCAGAGATTCAAAAGAAGTATGCATTCTCACCATAGTCTCAATTAGATATGCGTCATATTCGTTTTCTCTTTCATTGATTTTTGTAATATATTAAAATCATCGACAAATCATTTTTTTTTTTATCTGTGAAAGCAAGGTATTTCGAGAAGCAATTTGAATTAGCATATATCACAAAACTGCCTATGTTTTTGCACATGCGAGAAGCTGCTGCAGATTTCTGTGAGATAGTGGAGAAAAATAAGGACAGGTGAGATTGTTGGATCTCACTGTTTTCAAATTAATAAAGTTCTAATCCTGCAACTTTAATTTATCTAATGGTTAGCTTATCATTCTATTTATATTGTGAAGATAAATTTAATTGTGAGAGTTGACTGTACCATTGCCATCTAGGCTGTGGTATTTCTGCTTTCAACTTCAGGAATGAAGGGGAAAATCAATATAAACGGTTTAAGATCCCCTTATAGACAACGTGCAACATTGAGGCCTTTGACAACACACATGATACAAATATTATTTGCAAAAATAGAATAAGTAACATTGAATTTTATATCTTGTTTACCCTTATTTTTTATCTTAATATACGTCAGCACATGTGTTTTATTCTATTTCTTGTATTTTATGAGATAATCAATTCAAAATGTAAATTGTCTTAACCATTTTTACTTGTACATCAGGTTCACTGCCGGAGTCACCCATTCCTTTACTGGTAGTACGGATGATAGCATTAAGCTTCTCTCATTTGATAAAATGTACATAGGTAAATTCACCTTTTGAAGGATTACTTTTGACCAATTTGAAGTTACCTTGATATGTCTGATATTAGGCTTTTCCTTTTCAAAGATAGGATCTTATTGTTCTAATTGCAATTTTGTTGAGATAAAAAGATGAATATACCTTGAGAAAGATTTCTGTTTTCACATCATTGGTTCTGATGTTTGGATGCTAAAAAGAAGAAAAGGAAACACAAAAATAAACGTAAAATTTATGAGTTCAATATGTAAAGGCTAATTACGTGTTTCTATAGAGGGTATTGGTGTGTTTAATTTTCCTTGTTAAAAGTTGCACAAAATTTCTGTTTCAGATATTGGATTGTGGTGATTGAGTATTAGAAATCCAATTAAGTCTCATCAATATTACCTTGGTTCTGTGGCAGGCATAAATGGGTGCTCTCTGAAGACAACTGAGAACCTTGATGTTGTTAAGGGTATACCTATTGAGAGAATGATGATTGAGACAGACTCACCATACTGTGAAATCAAGAATACTCATGCAGGAATTGGTTTTGTTAAATCTACATGGCCTTCTAAGAAGAAAGAGAAGTATGATCAAGAGTGCATTGTTAAAGGCCGAAATGAACCTTGTTTAGTTAAGTAAGTGGGATGGTTTTGTTTAAATTGGCTTGTGACAAGTTCCTAGTTTATTAACTGCTTCAATATGGTTTTGGCACCATAGCCACAAGGAGTATCTTCTATTCAATGTAACTGTAGTTAGGAAATCAATATTCAAGTTTACTAGAATTGAAACCCCTGGCATGATTTGCTAGTTTTTCCTTCTTGTTACGTTATAAGACTATCCTATACTTATAACTAAATGAATTTAACATTATGCATAGAATTATACCTCTTCTTCAAATAATCATGATTGCAATTTTCCAGGCAAGTTCTTGAAGTTGTTGCTGGCTGTAAAGGCATCACTGACGTGGCTAACCTCAGCAGGACAGTATACCATAACACTTGCAGGTAACATAGCTTGTCTCTAGACTTGGGTCTATTACTGATGGAAGTAAGAACTTGTGCAATTACTAGTCTTTGATCATGCGCAGATACAACATTATCAGATATGACTCATCTAGTACACCAATTTGTCAATTCTTGAAAAGTATAGGATATGATATGTATAGTATTCGTATTGAAAATAATCAAATTAAGATATACTTCTTAAACATTGGTAAATATAAAATAAAAATTATAAATAACTGTCTTCCTAAAATTCAAACAAGAAACATACTTATACATTACCAACTATAAAAAAGAATTACAAGTAATTTCTTAATTTCCCAGAAACAGGAATAGTTCCAATTTATTTTCTCGTTGAGCATTATCTAGAAATAGGATAATATCTGTAACTAGCTCTGGTTTTTCAAGAAACAAAGATTCCATTTCAAGATTTCTAGCAGCATCAAAGCTATCTCGGCATATGCATGACTCCACCAGTGTCCAATGTCTTAGTACTTCCATGCAAGTATAATTCATCTTTCAAAAATAAAAATGCTTATAAACCAATTTTATGATTTAACTTGTTTCTTTTGCAATGGCAGAATGAAGAAACGGGTAATCTAATTCCTACAATTATAAAAATTGTCTTAATTGAGTAAAACATAGTCAACTTATTTGCTTTTCATGAGAAATTGAATATGCTATTACATCCTTTTTTCTATTCTCAACGGTTGTAATTTTTTTTTTTTTAAACATTTATTCCTCTCCATAGAAATCTCGTCAGCCTCTTGAAGTCATTCTTCGCTATAATTCCTACAAAAGTCAGTAGATTACTTACAGGAGTTAACTAACTATAAATTTACCTAGGATTCAAATAGTGAATAATAGAGGGAAGTGCAACTCTTGGTATACCTATCAATTAAGTCTATAAACAACTTCATAAAACGTTGAAGTATCCTGTTCTCTTTTCCTTCATATTTGTACTCTCCGGACTCAAATATAAACGAAAATGAGTCATATATCGTGGATTCAAATATAAGAAAATTTCAATTCCCTAAACCTTATTTAATGTTCCCATTTAAAAAAAAAAGACCTTTAAACCTAAACATAATTATCAATAAATATAATTTGGGGCCAATTTAGGAAAAATATCACTCTATTGTACGAAAAGAATAATATTAAATAAATTTGACTACTATTCTTCATCAGTGTGAAACGTAATTAAGTTTGCTTATAAGTAGTATAATTATAAGTGATTAGATTATTACTACAAGTAATCTATTAACTTTTGCTGGACGAATAGGTATTATAGTGGTAAGTGGCTCCAAATAGAATTTCCCCTTGAGGATGATGAGATTTTAATGTAAAGAAACAAGGGTTTGAAAATGTTTTTCACAACTGTTGAGAATAGAAAAAATGTTGTACTTAAATATGATGACATGATTCCTGTATAAAGAAAATAGTATGCTTCCTTTGACTCATGAAAATAGGTGGACATTAGATTCTAAATCTTAATGGGTGATGCGTGGTTCTCTTGTCCTCTCCTTAAAAAGTTTGCTTTCGGGCCTTTAGTGCACATCCTAGTTTCTATATTGTGAAAGGAATTGGAGAACCATTCACTCATCAAAGAAAAAAATGTTGAATCCCAAAAGTACTGGGTTTATGTGCATACTAATTTGAAGCTTGTCTTGAAAAAAGAATACATGTATAAGGGAGTACACTCTCTAATTTACACACTTCATTGGCTCTTGAAAAATAAAAAATAGAAATGGTCTTATTTACTAACTATTCTCAAGGAGGGGATGAAGTTAATGCTATTCCTATTTCTGGGCAATAAGAAATCGAGAGTTCACTAACAACTTTTGTTTTATATTTAGTCATGTCTAAATCAGTTCTTTGTTTAGATTTTTGAAACGCAGGGGTTTTCAATTTTATTTTTTTTATTTTAGATAAGGAATGCTAGCTCTCAAACACTCTTTAATACTTTCTCTACAATTGGTCGAAATTGTATGGAAATTACAATTTTAGGTGGGTCTCACTTCCAAATCAAAAGAGAGACTCATTAAATGAGAAACGAGACTCGTAAAAGGTTGTGATTTCTGATAAATTTTGGTTAATAATATGGAGAATGTTGCTACTATTCCTCATTTTATGTTTATCTTGGTTTAATAAGTATGTTGTTAAGAGATTTTTGAATATGTATGCTAACCTTTATATCTCTTAAGAATTGACATATCAACGTATTAAATATGTAATAGAGAAAGTTCTAGCAACACTCTCTAACATACTCTTGTATCAGTTAAAAATGTCTTACAATCGCTAAAATTGGGAGAGAGAATCATTAAATGTGGGGCGAGACCCATCAAAATTTATGATTTTCAATAATTTTCAGAAAATGGGAGATGGCATATTCAAAAAATTATGTTAGAGGAGCATGTTGTTTTTCATTGTGTATTGTATCTGATGCTCATGTTGTATGCGTATGATAATCATAAGACGAAGGTGAAAATACAAATCTAGGTCATCAATTTACATTAGGCTTGGCCAAATTTGTCTCGGACAGGTTGACCTCATGCATATTTTTCTTTTTCAAAAAATATAACTTAACTTATTGCTAAGTTGTTAGATGATTAAAGTCTTGATTGATGGGCAGCGTCTCGGACCAGTACTAGAATACCGTCTAATGATTTTGAATACCATGCTGCTTGCCAAATTTGCTCGTGACTCGTTGCCACATGGACTGTCTCTGTTGTTATTCTGTTGGGTGTGCTTGTCCATGTGTATATTTTCCTAATATGCGCTCTGGAGCTCCAATAAAAATATTGCTTTGCAGGATTTTTTTCCCTCATGACTTGGATTCTGCAGCTGATGCACTACTAGCTGGCAGTAATCCTTCTTAAACAGACCTGCTAGTGATTTGACCTTTGCTTTTCTTCGGAGCTGTTCGGTAACCCATATCTACATTTTCTTGAGAAAGCTAAGTGTCCTTGAAATGCAACTGAGATTGTCCGTCCAGTCCTCTTTGGGAAGTGACAAATCAGAACTGATTCCCAGAGGTCGATCTGATGAATGTATGACAAATTATTGTATTTTATTTTAATGAGCTTATAATGTTAAGAAACTATGGTACTAAACCAGAAGCCAATAGGATTCGATATGTCGTATGTAGTGGATATGTTTTTATTGGATGTCATGTCAAGAAGTAAATCGATGGAGGCTGATTGGTGGTCGACCTGCAGTCTCCTAAGTGCTGCTGCCTCCAAACATTTTTGTTGCTTTTCACCCTTTTTTAAGTCAGTAGAGTTCAACTGCTCAAGCCTGGTGTAAGATGATGCAACAGTCACTGTCATCGTCATATCATGCTTTGTTTAAAAAAGTTATTAAATTAACTAATTATAAAACCTGTTGTTGACAATTATGGACATTCATCTGAAAATGTCATATCGAGCAGAGCTATCATGAAGGAATGGATCGTTATTATCAGATTAGAAAATTGTTTAAAGCGACTTACACCATTTTTTTAATATGCTTCCTGTGTCGTACAATCTCAATGGATTTTGGTTGAATCGCTGTCTAAAGTTATAGCTTTTCCTTTGGTAAAATAATAATTTTATTTTAAAAAATAAGTATCAAAAGTCGTACTTTTATTAAAACATGCGTATTATTATAATTATAATTTTTATATGTAGTCATTATATGTAAAATAAAAATTAATTTTATTAATATTAAAAAAATTTAGATTATATATAATATTTTTTTATTTTTCTTTTAATTGTTTTTACTTTTTAAAAAAAGTGAATCTTGATTCAAATGTAGGACTATATATATCATATTTAAAAGTAAGAGTCCATTTAGAATTCGTGCAATCAGGTGATTTGTTTGAACAAACCCATTTGTCATCTTTAATATAAAGTATTTTCTATTTCAATTGGTTAGAAAGTTTACCCTATCATTCTCATTAAAAGAGCCCAAACATATGGGTTATTTGGTAATCATCAGTCTGGATACTACTAAAATTATGTGGAAAGTAATGACGATATAGAAATGACTTGAATTAATCGCTTGCTTAAATGAAAGCTGGTTCGAAGAATTATTGCCTTTAACATGCTCGTAGCCAAGCTGCTTTCCTACTTTCAGCTAGCACTCGTAGCGAAATAGTGGCTCTAGTCTGTCGCCTAGTCTTCCATTTTGTCATTATTTCACCCTCAACAACAGTTTAGGACTTAAAAAGAATTCACTTCAATAAATTATTAGTTGACCAAACTCTGAAAGCTAGCCTTTCATAATTACAAAGAGTGTAATTAACATCGACCCCCATATAGATATGATCGTTAGTTGTTCAATAAAAAATACATTTCACAACTGCCTGAGGATCTACTTACTGACGGGCAAAATTTTTATCGATTAAATTGCTTTATGTTCTGGCACTTGAGACCAATTCCGAGCTTTCAACATTGATTCCTGCATTATCCTCAAGTACTGGAGGAGATGATGCTGTCCTAGCCTCAGCCAAATTCAACCGCAATGGGCGACCTTGTACTTCCTGAACAACGTATCATTACATTCAGAAGGAATGTAGTTACATAATCAGACCGATATCATAAGATGAACTTGAAATTGCAAAATTGATGTACCGAAAATGTTCTTACCACACCATTCATAAAGTCCAAGGCAGCTGCTGCAGACTCAGCAGTTGTAAAAGAAACAAAGCCGAAACCTCGAGATCTTCCGCTGTCCTTCTCATAGACAACTTTGGCACTCAATACGCCTGGTTGCTCAGCAAAAGCTTCTCTAAGACCCTGTGAGTTCACTCCCCACCCAAGGTTTCCACAATAGATCTTGTGAGGGCTGTCTACAAACCCTCTGTAGTTGTCCCTCACTTTTGCCCCCATTACCAATCTTTCCCCGCCTTTCGGTACCTCTGGGAAGTTTACCTTTGCAGTCCTACCACCAACTTGCTGCTCACCCAAACAGTCATTAATATTACCATTCAGGTCACAATTTAAATTAGAATGATCAGATTTCATCAAAGCTTTTAATAAAATAATTTGAGTATTGCTTTTTATTAGATATCTCCAACATCACAATACCAACCAAAATAAGAGAGATCTTCTGGTAGAACAAATTGTCATCCAGAATTATTGTAAGGCAAGGAAAATAATATATATATATATATATATATATATATATATATATATCAAATGATAAGAATGCAAGAGCTACTAATACCAACTCAGCAATTCTGTTAGAAAGGACAACTCAACAATTCTGCTATTGCTCAGCAATATTGCAAATTTCCTTTTTGTACTTATTCTTTTATTTTCAGTGACGCATAGCATTTATGCAGTGCCTGTACATATATACAAGAACTCTGAACACAATTTTGCAGAGAGAAAAGTTCCTCATTCTCTGTTTTTTTCTTGAATCCCTTTATCTTTATTTTATGTTACAATTTAGAGTTCTGATTGCTAAACTCATTCATGGAAAGTTACTTGGTTCTTGTGCTTTCAAGTTGACTCGTAGAGATCCTTGGAATGTAACTCAATATAAAACACAAGATCACTTTACTAAGTTTCTAAGGGGACAGAACTCATTCTGTTGATGGATCCCCAGCCATCCTTGAGTCAAGTCTTATTTCTTATTATGAAGCGAGAAAGACAGATTTTTGGTGATCAATCTAATCAGTCCAAGGCAATGGCTATTACTGACAGAGGAGTCTATAAGAACAATATTGCCAGCTGTGGAAGAGGTTCTGGTTATGGAAAAGACCATATACCTCAAAAGTGAAGCAACGGAAGAGGCAATAGTTCTAAAGTCTGCAGTCCTTTCGGAAAAATAGTACCTTTGATACTTGCTGCAGAGAGTATGGTTTTTCCCCTCATTTCAAATTTAAAAATCAGAACCATGTTCAAAGTTAAACTAATCAAGTTTTTCAAAATCGAGATTTAGTGAACAAGATCGTAAAATTGAAAGGCAGAGATGCAGCCTCGGCAAGTTGGTTGTACTCCTAAGCAGTGTCAAGCTTTGTTAGCACTATTACAACAGTCTAAATCTAGTAGCAGTGTTTCAAATCAAGTTTCAGTCATCTCTTCTACATCAACATCTCCAAACATATCAGCACATATTGGTAATGCATCATTTCCCTCATTTCATCTTTGGACACTTGATAGTGGTACCACTGACCACATTTGTTTATCTTTCTCTTGTTTCACTTCATATCACAAAATTAATCCTGTCTGTATCAAGCTGCTAAATGGAAATCAAGTCACTGCAAACTATTCTGGAAGTATTTTCCTCAATAAAAATGACAGAAACAATGATCAGTACATTCCTTGTTTTTCTTTTTATCTTCTTTCAGTAGCAAAGTTAATCAATAACCTATCTTGTGTGCTTACCTTTGACTCTGATAAATGTACCATTCACTAATCTTTTTGAAGATGATTGATTCTGCTAAGATAGCCTTTATATACTCAGGGTGCCTTCTTATCAAACATTCCAATTCAAATCCATCAATACCCAAACCTCTAGTACTATCAATTTCACTGCTAATAATATAAGAATTCCTTGGTATTTTTGTCATCTTTCCAACAAATGTACTGATGTTGTCAAGAACAAATATTCTTTTGTTAAATATGATAAGTCATGTTTGTGATGTTTGTCATTACGCAAAGCAAAAGAATGTTGCCTTTCCCATTAGTACATTTAAATCTCAAAAGTGTCTTGATGTTATTCATGTTGTTATCGGGGGACCATATTCAATACCATGTACTCACGATCATAAATATCTTTTAACCATTATTGTTGATTTTTCTTGACTGATTTCTTTGCTAATAATGGAATAGTGCACCGACCTTCATGTGTAGAGGAAACATGGTCATTTCTCTTATTCTTCAATTCCTTATCTTTCTCTCTCAGTTATCTTTTTTTCTGTTAACATACTAACTTTTAACCAAGTTTTAACAATGCACTAATTTATTCTGATGGAACTTTCCCGTAACTTCCCTTTAACCCATTTTGCAATGTAACCTTGGAAACTGTTGGCTTGTTAGGATTAATTTCTAATAAACACTCTAGGAAAAGAAAATAGAAAAAAAATTAAACAAGATTCTCTATAAACTAAAATTAGTTTATGTATAAGTTAAAAATAAGTTATTGAAATATTAATGAGGTAACTTTTACAACCTCTACAAATTAATGTATGCATATACTAATTTTACCTCAAAAGAATATTTTATTTTCTTCTATTAACTATTACATGCCAATAGTACTTATCTGGGATGAATTGTGCTAAAATATCCTCATCTACTTTTTCATTTTGATGATTGCATCATCAAGTATTGCCAAGACAATACTATTTATTAGGAGGACACAACAGGAATAGAATGTATAATATTTCTTTGAAATGTGATAACAACCATCAATATGATTTTTTTAACGCTAAAACCACAATCAATACGAAATGGAGGAATTAGTAAATAGTGCCACAAGAAAAGAAAACCCTACGCAAACTGGATTTTTTCCCATTTGTCGGGAAAAGTGAATCATTTTCCCTTAACTCATTTTCATAATATAAGTACGTGATCATTCTTTGACAACTCAGTAAATCAGAACAAACTCCTAGGAATGTTTATCACTACTTTGATTAAAGACCGTTGGAAAAAACAAATTATTGGATTAGAAAAGCAGCTAGTCCTGCTGGAAATATGATTATGAACATTGAGTAAATGAACTATTAAAACGTTCTAATAATACACTCTCACACTCTTTGCAACATATTTTCACCTGTTGATTGTAATTCAAGTGTTCGCTTGTTTGGGAATGAAACCTGCTAAATGGAGAATAAGACCCACACATGTGGTAGGACCTCCATGAACTGGAGTGTAGAGGGTGTTTTACTAGCATCTTTCAATAACAAAATTATATAGCAGGTAATGTACTGAAACTTACAGAGCCATCAAACATTCGAATTGCCTCTTTAGCATCCTCTACACTTGCCATTGTAACAAATGCGAATCCCCTGCTTCTACCCGTGACACGATCATACACAATCTATAAAATTGAATCAAACGAAATACGGACCAGCATTAGATTGCACCATAAACACCTTAAATTCATCAATCAAGTAGAAAAATAAGCACAAAGGATGAAAAGGGACAATAAAAATAGAAACCTCAACAGACACCACGGCGCCAGCTTCTCCAAAGAGCTCTGCCAATTGGGAATTAGTAATCGAATATGGCAAGTTTCCAATATAGAGCCTCCCGGCATCGTTATCGTTTGAGTCTGAAACTTTTCGCTCTTCCTCTTGTTTTGTTTTTTCAGAAGTTTCTGTGATGTCTTGACCCACTTCCAAACCATCGAAGGTGGCGAACGGTGGGGACAGACGATGAAGTGGGAGAAATGAAAGACTGAAACTTTGGGACTTGTGGCTAAGATTGGGCGGCTTTTGGAAAGTGGGTCTCTGAAGGAAGTTGGAGGTGCGTGAAATGGAAGAGTGGGTGAGGGAAAGGTTGTATATTCTGTTGCAGACAGAGGAGGAAAAAGAAGCTGCAGGAGCCATTTAGTGTGTGAGAGAGAAAAAAGGGCTGCTTTTTCAGAATTGAGTATGAAATTGGAAGTGAAGTGACACCTATTGTTATTCCTGCAGAGTTAGTTAGCAGGATAAGGTTCCTTTGCCCTGCGAACACTTCCAGATGGTACTCTCACTTCCTTGCATCAATAATTTTTTATCAATTTTTTTACTTTAAAATTGTAAAGTAGTATACACTGTCCCAGACATATAAATTTTGTAATGTTGGATTAAACATTAAAAAAAAAATTTTTAAGTTTAATTCAATTTTACTGACTTATAAAATAAGATTTTTTTTATATATTATAATTTTATTTTATTTTGTTTATTTAAATTTTTCAATAAAAAATTAAAATAAAGATCCCTGTTTCCATTTTGCACGGTTTCGTTATAGTGGAATGTCCAATGATTTTACGAAATTAGTTTCCGAATTGATTCCGTTTTTCTTTGAAAAATGTAATATGTCAGTAATATGGGTCAAGTTTTATGCATCCATTATCATTCATTTTTATACTTGTGTCTAATAAAAAATTGTTAGAATTTCTTTGTAATACAATTACTATAAAAATAATAAAATTATGGAAAATTTTAATCGCCGTTGATAATCTTATTAGTAGTTGAAAAAAAAAATGAAATAATAAATACTATGAGAATTAGCTGATAAATTAAAACAACAAATCACGAATAGTTCAAATCTCAGAGGAAGTTGTGGGAGTAATTTGTTTGGCGGATGCGTAGGAGATGGTGATTTGGCAAAATTTGAACTATTATGAGACGTCTTTGTCCCACTCCTGCGGAATTGCATGTCACATGAAAATCGAATTAAACTCAGCAAAGCACAAGTTTTAGTATGGCATCTAACAATTGTAATGATCGTGAGGTTTTCAGCTATATTATGCATATTGAGATAGTTTGTTGTACTTGCTATTTTCTAGATGGTAGGATAATAAAATTTTAACTTGCTCAAAAGGAGAAAAACACACGAGTGCCTTGATTTAACAAAGACTACAGGTCAAAGTTGTGCAATACATAGTTCCTAAATACAAAATAGAAAACCAAGTTTAGACTTGGCAGAAATATACATAAATGGAGTTTCATGCTTTTATTTTCACACAAAGACACACAGTTGTCTTCTGCATCAGGGTATCAAGTCATTAGTTTGAACCATGCCAAAGACACTCCCATGCATAAAGACAAATTACTACAGGTACACCGAGCCAAGGATGAGTTGCCTAAAGTTACCATGAGCCAAGGATGGATTGCCAAAGTATGATGAGCCAGGGATGAATTGCCTAGACCAGATGTTAGGACGATCCTACAGAACGAATCTTGCCACAGTCAACACAGTCAACTGAAACAAAACTTCTTCATCTGGTCTCATGAAGAAAGGGTTTGGTGCAGCATTGAACCAAACCCTCCCTCCCTTGATTCTTTTCCTGTCAGACTTTAAGGTTGCAGCAGTTACCTGCTGCTGCAGCCCATTTGGGGGGTATGATCATACCACGCCCACCATCTATCATGTCTGCAAGAGTGTGGACAGAAGGTCCAAAATGATTGAGGGAAAATCTGTCAAGACCTCCCCGCGAATACATGCTAGTCACCTCTGAGCCAGAAATATTTGGACTGCTGCCATTAGTCTCTTTTGATGAATTCAAAGTTCCAGCTTCAGACTGAAGGAATTCAGAACTCTGAGAACCACTGGAATGAAATCGTTCACCAACAGTTTCATGCACTTCATTGCCAGTTTTGCCATTTCCATTACCAGATTTCCTCGTGTTCAAGAAGCGACCACCACATCCTCTCGGTCGCCTCATTGCATGGAGATGGCGAGATTCATGCATATAAGGCTGTAAGAGAGATTTACAACTCAAATAACTACAGACGTTAAAAAGGAAATAGTACTATTTCACAAGTAATCAGTGTCTGATCAGCATCGAATGTGAGTGATTGGATCCTTTAATACAGAAACACCTAATAGATCAAATTTTTTTTCTTAAAAGAACTTTAAGCGTACTTGATATCATAACATAATTCATAGTCATATGATTTCTGCCTGTTAAAATTACAGAGGAATCTGAGATGATTGATCTCATTTACCATTTTAACATTTTAAACTTTTATATCTTTCCTATTTCTTTCGTATAAAATGAAAGAAATAGATGAATAGTATGATACTGTGATACAAAGTTACGTAAGATTCATCTTATGATATAAACTGATAAACAGTCAAACCCAATCGAATGGTAGGTTTTGAACTGTGAATCATAAGATTTGAACACTTATGATAGCTGCAGAATGCACCTAACAAATGCACTATATATCGCCTTTGGTATATAGTACACGTTACTTAAAGAAATAATCGACCACTTTCTACAAAAGTTAGGCCAGAGACCCTATCATAAGTCATAACAACTTTGTTTCAAGGCCAGCGAGGCTGAGGCTACACATTGTTCATTATTAGTATGAGATGAAAAAAAATTGTGATACCTTGCGACGTTTAGTCAATTTGTGATGAAGTACAGCTTTGGCACGGGACTGCCGACGCCTAATGATTCCATGGTACTGCTTAGCATTTACGTAAATTGGTCCATCATCAGATGTCATGTTAAGTGGCAGCATTATACGTCCCTGAATTGTTACAGATGATACCTAGATGATTTAGTAAACAGAGAAAGATTACACTATACTACCAAATGATAACTAAATGAAAAATCAAACGTGAGAGTATGTATAGAGAAGCTTGCTCAAGTAAAAGACAAACCGAAATTTGAGGTGCGTAAGCTGAGAAGAGCCCATAAAATTGATCCGTATAAGGATATTTTGCACATATCTACAAAGGGAAGGATACCAAGCAAAAGCAAAATATGTTTACTCACAAATAAGAAATGCTAAAATATAAAAGTGGTTACTTTTGCGAGAAGATTTTACCATGGGCTGACTAAATCCTATCTCAAAACGAGAGTGAGAGTCAGCTAGTGATGGCTGTAGTGATATGGTTGTCTGAAGCGTCTGCGCATCATCTGACATTTTACAATCATCTGAAGAAGAAATGTCTTATTGGTTACCCAAAGGAAAGTTGATGTGTCAAGTACAGAAAACACTGTCACTTCTAACAAATGAAAAACAAAAGCTGAGTAGTTTTCTAAACAATCATCAATTCCACTGGAGTCCGTGATATAATTTTAGATTCAGAATTTAATCCACGAAAAATTCAGTTTCAAGTGTGTTGGAAGCTAGGACAAGGACCTAAAAGGGTAATCTCATTTTATCTGTCTTACAACTCGATAAACAGCATTTTTTATATCTTTATGGAATTTTGGAAGACAGCATGAGAATAGGGGATAGCTCCTCATGCAGGAATTAGCTTCAACCGTAAAACCAAAAATTTGAAAACAATAGTTTAACACTCTGTGGTTGAATTTGTGTCTCCTACTCTGTGTGTGAAAGTCTGAGTTCATATATCTTATTAACGGTCTTCCTTTTCAACCCATATCAGCTAAACAATGGTAATCAACCATGTCAATTGGATTTATTCCTTGTTTAGAGTGAAATTATGGAACTCCAATATGGACCATTTTGCATTGTTTGAAAATTATAAGGGGCTTTTGAAAGGAATTTGGACTGTAGAAACAAATTGAGTTTGGAGAGATACTATACTACGGAGACGATGTGAGTACGTTAACCTTTTTATTTCATTGAGAATAGGGGTAAACTCTAAAGTCTCGTCTGCAATGTTTTCAGTGAAGCCATTTTTTATTTTACTTTCACCAGTTCAAATCAATTAGCAAAACTCATCACACTCTAACGTTAGTAAATCAAGAAGAAAAATTAAGTTGGAGTCCTTAGATCTTTCATATGTATAATTTATTTCCTTGTGGTGATCCTGACCCACCATTCTGAACATCAAGCTTCCTTTGTTTGCATATCATTCTTCTCCCAACTAAAAATAAGTCCCAAAACAAAGGGGCAGACCGACATATTGAAGTTCTTTTACCATGTTCTGCGTTCGTGGCAAAAAATAATACTAGTTGACTGTACACGTGTTTAAGAAAAAAAGAAAAACTTTTTGCTTTTTCTTTGATTTATCAAACTACATGCAATAAAGCATGTGTTTGTACAGGCATTTCCCACCCAAGAAGGAATCAAACCTTACTAGAAATATTTGGTAGATTCACACGTTGAATGGATTTTCAACATTTTTCATAAACACTCCCCTAAACTGATATCTGCAGCTTTTCTCCCTTTAGATTTTCCCAGCAGAGTTATGACATCATTAACTTTTCTTTTATCATAAAAGTCACCTCACATGATAATCATCTCCCAAAATGTTATGGCAAAAAGATGCACAGGAACTAGTTGTAGTGATATCTGTGTGTATCAGTCACAACTCCAACAGTTAATAATTTCAATTACTAATTTGGTGAAAACCCATGTAACTAAATTGCACAACGCAACTAGAGAGATACATCCACAATTAAATACCTGGAAAGATGGTAAACTGAGTTGTGTGTCCTTTGCCCAACACTTGTTCAGCTCCTCTTGCCGATGGCTTATTAGCAGCATGATGGTTTATGCAGTTAGGAAGCTCCAATGAAAAGGGTTTCATTTGGCCACAAGACTCCACCCCATGAACAGGTTGAGATCCAAAAGCACTCCACCAGGGTGCTGAAGCTGCAGATGACAAGGCCCCCACAGAATTGTGTGCATTTCCTTCATGTTCTTTAAGATAAACAGTTTGCATCGCCATTTGCGCCCCCAGAAGATGATTTCTAAGTTAAACGTATCGGTTGTAGAAAGAAAAAAAAAAGAAAAAAAAACTTCCTGTAAGCAAGGATGAAATAACAACTATCATAGCAAGACAACTAATAAGGCCAAGGGGAAAATACAAATATACAGTTTCCAAAAATCTCAAATTTTCAAGAAAGAAATAGAAAAGAAGGGAGAAACAGTACATAAATAGCATGTACCTCAGATTTTTATTCAGTCTTCAGCATAAACATCAACAGAGAGAAGCTGAAATATACATCAAAAGACAATTTCAATTTCCATGTCTGATCAATAATCAAGTATAACACTAATAACACAAAAAAAAAAAAAAAAGTTAATCAGAGTATTCTAGAAAGCCATCGCAATAATAACAGAAGACTTTAGAGCTTGAAAGGGGACACAAAAGTGAAGATAATTAGAAGAAGACAAAAGTAAGATGGGAATTACAATCAAGAAAAGCACATCCCAACAACTATCCGAACAGAAAAGTACAAACAATAAACCAGATATGAGCATACATACGAAATACAAAACCGAGATACATAAACCAAGAAACCCAGGAACCCAAGCCAGAGATACAAGAAGAAACAGAAAAGTGAAGTTGACAATAACCGTTAACTCCAAGAAGGAGAAGAAACAAAAGGGAGAGACTAACATACGAAAGTCAGTGGTTATAGAGAGTGAAGAAGGAGTAGCAGCATCGAATCCTACGCAGAAATAGATGCAACCCCATTAGGTTGGAGTGATGTCGGCAGTCTATGAAGCAAAAGCACAGAAAGGAGAGAGAAAGTGGAAGTGAAGGGAAAGAAGGGAGATGAAAGCGTACAAGTGTAATGGAAAATAACACGCCAATGAGCTTTGGTTTTCATGCACACCAAGGTCCCTCCACCACCTCTTTTAGTACTATATGAGCCCTTCTTTAATATTATTATATTTTTCAATGAATTATAACACTAACTGCCATCTTTTGTAGTATCTAACATTGATTATACTTGCTTTTCTACCTCACTCTCCTCTTCATCTCTCAGTTTCCAAAACCCAAAATAGGATGGTGGCAATATTTTAAGCACCACCCTCTTCATTTGTGGCAATGTCCCTTAATTTTTTTTTCTATTTTTATATTCTCACTAATGCAAGTTGAGGAGCCACCTTATGCTAAGTTTATAGATATTAGAAAATGTGGTCCTGTTTCTTGAGTGTCTTCAGTGTCTTCAGTTCTCAATTCTGCATGCCTATTAGGCTCTGGTTTGGCCCATTAGATGATGAGAGGGGTCGGTAGCATTATACTATTTTAGTTACACACACCCTTTGATTGCCCCATTTTCGTATTCAGAAAATTTGGTTGCTCAAGAAAATTGTCTAGATCTACCATTTTTCTTTAGTGTTAAGTGCTCTGCTATACGTGAACAGAATTGTTGTTTCCAACACTCAAAAAGTTTAACCGTTCACGCCCTTTGAAAATCAAATTGACTTAACTACCTTAAAGTTATCTATCACTTTCGTTTCTTCCACTACTTTCATTCATATCTGTGGGACACCAAACCATATATATCAATCACCCTTTTCTCTGCTCTTAAGACGCTTCCTTATAACATAACCATTATTTTACTAATACATACACTGTTTTCTTAATTAAACAAACATAATCAGTTGCTCATCTTTCTAGAATCAAATCACTTCAAAAATATTAAGAATCTAATTCAAAAGTTTATGGTGGTAGTTCAATTTTGTGTATTAAAATAAACACAATATATACTTTTCAAAATATACTAAAACATTGATAATTTGATTCTTTTGTCATTATCGTTCAATTTTATAATTTAGCATGAATAACCATGATAATATAAAATTATAATTAAATAGTTAGGTTGGTAAAATTTACTTCTTATATAACGTTATTAATGATATAATATTTGATAGAAGTTATATCAATGTAATTTGACTTTTTTAGTGTATTACTTTTTTTTCGTTATTAAAAGACTTATTAAGAACTCCATATAAAAGAACAGGTAAAATAAGTTTCTAGAATCTCTTAAACTTGGCAATATATATTAATTTGTATCAGAGACTTGTATACCAAATATTTAATAAATATGTAAATTTATTCATGACAGTCTATTACTTTTGAATTAAGGTTATTGACGGTAATGTTGATAGTGTGGCATGTTAGCATATCTGCAAGTATCTAGTTTTTAACTAAGCTTTTCTTTTACTGATTTGACAAAATCGTGGTCTGTGTTTAGAAATAACATAGAGATCAGTGGATAAACTTCGATTTCAGCGATGAAACCAGATGGTTCAGAAATAGCATGGTACAAAGAATGTGTACATTTAAAAACAAAAAAAAACATTTACACATCTAGAACATGAACAAGGCATAATACTATTTATACTGAATATTCTTCCAATCTCTTTGGATTCTTTCACCATAACAACTTCGTACCAGCATTGTTACACTTTCAATAGATTTTTAGATAGAAACTATTGTAATTTGCTTAGCTGGCACTGGTGAAAAACCAGCAATTGTTCATATTTGATTATGTTGGTGTTGTTATCAGGATTTCATGATGAATATTTGACTATTGGCACTATTAGTTCTTAAAACACTCAATCCGTAAGTAATCTCCTTTAGCTTAAGTAGATGAAGTTTTATAGTATTAAAATATGGTAAAGGGAAAATAAAGGGTTTATAAATAGTTAAGAGTTGTCTGAAGAAGGCATTTGAATCTTAGCCATACATGTGTAGATTCTGTTCCCTGCACCTTATTCAACATGTTTTCTATTTAAGGTAGCTCTCTAAGATAACTGTTACTTAGCAAGACCTTCTTTTTCATCTCCTTTTCTTACTTTTCCCCTTCTTTTATGATAAGAGCCTTGTCAACAAATAATTGCACACTATTTAAGTGCACCACTCACTAAAAAGACACATGTGAAGAGAAGCGGAAAGGAAGGAAAAACCATACAGAAAACAAGTACATAGGAAAGGACCACAAATTAATATCCTTTTTCTTCGGTTGCCTCCCTACAAGAATATTCAGTTGTTACTTTTATTTCTTTATTGCTTTTCTTTAAGATGGCATCAATGGATATATCATAATACTAATTATATATGTTTATTGTTCTTTCCTCCTTTTAGTCAATAAATTACTATATCGATCGTTTCTCATTTGTTTTTGTTTGCTGCTTCAGATAAATTTTAGAATGAAATTGCTGAAGGAGTCCTAAAAATACAAAATATATACCCTTAATGTATCTAAATTAGTGGTGAAAATCACTGATTTTGATATCTTTAAACTCTCGTAAGTCATTTTTAAAAATTTGATTTGACGTATGAGTCTGCATTAAAAAAACAATGTTTAAAAAACTAGTGAGATTATTGTAGTATTATTGGTCTAAATAAGTTCATTTATAATTAACCTTTTCTTATATTACAATGTGGTATAAGTATAATATATATATATACTTATTTCAAAACCTATTTCTATAAAACTCTTTAATTATGATAAATTTTATCTTTTAATATATAATTTTACAAATTTGAGGTTAGCTCGGCATATTTAATAATTAAGAAAAATAAATAAGTAATGTTAATACGTTATAATAAATTTAAAATAATAATATCAAAATTACATTATTTGTATTTACTTAAATAAAATAGTTTGATAAATTTGAAATATTTTTAATAGTCTAAAATTTAACCTTTCTTTTTTTATCAAATAAGCTTTCATAAAAGTTAGGAGATGATATTCTGTGAAAGTCTAATAATGTAATAAATGGTACAGACTTAGAGGTGATAATCTCATTTCTTTTTTACCTCCCTAAAGGTGTACACTTTACTCATAATTAATTTCCTGATTATACTATTTTGAATTATCATACATTATCTCCATTTTTTCATATTTGTCTTTAGTCTATTTTTATTGTATCAATTCCAAAATATGTAAGTGATGTCTAAGCCCATCTTAATTGACGTCAAACTAGAGCTTGTCTCATTACCATCTGGAAAATATGTTGTTGGTTGTAGATGGATCTTTGTTATCAAAGTTGGCCTAATAATACTATTGATCCTTTCAAAGTTTGCCTTGTACCCAAAAGTTACACACAAATATTTTCTTTAGGCTATGGTGATACTTTTTTTCCAATGACAAAGATAACTTTTGTTCACTTTTTTTATAGTCATGACTACTCTTCAATTATTACCTCTTTATCAACTAGATATAAAAAATGAATGAAGATTTGTAGAACAAAATTTATATGGAGCAACCTCCAAGTTTTGTTGCTCAAAGGAAGTCTTCTAGATTGATATGTTATCTTCACAAATTTTTATATGTCCTAAAACAATCTCCTAGGACTTGTTTTGAAAATTTTAGCAATGTTGTTCAACAATTTGGTACGACTCGTAATGAGGGAGATCATTCAGTCTTTTGCTATCACTCAAGTGTTGAGTGTTTCTATTTAATAGTGTATTTTAATGATATTGTTCTTACAAGCGGTAATCAATATGTCATCTCCCAAATGAAACAACACATTTATTTATTTTTAATAAAATTTTCATGTAATGGTGATGATGCTTAACATAACCTTAACATAAGTTTATTTAGATATCTAAATTTTATGGTAAATTAGTATACATTTATTATTAGAGATTAAATAATTACCAATCTTTACAAAGAAATGTCATAAGTTTTACTCAACTCTTTTATAAAGTCGACATATTACATTTCACATGTTATTTCTTTCTCTCTTTTTTGTCTTGGTTGTTAGGGGTGACAAAACGAGTCAACTTGATCTACCAAAAACGAATCAAGTCAAACTGACCCATCGAAAAAAAAAGAGAGAGACTAGCAATTGCAATCTATCCTGCCAGAACGAACTAACATGCTGACCCGCCACTTTTTTTTTAATTTTTAAAATCATTTATATATACATGAAAATAATATTAAAAGTATATTTAATCATACAAATATCTTTTAAGCTTTTAGTTAAATAATTAATATTTTTAATTAAATAAATTAAAATAATTATTATATTTACATGTTAAATTACTATATTATAACTAAAAATTAGAAGTTAATTTGTACATTAGATAAATTAGATAAATTAAATTACTATATTAAAATAATACATCATAACTTTTTAAAAAAATACCTTAATTGAGTCCTTTAAAAAATATATTAACAGTGTTAATGACATAACACGTGTAAATATGTGATATTTTAAATTTTGTTTTCATAATTTTTTTCTCACTTGTTAGGTTCTTAATGTAACACTATTAGTGACACATCACAGGACAATGTCATTACATATTAGTATCAAGTGTTATTTTTTTTTATTTCAATTTAGTTTCTATATATTTATTTGATTTAATTTAGTCTTTATTTTTCTCCAAATGAAACAATATTGTTACCAAATTGAGAATAAATTTATTATTTAAATTAATGTTATATAATATTTTTATTAAAAATAAATTTTTAACTTATTTTATTATTATATATTATTAATTCATATATTTTTTATGCGAATAAACTAAGTAATACCATTTAAACAAATAAAAAATTTGATTTTTTTAGTTAGGACCAAATTTGTTATTTGTGTAAATTTTATATTAATATTTATATTTAATGGTAAAAGTTGTAAATAAAAAATATGGAAAGTAATATGTTAAAATTTATTTTAATAAAAAATATTAAAATAAATAGTAAATTTGAATAGATAATAATATTACTTTATTTTTTTAAAAATAATTGAGACTAAATTAAATAAAAAAGAGACAAATATCGAGATTAAATTTAACCTGAGATAACAATGTGGATATATTAAGAACCTGACACATAATAACAACGTGGATTTCATGTATCATATTAAGAACCTGACACATAATAATAATAAAAAATTATTAAAAAAATTTAAAAAATTATATATTAACATGTGATATGTCATTAGTATTTTTTTAAATAACTTAATTAAAATACTTTTCTAAAAATTATGAAACAACTAAAAAAAATTCAAAATTGAAAATTAACTTAAAAATAGAATCTGAAAGAGAGTAATTAAGTTTAAAATAAATAGAGAATGATGAACCCCGGGGAACTTAATCCATTACGGTACATAGTTGAAGATAAGATCATACCAGCCAATGATGAACCCTCGGGAACTTAATGTCCAACAAAAACAAATCACATCAGAACACAATACCTACGTAGAATCATGAAATTATAAGAAGATCTAATGAAACAAAAGCTGGGACAGACACAAGCATGCACGCGCTCTGCTTTCAATCAGTAAATAAGATGCGCTTTACGAAAAAACTCCAATCAATAAAATGGATGAAAAATAGAGTGGGCTGGCATGGTTAAGACCCACGTTCTTGCTAATGATTTTCTTAGTGGGAATAAACTTAAGAAAATTAAGATGCTTTCTGATTTCTTTTGTTGGGTTCTTATGATTATCACTGAACTTGTATAGCTTTTGGATAGGATTTGTGGGTGTTATGCACATAATTAAAATACAACACTCGTGGAATTGATCAAAATGCTGTTCCCCTTTTTTTATATTAGTGTAATTGTCTTTTCGAACGTTTAAATAGTGTTTTAACAAACAAGACAAAACGCTGCTGTGTACGGGTTATAATAATACCATTACACTCAAAGTTCAATTTGTCCAAAACAAAAATAAATCTTTTATCCTTTAATTTCCAAAGCATTAAAAGGATTTTGCTATTAAATTGTTAAAAATTTTTAAAAAATAATATATATATATATATAAGTGAGAAAATTATATTAAGAAAGATATATATGAGCGTGGATAGGAGAAGAAGAGTTGATGAAATAGAGATGTGTGTGCAATAACTTTACAGAAAGAAGTGATTGCGTTGTTAGATCCAATAAATCCAATATTGAACCAAACCAAGAACATCGTTGTTGGTAGTGATTGCTGTTTCATTCATCCCTTTTATGCATTTTGCATGAAATATTGTATTATATTTTGATTATTTAGGAAGATCTAGTAGATCTTTTACTTATGATGAAAAGTCAATTATAGAGTACAGCACCCAATAACGCTATCCCAAGTGCCCCACGACAAAAAAACGAATATTCATCAATCCAGTAATTAGAGGAATCCAAATCCTCCTTAACCTTAACCTTAACCTTTTCATTTATAAAGTATGTATTTTTTTAATAAAAATTGAAACTCTTGTAAATAATGTATTATTTGAGACTTAACACTGCATTAGGAAAGAAGAATGAAGTGTAATGAAGAAGGCGTGGTGAGAGAAAAGCAGAATGAAGTTCCAAGTGGAAATCTAATGTGATGGCACGTAGAAAAAAGACATGAGTGTTTGTATTTTGAGTATTACATTTGCATTCCACATAGGATGTGGAACTACAGCTATTGCATTTCCTAAAAGATTACCATTCACCACACTTCCACTATCATAACCCAACACACCTTTTCTTACTTTCTTTTTTCTCTTCAAATAAAATCCAAAACAGATTGTGCTTCAATGGAGAAAGAAAGAGACTTCCATTCCTAAAAGTTTTGGCTTCAAGTGGACACACACATATATACATATATATATATATATATAATATTCTCATCACATTTTTGTTTCTACCTTTAATTTGTCCCTACCCGTACATCTCACTTTTTTTTTCACCTTTTTATATCAAAAAGTAATGATATTATTTTCACCATTCATACTTATTTATTCATACAACAATCTATAATTTTAATATACGAAGATGAAAACAGTTGGGCTACACCATTCATCTCTCCTGTTGTTTAAGCAAAATGGATAATGTTGCTTGTATAAAACTATTTACATATACTACTTATGCGTGAGATATTTTGTTTTTAGTTTGATTCTATACCTAGAATCATACGTACAGCTTTTTTGCTTTACATATGTTATCTTATATTGCGCAACATTCAATGTTGGCTGTACTATAACGTTTCATGGAAAAGAAGAGAAAAGCAAAATGCATGATAAGATTGATTATGTGATGAACAAAGTTTCTCATATAAATATTATACAAATAATATAACTCTAATTAGTTTTACTATTATATGTGAGTGAAATGTCTACTGGTTCCATACACTACAAAATTCATATTATACAAAAACAATAAGGATAACCACAAGCACCCCAAGTGAAATTATTCTTTAACTATTATTCAACTCAATACGTGTGTGAGAAAACTGACATTATAACAAAAACAATCGTGAAAATACGATTTTACTATATTTATATATATATTATATATAATGAGAAGTATATTAAACTTTTAGGGATACTGATTACTAATTATAAATGTTTTTATATCCAATAAAACCACTTATCTAAGATCATAGAATGTTTTTATAGATTCTTAATTTTTATCTCATATTCTGACATCTAAGTAAACGTTCAATACGTGAAACACAATATCTGAATACTATTTTTATTATACTTTGATCTATATGGATGATTATATTAAATACAGTTAAATCTTGGTTTTGTTTCTATTTAATGACTACTAATTGTATGTCAATTAATATAGTGAAATGTAGGTTGACTAATGATAAAGTTAGAAAGAAAGATGAAAGAAGTTGTGAATTTTTCCACAAACAAATACTAACAATTAAAATTACCATTAAAAAAAATCTAAACATAAATTGTATGTTGAGTTCGGCATTTATGATAATAATTAATACTTAAAATAAATAAATCACTAATTAAAATTAAAAAATTGTAACAGATATGAAGCAACCGAGAAGAAAGGTATGATTTAAGTGGAAAAGAAAGATGAAAAAGAGAATATTGATGTATTGAGGAGTAAACTTGTTCCCTAAGTTTCTTATATATAATCTCCCAAGAGGGAGTAGGATGGAGAAGGATATGTGATGATTGACGATTCGTGGTTAGAAACTTATAATTTAAGTGCACTTAGCACGATATTATGAAATCATTTTCTACTTTTATGACGTTGTGGTCTAACATCAACCTTTGGTTGCACTCAAAGATTATCTTGAGACGTCAGAAGGGAAAAAAGATTACCCTGGTTTCCTTTTCCACTAAAAGTGATCGTATGAAAAGCACAACCCAAATTTGTAACCTTTGACAACCTTTTTCTCCCTAACCATGGTTTCTGGTGTTCGTTGGTCTAGGTTTCGAAACAAATAATGCTACTTGGATGAGGTCATATAATGCAAAAGGCTCGAATCATCAACTTTTTCTTTTCATTTTTAAGTAAAGTTCTTTCAAAATATGCATGCATGCATGCATGAATACCTATAAAGTTAAACTACGCAAGTGGGTTCAGTTTAGAACTATTCACTTGGTTACCAAACATGCTGTCATGTGATGGATATATAGATATTACTGACAAGTTAATTTACAAGTCCATACTAATAGGGGACATCTTGATGCAAAGATCATGTCATGTGATTAATCATTGTATAATATAACAAGTGAAAGTAACTCTTCTGTATGCTCATTAATTAATATTTTTGTTTTTATCAGTAATTAAAAAATCTAAAGAGGCAGTGGAGTTTGGAATAAAAACCCTAGCAAGGCTGGAACAGGTACAAAGGAACACAAACTAAGTCAATTTTTTACACTCATTTTAAGTGAAAGTTTGAAATCATCGTTGCTGACTGCCCAACTAAATTCCACACATGAGCGTGCGAAATTTAGGATGGAAAATCATTTAAAAAATAATTCTTAGATTTGTGATTTTCTTACAAAAAATCATTTTATTTTGTTTTCTAAACATTACGATAGAATTTATAATTAATTCTCACATGATTGATCGTGTTAATTCATTCATAGATAATTAAGCTATTTTGGTATTCTCAATTCTCGTACCAAAGAAAGGTTATAATTAATAAACACTGATATAATATGTCAAGAAATAATTATCCTAATAGGACAGGAGCTCATCTCGAGCATGTTAAAAAAGGAAAATGATATTTTAACGTCTTAAACAAATATTCATTTGACAATTCATTTTAATAGTATAATAATATATGTAGCAGTATTTTAGTTAAAAAAAATATAATTATAATAAAATATTAAAACTCATTGTTAAGAAAGAATCACAAAATGGAGCGTCGAGTAGGAAAGAACCAAATTAAACCATTAGCAATAATAAGCAAATTAATGAGAAGAATCTATCCCAACAAATAATTTTAGTATTTCAAATATATTTTAGAAAAATATCATATACTCGTTATCAATCTTATAATCATTTGGTCATGGTTGTACTAAACTATTACTATCCATTTTTTCTTACTTCTTCCATTATTATTTCTTATTTCTTTTTAAATTCTTAAGATTAATACAAACAGAGATACTTGTTTCTACCAATAATTACTTAGTATATTTCGATTAAATTACATGCCCACGAATCACATGCTGAATGCATTTATTTTTTTTATTATAGGCACTTAATATTTTTCATATATTACTATTGGAAAAAAAATAAACAATTATATTGATCTAATAGTCCAATTAGCTGGTATCTTGTCAACATAAGAAAGAATCTTTCCATAAAATGGCCAAAATAGCAAACTAAGAATGGATACAAAAGGATATATAAATGCAGGATAAAATAATAAAGGAAAACAAATCAATTCTTACAATTGGGATAGCAACGAGTTGAGTCGGACATGGATAGTACTTACTTGCAATCCGACTCGACAAAAAAAAATTACCCTCCGCTTAAAAAATACCAGCATGTATTTTAAAACTCGCATATATTTGTGGATACCCGCGATACCTACAAATATTTAAAAAATATATATTTTAATAAATTATTAAAATAAAACTTAAATAAAATTACAAAATATATATAAAATATAATATAAATTAAATTAAATATAAATTAAAATTTATTTTTAATTAAATTTAACTTTATGAAATATAAATTAATGTTAATTTTAATTAAATTTAACTTAATAAAATATAAATTAAATTTTTATTTTTATTTTTGACGGGTAACGAATATATGCGAGTACGAATAGTATACTATCCGCACCCGATCTATTTATAAACAGGTATGAAAATACTCACTCACTATCTGTAATCCGCGGATAATAAATATTCACAGACACCAACTATCCGTGGATTTTATCTGAAAATATCTGTAGGTGTAGATTTTTTTTGTCATACCCCTACTTTCAATCATAAGAACCAAACTTCAATTATCGTTTACCAATGATGAAAAGAAAATGAGTTGTTCCCCATAAGAGCACAAGAAGAAGGACAATTCAAAATATCAGGCCCATTATTTTACTTATTAAGGTACTTCGTCTGGGCTCGTTATGAAAAAGAAAAACAGTGATTAAGTACTAAATTATACGTTGGGCTTGATATAATCCAAAAATCCGTTATGGTGTGATTATGAATTAGTGACAGAATCATAACTATCTAGGAATAATGTTTGGAAAAGAGTTTTACTAATTAAGAAATCAAACAATGCAAATGGAAAGCAATAAATGGAAGGAACTTCTGAGATTAACATTGCATGGTTGTGGTTTCCAGAAATAATCTCTTTACATTAATATTAGTTTTACTTTTTTTGCTAAAATCCTATATTTCATGTATCTTGATCAAAATTCGGTGCATCTTGCATTTAAAGAAGTTTTTTTGACTTAGCAAATAATTAAAATTTGATTATTAATATTTATTTATTTATTAGTTTTAGTATATTATTAATTCAAATTTCACATTTCCTTTTCTGCTTTCCACTGTAATTTTTCCACGCCGGCCCTTGCTATATCTCCTTTTAAGACCTACAATAAACCTCTTAATTGTTATTTTTTTAAACATTCTTCCACTTACATTTTTTATATATTACACAAAACCCCTGTACGAAAAATATTATATTAATTGTATCTCTATACGGACATCGTTATATGATAAAAAATGGAGGTTCAATTTTCTGAAGAAAAATATT
Organism: Vigna reflexopilosa; assembly: GCA_027742785.1. Lineage (NCBI taxonomy): Eukaryota > Viridiplantae > Streptophyta > Magnoliopsida > Fabales > Fabaceae > Vigna > Vigna reflexopilosa. The sequence goes on along the minus strand of CM050914.1, from coordinate 5,599,584 downwards.
CTTTTAATATATTTAACTTTTTTATATTTATTTCATATTTCTCTTTCTTATTTTTTATTTTTTTTTAACTTTATACATTTATGACTATTTTACTGTTGTACTACGTCATAATACCGATGTTGTTTCCAAAAACATATATTCTTTCATCTTTCTCTCTTATTTTCCTATTTAGTATAGATTTGTTATGATTTATATATAAAGTTTAGAGCCAAAAAAGTGCATTTGATAAGAAGCATCATCACCCCATCCAAGACATAACCATGGCTAGGAGAAAGAAAGTGACACTAAAACTGATTGAGAATTTTGTGGCAAGAAAAGCTCGTTACAGAAAAATTCGAGAAAATTTATTGAAGAAGGTGGAAGATCTTACGACCCTTTGTGATGTGAATGCATGTGCAATGATCTATGGTCCAGGGGACGACGTGCCAACTGTGTGGCCATCCCATGATATTGCTAAAGAGTTGCTCGACAAGTTTGAGAATGCTCCGTTGCCAGAACGAGTGAAAAAAAATGTTACTCCACAACTTTATATCGATCAGATGAACAGAAAGATTGAAAAACAAGTCATGAAACTGAAGAAGAAGAACGATGAGAAAGACATGTCAAATTTCTTGCACAAAATACATGATGGTAAGTCTTTATCAGATCTTGATGCTACCGATATACGTAGTTTACTTTGTTACGTGGAGGGAAAATTGAAGTGTGTCGGAGTAAAAGTTCACATTTCTGAACAACAGTTATCAACTAAAACTCCGACACCAGTGGTTTCTTTTCCTCTGCATAATGACATTGATTCTTGTGCTAACATAGATCAACAAGTTTTTCAACAACAATCATCCTTAGATTCAACGAAAGAAACTGGTCCAATGAATAGTGAGTCCGATAATAATAAGAATACGGGACTACCACCACTACAGCAACACACATGATAATACGGGGTTGTCTCAAGTTAATTTTGAAAGTTTCAATTTGGATGATATTGATATGGTGTTACCTTCTGGAAATTTTAATGATGTGATTGATGATAATGACTTGACATTTGGGATGTTGGCTCAAGATAATTTTATAGGTATTTGTGATAATGGTGATTTAGGGCTTTTACATGGGAGTTCTTCAGGTGAAATTACAGGAAATGACATATGGTCATCTTATGAAAGTTTTGGAGACATAAGTGAAAGTGATACGATGTTGCCCTTCAACAATAATGTTCAAGACAACATTGATGGGAGCAAACGTTGAAAATCATGGTGTATCCATTAATAATATAGAGGGTGATCAAAGAACTACCAGTGGAGGACACTTGAACTCCTGATTTTCTTCTCTTGCAAAGGAAGTGATATTAATTAAATGATCAACATTTGAATAGTTTGTTTCCTAGTGATAGATATGCTACCTAGTATATGTTAAAGACATAATCAATTATCTTCATGGATATGTATTTTGTTTGAAGTGTTTCTTTTTTATGTATTTGAGACAGAGTATAATATAATATGTTTCATCTTTCTTTAGTAATTTCTTTTCTTGATTATGTAGTTTGTTTCTTCAAGAGAGTTTAATTTTCTTAAAAACATATTTTGTGACATAATTATAACTCTCCTTTTGTTCATGCCATGGTCATTCATACATTTCTATACTTCAATGTATCAATGCTGATTATTCATTTCTATGGTTATTTTATCTTCTAATAAGTGAAAGTTTTTATGGCGTGTAATTCACTTTAATATTTTTATAAATGATACAATAATTTGACAATATTATTAAAATGTTATGAAATGTAAGATTGATATTTTTGTTAAAATTTTGACAGTATAATATGTTAAAATATTGTCAAAAGTCTTTAAAGGCTCTTCAATCATAAATAAAATATATATATTAACAAGATTCATTAACTTCCCCATACTTTTTCAATATTATTAAAAAAACACAATTTATTTAAGTGGACAACTATATTTCCATCAAGATTGAAAAAAAAACTCTTATTTTACCTTTTATTTCACCAAAACATTCTTGTGTGTTGATGTATTGGCCATGTTAAATTTATTATCAATTGTAACATTTATACAAGTGATTTTCATAATTCTTTTTGTTTATACTATGGATGCATTACGGTAAACCACTTAAGCAAACAAATATTAGTGCAGATATACATAAATTAAAAAAATTAACCCTTTTATATTTCAAACAAATTTTATAATAAAATGTATTTCCTTTTCTTTTTAATTTGAACAACTATGAATATTTGAAAAACTAATTCAAAAAATCTATTAAATGTTTTAGGGTTGGAATCATATGTTTATAAAAATTGATAAAAATTAAATTCTCTCTCTATATATATTGAGATATTTCACCCGCATAATAATAATAAAATTATTATTATAATTATATATACAATACCAATTTATTAATTTTATATAATTATTTCACAATCCTAACACAATCTTTAATCATTTTACGATATAAAAAAAACTTTATTTACTGAAAAATAAAAGTTATTTCATAACTGAATATTTGATGGTTGAAGTTAAAATTTATTTATTATTCTCATATTCCAAACATGTTTATTTTAATCTTAACCATTGAAACAAAATCTAATAATTCATATATATTATTTTCGTTTTCAAAATAAATAAAAAACTTCTTATTTCATAATATACATATATATATTTATATATATATATATATATATATATATATATATATATATATATAATATAGGTATATTGTATATGCATATGTGTTTAATGTTGCTAATGTAATATTTTTATAAATGTATTATATATTTATTGAATGTACTAAATATAACATATATAAGCAAGTTATACGCGTGAGCAATCCATGCTATTACTATATAATATTTATATGAGTATATTATATTTATAGAAATTATTAAATATAACATATAAATAATACTTTTAATATGCATTATTATAGTTATTGAGTGCAATGTATTTAAAATAATTCATAAATGTAACTATCATTAGTAAATACATAATTTTCCATGTAAAATTAATACATATTCAAATATAGTATTAAACAAATTTTAATTAATTACTAATAATTGAAATACATAAATACAATGACTTATTTATTATTTTCCATCCTAAAATATTAATTAAATACATTATTACTCAAAATATATTTAAATTTTTAATTTATCATCCAAATAAATTGAGTAAATTACATTAGCATTGACATTCCCTTGGTTTTTTCTACAACTTTTCCTTTGTTTTAAATTACATTATTACATTAGAAATATAATTCTTTTAAGTTTTAATATCATTATACTGTATATCTAGTAAAGCAGACCATAGTGATGGTGAAAAAAATACTATTGAAAAAATAGCAGAAAATGTCATTATAATTTACTTACTAAAATTTAATAATATATATTTTATTATTCTCTTTTTCACAATATATATATACACACAATATTAAAACACTAATAATAGTTATGTTTATTAATTATAATAAATTTAAGATATTTAATAAATGTAATTTATGTTTATTAAATATAAAAGTTTCCTTGTGATGAGTAAATACATATTCAATTAAGCTATTTAATAAAAATTAATTAATTACTAATAATTTAATATATATATATATATATATATATATTTGGAATATATAAATGCAATCATTTATTTTATTTTTTCTATCCTAAGTTATTGATTAAATAAACTATCATTGCTCCAATGATGTATAATTTTTTAGTTTTCACTTTTCAAATAAAAAGTATTCTTTGTCTTTTTATATTTTTTTGGTAAAAATAGCTCTATTTCATCCATTTATTCATTATATTTGTGTGCAAATGTATTTTCTTAATTAATGCCATTATTGCAAGATTTATATAAACACATTATACTTATTGATTTTATTAAATAAAATAGATTAATAATTTAAAATGAGTGCATTGATACGAATATATTTTATTTTTATAAAATTATCCTAATAATTTTTTACTTTGAAGATTAGAGGTTAATTTTGGTTTTTTTTTCCCTCTCTTGATTTTTGTTTTTGTTTTTAGTATCTACTGTTAATTTATTTTCTTTAACATACTTTTGATAATGTTATCATGATACAATCATATATCATGTTATTAGTGTTAGTTAATATTGAACAATGTTAAGATCCACGTTTTTTCTTAGACAACGTTTAAAAATCCATAGAGAAAAATCTAGCTAAAGATTTTGTTGATAATAATGATAATAATGCATTACACGAAAAATGTATTCAACTATATAAAGAAAATATTTGTAATTAGTATTTGAGTGTATATGTTATTTTGAGAATTGAATTATTATTAAATAATATGTGTTTGTTGAAAAATAAAAATAACTTAATAATTGAAATTTTTTTTCTTGAGTTGAAGATTTAAAGCATTGTTAAAAAAAGTGTAAATAGAAACTTTAGTTTTAACTCTCTTTTTTCCTTGTTTTTTTTACCTTCTTCTTAATTCAAACAGAGCCTAAGTAACTTAGAAAATACTTGTTTGTAATAATTTATTTGAATATTGTAATTTCTTCTAAGATTAATATAGAAGTGAATAAACTCACAACATTTTACAAAACCTTAGAGGATAATAGTCCATTGAGTTTGTGAATTGATATTTCTTTTTGAAGAAATGTCAAAATTGATTTTAAATTTTCATATTTAGAATATCACACTAATAAACTCTTCTAGTGTGTTGCTTGTATATTAGTTGGCACTAGAGTTTGACTTTTAGGGTTAAACTTAACATTATAGTAAAGATATAACTTGAAAAAGATATGAAAAAAAAAGTTTATATTATCACTTCTTTTTAGATAACAAGTTTTCAATATTTAGAAAAGGATTTGCAAAAATGATAAGTTTCCAATTATCCACTCATTTTCTGAATTTAGAAAAAGATATGAAAAAATGAAAAGTTGTCAATTGACCAATCACTTTCAAAGATTTCAAATAAGAGTGATATAGAAGTAAAGAATAATAACATTTTTAAATACTATTATATAAAAATGTTTGATGTTGTTGAGAAGGAAAATCATATTCTAACTTATGTCAACAACAACAATGACCTTCATGGATATGTATTTGTTTGAAGTGTTTCTTTTTTATGTATTTGAAGTGTTTTGGTCAATCCATTCTCAAAAAGCATTGTTTATATTTTTAAAAGCTTAAATAGTTTAAAAGCATTGTTAAAAGAAATATAAGAGCAACTGTATTTTTAACTTGTTTTTTCTTTGTTTTCTTTTATACCATCTTCTTAATTCAAAAAAAAAAAGAGCCTAAATAACTTAGAAATTTGGAAAATTATAAAATTATAAAGTATTAAGATTCTAACTTCCGTGAACAGATTACTGTGTTTATTCATTGTTTCTTATTTTTTTTCTCTTCCTTCAAATCTACAATTATCTTATGGTAAGGAATTTTTTTTTTTTATAAATTAACTTAATTTTTGGAAAATTTGGATTTTATATATATATATATATATATATATATATATATATATATATAATGTTAAAAATATTCATTGGATAAGTTATGATATCATAGAAATTTATAATTCGGTGTATTAAAAAACACTGGTTACATAACAAAATGTGACTACATTAAAAATGTTAGAATCAATAATAATAAAAAAAAAAGAGATAGTATATAAAATGAAAGTGAGGCTTGAAATAAGAGATTTATAAGTTTACATTTACCCAAGAAAAGTAAAAACAAATGTATTAAAAAAATCAACTAATGCAAGTTAAATAATCATGTTAAAAACCAATAAGATATCAATAAGTTCAAATATACTACGAGTAAGAGTTAATATTATATTATTTTAAAGATATAAAATGTGACATCCTAAAATATCATATGCAATATAATATAATAGGATTCAGCTATTATAATATGTAAAAGCAGTTGAGAATTAGAGATAACAGTATTAAATATGTATACAGTCATCCAAAATATAGAGGGAATTAAAACAAAATAAAACTCAAGTACAAATTTCCAAAGTTCTCCAAAATACAAAACTGAACAAAGGTTCAAGGGGACCTAAAGAGTGTGTCCAAAATACGGCTCATAATAAATAAGTGCTAAGAGTCTTTCAAAATAAGATCATCTAAACTAGAAGCTAATAGAAATCCTAAGCACTAGGGGTTGGGTCTTCCTCAACTCCCAAAGCTTGCTCCAAAGGTACATCATCGCCTATTGCTCACATCCAAAGGATTGAATGATCATCGCAAGGGGGGGAAGACAAACACATGCAAATGCAAGGGTGAGCTAGGTCTCAAACAATCATACAATTCATTTCAAATCCATCTAGCATTTCCGAGAATATCCATACACACATAAACATGTAAGTCATCATAAATATAAGCATTTATTTCATAAAACTCATCAAAACAAGCATCCTATCATGTTAAGACTTCTAGACACGTCCGGACATAGAATGTATGTAGAGCTGGGGCGGGTTGTGCACTTGTGGTGGCCTCTACTGCTTTACAAAGCCATTGCCGAGGGGTTTCACCCGACCACACACAAGGCTAGTCCTTTACCGCGGAATAGGCCTCCAGTGATAGCGCCTACCCTAGGACCTCCCACTACTCTCACTACACGCGTCAATCCTCTCTAAGTGAGAATGAAAGACCGTTAGAGTGTTAGAGATAACCCCCCATGTGGAAGCCTCTTACATTCATTCAATACTCTAAATGATCTCACCTAGAGATCTTATTTTCATATTCAATCCGACCACTTTAAATCACAGGATATACCTCTTGAATCAATAATTCCTCTCAAAGTTTCACACCAATCAAGATTTTTAATCATTTCATAATTCCTTTTATTTTAGTGTATAATTTTAACTCAAACATCAAGCATTGGATACAGTATTGTGAAAAAAAAAAACAGCAAACAGTAATAATAGTGTCTCAAAGCAGCACCAAACAGCAGAATTTATTAGTGTAAAACAAAAATAAAACAATGCTGAAACAGTCCACAAAAGTACATAAAACAACAATGATTTAATTACTGGACAGCCAACAAAGAATACAGAAAACAGCCAATGAAAAACTGCAACAGCAATGAAAACAACAATGAAAACAGCAACAGCAATGAAAAACAGCAACAGCAATGAAAAACAGCAATGAAAAACAGCATCAGCAATGAAAAACAGCAACAGAAATAAAAAAACAGCAGCATGCAGAAAACAGCAACAGCAATGAAAACAGATTTTTACAGCAAGACAACAGATTTCTTTTCTGCAAAATTTTATCACAACCAACAACAATTTTACCACATATTGCACAATAGTAATATAAATTTTAAAATAAGTAACAAATTTCTACCATTTGAAATATATATAAAAAAAATATAAAAAGAAAAAAAAATCTAAACCATTATGAACATATTATATAAACTAAAGCATGAATATGAAATAATAATCATTTAAAACTAATCTAATCAATATTAGAATCACATATTCAAATAATCAATTACATGTCCAGGACCTTCCTTTATTAATTCCAGATTATCAAACTAAAACAACCAAATACAAAGTTAATTCTCCATACATGCATTTCAAGTTAACTAGAATTAAATTCATGCTTCCAACAACATACCACTACAAAATTTATCATTAATTCACATTACATTACACAATAAAAATAAGAAATAGAACTAGCTCCCCTTACCTCTAGTGTGGACGGCCAACTCAAGGAAAAACCCTAGGCCACTTGCTTTGAACCCCAAAGTGTGAGGATCACCTATAAATCATCAATTGATGATGAAAAACGAATTTTAGAACCAAGTGGAAACTAGATTGTGGAAGAAAACGAAATGGGTTGCTTGTAGCAAGAAATTGCATGTTTACAACCCTAGGGAAAAATGGAGAAAGGGGTTTTCTTACCCGTTGGAGGAAACGAAAAAATCAATCAGCAGAAACGTAGTTCTTGGAGTCCTGAATGTTTAGGTAGCTTCAATTTGAGAAACAAACGGTTAGATTTTGAGTTATGGTAGATGGAAGGTAGAGGAATGAAGGGAAGAAGAAGAACTGTGCTTGTTTTTTTTGGAGGAAACTGTCATGGCAGGGAAATTAAAAAGAGACTGAACTTGGAATGAAGTGTTTTATTAAAAATTTTATTTTTAAAACTTTGCCCAATGCCCTGCTGCCACGTGTGCACCATTTTATATTATATTTTCTTAGACTTCACATAAAATAATGAAAAAAAAGTTAAAAAAAATACATTTAAATAATACTAATGGAAAAAAGTAGTTTTAATGTTTATCAATGAATAAAAAAATTAAAATAGCTCGTGTATATGTATTATTATAAATTTTATTAATGAAGTAGTTTTAAGTTAATAAAGATTAACTTTATAAATTCAGTTTTTAAAGTTAAATTATAAATTGATTTAGTCCAATTTTTATTGTAAATAATTCAATATTTTTAATATAATATGATATAATTATTTGACATTTTAGTTAGTTAATTTTATTCCATCCTATTTCTTAATTTCTCCTTTCTCCCACCATCAGGTATCTCAATCAATCTCTTCCTCCTTGTTCTCTCATAAATTATTTGCTTACATGTTAATTATTGATTTTTTTTTTTATTTTATTTCAATTTTGAATAACTAACTTTAAAATTATACTTAAGAGTTATACATATTTTGTATCCATATAAAATAAACCTCTCCTCTTGATCATCATATGATAAACAATACTAATCTTATAAACTAAACAAAGTGTAGCATGTACTTTTTTTTTAGATTTATTATCCATCTATACAGAAAAATTTATGCTTTTTTTTTATCAATCAATTGATATAGAATACTCAAGATAATCTATACAAAAATACTTTTTTCCATGCATCTTTTACTACATAACATTTAAAAAAACCTTTATGAAGGTATATACTAATTATGGTTGCCAGAAGACCTACGATATCTTTATCTTCTTGAATATTCCAGACATGTTAGTAGACTTTTATATTGTAAAACAACTCCTTAGACTTATTATGTATGCACCAAGCCAAACTAACTTGTTTATTTCCGACTCCTACTTTTATTTGGAAAAAATAAAAAAACTAAGCAATTGTAAAAAAAATAAAAAAAAAATCAAGATATATATTGATTAAAAGTTGCTAAGCTCAAACTATAATTAATTAATTAATTAATTAGCAAGGCTTTTCAGTAATCTAATTTAAAATACAAGAGGTTGTACGATTCTATTTAATCTCAAGTCATAATTTGACTTTTTACACAGCTTTTAAAATTGATTACATAATTAAACGCTATAATCCCAAGGGGCGGCTTCAACAGAAAAACAGGTGAATGCAGACAAAAAAAAATGGTGTTGTTAATTAGAGTGAGAATTAGACGATTAACAAATTTTTAGGATTGTTCTGGTCTTTATAATATTAAATATGTTAATTTCTGCTAAAGTAAGATGAGAAAAAAAAACACAGTTCCTAGTTTGCCCTCAATGATATATACTGCATAACAGGCACTTTTAATTTATGCTAAAACAATTACAAATACAGTCCAGATGATGATGGAATGAGAATTAATTTATACAAGTGGTGTCACTCTTGTAATTACATCACCATTAATGTAATTTCCATGGATTAATCAAAATACAAGTGTATATTACTCATATTAAATTTAATAATAACAAATAGCTGGTTGATAATAGAATCAATTTCCTTAAATAAATCTTCCAGTTGCAATCTTATAGATAAATTAAAAAAAAAAGTATTTAATAGAGATGGTAAGTCACATTTCTCAACAAAATTGACAAAATTGGTAGATACTCCATCATGATACAATCTTTAAAAATGTTAAATATTATAAAAGTTATGCTTCAAAGACGAATATAATTTGATTAAATGCATTTTTTATATTTGTTAAAATATTTAAGATTCTAATTTTAATATAAATGAATTAAATAAGTTTAAATTAGATAAATTATCTATATTAAAAAGTGGGGATATTTGGGTAAATTTACTGTTATGATTATAAATTGATTCATTTACTAAAATTTAACTATATTTAATTTTTTTTCACACCTCTTCATCCACAAAGAAAGGAAAATTGAGTAAATTTACAAGTATATGAGTTTGGAGTGAGAAAATTGAGTAAATTTACAAGTTTCATGGCTGTGTTTATTATAGGAAAGAAATAGATGGATGAGACTATAGAAAATAAAAAAAAGGTTGAGAAAAGAAAGGTAGATAAAAAAAAAAATAAACTATTTAGATTTTGGTAAAGTATAAATAAGTGAAAAAAATTAACTTATAAGGTATGTACTATAATATTTTTTATGTTAAAACAATATAATGTTGTTAGTTATTATGATTTCAATTTCAGTGAAAATGAGATGGCTGGTTTAGAAATGAATATAGCATCATGTGAAGCCCCACATCGTGAACGCCTCAAATCATGAAATCAGCATACATATTTGATTTGTGGTATCAATTGTTTTTTGAAAAGACTAATGATAAAAGTGACTATTTGATGATTATCTGAGACTCACAGTATGAAAATGACATGAGAAATAAGTAGAAAGATAATTAGTTTGAATCCATCAGCTTTTAGCAGCAAAGCATAAGGTAGGAGGAGAAAGTGAAATGAATTGCACATGTGATGCCTAATTGCTCTGTCTGGACATATTTGGCCGAGCACTTCCAAATGCATATTTTCTTGATTCATACGTAAGCTTACAATAACACCCATCTAATCTCAATTTCTACATCTATTTCACGTTATCGTTGACTTTAATACAATGTTCCAAACCGCTAACCTTCACCATGACATAACCATTTCTATTACCTCAACTCAAGAACAAGCCCCTAGTATTTCCTACATAGGATGAGCAGCAACACTGCAGTTAATTCCCCTGGATTCCTCGGCTCAACCAACATCAGTGGCTACAGTTATGGCATAGGAATCTCCATTGGAATTCTGTTGCTCATCATAACTATCACTCTAACTTCCTACTTCTGCACCAGAACACATGTCTCATTTGCTGCAGCTACCAGGAACAGAAGATTCACTCCGAATGCTCTTCAACCACACCACTCTGTAGTTGATGTCAGTTTGGATGAAGCCACCATTCTCAGTTATCCAACCCTGCATTACTCTGAAGCCAAGACTCAGAAGTCTGATTCCACTGCAACATGTTGCTCCATTTGCTTGGCAGATTACAAGGACTCTGATATGCTTCGCATGCTACCTGATTGTGAACACCAATTCCACCTCAAATGCATAGATCCATGGTTGAGATTGCATCCCTCTTGTCCAGTTTGTAGAACATCTCCAATTCCAACACCCCTTTCAACTCCTCTTGCTGAAGTGGTTCCATTTGCTACTATACGAGATTCCTAGACTTATATCAATTAAAAATAAGACAACAAATTTATAGTATATAAATGAATAGTTTCATTTTCTCTGACACAATTAAAGTTCATCTTATCAGAATTTGTATTTCTTGAATCTATTATTTCTCCTCTACTGTCTCGAGGGAGTGTATTTCTCATAATATAAATGGTTTCATCCTTTACTTGAGGTTTTTTTTCTTGTACGTATCGAAAACTGAATTATGCACGTGTGTATCCATGAATCGAGATTGTTCATCATAGCTAGTTCTAACCTCAAATCTATACCTAGACATTAACAAATAAATTGGACTAATTCAAGACATTTTTACAAGACTTTCATGATCTTGTTCCTATTAATTATAAAACGTTTTCAGAGACTGAGAAATGGGTTAGCCAAAGAGAAAAACCCAGTCTTTTCAGTCAATTTATACTTCATCCGTAACGAATTTACGGTTTCACCTCTCATAGTTGATATAAATAATTATCACAAGTGGGATTGCACATACATTAATGTCAAGATTTAGATTAAATTACGGTTTCAGACAAATTGTTTACATCTGGTTAAAGTTGAAAAAAATGGAAAAAAGATAGATTACAGAATTTATTTTATGCAAAAATGAAGAGAAAGAAACTGAGAGTATCCAAATTCAATTATGTTCATTATTTAATGAATTGTGTTACAAAGATTTTTAAAATATTGTTTCAAAATGGAAAACACAATAATTAATCGTGAATGATAATTCTTTTACTTTTTATAATAATTAAAAAGTAATGGATAAAATTATTCATATAAAATAACATCGTTTTATATTTTATTCATATTCACTTTCTTTAGTATCCAAATAAATTTTCTTGCCTAATTTTCTTCCTTTGATTATTACTAAATGTTAATTAGATCCATTTGTTATGTTCTCTTTAAACCTTGACTACATGATCAAGTATGTTAATCATTAACTAGAAATTTGAAAGTTAAGAAGATAAGACTAACAATAAGAAGAGTTCTTCATAATTTGGATAATGAATTAAATCTAAAGTTTGAAGAAATCTCTTCGGACGGTAAGTTGTTTATAGTTTCAGTCAATCTTTACGTGATACATGATTAAATACTATTTATAATTTTATTTTAAATTTTAAATTTATATTGCTTAGGGATGGGTCAACCATAAAACAGTGGTAATTCAAGACCACTAATAATTTCTCCAGTTACTAACTATTATATTGAAAGGGTAATTGATATTCTAATAATATATATTTTACCTCACATGACTTTAAATTCCAATTAATACTCACCTATCCTATAGATACGAAACAGAAAACTAAAGGTCCCATAATATAAAAAAAAATGAAATGTTTTCAAATATAATATTAAAAATAAAATAAAAAAATTGCCGAAATTAATCCATTCACTTTCATGAAAAATGAACTGGGACAAATCAATTCGTTATAGTTAGAATGAATTTAAAATGTTAATCACCATGACTTGAAAGCAAGTTGAAAAGACAACCTAGTACTTTTTTATAATTTTATTATTTTTCATATTATATATATCATAAAATTATCTATTAAAGATTTAAATGGTTAATTAGTATTTTTAATTAAATAGACTAAAGGAACTTTTAGTTTTCTATCTTAAATTACTGTATTGTGATTAATAATTAAATTTATCTAATAAATATTATTTATTAATGATAATATATCTTCAAATAAATATTAATTAAAAATTTGAACTCACAAACGTTACATCAGCCATGACTAAAAATAATGTTATGTAATTGAAAAAAATAAAATGAGCATAAGAAAAACCTGTGGCAATAATTGAAAAAGTGATGTCCTGAATGTGAATTGAAAGCCGAAACAAACCAAAATAGATGCATGTTGAATCATATCATATCAAATTCAACCTGCTTAATTCAATCATAATGCCCCAATAATTACTTAACAAAACTTCAACCAAAAGAAAAGTGACTTAACAAAACAATTAAATGCAATCATCCCAAAACTACCAAAAGCCAACGGCTACAGTATAAAACGTATATATGGTTAATCAATTTAATCTCTTCCTTATTACCTTGTATAATATATAACTAATAACATCAAATGCTCTGCTATATTTGGTGCATGCAATCCCATGCATTTGTCATTTATTTATTTTATCTTAAAAAAAACAAAAATTATATTTTGACACATTTAAATATAAAAAATTATTTTTTATATATTTTATCTTTATAATATATATCAAATGAATGTAAACATGTATTATTTTATCATTACTCAAAATAAAAAGTAATACTCCATTCAACCTTTATACAATAAATAAGCAAAAATATTTTAATATTATTACTCATCATTTTTACCTATGTGGACATTCCAACTTTTCTTAAATTTTCATTTATTTTTAGTTTCATCTAAAGTCATAGAAGCTAAATTATTGGTTTCTTCTCTAATAATAACTAGAATTATAACTAAGAAGAGTTATACATAGAGTTAACTTTATGATAATAATGCAATGAGTAGCATTATAATCAATACAAAAATGTATCTATATATATTGTGTTGAAATCGAACTAACTGCCATCAGAAAACTGCATTAATTGTTTTGTTGGTATCGCAGTTTTGTTTCCTAATCCGGCAAGGCAGCAACAATTATAAGCATGGTTTTTCAAATGTCAAATCTTAGTTGACCAATTCCTAGCTCTTATGATTATCTTTTTCTGCATACATGTTAAAATGCTAAAACACTTTATAACACTCAGTTCCTTCTATTTTACCAACATGCCCACTACACAAATCATTCATCTATCTATCTATACGTACGTCGATACTATCAATAGGAATTCATAGTATCTTTTTATTTAATATCAAACTTAGATTCTTAAATAATTATGGATGCATATGCTTTGTTTCGTCAGTTTAATAGAAACTTGCACTGCATATAATAAATACAGTGACAAGCAATACTAGTCTTTGCAGGAGGGATACAGAAAGCATGAAAAAGTTGGCAAATGCATAGAATGAACTATGCTTTAAAGTTTACTGGTCATTGCAATCATGTGCTTGATTTATGAAATGCATCCAAAATGGTATACTTGTGCCTACACATCAATGTACAAGGCCTTATGGTCTGACACAAACGCGATTAAACATTGAACATGTTTGGTGGACAAATTATTGATTCACTTTTTTGAAATAGACATTTAATGGTTGCAATGTCTAGTGCTTTTTCTTAATTTTTGCTTGCAACAACTAATCTTTTTAGGTCTTTCCACTGTGCTGCTTTATGTGCGTGATAACGGCATTTGATTGCGGATGGAGAAGGATTAAAAATATGCTGTCTCTGCACAAAACAGATTCTGTCATGTAAACTTCATTTCATAGGGAGATCAAATTAACAGAGATTGACTTTGGTGTAACAAAAAAGCGTAGATGATCATTGAAGTTGAGAAGGGTGAAAGGTAATGAAACTGCAAAGAAATTGTAAAGTTATTCTCACTAAAATCATGAAAACATCTTTAAATTTGTCTAAGCGAAATTTCACAATAGACATGAAGTTTAAGGCAAAACCTCAATCATGATCGATCGGGAACTACTTATCAATCACATTAGTCTCTCGAAAAGGACTGTAGTCATCAATTTGTCGTTTACAATGTTACTAGCATGTCGGTCACTAAATTTCCATCGACAAATTTGAGAACTTACTTTATAGTCAATCTTTTTCCACTATTTGTTTCTTTTTCTCCCCTGCAATGTAATGGGAGTTGCTTAAAGATTCTTAGACTTAAAGAAGTTATTCTTCTGTATATAAACAGCAATTCTTAAGAACTGTGATGTTATGCTTCACTTTAAGTTTGTAAGGATTGGAAGAAAATATATGTGAAGCTATTAAATCTCATGTGACACAGTGGAATCTGTTGGATTGATGAGTTAGAGTTTTTGTAACAAAGTTTATTGTTTTTCTGAATGTATTGTTCTATTCATTATCAAATCGTTACGAGAATTCATTAATATTCAGCATGATGGTATTGCAGCATTGCATATAATTTTTATTCTGATATTACTATCCAAAAGGTTAGAGTTTGAGGAGAACGCGGGTTTTACCAGAAATATGTTGAATCATGATCATCGGCACACTTTGTCTCCTTTGCATTGGCCAAATGAATAGGTGTGGTCCAAGGGCACTCCGAGTGAAATTGGTATGAAAGCAAGTGAATGATATGGCAAATTGAGATTGCATAAGGCTGGCATAGTTTCCCAATCAGATAAGCAAATGATATTGGGAATATTAGCCACTTTATAGTTTTGAATTAACAAATATTCTTCATATTCCAAATCCATGATTGAGGCACCAAATGGTAGGTAAAAGGTCAGTCCCACTCTAATCTGATAAAAGATGAGGAGTGGGTATGGCCTTGTCCCCACATCGTCCAGTGATCATTCAAAAGCAAACCCAACATCACACACAGCTTTAGAATCTCCACTTTATATACTCTCTTCAAACCATAACAGAAAACTTATCGTCAACCCCACTCATTCTCACCCTCTTCTTTTCTTCACTCTTTCACTCACCAATCACATGCCATCCAATTTTCTAGACACAACAGGAATAATGGTGAGGGGAAGGTTCGTCAGAAAACTAAAACTCCTCCCTACCTTAACCAACTTGAAGAAACAAGGCCTACTTCTTCAGAAAAGGTTTCCAACCCCATATCATGACTACAAAGAAAACAACCTGTCTGAGTTAGTGCTTGAGGATGGTAATCATTTTGAGGAGGAAGAAGCCACCGTAGGGTCCAAAGAAATTACAAAACTTTCGGAAGAAAAGTTATCAGACAAGATGGCATCATGCAACAACCAATACCCATCTCTCAGTGATTTCAAAGAGTTATGTCCACCAGGAGGGAACCACTCCATCGTTCTCTACACAACAAGCTTGAGAGGGATAAGGAAAACGTTTCATGACTGTAACACCATCCGTTTCTTGTTGAGGAGCTTCAAAATAATGTACCATGAGAGGGATGTGTCTCTGCACTTGGAGTTCAGAGAGGAGCTGTGGAAAATCTTGGGAGGGAAAGTGATTCCTCCAAAGCTTTTCATCAATGGAAGGTACATTGGAGGAGCTGATGAAGTTGTTGGGTTGCATGAGACAGGGTGGCTTGGGAAGTTTCTAGAAGGAACACCAACTCACTCTAGTGATTCTCCTTGTACTGGCTGTGCCAACATTGGATTCGCCATTTGTTCCAACTGTTGTGGAAGTTGCAAAGTGTTCGGTGGCAACAGGGACAACAATGATGAATGCTTCGTTAGATGTCCTGATTGCAACGAGAATGGCCTTGTCAAATGCCCCGTTTGCTGCTAGAGATTTATCCAACCCTTGGTGCGTTTGATTTCATTTTTCAGTTCGTATCTTCTAATTACAAAAATCATATTTCTATTTTCACTCTATATTTTCTTTTAAAAAATTTGTTAAGGAAAAAGGTGACAACAAATTTACTTCGGTTGTTCTCACCGATTTCTTTATAGATTTGTGAAAATGAGATGTTTGAACAATTATTGACATCAACAGGAAATGAAAAGAAAAAACAAACCAAGGTGGCCAAAGAAGTTTTATATCATTCTTCTTGTACTCTTTAGTCTTGTCTATCTGGTTTCTTAGAAATGGACATTATATGAAACTCGTACGTAGAAACTGCAATACAAGCTCATGTTGTGTAGTGTGACAGGTAAACATGTCACTCGGTTATTAATAGGTTGTACAGTGATTTTGAAATGGATTTGAGTTTCGTGTTTTCATAACAATAGTGCGTAGATTTAGCTTCAATGTATAGAATACAAAAGAAAAAGAACAAAATGTAGAAGCACTAATAATCCTGGTTTTGGTTTTGTATTTTGTATTCCAGAATGTATATTGTACAATCCAATATAAAATTTTTATTTAAATCTAAAAATGTTTCGAATTCGAAGCGTATAGTCTGTGTATTTTGGAACTCAAAATAAATAAAAAAATAATGATAAAGATAAAATTGGAATTTTAAAATGTATGATGGGGTGCAGAAACTAATGAAATAAAGATAAAGAACCCATGAGATCAATCAAGTTCAGGCCCATAACCATATGGAAGTCTAAGATCCAGTACTTAAAGAGATTCATGACAAAAACTAAAGTGGTCCACTTGGAATCAGAAGGTCAATTGCTAGAATTTGATTATTTGAACTTAAGTTTAAGCAAGCCTACTTAATCACAAAGACAAGTTAATTATATTTTCCCTTTTATTTACTTCTAAGTATAAAGGAACTAAATTATATAAATTATTTAAAATAAATAAATTTTGTTTATTATTTTAAGGGTGAAAATTTTGTTGATCTTATAAAAAAAAAGAAGTAAAATGTTTATAGTGATCTTTAATTGTTTGTGGAGTTAACTTCTATATTTTTTTTCTCTAATTGCAATTACACACATCAAAATACTAATTCCTATAATGTCAGAATTTTTAATTTTTAATTTTAAGGTTTTAGGGTTCATCATTAACACTATTAATCTTATAAGTTTCTTATTTCTTTATTAAATTATCTTTTATCATAAATTGAGTTCTACAAAAAAAAAATCAATATTTTTGGTATCAAATTCTTTTCATGAAAATATGAAATTTAATGTCGTTTTGTATTCGTTCAATTTTGAGTTTATAGGGAAATTTGCATCAGTATATTATGAATTAACGGCTTATAATTATAAAAGAAAATATATAGAAATAAATATAGTTGAGAACTTATCTTCTAAGTGTCAAAATATGTACTCACTTCAAAAGAAAATTATAGAACCATTCACATAGTAACCTTCATAAGAAAATATGCAAATAAAAGCTCAACTCATTCATTGTCCGCATCAAAAAGCTTAAACGAGCATCCATTTGTTAATCTAATTCAATTAAAAAATCATAAGAATATGAATGGTTAGAATAAAATTCAATTTACAGTGTGATTATATAGAATCTTCAATTGTTGCTAAAGCTAAAGTCTATGGTGTAGTTATTGATTATTCCACCTCTGGAGTTGCATGACAAGACTGTAATAGTCGGGTATAGTGAAACTCAACTTGCAGTAATCTGTGATGAAGGGATGTTGAAGAAATGATACCTTTCTTAGCATCTACTTCCAATTCTCTTATAGGTATTGCAGCTAGGAAGCTTTTAATGTATTCTTTACATGCTTCCTTACCTCTGTAACATATAACTTCTTCTTCCTCACTTCTCAACTGTGCATCTTTTCCTTCAGCAGAATCCATTTCCTTCTTTACTTCTTGTGATACTTTCGCCGTAGGTTGTTGGTCGTTGGATGTTTTACCATCTGATATACGAGGAACATCTGGCATTTTGTAAATCCTTGTGCTGCTGTCAAATTTCAAGATATACGCTTTATTACACCCTTCATAAAGTCTTTCTCCCAGAGTGTCAATGATGTAGTAACAATCAGATTCAACTTTGAGGACGAAAAAATGGTCATTCCAACTAACAATATAAACATGAGGTTCACCAGTACAAGGACACTCTTGTTCAACACAACTAATCTCATCCCAAATGCTATCAAATGACATGGCACCATGTAAAAAGTCGAATTTCCCTTCATCCATGCCTTCAGGATGAAAAAAACCAACAAAAGATTTTTCACAATCCACGGTAAGTGAACGTACTTTTGCTTCAATAATTGTTTCTAGGTCAAAATGCTTGTCGGGGAACCGCTCTTTATAGGTATCATTGTCGCAGAGTTTCCTCCATTCTGATGAGCCTTCTCTGATTAGACTGTCAAACTGAGACTCTATGGGCATGAGATCACGATTATTTTGGAACCAGTCAGCAATCACAGCAACAAGAGCTGTGCATGCACTCTCACCTGCTGCACGCTCACTGCGTTGATCAATTGAAGCAAAGAAGACTTGTGTCTGAAGCTTCATATGACCATCACGACTCATGATTTCTTTCTGCTTCCAACTCCCAACGACGAAACTGTCATCCCCAAATTCAGATATCGATGATCTACCTAACGATGTGTCCTCCTCAGTCTTGTACCACTGCATTAACACGAATCAAATAAACTACGTGTGCAACAAGACTTTGAAAACTCAACAAAAGTTTATGGCTTTTGCTTCATACTTCCTATGAAAATTGGACTATTATACACTATGTATTTGTTAGTTTACAACCATTAGCACAATAATTAGAGTTAGGCTAAAACTGTCCTCCAAAAATAACATATTGTGAAGGTTTGCAAAACAAATTCAATAAGAACAGAATAATTTTTAGTTTCAATTCAGAAATAATTCTTACACTCAAAGAAAGAGATTCATCGGAGCTAAGTTGACGACGATCAAAATCTATGTCATCACCGCCTTCTTCTGCATAAGCCTTCTTTAACAATGGCTCTCCCTTGTAAGTTTTTGGAGATCTAAAACTCGACTTCCTCTTCCTCCATGGAAGTATGTTCCTCTTAAAACTTCGTAAATAAGGTTCAGAAGAAGAAGAAGTAGAAGGATCTTCCATCTGCGAACACCCAACATCAAACTTCGGTTGGCTGTAATAAACCCAGTCTTCATAATTTTCTCTCATATCGGAATTAAAAAATCCACCAGCATTTGAAGAGGCCAATGTTCCATAACGAAATGACTTACTGACACTGGAATACTTCTTGCCTTCATCTGTTTCGTGTTCATCATCAGAATCATCAAAACACTCGGTATCCAAAGGATAACTATATTCACCATCCTCGCTTCTAGAGGACCTACCTTCACTTCCCTCTTCTTCAGGACACCCCTTTTTTGCTTTCTTCGAAGATACCAACTCTGTCAAAAAATTTACTTTCATACAACCAATTGTAGAAAGCTCACTTTTTTCTGCCAAGGTTGTTTCTCGTGACTTGGCTGAGCGCAATGACACAGGCACTGTAGATATCTTAATTGACTCCAAACTTTCTCGGGAAACTCTTTGCTCTGTCAAGCTAATTGATATCTGCACACAATCAAAATCTGTTGAAACAAATGCAAAGACAAAACTTGAAAGCTGCTATTTATACACTACAGCATGAGATGAGAAGAAAGAACTCAGAAAATGCTGGGAAAGAGACGCACACAAAGTAAAGGAGAGGACTCTGCAGAACCTCCGATTAGCGTGAGTGGAATGTTTAAATCAAAATCCTTCTGCTCAGTTGAAGATGCAAATTCAGCAATATTCAATAATTTCGTTCCAACAGCAACCTTGCTTTTCGACTTCCGATCCGATCCCTGCAAAAGAGAACAATCCAAATTCCATTTAGAGAAAATGATAATCAGAATCATCACTCATTAATCGACCAAAATTTAAATGGAAAATACAAAAACCATATATCATATAGACAATGAAGTCAACCAGAAGTTGGCAACAGAAGAAAAAGTCCAATTTCTCAACTAAATCTCCTATTTGTAGTGGAAACCCAAGAAGTAAACAACAGTAATATTGGTAACACAGTAAACGAATTCACGCTCGCCTATTCTACATTGATACCTTCATTTAAAAGGGAAGATGGCCAGATGAAACAAAAGACAAAACAAAACTCCGGACAAGTATTTTTCAAATTTTATTAGCCATCCTTTTATAAAGATTTTATTTAAATATTATGTATTAACATTTTTTAAGCTAATAGATTAAATTATAAGTTATATAAATTTAAATTTTAAGATACATTTATCACTACTGTCTTTTTGTTTCCGTTTTTTTCTTGGATGTTGTTTTATAGATAAAAGAAATCAGAAAACTACTGGTAAATAATATGTTTATGACTTTATTTCCAAATAAACTTTAATCTAAATGTCAAACAAATATATTGAATGTCAGCACCAATGACCTAATATTATTGGTTTTCAGTAATTATTATCGAGATATAACTTGAAAACATATTATTCCATCCATACGATTACAAAAAGATACAATTTTTTACAACAATTTTAATGTTATTTTTCAGGTACATAATTTTTTTTATTTAATAAATATAAATAACTTTTATTTAATGAAATATTAACTATGTAATGTTTTACCTAAAATTAACTATATATATAACTTTTTCACTTAAAAAAATAACTATTAGGTACAATTTTTTTTAAATAACCTTTTTGAATTCCTATCTTTTAAAAAATCTAAAAGAATACTTTTTCAGACGAATTAAAACTTTGCTGTTAACGACTATTATAAATCAATATAAAATCTTTAGAACTTGTGAGACTGATGATAATATTACGTCTTTAAAAGAAATATTTTGTGTATGTATTATTTAAACATATTTTTTTAATATTTTGACAAATTATTTATACAATTAATATTTAAAATTACATTTTATGACTCTTTTTTTTCATGGAACGAAAATTAGTCCCTAAAGTTTGTTTCTTCCTGTGACAACCAAAAGAACCGATGATCCAAAATCATCATACTACTAAAAAACCTTTAACAAAAAACTAGTATGATAATACTAAATCCCCCATCTCCAAATTCAGTTCAAAAAGTCTTTTCTTCTTAATTGGTGAATCTAATTTATAAATAATATTTAAAAAATAAATAAAAATTGGTTGAGATAGAGGAACTAACGTTGAAGAGAGTTAAAGCGATCTCCCATGGCTTAAAGAAATTGTCCTTGTGGCTGTTCAAATTGCATGACGTTTCAAACTCCTCGTCCCAGTCAACCACGGTGGTGGTAGCGCTGTCCACGACGGCCTCTTTCGTAGAATTTCTTGCGACGGAATTCCGCCGCAGAGAACCAAGCGTCATCTTAGAACCCTTCCAGCGAATCTCCACGACTAATCTGGAACCTTCCCGTGCAGCGTCCGGCAGCAGATCACAGCCCTGGAGCCTCCGCACAATCAACCTGACTATGAACTTCTTGGAGACGGGCGGCGGCCATGGCCACCACTTCTTCATCCTCACCACCATTGGTCTCTTCCCGTTTTCTAACTGCTGTATTATTCTATGGTGTCCCTAAAAATGATTGAAAGCGAAAACGGCGTTGGTGGAAAGAAACAAAGTTAAGGTTGTTGCTGATTTATTTATGGAGAGAATGCGCTAAAGGTGACTTGGTCGATCATAGGTTGCGCTACTACACATGTTAAGAGAAGAAGTCGTTAGCTTGAGTTTTAAGAAACAGTTTATGCTTTGTTACTGGTTGCTTAGTTGGATGGATTGAATTACATTAATAAATAATAGATCATATTTAATACTATTTTCTGTTTTTTTCTTTTTAACAAAATTATACATTTCGTTATATGTTTATATCTAAATTTAATTTAATGTAATTATCGATTTTAGAAATTAATATTTTTTGTATCAATAATTTCGTTATATATATATATATATATATATATTATTTTGAAATACATTTTATCCTAACTTATTTTCCAAATATACTAATATCTAAATAAAATTTTTCCGTTACATCAATCCAATTTACTATAAATTTTTATTTCATTAATGTTACAAATACGTGACTAAGAAAATGTGTTAAAAACAATAAATATAAAAAAATTGAATTCACATACTAAATATTGTATGTGAATTAAATTAGGTCTATCCGGACAATACTAAATATTGAATTCACATATATTAAATTATATTAAAAAATAGTGCATGTTCATTAATGATTGATTAGTTTGATGGATTGGATTAGATTAATAAATAATAACATATATTTAAAACTATTTTCTATTTTTCCCTTTTAACAAAAATATATTTTTCCCTATATATCCTAAATTTGATTTAATGCAAGATTTTAAAAATTAATATATCATATCAATGATTTGATTTATATTTATATTTTTAAAAGAATAATAAAAACAAGGTAGTTATTAAATATATATTATTATTTAGTTATAACCAATATATATATATATATATATATATATATATATATATATATATATATATATATATATATATATATCATTCTCATTTTTATCTTTATCGCCATTTTAAATTGCTATTACAATTTTTAGTTTGTTAAGTAACTTAAAAATGTTAATCTTTAATATACCCTATTATCTTTAATTTTGTTTTATTTGAGAGTAACAAATATTTTGCTACACAAATTATTCACCAACTTTCTCAATAATTCAGTTGTTTCATATCTACTTGAAAATTTGTTCTTTCGTTACACGATTTTGTATCTCATCTATTAACAATTTGACTAATTAAATAATCATTAAATTCAATCAAATCTGTAAGATACTTCCAAAATTTCCATATTTAAAACAATAATAGAAAATTATTTACCTATTTTCAGTACTTGACATTTATGCATTTGTTACTTGGTACTATATTTTAAGATTTATGCAAATTTCTTCTTATGAAAAAAAAAAATTGTATATTTTGACATTGAATTTTTTAAAATACATAAAAGTCACAATGAAAAGTAAGCCACGAATCATTGATCCACCAAGGGGTGGCTACTCACAGAAGATTTGCAGATTAATAAGTTTAGCTCGCCTCACATAATCACGAGTTTGTAGGCTTACAGGTTGACTTTGAATAAACTACAAAATAAAAAAAAATAAAAATCATTTCCAACTTCTAATTCCGTATTTGAATATTTAATAATATAAAAATTCTTTTGAAGTATAAAAATTATAAAAAAAAATTTAAAGATTAATAATTCACTATTTACTACAAAACACTGAAATGTATTATGATAAAAAAGAAAAAGAATAAAATTTAAGTTTGTATCTATAAGTATATAATATAAATGAAATAATATTAATCATACTTAACGTACAAACAAAACAATACTGCATCGTTACGAATCTTTTTAAGGATTTAAAGAGGACAAACCTTTCCTTGACTTTTTATTCTATATTTTTTTTAAGTGAATATATATATATATATATATATATATATTTGCTAATTTACAGTTTTTTTAGTTGATATATTCTAAGAAAGTATACCAAGTTTCAATAAATAAAAAACTCTCCATTTAAATAAAACATACTTTAAATATAAGATTATTTTAATAATTTTAAAATTTAATTTAAAATAAAAAAATAAAAGATAATTATTTATCTATGGTAAATAGATTTTAAAACAACTACCTTTTATTTTTTTATTTTAAATTAAATTTTAAAATTATTAAAATAACCTAGATTTAAAGTTAATTTTTTTAATAAGAATTTCTTTTAACCTAGAATATGATACACTTTTCTAAATATACCAACTAAAAAACCAAACATAAATTAACAAACTATACATATATTAACCGTCCAACATTTTTATTTTAAAATTGTGGCTTTCTCAAAATGAAATATCTTGAAAAAGATTATAAATTAAATTCTTGAAAATAAATTTCTTAACAAAAATAAACTCATTTTAAAGATGCCAAGTACTATTATTCTCCCACGAAGATTGAGATAAATTTGAAAGGAAATTGGTGTCTCAAATAAGAGATATGGACTTGTGAAGTGTAATTCATGATAATTATAAAGGATGAACTCATAAGTTTTAATGTTTTTTTATATTTAAGGAAATCCTATTGAAGATAAAATTAGTAGCTATTATTCATGGTTTAGTTTGTTTTGTAAATTTTATTTGGGTATAAATACATTTTAATAATAAGGTATACTAATGGGGACACAAAATGAAATTGGATGCATACAAATCAAGACTACGATGTTAAAGAGGATAATTTTTTTTTTAAAATCGACCATTTTACTGCAATTTTTTTAACTAATTTGAACATTTCAGTCAAAAAGATTGACTGAGTACTCATATTTTTGTTAATGGAGTGTTGGATAAGGAATTATTGCTTATTTAGATTTTTTTGTTTATTTTCCATGCATAAGAAAAGCCAATAAAAGGTATTAAGTCTGGTTATATGCAAAAGGAAATCTAAAATAAATTTTAAAAATGCTTAAACATACTATTTTTTATCAACTGAATCTTTAAATACAGTAATAAAAGCTTGCACGACTTTTCAAATTTCAAATTAAGATGATTAATTTCAAATTAAAATAATTGACACGTTATATATATTTGATTTAAAAGTTTTCTAACTCAAGAGACCCTCGGTAGAATCAAGTTTGTTTTATCTTCCCGGTGGAGTTCATTTCCCAAAGCGATGATAATAATATAAAGTAAATATTAAGATTAATAGATTAATGGATTTATTAATTAATATTAGGAATAATATTATTATTTTTGTTTTATGAAAAAAGGTGGGAGAAAAAATTAGAAATGTGTGATTGCTGTTTTAAAATGTGATAATGGTGAGTTTGAGGGACCGAAAACGAGTTAAAGGAAGCGCAATTCTATGACCCGTTTTTCCGAGAGGCTCCGTTTGCGCTGGTTGTTTCCGAAACCGACCCGTTTTCTCGCTCTTGTTTCTCTCTCCACTCTCCATCATCTCTGCAAGTCCCTCGTTGGCTTCCTACTCTCCCAAACCCTACCCTTCCTCGCTATGGATAACTTCTTCTCCGACTACCTCCCCGACGACTTCGATTCCTCCCCCTACCGTCCCCACCGCCGCTTCCTCCTAGACCACGACCTTGATTTAGCCCGCGAGAGGGTCTACCTCCTCCCCTACAGGTACCTGCCGCACTCAATCATTATTTTCATTCTTTCTGTCAGGGAAAACCAAAAATGTTTTTCGGATTTTTTCAATTGCTTGCATTGGAATGTCTTTTGTTTGTTCTGGGAATTTGATTTTGCTGCTCTGGTGGAGTGAAGGTGGCTGGTGGAATTGGAAGGTGAAGCTGATCGAAGGGAGGGTGTGCTTTATACGGTGACGTGTAATTCCGATTCCGACTCCGAGATTTCGCTTCATCTGAGGAAGGAGGAGGAGCGCCACAAGATTGGGGTTTCTGGTCGGCAGTATGCGTTGGTTCCCGAGGGAGTTTGGTTGCGAACACTCAAACGGTGAGTCACCGCAATGGTGCGGTTCTTACTTGAGGGTGCTGTTTTATTGAGATTAAGCGATGTTTTGATGTGTTTATAGCGATTGTGGGTTTTTGCATGTTTTAGGCATGGTGTCTATTTTTGTATTGTTTGCTCATTCATTCGCTTTTTGGATTAGAAGTTGGCTAATGGGATAGTCTAGATAATTGTCTGTGTGTGGTATCGAGGAAGTCCGTTGGGGTGTTGGTGTGCCTTGCAATTTCAGCTCTAAGATGCAGTCTCCATCGACAAGGCCAAAATGTCTGTCCCCAGGCTGTACCCACTATATCAAGAGTTCATTAGAGACCTTAGTTGAAACAGCATCAGCCCTGTCTGATACTAAGTCAACACTAGGAGATGCACAGACATAATAGTTCACAATCACATCCTTTACCTGCTCTTGCTCCTCAAGCTTGTAAGCAAATACTAAGAGCCTAAAAAGTTGAAGTGGTGGATAATCATTTAAGGATCAGATTGTAAATGTTCCTCCAATACAGCCAGTGGGTAATTATCATATGATGTTGATAGAAATGGTTGCAAGAACAACTGATTGCAGTAAATGAGTCGTGCAGCAATAAAATACCCTGTTTTGCTAGGAGTATCCCACTCGGTGTGCTTGTCTTTCTTTAGTGCCAGTGTGATACTAAATAGCCATCAAGTTTTACTAAGAATCTACGTCCTTTTATACCATTTATTCTGACCCCTTCCCTTTCATTGTGTCTTTGTTGCCACAATTTACTTTTCTGGATCATTCTATGCGTAGTTATAGAAATCCAACATTGATTTGCATTTTGTTGCTGCTTTTCCACTAGCAAAATGATTTTAACACCAATGAACAATATTACAAGTCTTCTGATGAATGTTCTTCTGCCAGATTATTTCCATTTCAAGCTAGAAAACATTTCTAGGTGGTTCTTACAAGAACATATAACATACAGATGCAGTAAATTGATTCATCGTTTATCTCACTCTTCTTGTAGGTATAACGATTCTAATAATGAAGTGAAAGATTTAGGAAGCCTCTCAAATGCAGAGGAGTGTTTGCAAGAATTGTTCCCCTTGCAAGTTAAGATATTTTTTTCACTGGAAACCAGTTCACTGGAAGCAAAAATAAGCCAAAAGGTTGAATTAATGACTTTCCTGCCGCTTTAATTGTACTTTGTCTTTTATTTAAAGTAGACTTTTACAATCAATAATTGATAATAGCTAGCATGATTTCAGGAAAATGTTGCTGACTTCTATGAGAAAGCATGTGACATTTTCAATTCTGCATATAACCCCGTGAGTTAGTCATCTATTGATTTTATTGTTTTATTGTGTTTTTATATGATACATTGGTATTGTATAACTCTATTTTAATGATGTTGCAGGTGCATATTTGGGACTTCTCAGGGCAGACGACACAGTTTTTCTTGAATGGCAAATCAGGATTGCCACGTGATTCTTCTGGTCAATCTGTAAAAGAGGTGATCCATCCTTTTTCTTCTTTTGATATAAGTTTGTTGAAGAAATTTCAATTTTGATGTGGTATAGCAAGGAAATAAATGTTTGGTAACCAATTGGGGAATATTGGAATCAATCTATGTTCTTGATAAATTCAAATTTTAACACATTTGTTTTTAATCTCTATATCTATTGTTTGGTTATGAAGTTTGAAAATACCAGTTGCAGATATTCTAGCTGTTTATAGCATTTCAACTGCTTCATGTATTTTCAGGTTACTTTGGAGTTACAAGTACACGGGCTTCCAGATTCTATGAGGGGTAATGGGGGCAATGAGATGATTTTAGATAGGTCTCAGATGGAATGTTCACACAGTGGTTCTGTTACAATGAATGGAAGCACTGACAATGTACCCCCCTGCATAACAGCCAACTATTTTCGAGGTAGTAGTTGTAGAGCAATTCAATCTTTGGGCTTGACAGGATTACAGAATCTTGGAAATACATGTTTTATGAATAGTGCCATTCAGTGTTTGGCTCACACCCCAAAGCTTGTTGATTTTTTCCTTGGAGATTACCATAAAGAGATTAATTATGAAAATCCACTGGGGATGAATGTAAGCTGTTTATTTTCTGTTTTTAATTTGAAGTCTCATTTCTAAACATAATATTTTTTTGCAATATTTTAGTTAATTTACATTGTTTATTCTTCTCTCTATCTTTCTTTGCAATTGTTTCAGGGAGAACTAGCCCTAGCTTTTGGAGACTTGCTTAGAAAGCTGTGGGTTCCCAGAGCTATGCCCATTGCACCGAGAATGTTCAAGATGAAACTGGCTAATTTTGCTCCTCAGTTTAGTGGTTATAGCCAGCATGACTCTCAAGTATACTTTTATCTTTTTCTTCTTATATATAATAATAATAGTAGTAGTAGTAACAATAATAATAATTTTTTTTTATTGATGCAAATTGTGTTAAAACAGCTGTAGTTTCCAGGGCCATCTCCTATCATTGATGAATTGTCTTTTGTTTTGACAAGAGAGGAAATAGCTTTATAGAACATTGAAGTTTCTTGCATGCAGGAGCTTCTTGCTTTTTTGTTGGATGGGTTGCATGAAGACCTTAATCGAGTGAAACGCAAGCCATATCATGAAGTTAAGGATGCAGATGGTCGTCCAGATGAAGAAGTGGCAGAAGAGTATTGGCGAAATCACCTTGCTCGTAATGACTCCATAGTGGTTGATTTGTGCCAAGTGAGTGTTATAGGGGTTTTCTCCTCTGTGATGTGAGAATCTCTTCTATGGATTTGTAAAGTAATTTTGGGATCGGTATCCCGTGTTTTTCTTTACCAGAGATGCATTAGAAAGTTTGATGGAATCAATGAAATGGATATATCAAAGATATTTTAATTTCTTGCAAGTCAGATTATGAGATTATTATTGAGAAGAAGGATTTTTATTATAGAAGTTATTGTTATGGTGAACTGACTACTAGTTGGCACAGCACTCTTTGACTGGTTACAATCACATTAATTATGAGATTTTAACTAATCTTTCTTTAGTTTTATTACCGAAGTAAAAGCTATACAGTTCATTGGAAGCTATAACAAATCTATACTTTGTTCCCTTGTAGGGCCAGTTTCGGTCAACGCTAGTTTGCCCTATTTGCAAGAAGGTTTCTATCACATTTGACCCTTTTATGTATCTATCTCTGCCTTTACCTTCTACAACGATACGGACCATGACTTTGACGGTCATAAGCACTGACGGGATTACATTGCCTTCTACACTTACGGTAACAGTACCTAAATGTGGAACACTGAAGGATCTTATTGGGGCTTTAAGTATTTCTTGTTCTCTGAGAGAAGATGAAACCCTCTTGGTGGCTGAGGTATGTTACAAAATTTAGAAATTAAATAAAAACGTTGTTTGAGATATCTTGATTATAATTTATTAGGCCTTGCAAACATTTTTGTTTGCATTCTTATTAAAATTATGACTTTATGGAATTTTCTGCAGATATACAAGAATAAAATTTTTCGAGTATTTGAGAATCCTTCTGAATCATTAGGTGAAATTAGAGATCAAGATAAAGTTGTTGCTTATCGAATGCAGAAGGATACTGAAAATACTCCCTTGGTTGCTTTTGTCCATGAACGTTCTGTGGAAATGTAAGTTTCTCTATGCTCCGATTCCAATCCTTTTACAGGGAAATAATTTGTTTCATCCCTTCAATGTGCTTCTGTGCATGTCATGAATAACCATCATGTGCCCTAGGGCCAGAAGTACATACTGATTCCACTGTGGCCATCATGATATGATAGAATATTTGTCTCATGGTATGAAGTCAATTCATGGGAGCACATACTCCTAAAGCAGTGAAAGATCCAACAACTTAAATTGTGGGAAACACTATTATTTATTATTGATAATTTATTTTGAAGAAAATAATTGTAGTTTAATTTAATGGTGAAGATAAAAGAATGTCGATAAATAATGATAGATAGTTAAAAATTTATAAACTGGATCGTCTATTCACCGAGGGTCGTTGTTTTGGTGTTATAATATGCTCAGTAGTATGCTGACTGAGCTGGAATGGGTTGAAAGTTAACACTAAGTTGTCTAGGAATTATTCCAACTTGGTTGAAGAATGAAGATACCGATTCAGGATGTTCAAGTTGGTCCAGAAGACGTTGCCAAATATCTCATGGCAGGAATCTTTTTTGCGAAAATTAAAGAAAGGAGTGTGTAAAATCCACGTAGTTTGTATTATTCCAATTAATTGAACATTGATGTCTTTAAAACAAGGATAAAAGTTAAAATTTTGATAACTGACAGCCCCTGTATAACAAGGAGGGCACACCCAGTTGAGAGGGAGAGACACAGTCTCACCACCTTGAGTTAAACCGTGAATGCTTGTGGCAGTAAGTCCCTTCATACTTCTTGCTAGAACATAAACTGGGATTTTTTTTTTATGTTAATTACAAGGTTATACGTGTCTAAAAATAAATAAGATTATGAATGTTTATTTGAAAAAAAAACTAAAACTATAAATATATTGGTTAGGATACAACTAAAAATGATTTTATATTTGTATATATAAAATTAATAATTATATATATCTATTATAGTTATAGAATCTAAAAAATTAGTGGGGGCAATTGCCCCCAAGCATTTAATAATTTCACATTTTTCACCGCTCCAAGATTTTGATTAAAAACTCTTTAGACTTCATCATCGTAAATTTTTTGTAAATACCCAAGCAACCTACCTAGTTGTCTAAGAATGTTAACATGGTTGGTTTATGTAAGTTGGGCTGATATGCCTTTACTGTCGAGCGTACACGTTTTTCGGGTCTTCTGCAATAGCTTTTGTTTCTGAAATGCTTATGCTAGCAAATTTTGGTGTTAAATGTCTGGCGTATTTGTTAGGTGAGTCTGCTTTTTGAAATTATTCTGTCGGTCGTTTCTCAATCTGCTTACGTTAACAACTGTGTTTTATTTGGTGCACTAAAGTTATTGTCATGTATTACAGTTTTGGGAAGGAAAGTTTGTTTGGTATTCCCCTTGTAACAAGGTTGTCCAATATTTCTTGTGGATATGATGTTCAAAGGGAGTTTCTGAAGATGATCAATCCATTTATGATGCGCGCTAAAGATGTATCGGATGATTGTGAAAATAATGAAAATAAAAGACCAAGTGAAGATGATGAATTGGGGGATACTACTAATTCCTGCGCAATAGGAAATGATACAGACTCAATCAATGGAACAGATGATGGCATACATTTGTCGACTGACTTTGAATTCTACTTACATGGAATGGATAATGGTAAGATAATATTGGACAAACCATTAACAGTGACAACATTTCCCGGAAAGGAGCCTCCGGTAGTTGTCGTACTATGGTCGGATAAGATGCTTAAAATGTATAATACATCTCTGCTTGACTCATTGCCCGAGGTTTTCAAGTCCCAGCTATTCACCAAGAGAATACAAGAATCAGTTTCTATTTACAAGTGTCTTGAAGCCTTCTTGAAAGAAGAACCTCTTGGGCCAGAAGACATGTGGTTAGTTGATATATGATATATCGTTTCTGTTATTTTATCTATGGAGATTTTATTCTTTTATGCTTGAGAACATAACCTCTTCAACACTACTGGCATCATGTTTTTATATGTTAATAAAAACCAATGTCCTGTATTCTGAAGGCAAGATGTATATTACAGTCGTTCTGATGTTTTATATTGCAATTTGGTGTACACAAGGTACTGTCCTAACTGCAAAAAACCTCAGCAAGCAACTAAAAAACTAGATCTTTGGAGATTGCCTGAGATCCTTGTTGTTCATTTGAAGAGGTTCTCGTACAGCCGATACTTGAAGAACAAGCTGGAAACATTTGTTGATTTTCCAATTAATAATCTGGACTTATCAACATATGTAGCACATGGGAATAGTCAGTCTACCAATCGCTATGTGTTATACGCTATTAGTTGTCATTATGGAGGGTTAGGAGGAGGTCACTATACAGCATTTGTCCGAGTAAGTACCTGACAATTTGTAATATCTCTAACTCCGTTAAAACATTACAATGAACTATTCTTTTTTATAATATTAGGATGTAACTATGTATCCGTAGAAAAGCCAAGAGCTTGGTTGGTTAGAGAAGACATTTGTTTGCTTTTATGTACTCTCACTCATTGTTACCTGAATTTCCTGTTTCCACAATTTCTATTTCAAATATTTATAATCAGGGAACAAATTTTTTGTAACGTGAAATGAAAACAATATTTTTCAAATCAAACAGGTCCCCTATATTCCATTAGGTTACAATGGCAAACAATTTCTTGATAGGAGTGGCCAGTGGTGTGGTAAAAGAGCTTTGGCGGATTACCTGTGACGGTGAAATATTTTTTTTTGTGGTTTAGCTTTTTAGAAGTTCGCTCCGGAGGTGTTAGAGCACATAAGCTGTTCATATAGTTTTATAATTTTCATGTAGTAAATAAATCTTTTACAATTGTAAGTTACATATGCAGTATAATTAGTTTTAATTTGACATTGTTAATCACATTGATTTATTTTAGTTGATAGTTTTTTGGGTTATTTAGCCAATGTTTTTCAATGGTTAGTTTATTCTACACATTCTACTAATAATTGTAGTTAAGCTTATACAAGAGTTTTTATTTTCTTGCAGTATGGCAATGATAAATGGTATGATTTTGATGACAGCAGAGTCGAACCTGTTAATGAGGACACGATAAAGACTCCTGCTGCTTATGTTCTTTTCTACAGGAAAGTTTAGATTAATATTTTAGAGGCAATTGTGTAAAATTAGTCACAGCTACATGGAATGCTCTAGGCTTTTCAGACCAATACATGCGGTTGCCTGATTTCCTCTAAATTGCTGCATAAGCGGCACCGGTTGGGTTTTACTGAGAGAAGTGAAGAGAAATGCAAAGAATTTAATATTGTACAGCTTTTAGAAGCTACAGGTAAAAAGAGGGTAGCACTTCAATTTTTAAACTCTCAGGTTAGATTAATTACACATGTTTGCATGTACATATGCATCCTAAAATTGTTTAACCGATTTTTTTAGCAGATGTAATTTAAACCATGATTATAAATGGAAAATTACACATTTTTTGCCTCGTTTATTTTTCAAATGATATAGGCAAACTATAAGTTCTTGCATGATAAGTAATAATCAATGTCATGATGATAAAATGTTTGACATGATTTTACCTTAAAAAATAAATTTAGATTTAGGTCTCATTTAATTTTGTAACAGTCTTGTAAGATCTGTATCTATTTATAATATTAGTGGTTTGATAGTTTATTTTAAGATGAACTTTGTATTAGAATATATATATATATATATATATATGAAGAGAGAGAGAGAGAGAGAGAGAGAGAGAGAGATTATTTTCTTCCCTGTGGGTGTTAATAGGACGATGTCCGTACATTATTATCATAAAAGCATGTAGATGTTTGCCATTTGATGATGTACACAACCGGACTGCTTCTATTTTAATGCCTTTAAGCTCGTGGATCCCTCAATTTTATTTGGATTAGTGGATGGATTTAAGAGAATGGAAAAAGATAGACTTGAGAGGAAAGATAGGTAAGTGAAGTTGTTTTGATCAATGAAAAGATAATAGGAAGTGTAAGAAAATGAGATAAAAGTTTGAGTAATTGGATTAAAGGGAATCATAAAAGAAATGTTTTAATAGAAAAAATTTAGAAATAATCAAATTGTCCCTCAGGTGAAAAATATTATTATAGTTGTTACAATAATTATGGTTATTATTATTATAATTATAATAATTATTTGTGGTTAATATTATTATAATTTTTATTATCCAACACCATCGACCCTCAACTCAGAAGCAGAAGAATCAATTATCCTTCAAATGGATAAGAATTGATTTTGTCTCAGTCAAGAATGTTGTGAGTCGATTCTCTTTTAGTGGAGAAAAGCAGGATGCTTGCGTAATCACACAGACCCTCCATCCATCCTCGTTCTCGCATCCGTACTCTCAAATTTCCTAGTATAAGTCGAAACAAATAGAAATTAAAACTTTTTTTTTTCTGTTATAGAATTTTTCTAAAGTTTCAATAAATTTTTGAAATTCGTTAAAGAAAATATAGTTTTGGATTATTTTCTAAAATTATAAATACAAAAAGAACCGTTTCGAGATGCAGGAGAAACAGCCAAAGCTTAAACCGAGAAAAAAATATGCATTTAGGCCTAAACGTTTTTTCAATGATGTTTGTCGCGGAAATAGCTTGTTTACGTTTTTTAAAATATACGTAGCTTGTGCTTCGGTTAAATATATTGAACTACCATCTATTCCGAACATCTTCAATAATGATCGGTCAGATACAAACTTTTTGGAAATGATTTTGATAAATTTCGTTTAAAATGAAAAGGTAAAATTAGCTTTCTATAAATTAAAATGAAGTTAGGTCTGTGACAATCTAGTGTTACCTTAGATAGATCCATATTTATTAGAATAATTAATTTTAATTTTATTCATTTAAATATTTTTTATAAAATAAATTTAATTTATATAAATATCATTTTATATTATTTTTAGCATAAAGTTTAATAATCTTATTTTTTTCTCTATTAAACTTTTTTATTTTATCTTATCATTTAATTTACTCACAAGTTTTACTTATAAATTCATCTATTTTCACTCAAATCTTTAAAAAAAAAAACTCAAATTTTATTCTCAAATTGTTCCGGATTCACTTATTCATTCATCAGTATTTCCACGTAGACAGCCTAATGTGTGGTAGTGGTAGGAGTAAAAGAGCAGTAATATCTTAAGCATAAAAGGAAAAGCACTGATACCTTTTCAGTGCGCAGCTGCTGATACTTTCTGCCAACACACTCTTAGGAGCGAGGTGAGGTTCTTTTTCCTCTCTCAATCTCTTTCGTGTTCTATTCACACATGAATTATTTGTTCATCCATAGGAAATATCAATTGTCCATCTGCTAGGTGCTAAGTGGGTACATGGAAAGGACTTCATAGTTGTTAAAACTTACTAAATTTATTCATCTAACTATCCAACTAAAACGCAATACATTGATTCATTTCTTCATGTAAGTTTTGGAGAGTCCTTCTCTGGTTGAATTTGTCACTCTTCTGTAATTACTTGGCTGTTTGTGATGGTGAATTGAATTTGAGTTAACGTGGGGGGATTGCTTTGAAGATTGATTTTGGAAGGGGTTTAATGTTCTGTTTCCATTTTGTTATTGTATTTTAGGGCTAATGTTGCAGATCTTTCATTATCCTTTGCCTTTATTTGAGTAGTTTAGGAGTGGGAATGCAGGGCTTGCATTTGTGCTTAATTGTTTGTCAGTTCAGGACAGGTTATGTTAGGAAGTGTTCTGCTTTTGACATGAATTTGGGTGGAGCTTTCTGTTTTTAACTTAAATATTTGAAGGTCTATTGTGGGAAATAATGAAATGCTTGATAAATCAGATGCACGAAGTGAAAGAATAGTGTTTTGTTGATCTCGATCAAATTGTCTAGAATATACAGGCCTTATCTATTCTTTATATGTTTAAGTATATGCTTGATTTTCCAACAATCAAATACATGCTTATTTTTTTATTTTTTTTATGTAAAATTCAAAGACGTAGTAAAAACGTGTAAGTAAATGCAGTAAATATTATGTTAATGTCATCAACAACTGTCAATTATTTAGACAAATACTTTAGCAGATTTTGGATCTGGTTTCCAAAATATATTTTTGGAGTTAGATGTTTAGTATCTACACATTGATTTGGATTCATAAGTTTGATAATCAAGGAGAGTGTTTTTTCCTCCAGTTTTTTGTGATATAAATGTCTGTGATTTTGTTGGTAACTATGAACATATCTAGTACTATGTTTGATTGCAGTGGGTTGGGTTGCATGATGGCTTTACCAAACTGTGAACATATATAGTATTGTCTCCTGGGATAAATATTTTCAAATACAGCCTAGTATTTTTGTATTAAAATTTTTACTAATCTGTGCATTTTACTGCAGTTTTAAAATCGCAGGACGTTGTTCTCAAGGTTTAAGCAGTTCTAGATTTTTATCATACCAGTTGAAAGAATTTCTGAGAGGTAAGACTTTCAAAAACAGATTAAATAAATATACTGAGATGCCTATCTACTGCAATTTATTGGGATCTGCATCATTTTCACTTATTGGTGGCATTTTGAGCCACTTTTGGGTAGAACAAATGGGTCCTAAATTTGCTTCATTATTTGTTGTTTTGTGAACAGTACTAACTAAAATTACACACTACGTAGAACTGTAGTTTATTATAAGTGTTTATTATAGCATAATGGAGAAAAGTAAATTAGGAAGTGATTGATGTCCTTTGTAGAACTTATATCAGTGATTGATGTTGTCATATTATGCAATAATTTAGGAGCTCTCTGTTAGTAAGAGATGTCATGCTCTTATTTTTATATATATTTTTTTTATACTTTTCGTAGATATAACCCTGAACAGGTTAAATGCCTGCTCTTTTTTAACACAATTGTTAGTTTTCTTACTAATTCAGCTTAATTGCAAATGTCAGATAGTTTATAATACTCTTTTTTAACACAATAAAGGGCTAAAGGAATTTTTTGTGACAGTTTCAATCTTCAGCTGTGTAGTTGCTTCAAAAGAAATTATCGTGCTTATGGGAATCACAACTAATTTGTTCAGTTGGATAAAAAGTAGAATTTGAAACCGGAAAAACTAGACATTGGGGAATGTATAAATTGTCTTGGCTATTACTATGCTAAAAGTCTATTTACTTGAACCTCGTAGCCAGAAATCACAACTCATCCCAACACAAAATGATGAAAAACATAGAGTGAAACTGCGGCAAAGATGCATCCCTTTATTCTACTCACCATAATGACGTTATCCGTATGAATTTTGATTTCAGTTATTTCAATGAAAACTATATGCTTTTGGTGTTTTTGGTTTGGCTGGAAGAAAGTGGGTCTGATTGGATCTCTAGGAATGATTTTTTTAAGTTTATGTTTATGTTTGGTTGACTGGGTTGAGTCGTATAAAATTCAATAAACGACCTTTTCTGTTACTGAACCTGTGATTCCCCTAATAGCACAGAAGTGCTAAACGATGACAACTTATGTTTTTACTGTATACTTCAATACTTGTGTGGTTAACAGACTACATTCTGGACTCGAATGTGCATGGTGTATGTATATGATACCGAGCAAGTCAAGGTTCAATGTTTCAGTCTTGATTATTAGCTAAAGCATTTTCAGTTTAGCAATTCAATGTACATGATTTATACTTTAGTTCTGTTTGATTTACAGATGCCTTGACGTACATGGCTCACTATGAATCAGTAGGAAATAGTTTAACAAAGGACACTTTATTTTACATTTTATTTTATTTTTAAAATCAAATATGCCTTTACATTTCTATTTGCCATTTATTTTAGCTAAAATGGAATCCGATGCACTGGCATGGGGAGACAAACTCGTACTGAGGGGATTGTCATTCCATGGCTTTCATGGAGCAAAGCCAGAAGAAAGGAAACTAGGCCAGAAGTTCGTGGTAGATATAGATGCTTGGATGGATCTTGCAGCTGCTGGAAAAACTGATCACTTATCAGATACAGTCAGTTACACAGCAATATATGAGTAAGCGGCCAACAAATTTAGAACGTCTTTGTTCTGCTTTCGTCATTTGATTGCACAAACTTCTAGTCTCACTCTTCATATTGTTGAGTGTGCTAATTTATTAGTTGTAATCTTATTAACATGTCAATAATCTGTGGTGCAGTATAGCCAAGGAAATTCTTGAAGGGTCACCTCACAACCTTCTGGAATCAGTGGCCCAAAAAATTGCAATAACTACTCTGACAAATCATAAAGAAATTTTAGCCGTTCGAGTGAAGGTTGGAAAGCCTCATGTGGCAGTTCGAGGTCCAGTTGAGTACTTAGGCGTTGAGATTTATAGACGGAGGAGCGATTTGTCAGGCTAAACTTTCATATTTGTTTTGGTTCCATTCTCATATTTACTGCTGCAGAGCTTTTATATTTTCAAGATCCATTTGATGCAAAAGTAATGTAACTCTTTCCCTTGTATCCCGTCATTAGTCTTTTCTATGTTATCAGTCAGTCTTGTTGATAAAATTAAAAGTTAAGAAGTTAGGCATACCAAATAAACTATATAGATAGTTTGGTCTCTCTAAAACAAAAAGAATTTGCAATAAGATTGATCGAGTTGCTTAAGTATTGTTTTCTACCATCTTCCAAAATTTATACATCAAATGTAATATCGTCATAAGTCATGTTTGCTATGGCTGGAAGAAATGCTCATAATAGTTTCCATATTTTTCATCTTGATTAGTAATGTAGTGGGGGTTGTAATGTGTGTAGCATCTGCCAATTGTCATACCCTGGTTGTGCCTCCACCCAAGGTTTGGAGCAAATTAGGCTGAAGCAGTTATTGGTGAACAGATCCTTATTTGAACCACCCATGTGAAGGGCACCTTTATCTGCATTATTGTGCAGAGAAGAGAGTTGGTATACCACTGTGAAAGGAACATGCATAATACTAGACACAGAATCCTGAATAGTGCAACCAATGCTTCAGTTCAGCCATAGGAGAGTCTTAAAACAAGCTCTTTCTATTTCCTTAAAAAGTATCTGACATCCCAACTGAAGAAATTTGTTAATATTTTTGCATTAAAATATATTGAAATGATTACTCAACGAAAGTTTTTTTGTTATTAAAAATTGTTTGTTAAATAGATTATGAATGGTCAATCTAGATACTGTTCAACGAGGACCACCACCCCCACATAAGAAAAATCTTGCAGTTCTGAGTCCTCTGACTCACAATCCCTACCTTGTCTCCCCAACACCTCAGAAACCTGAGCAACAACTTGATCATGAAAAACCACACTTATCCTGGAAAGAGAATGGTCTCTATAGAAATCGATCAGCATATTTTTCCCCATTTATGCAATACCCTTCTGAAGATATTTTGAAAAATTGGGCATTCTACAGTTCATCTTTATTCACACTAAATCTATATCGATTTACTCACAGTTCCAATGAAGTCAAGATTCTCAGTCTTAACTTTCCAATATTACAAACAGTCCCTATATTATCTCAATATCATTTAATTTCTTAGCCTATAATTGTCGAGATTATTCTGATGTCTGACACAATACCCTTTATAGCTAGACCAACGTCGTGATTCTTATGGTTCAAGAGAGAAATTTTATTAAGAATTTCCAGAATGGTTCTTTACGTGGTTTTATGACTTTAGACCAATAACCAATATCTTTCTTGTTGACACCTTAGAGAAACTCTACGTATAAATTTCGTAGTCGTTTTGTATTCTATCCCTTTCTTTAATTGGATAGTTAACTATTTTTCTCTAATATTACTAGCATTTAATAATTGCTAGATTTTGTATTAGATTTGGAATAGATTAATTCGTCATCTCTATTTATCCTATCTATTTTAAATATTTAAATGTTTTGAACTTATTACCTTGTTTATTCTGTTTCCAGCTGTGATGATTCATGGCATAAAATGTATACAACTCTGAAAAATTACTGGGTCTTATTCATTATTCCTTAAATACTCTTACATTTATTAAAGTAATTCAAAATAATAACTTGTTGAAATGTTTTATAATTAAGTCAAAGTTTCTCAAAAAAAAAAATACATACTAACACTAGATATTTCCAAACAATGCAAAGCACCTCATTAAATTTTAATTAATGATATATGTGGGGGGTCCACGTAGATGAAGATATATGTCCAATTGCTTTATTTGTTTATTTATGCTGCACTATACATTTTGGGTTGTGTGGATTAAAAAAAATTTGATGTAAAGATGAAAG
Organism: Vigna reflexopilosa; assembly: GCA_027742785.1. Lineage (NCBI taxonomy): Eukaryota > Viridiplantae > Streptophyta > Magnoliopsida > Fabales > Fabaceae > Vigna > Vigna reflexopilosa. The sequence goes on along the minus strand of CM050914.1, from coordinate 5,559,486 downwards.
TGTGTGATATGAGTATAATAAATTAAAAAATATATATTTTAATAGATAAAATTAGATCATTATTATTCTTTTCTTGAAAATAAATGATATAAATTCAAATGTAATTATTATTATTATTATTATTACAACAATTATAATAATTATTATAAAATAAATAAGTTAAATGTAGGAACATATTATATATAACAACTGAGAAACTAAGATTGTCCCTAGAGAACAAAATATCACATTGCATCCAAGAGAATCAGTTCCATGTAAACAGAACCGATTCCTTTCAACATGTGTGTCACAGAATCGATTTTCAAGTGAGATCGGTTCTTTGCTACTTGCACATTGAAAACTGATTAACAACATCATGCATAATGAAAGCTGAGATAGTAATATTCTAAAAAAGAAGGATGATATATATAAATATATATATATATATATATATATATATATATATACACACTAGAAAAATCAAATGAAAACATATTTTAGTTATTTTTTAATTTTAATAACTTTTTAATTATAATAATAACTGTTTTTTTAATGTTTTGGCTAATTTGTGTAAAGGCCTTCCTTTTAAGGTGCTTATGTAAAAGCAATAACTGGAAGTAGGTGGCTGCTGAGTGTCGTGTAGCTATTTAAAGGACCCATACTTAGTACTGTGTCTCAGTCCAAAACTAACTTTTAATATTATTTATCGTAACAACAAAAAATTGACTCAATAATTTTTTTTTTCGTAAAACTCGTGTTTTCCCACCGTAATTATAATTAGTAGTTGGTGAAATAAGATTTCAAAGTTCTACGTTGCGTAAAAAATCAGAAAAATAAGAAAGGTAAGGGATATAGAAAAGAATATAATTTATAAATATTAAATTTAAAAATTTATGTTTAAAGTGATGTGATATTTCTTACCCCAATGAACTTATATCTTATAAATAATCAATTTTTCTTAAAATCTGAATTGACCTGCAACATTTTCTTTAGTAGTTTCAAAATTGCTTTTTAAACAATTTGTGTAAATGCTTTTTTAATTAAATCTCTTCAAACTCGGATTAGACCAAACAAGGTAAACGATCACACACACACACACATATATATATATATATATAGAAAACTTAAATACACTGATCTTGAGGCACTTAGACCTCTATTATTATTCATCAAACATATAGTTATATGAAATTTAATAAATTAAAATTGATTGATAAAAGTTATAATAATAATTGTTTCTTAATCAGGTGGTTCAAATTTTGAATTCTTTAATATTATTTTTAATATAAAATCAATTATGTATACTCTATGGCATTGAAGATTCTCGACAATATATATCATCATTTTCAATAATATATTATCCGCATCAATTTAATTATTTAAAAAATATGTGATTTTAATGTATTTAAAAATTAAGATTTCTTTTTACCCTAAATAAAATTATGGTTGATATTTTTTTGGAAGTTGGTAATTTGTTAAGATTAAAACAATTTATGCTTATAATTTATCTTTTGATCCAATATTTATATAATAAACCATACACATATGATGATTAGTAAGAACAAGTTTCATATATCAAAAAGGTTAAAAAGAAGCGAAAGCAAAGGATTGGATTATACAGAACTCGGACAAAACTTGTTTTAGAATCTTTATAAAAGGTAAAAGAAGAAAAAGAAAAGGAGATGATTTAAGCATCCAGGGTTTTCAATTTAGGATATTAAAGTATTTAAAAAAGTACATTGATAAACATAGTTTTTATTTTTATTTTTTACAATATAAAATTATAAAGACATGAAAAGTAAAATAATTTTAAAATTACTGGTTTATCCTTGTAAACACAATCAGAAAAAGGACTATTTAGTTTTCAACTCCTTAAATTAAAACTCAAACTGCTCTTATGTATGAAATCATGCCACTGATATCACATTTTGTAATTCCTAATGATAATCAATCTTTAATGGCTATTTTTATGAATGTTACTAGAAGAAATGTTTGGAAAATAAATTGAGAATCAAATTATGAAAACATAAATAAAATAAAAAAATCTGAAAAACATTAATTTAATAGTAGAAAAGTCTTAAAGGACGGAACAGGAAAGCTAACTTTCCAGTGCTGGCTTCTTCTGGAGACTTCTCCCAATCTTTCTGTGATCTATCTTCCCAATTTCATAAAAAACATCATCAAGAAAAAAAAATGACCCTATAATTTAGAGTAATGGAAATTGATTGAAAATTTTGAAATAATTTTGATAAAGCTAAATTTTAAATAAAATTATAAAAATAAAAATGTAATTTAACGTCTATATATATATATATATATATATATATATCAAAAAATTAAAGAGAAAAATTTGGATAGCTCATAACCAATTTAATCAATGGTACCTGAGTGTAAAGAATGACACTAAAGTATAAGTAATTGATAGTACAATATCATTATCTAGATAATTACTCATAGAAATATTATTTTTATTTTATATTTATTTTTAATTTTTAGTTAATTTATTATTATTTTTTATTTATATTATAAGATTAACTTATATTTTCTTTATTATAAATAAAATATTATATTCATACATTCAATCTATTATATATAATTTTTTATTATATTCCACAGTTACGAACCAAATAATCAATTAGTGTACGGTTTTACATGAATTATGAATCGATTAATAAATTCATAAGTTAGATTTAACATAATTGAAATTAAAAATAATTTCAAAATCTATATGTTTGATTGCAAAATTTATTATTAGAAGTGTTAGAAAAACACAGTGGTTGAAGATTGAAACTCTTTATAGAAGCAAACTTTAACTTGGATCCAAAATCTTTTCCACTCTTATTCATTAAGTTGTACCAACCTAACCTAACCTCAATTCATTGACTATGATGTCTGGTCCCTCTGTTTTTATACTTGGCTGTATTTATTTACCATTCTTTCTTTCCTAATAAGACAATGAAGAGAATTTTGGAACAAGAAACACGAAGATGATTCTTTTCTCTAAATCTATCTACTACAACACCTTTCACCAAAATCTTTTCCACTAAATTATATAAACCTAAAATCTCAATCATACTAAATAAATTCACCTCGACATTCACTTTTTACTCAATCTAATTTTTAAATTGTTAGTTTGTTTTAGTCTGTTGTTTGTTATGAGAAAAGAAAGGATAGGAATTGTATTTCTTATTCCATAAGAAGAGAGTACAATTTTACATATATATAATTGTTTGAAACAATATATAAACGGAATATAAATATAAAAATAGAATATAAATATATGAAGATAAATGCACAGATATGAACGGAAAATAAATTAAATCCAATATCCCCCCTCAAGCTGCAGCATATATATCCTTAATGCTCAGCTTGGACAACAAAGATTGAAATTGTGCTGGATGCAAAGCTTTAGTATGAATGTCTGCAAGTTGTGCTGAAGTAGGAATGGACAGGAGCTTAATTACACCAGCTTGAACTTTATCTCTTATGAGATGACAATCAATTTCAATATGCTTTGTTCTTTCATGCATGGCTGGATTTTGTGCAATTTGTATAGCAGATTGATTGTCACAAAACAGAGAAACTGGTTGTGGTAGAGGTTGTTTCAAATCATGGAGCAAATACAGAAGCCATTGAATTTCACATGTTGTGGAAGCTAAAGCTCTATATTCTGCTTCGGTTGATGATCTAGATATAGTACCTTGCTTCTTGGATTTCCAGCTAATTAATGATGCACCATAGAACACATTAAAACCAGTCACAGACCTTCTAGTGTCAGGGCAAGCAGCCCAATCAGAATCACTAAAAGCCTTGAGAGCATGTTCTGTGTTGGAGGGAAAGAATAATCCTTGTCCTGGATTGTTCTTGATATATCTCAGGATTCTTATTGCTGCTGCATAGTGATCTTCCAAAGGATTGGAAAGAAATTGACTGAGAGTACTAACAGCGAAACATAAATCTGGTCTTGTGTTGGTTAGATATAGTAACCTGCCAAGAAGTCTTCTATAGGCCTGCACATCTGAATAGGGTTTCCCTTCTGTCTTGGAAAATTTTGTGCCTGGCTGTATAGGAGTAGAAACAGGTTGACACCCCAACAATCCTGCATCTTCTAGTAACTCTAGAGCATACTTCCTTTGTGACAAATTAATGCCCTGTTGAGATCTTGCAATTTCTAAGCCCAGAAAATACTTGAGTTGGCCTAAGTCTTTAATCTTGAACTTTGCATTCAATAGAGCCTTCACAGTTTGGATTTCCTGGATGTCATCACCTGCCAAAACTATATCATCTACATAAACAAGTAAGATGGTAATATGAGCAGAATCACTTTTGACAAAAAGTGAATAATCTGATTTTGATTGTGTGTAGCCCAAAGAAAGTAAAGTAGTTGTCAACTTGTAATTCCATTGTCTAGAGGCTTGTTTGAGTCCATATAAAGACTTCAACAACTTGCAAACTTGTCCTGGTTTTTCAGATTTATAACCAAGAGGAAGAGACATGTATACTTCTTCATCTAGATCCCCATGTAAAAAGGCATTAGTTACATCTAGTTGATGTAAATACCAATGTTTGGAAGCTGCTAAAGCTAGAACCAATCTTACTGTTGTGAGTTTGACAACAGGTGAAAAAGTCTCAAAGTAATCTAAACCTTGTTGTTGTGTGTAGCCTTTGGCTACAAGCCTTGCCTTGTATCGTTCAATACTCCCATCAGCATGCCTCTTTATTTTGTATACCCATTTACATCCGATAGGTTGCTTTCCATTAGGTAGATCAGTCAAAACCCAAGTTTTGGTATTTTCTAAAGCTGCAATTTCTTGATCCATGGCATTTCTCCAACAATCATGTTTGATGGCTTGGTTATAGGTTTTAGGTTCACTAACTTGGGAAAGATTAAGGACATATGATTTATGAAGAGATGATAATGCATCATATGATAGATATGAAGAGATAGGATATAAGGTACCTGTGGATGACTGAGTGGCGGAAGAAGTAGATGACATGTTGCAATGATAGTCCTGCAGATAAGATGGTGTATGTTTTGGCCTAATTGATTTCCTTTGTGGAGTAGCAGTGACAGGTTCAACAGAAACAGGCTGAGAAGAGAAAATAACAGGGTCGGAAACAATAGAAGGAGGAGATGTAAGTGGTAAAGAGGGTTGATCAGTAACTTCTGAGAAAAGAGGTGATGGAGGTGAAATAATTTTGGTGACAAGATCCAAGGAATTTTGTGTATTAATAGGTGAGTGCTTGTCACTAGTAAGAAAAGGAAATATATTTTCATAAAATACTACATTCCTTGATAGAAAAATTTCCCTAGAATTGAAATCTAACAAAAGGTAGCCTTTCACTCCTGTTTTAAAACCCAGTAAAACACATTTTCTTGCACGAGGTTGAAATTTTGTTCTATGAGTTTGAAGAGTTGAAGCATAGCAAAGTGAGCCAAAAACTCGTAAGTAAGTAATGTCAGGTTTAACATTGTGTAACAGCTGAGATGGAGAAAAATATGTCAAAACTTTGGAAGGTAAAATATTAATGAGTTGCACAGCATAACGAACAGCAAAAGACCAGAAAATTATGGGCAAATGGGATTGAAACATTAAAGATCTAGCAACATTGAGAATGTGTTGATGTTTTCTCTCAACGACTCCATTTTGTTGAGGTGTTTCAACACATGATAATTGATGTTGTATCCCTTTTTGTCTATAAAAATCTGTCATTGCAAACTCATTACCATTATCTGATCTAACAGCTTTTACATCAATGCCAAATTGTGTTTTTATATAAGAAACAAAGCCAATAAGTTGTGATCTTGTATCTGATTTACTTGTCATTAATTTAATCCATGTGTATCTAGACATATCATCCACTATAGTTAAGAAATATTTGAAACCATCAACAGAAGAAGTACTATAGGGCCCCCAAATATCAACATGAATTAAATCAAAAGGAGCTTTTGAAACAGTAGTACTTAATTGAAAAGGTAATTTTCTTTGCTTAGAATAATGACAAGCATCACAATGCGTGTATTTTGTATTGGGTAAAGTGGCATACATGTTGCGTAATTTGGTATAACAAGAAAAAGAAGGATGCCCTAGTCTATAGTGCCAAATATCTATAGAGTTATGTCTTATTGTAGAACAAGCAATAGAATTCTCAGAAGTAATAGAAGCTGGTGAACCAAGGGGTGTGGGTACAGGAACTATCATGACATACAAGCCATCTCTTTCTTCAGCTTTGCCAATCATCTGCAGGGTTGACTTGTCCTGTATTTCACAGGAAAATTCAGAAATGTTAAGTTTACAAGATAGAGATTTAGTTAACTTTGTGACCGAAATAAGATTGACAGAAAAATTAGGAATAAACAAGACATTATATAAAGTAAGGTGTGGGCTAAGTGAAACAGTGCCAGAAAAATGAGCAAATGAAGAGTTCTTGTTGGGTAGTGATACTGTAATTGGTGAGATTCTATGATAAGAAATAAAATGAGACAAAGAATTAGATATATGATCAGTAGCACCTGTGTCTAGAATCCATTTGGAATAGATATTACCTTGAGCCTGGGAAGAAGTGGAAGCATTATGAGAGCTCACTAGATTAGTAGAATGTGGGATTGTGGGATTAGATTGAGGAAGAAGTGCCAATAAACCATGAATTTGCTCTTGAGAAAGTCCCAAAATTGCGGAATGTGACTGTGCCGGAGAATTATTATAAGAAGGAACTACTGTAGAAGAATCTGTTGTAACATTGTGGACTCTTTTGGATTTGAGATCAGGTGGTAATCCATGTATTAGAAAGCAAGTATCAATGGTGTGGTTTGTCCTGCCACAGTGAGTGCATTGTCGAGGTGCACCAAACCTTCCCCCTGAGGAACGAGCCTGAGAACCTTGATAACGAGCCTGAGAACCTTGATATGAAGATCTTCCCCGGCCATAATCATTGGCAGGAGAGGGTTTACCTCTGCCATTGAAGGTAGAAAAAGAAGGTTTAGATTGAGAAACTTGTGACGCCATGACTGGAGGTTGAGAAAGAATTCCTGATTGTAATTGTCGCTCATGTTGAATTATCATCGAAAAAATTTTGGGTAAAGAAGGCAAGGGATCCATGAGAAGGATCTGAGAGCGAACAACAGAGTAATTATCATTCAAGCCTCTAAGAAAACAAAGAACACAATCATTTTCACGATATTCCTTCATTGTCTTAGAAACAACACAACAAGAAGCAGAAGATTGGCATTCAGGAATAGGGCGAAAATTGCAAAGTTCATCCCAGAGAATCTTCATTTTAGTGTAATATGCAGTAACACTTAGATCAGATTGATGCATTGAATAAAGATCTTGATGCAATTGTGAAATTCGAACAGAATCACCTTGGGAGAAACGATCTTTGAGATCCTTCCATGCCGTAGCAGCAGAGTCAATCCAAATAATACTTGTAGCAATCTCATGAGAAACAGAATGATTGATCCAAGATAAAACTAGATTATTGCAACGCTTCCATGCTTGAACCATTGGATCTGTACCAGCTGGACAAGGAATGGAACCATCAACAAAGCCAAATTTATTCTTCATTTGTAGTGCCATAGACATCGAGCGAGCCCATCCATGATAATTGTGACCTTCAAGAATCGGGGAAACAAGCACCAATGAAGGATTCTCGTTAGGATGAATGTAATAGTCATGTGTTGTATCTTGCAACGATGCGAGAGTAACAGAGGGAGTAGCCATAAAAGGAGAAGAAAAAGGCAGAAAAGCCAAGAACGAAAGGTAGAAAATGAAGATCTGGACAGGAAAAGAATTGGTTGCGGAAGAACGTGATAAAAAATTAATTTTCTTCTGATACCATGTTATGAGAAAAGAAAGGATAGGAATTGTATTTCTTATTCCATAAGAAGAGAGTACAATTTTACATATATATAATTGTTTGAAACAATATATAAACGGAATATAAATATAAAAATAGAATATAAATATATGAAGATAAATGCACAGATATGAACGGAAAATAAATTAAATCCAATATTGTTTCACTTTCTTTTTTCTTTAAATTAATAATTAAAATATTTTTTTTAAAAAAGGTTGTATTATATTATTTAAAATATTCAATATGTAATAGTACTGTATTTAAATTATTAACGCTAAAAAATTAAAATGTATTATTAATTATAATAAAATATGTTAGTACATAAAATAATAATCATTTTAATTTATTCTATTAGAAATATTAATTAATCAATTAAAAATATAAAATTAAAAAAATTGACCATCCTTTTACGGAACAGGTTAAGATTTTTTAACGTGTTCTTTTTCGTAGGTCAACTTGTTCATTCAATTTCACAAGACCTTAAAATGAATTTATACTTTCTTCATTTTTATAATAAATATTTATTTCATTGTGTTTTTAATGAAGATTTAAATAATATTTTAAATAAAATGCCGATGAAATAGATTTATATTTTAATTTAGAAAAAAAATTTGAAAAAATTTAAAAATAAAATATATATTTAATCTTTCAATAAGTTGTATTAAATTATCTTATTTTATCTACAAAATATATTTACTAAAATTTTGATAAAAAATATTTAATTTTAAATTTAAACTATAAAACTTAAATTATTTCTATTGACAACTAATTAAATGAATAAATTATAAAAAATTGCTTTTCGAAAGTCTCCTTTAAATAACATTTAAACTTTATGAAAATAACTCTTATCCAACTAACAATAAATATAACATCGCATCAAGGATTAGTCTACGACCCACCGAGTTATGGTTGGGTACTTTCATATATTAATCTATCTTATGATATCAATGATGCTACAATCTGTATTTTATCATATTTATATTTACATTAAAGTTAGTTATGAATAAAATAACAAATTAAACAATTTAATCACATGCATACTACCGTTATTATTTTTCATTGAAAATGATGTTTTCTCCAAAATATATATATTATTTTTATAAGACAATTTATAATTAAATAAAAGTATAATTTCTATGATATTTTTAATATATAATAATTAAGCTATCTAGTTTTTGTTTATAATTTTTTATTTAAATTTTAGTTTCAAATAAAATAAAGAGACAATTGTCATTTTGTTTTATTTTTAAATATCAATTTATTAAATATTAAAAACTGAGTAACTTTTATTAACATTGTTAGGAAGAATGATTAGTATCTATGAACATTAAGAAACATAAATATTATTTTATCAAAAATTTAAATAAGGTGAATATCTATAGTAGAATTACAAGCATTTAAAATCTATTTTTCATTAACTTATAAAAATAAATGTATAATTTCTTCATATATATATATATATATATATATATATATATAATAAAATATTGCATAGTCATAAGCATGTGAAGATTAAGCAAGAATAATGGTTATTAAGTAAAGTTTTCTTCATATTATAAGCTTGGTCTGGTTTGGTTGTTCCAATGTCTGCTGGCCACCGCATGGGTGTTCTTACCTGAAACGACTCTGTCTCTTCTCTGTGTGGTTAGATTCACTGATTCTTGGTCCATGCGAATTTCAGATTTTTTTTTTTTTTTTGGTATTAAAAACCACAGCTTACCAACAGAATGTTTAGTGCAAGTGGGTTTTGTTTTTAATAAAATTTCCTTCTTGGATTGATATTAAAGCCTCTGTTCTAGCTATGAACTGGAAATGATTAGTACCTCTACACGTGGTTTCATTAAATTTTGTCACCCGTTTCTTTTGGGGACCTGTGTATCCAAATTTTGCTGCCAAATGTCTCAGAATTTTCAATATTTTTCAGTTTTATTGTGGCAACTTTGTAGCTAGACCACACTCACAGCTTCAAACGAACGTATCTTAGAGTTAGTTATACACCTAAACACTCTCTTGGTTTTTTTTTTCTCCTTCTGTTAACTTTAATGGGGCTAGTGGGAGATATCTTCTGGGACCGATTACTTGTTACAGTATGCTAATTTTGTTCTGTTTACGATGAGATGTGAAATTGAACTTAATTTGAATGGATGGCTAGATAGTGTTTTTTACTCTCATCATTGGATTTCTATGATTTTGGAGAATGTTCGGTTTAGAATCTTATAATTATAAAAGGTTGTTTAGCACACGAGTTGCTGATAGAAGGCTGGTTCTTCTTTCCTTAGAGATATAGAGATGGTGAAAAAAGGAAACATTGTGCAGTACAGGGAGAGGTTGGACAAGAGCCTTGCCTTACCTGATCTGACAGATGAACAGACACTCAAAACCCTTGTCAAAAGTCAACTCCAACGTTCTTCTTCAAAAGTGGAAATTGAAGGTAATAATAGCATTCCCTAGTTCGCTTTGAAGTATGTTGCCGAAAAGGTAATAGCTGACAGATGTTATTATTTTAGGTAGTTATGTTTTATCTTCTTTTATTTGTTTATTCATCTGGTTTTTGCAGAATGTAATGAGAAATTAGTAGAAACCAAAACCAAGGAGATATATGACTTTCTTAGTATGTTGAGAAGTGCTTCTGGAGACAATAGTGCAGGATCTAGTACATCACGCTCTGATTGGAAAGTAAGCTATCGATGTCATGTTTTCTTCACCTTTCAATTGCTTATTTAAATCATCCCCGGTTGATTTATATCTTGAACCTTTGTATCTTGTTCACATGAAAAACAGAGGCTCAACTTTTCCTTTGTATTCTGGTTTGAAATTTTACTTCCATAATTTATGTTGACATTTGATACAAAATTTTATTACATGAAATTTAAGGTGAAATGCTATACCTATATTTTATTTATTTTTCCTGATTGGTGACTTCTTTTCATAGAAATCAGGAATTTACATTGTCTGATCAACTTGTTGCTTTTAAACAGTTAAAACAGGATACTGAAGATTTTCGAGTTATGTATCGCGAAGGACCAGAGGGAACTCCCTTTCATACATTGCTAGTTGAAGGCTATGTGGATGGGCCTCTAGATCTCTGTGAGTCATGCAACGATGAGCCAAAATTTTTAGCATAACCCTTTTAATTAGTTTAACAAGGGTCATGTTATGATCTTAACATGAGAAGTTTAACCTTTGTTACATTAACAGCTTTGTGCCTTTCATGGGAGTCCTTCCTCTACAAGAAATGGTGAAAATCATATTGCAATACGTGCCTTTGCATCTATTTGACAATATTTTTTTATAGCATAGAAGTTATTTGATTCTGCGTTGGGGGGTATATACCCTTTTCACAATTTCAATTTTTCCAGGTGGCCTCAGTTTACTATTCCCAGTTTCAAAGTTCTAGTATCTGAACGTTTGCAGAGGGTCCAGATTGGAGAACACATCTCACTTGTTAGGTTTGTCTTGGCCCCATCAATTTAGTAAATTTGCATTGTAGTGTGTGTCACTGACCATGCTAAGTAAAAACCTTTACTTTTGAATGCTTATTATGCTGCTGATTGTGGAAGAAAGGATGAAGGTTCCATGGCCCCTATCCACAAGGGAAGCTATAGTGCATTATTATCTTTTTGAGTACTTTCAAGATGACTTAGTAGTTGTTCTTTTGAATACGGTACTCCCCTGACCCCTTCTTTGTTTTTTCTCTATAAAGTTAGTTCTAAGTCAGATCATCCAAGCTTCGAGAAATGCATGTTTAATTTGTTTTCAGGTCTCTGAGTCTACGAACATTGGCAATTTCAACATGGATGCAATTCCTGAGGCAAAGGATGTTGTGAGAATTGATTTGCTGGGAGGCTATGCTATGCAAAAGGTGACATCAGAAAGAAGTTATTTTCGGTGAGTTTTAAGTCAGTACTAAAAACTTAGAAGTGGCCTGCACAAACATGAGTACAAGTATTGAATAGGGTATACACTAAGAATTGCTATGGTACCCGAGAAATCTAAGTTTTGGTATAATTGTTTTTAAACCTATATAGTTAACTGAGCTTGCTCAGAACAAGGGAGAGAAGGGGACAGTTTCTCTTACTAAAACTCTTAATGTAATTGATATGTATATATTGACTTTGTCATCATGATTACTGTAATACTATTAGACTAACTCAACTGGCTTTAATTTACAGAGTAATTATATTGCTTAACTTCCAACATGTGGTGAAAATTGAAAAAGGATTTTGGTTCCAAGGCTTAAATTGTGTCAAATTTTGTAGGATAATAGGAAATTTGGATATAAAGCTGGATTTTGTGCCTCCATCCCTCATAAATTTCATTTCAAGGCAGCTCATCGGTAGTGGTTTCAGACTTTATCAGAAGGTTGTATATTCTTTTCAAATTTATTTGTTTCAATATTCAATATTCACTTCGTTTATATTTTCTGGCCTCTAATACGATAGGCAAATTCTTCTAAGTATAAAGGAATAGTTAAATGTAAGGCATCATTATGTTTAAAATTCTGTACAGAACATTAGCTTCATAAAATTTGTACTGTTATTATGGTTGTTGTTTTCAATACTATTTGATATAAAAAAGAGTTTTTATCCCAAGGAAATCAGGGGAGAAAAGATTAAAGAATAAATTTCACTAATTATTTATGAAATTTTGCAAAATTACACAAACTTCTCGTGCTTTTTTTATATCTATGTTAATTCTGTTAATTGTTTAAAAGCATTACACTAATATTCTTTATACCTTACACTGGCTCTTTTAATTGTTTATAAAATTTTACTTCTTATACTTCTAAAGAAACAGAAAAATTTGCGTAATTTCACAAAAAGTTCTGAAATGGTTAATAGTATAGTTCACTAAGAATAAACTATAACATTCATACTCATTAATATGGATTCATTAATTGTGTATTTAACCTGAATCTTGCTAATGATTCTCCCAGAAACTCTTGTTAAAGGAGTGTTTGACACACTCTATTAAACACTTATTTCTTAAAAACGAAGAACCAAATAGTATATTTATGCTTTTAATGATAAATGTTTTTCTTTTCATTAAATAAGTACTCTCTGATTTTGTTTTTTTAACTGGTGTTGTAAGGGAACTGTTAACATTTTCTTTGAGTTATCTAGGACGGTTTACCCTGCTCATGATCTTATTGTAAAACTTTATTTGCAATAGCTAGTTAGAGGATCGGTTCCAGTTTATTTACCATTTTCTGCTTGCTCAAGTATATAGAACAAACTTGTTATTGTGTATTACATCAATTTCTCGAATTGTTATATTTTAGGCCGTTGCTTCGATGTTGGGCAACCATAAAGATAAAGACATCAGCAAGGCCTTGGAGGATCCATTGTATGTTAGAATGCGCGAAGCTTTGGTAATTGGAGAAGAACTTAAGCAAGATGCAAGCTTTGTTCCAGCTGAAGGACTTATTCAAAGTGAGCAAAATGGGGTAAAAGATAAAGATATATCATGTGAGTATATGAGCAACCAACGTGCAGGTGGTGAAGAAGATGTAGAAGCAGGTTGTGAAGAGATTGTACGAGTTGAGGAAGATGTTAACAAGGTACTTGAAGTTCCAATTGAGGAAGGTGATTCATTGAGTGTGCTGATCAATGGCGGGGGAATGGTGAGATTGAAGGTGCAGATAATGAAGAGATTGTTGAGATTGAGAAGGAAATGATCAGAGTGAGTGAGATTCCAACTGAGAAAAATGACGCAAGGAGTGTACTGAAGGATAAGATGAATGGACATGTACGCTCAGATGTGAGAAGGGCTCTAGAAACAATAGAGAGGGTTATTTCAACGGTTAAGGAACATGGATTTCATTCCCGAATGCTTACTTCAAACTCTGAAAAAGTGACCACAGTTGACTCAAGCTCTGCAAAACCTATTCCAGTATGTTTGAAAGAGGAGGATAGTGTCAAAGAATCAAGCAGCAATATACGAGAGGAAACTTCAGAAGAACCTACGACAATGCAAAGCTTCAGGTGATTTATTTTACTTCTGTTCTTTGAGTAATATTATCTAATGCTAGTTTACACTTTGAGAGGGAAATCATTTTTGTATTGGTTTGTTTATCGTGACTATGTATTTAACCAATGTTCTTCTGTTTTTGGTTCCATAAGGCAGACAGAAATAAATCCAAACTTGAAGGAAGTTAACCATAAGAAAGTAGCACCAGCTTCACCAGATCATAATCTTTCAAGACCAGTGGAAATGAACCAGATTGATTCATATTCTTTGAAAAATGGGACAACAGTGGAGCAGACAATAAATGACAACATGCAATTAAACAATTATGCAGTCCAAGATATAAGTTCAGAGGACATGAAAAAATCAACCAGGGAGATAAGATATAGATACTGTTGTTTTATGAGTTAGCTAAAAGCAGAAAAGTTTGATGTTTATTTATCCGAATATCACTGATAGAATGGTCACATGTGTTGGACTAATTTTGTCCACCAATTATTACTTATGAAATGTAAGAGTGGTTAATTAGAGATTAGGCAGACATATCTAGAAGTACAAATGTATATTAGTATATAAATTAAACGATATATTTTTGTGAATTATACCTTTTATTGGCCTTATCTTATATTTTATTTATGGTCTTCACATTTTAGTTTCAGTCTCGAATTTTTTTAAACCATAAGTTTCCACTACTGTACTTTTTTTTTCTAAATGTCCAAATTTAGTTCTAAAGCTGACACCTTTTTTCTTTATTCAAAAGACTAAAATTTGTATTTTTTTTAAATACAGATGAAAAACGGATTTGTTTTTGAAAATCACATTCAAAATATACAATGTAATGTTTTATTTTAGCATTTAACCTTCCAGCTCAAATTTTAGAACTTATATCGAACTAAATCGATTTATGAACAATTTTATAAAAGATTAATATAATTCAGGACTAAAATTTCAAAAACTGATAATAAAGTAATTTAATTAATTAATTCATTTTTAATTTATGATTTATTACTTTCTTTGATGTTTTTAATTCAATGAAATATTAATTTTTGTTTAATTTAATCTTACTTGTAAGTAAACTGCTTCAATATATATAGTTACAACGAACAAAAAGAATATATTTATAGAAAAAGTGGAATAGTTTTGGGAGGAGTATCAATAAATATAGGTTATCATACATTGAAAGCAGGCAGAACCCAAAACGCAGCGTTCGAAATCGGAGTCTTGGGGAACAAGTTGCAAAGGCAACCATAAAGAAAGGGAATCTTGGTGCTTAAGCTGCAAAAACGAATATGGGGTGGGTTTGGAGCGATGACAACAGCGACGATCTTCGACGCGATATCTCGTCGGAAGGGTGCTCCACCACGAGGGTCGTCAAATCTCAATGCAGAACGGAGGAGGTCGAATCTGGAAAGTTCGTCAGAAAGTGCGAGAAAACAGAAGAGCTTCTCAGGAATTGCATCGGAAAGTAATATTCTTTCCTGTCATCCTCTTTGTCACTTATGATGAATATTTTTCTAGTTATTTTTTACTATACTCTCAGATGTAACGACGTAGGAATTTTGATTGATTGATTGATTAGGTGTTAGGAGGAGCTTTCCTTTGAAAGTGAAAATCGTGAATCAGGAAAGGGGTTTTGATAGGTAGATTACACACGTGGTGATAGATGCGGGGGGACATACTTGTGCTTATAATAGGCTTATAGAAAATCTATACAAACTATTTGATGCTTTCGCAGTGATGTGTATCTAAGATTGCGGTTGCGAAAACTTCCCGTGTTTTCTCTTATTTTGCACTACAATTGAAAAAACCTCGTGATGGGTAAAATAGGATCCTTGAAGAGGATTGGCCTCTGATATGTGAAATAGAGTCATTCAAACCCATCAAGAATTTCATGACATACTCCATATGAGTATATTCAAGAAGTGTATTGTCTTTAATCGATATAAATAATACTAATGACCATTCTTTGCCCCACATCATCATATCCTACTTCTCTCCGACTTATTTCTTATCATCTATCTGCATTAATGCAAAACCAGGTGAAAAATAGCTTTGTATAGTAAATGGGTTGTAGGTGGGTGAGACATGCGATGTAATGATCATACTGGTTTTTAAAATCTAGTTTGTGTACTCTTTTTAAGCTTAAATAGATTGAATAGTTTTTATATCATGCGATAAACCAGATATATTAGGTGAGTTTGCACACTCACAAGCACACAGAGGAGCAGAAGTGCTGATGCTTTAATTGATTTCAGTTTTTACTATTTGGGCATTGAATTATTTGGGAATATTACTCTCGGAGTCTCTTCAAAAGGAGACTGAAACTTTTATCTTATGTTTACCTTCACACTTTGCAGGCCTG
The DNA here is from genome assembly GCA_027742785.1 of Vigna reflexopilosa. Classification (NCBI taxonomy): domain Eukaryota; kingdom Viridiplantae; phylum Streptophyta; class Magnoliopsida; order Fabales; family Fabaceae; genus Vigna; species Vigna reflexopilosa. The sequence continues at coordinate 5,543,321 of CM050914.1, read as the reverse complement.
TTGAAGTATTGCAATCTAACAAAGAGTATACCGAAGAGGATATAACAGACGAGGTACTTAAAGGAAGGTCTGTTCCATCTAGCTCATCAGACCGTGGTGTGTTTGACTTCCCAGGGCTACGAAATGATATCGAAGTCATGGAACGTAACCTTTTCCATGGTCTTGGTCGTTTCCTGGAATCAGCTGAAGAAATGACGAATGGCTTTTTTGATGTTTTTGGTAAGTCTCCAAGGATCTTCGATGTAGAGTCGTCTTCACCCTCTGTGAAGCGAGAGATCCCTATTGCAAGTCGCCCAGAAGCTTATCCTAAAACCCAGCAGAAGGAATCAGGAGATACTGATTATGTTTCAGTCGCTCAAGATGTTTAAACTTTGAACGTCGACATCTGGACCACATCCAAGTCCTGTAATAACATTTTTCTCTGCATCTTTGGAGCTGTTTAACTTCTTTTATTTTGTTTTAAGCTGTGGCACATGTAACATATGACCAATTTTTTATGCCCCTTCACTCAATTATAGCCAATACGAATGAAAACAAATCCAGTTTTAGACAAAGTTATGAATGTTAAAATAAAATTAGTAATTAAAGAATAACTTTCATTATTCTTAAGCCATTGTTTCTAGAAATGGAAGTATTCAACTATGAGTTCATTATTTGTTTTCAATGTTGATTTAGTCACCAAATTAAATATATGAAGTCTACTCTACTTACTAATGCTGAATGGGTCCCTTGCACAAGTAGATCAGATGGATTTGTCAAACTCTCTGTCACTACTATATTTGAATTCATCAAATTGAACAAATCAATTTTTTACATTTTCTTACCAACTGATAACTATTACACATATTGTATGACTATAAAGAAATGTGAAAATTCTGAAACTTAAAACTTAAAACGGGAAGATTTAATTAACAAAGATGATTTTATACATTGATCATATAAATAATGAAATAACAAGTATTGACAATTAAAATTTTATGCTAAAATATTAAAAAAATAACTCAATTAATAAAACACTTTTAACAGTAACATGTAAATATTGAGTGTTTAATGTTATGTAAAGAAAAATCAATTTAATTAAAGAAATTAAAACCCATCAACAGAAAATTAAGAAAAATAAAAATATTCTTTAGTTGAATAACCCATGAAAAAATATTTTGACATCAGAATTTAGAAGTCTTTTGATACCAAAGCAAGAAAGACTATCAAAAGTATATTCAAAAGTTATCCCATTTTTAAGAATGAAAACTTAAAGGTATTATTACACAAGGGTGATTATTGTAATCATGCTTGATAGCATATAATGTTTTGTATTAAAATTCCAGTCCAGCTTATTACATAGTTATCTCTTAATAAAATACTACCTGTCTATAAACTTCTAAACTTATCTATACAAACAAAAAAAGACACTTAAAATAATAAAGAGGAATTATTTTTTCTTCCGGTTATGTTAAATGGTAAAATCTTTTTAATTTTAAAATAAATATCTCTTTTATGCGTTTTAGTGAAATGATACTCACATATCTTATCATTTTTAAACATACACTCACATTTTTTCCATGTTTTTAATAATTAACACTTACTTATCTCATGTTTCAATAAAATAAAAATTTACTCACTTAATTTATTTTTAAATATTTTTTAATTTACACTTTAAAAATGATTTAATTTTTATATTTTTAAATTTTTAAATTTCATTTAAACTTTAGTTAATATGATATTTTTAGATAAAATAAAACATTAATTTTAAGATTAGGAAAAAAACTAATGTTTTAACATAACTTCTGATAAAATAACTGCAATTTCTCCAAATAATAAAGACTTAAATGAAAAGAAGAAGAAGAAGAAGCACACATTAAAAGACAAGAATACCGGCTATGGCCGGAGGATTGGGTCTAGAAGTGTTTTTTTTTTTTTTTTTGTAATTTTCCCCATCTCTAGGTATTTTAATTTATCATTTTTAATGTCCTTATTTCAATACATTTTCATCTATAGAAATTGAAACCAATTATTTATAGTAAGTTTAACGTAAAATAATATTTACACAATCTTTCATTATGATATAATTTCTTATAAATTTTAATCATATAAAATATTTTTATTAAAACACTACTAATATATGTAGCCAGCATTCTTGAATAAAGAAATCTGGAGCGTCCAGTGGACAGGTGGCATTCCTTTACTACCATTGGATTTGGCCACACGCGTTTTTGCTCCAACATTTGGAACATTCTCCATTTACAGAACCTAAACAAAAAAAGAAGTGGTAACTGTCCCTTGTTCTTCCTTTTTGTCCTACCTAATCACTCCATTCTTGAAAGTGTTTGAGTGTGTATATAACGCATTTTTCAACTACCTAAGAGAAGAGAAAGAAAATTTATAAGCATAAATTTTTCGTATTTAAAAAGCAACGATGAAATGTTCTTTCTCCTTAGTCGTCATGAATGGATCATTTCCACTCTCTATAGATATACACTGTCTTTTCCATCTATATGACATCAAAACTTTCTCTGTCACGCGGCTAATTTTTTTCTTCCAGTTTACACTTTCCACTCCTTTGAAAATTTCCACTTTCACGCTTTCACAATCATCCCTTTACATTTTTCTCGTTCACTTTTGTATCCATTTAAGGTTTGATTCATTGATGCAAATCATTCACCTTCTTCTTCTTCTTTCCATGTTCACATGCTGGCTTTAGGCTATTGTGGGTTTGGTGCAGAAAACCGAATGTGATTTTGGGCTTCACTTGCTTCTTGCTTCTTACATGCAAGTTACAGACAGGAAGTAGCAAGTGCAAGATGGGAAACAATTGTGTCGGGTCAAAAATCTCGGATTATACACTGTTTTCCTGTGTTTTTCCCAGTTCATTGGTGTGGCCTCATCATCATCAAATAGTGGTCACAGAAATTTCTGATCCAACTTCACTTGTGACTAAAATTGAAGAAACAAGTGCTCCAGAGAATGTTCAGGAAAAGCCTCCACGAGTGGTGAAAATTAACAAAGAGATTAACATGCCTTCGGAGCCTGCAAATAAAAAAATAGCCCGTAAAGTCAAGAGGGTAGCCATAGGGCTTCGAGAAGAATCAATTTTGAAGAGAAAAAGTGGTCACTTTAAGGAGTACTATAATTTGGGAGAAGAGCTTGGAAAGGGACAATATGGAACAACATTTCTGTGTACTGAGAAAGCAACCGGGAAAAAGTACGCTTGCAAGTCCATTCCTAAAGTGAAACTGCTGATAGACGAGGACGTGGAAGATGTGAGGAGGGAGATTGAGATAATGCATCACTTGGAAGGGTGTCCTAATGTGATATCAATTAAAGGGGCTTTTGAGGATGGTGTTGCAGTTCATGTTGTGATGGAGTTATGTGAAGGGGGTGAACTTTTTGATAGGATTGTGGAAAGGGGGCATTACACAGAGAGAAAAGCAGCTGAACTTGCAAGGACTATAGTTAGTATTATAGAAGGTTGCCATTCCCTCGGGGTGATGCATCGTGATCTTAAACCTGAGAATTTTCTTTTTGTTGATGGGAATGAAGAGTCCACACTTAAGGCCATAGATTTTGGAATGTCTGTTTTCTTCAAACCAGGTTTGGATGAAATGTTCATTTCCTTCCTTTGTCCCTCCCTGCTAGACAAACAAATTAATATAGAACTATGGTGACTTTGTTTCCATGAAAATTGGTTTAAAAAATTATAAAAGTATAACTCTAAGACTTTAATATTAAGGCAGGAGCTTAATAAAATGGTGTTTAAGAATACTGTGATATTGTAGATATCAGTAAAATAAAAACTTCAGATATTATAATACTCTTGAATTAAAGATATCTATAAACCTTACCTGTCTTTTTTGTCAGGGATGATGTATCTAAAGTTTACAATTCTTCATGAAAACTAAACTCTAATTAATTTGCTTCCCTTTAAAATCAATCCACCAGATAGTTTGATATGAGATAGAGCATGCTCATTCATGCTTCCCCCAATACAATAGAATTAGTTGAAAAAACTAAAACTTTTCTGCAATGTTCTAACTACATGATTTTTATGATTGCTTTTCGCTGACATTGTTCAGTTACAGGGGAAACTTTTGGGGACGTGGTTGGAAGTCCTTATTATATCGCACCTGAAGTTCTACGAAGGCATTATGGTCCAGAAGCTGATGTGTGGAGTGCAGGTGTGATCATATACATTCTTTTATGTGGAAAACCTCCATTTTGGGGTGGTAAGAGTCCTTCATTAAGATTTCTAGCCCTTCAGTGATTCGATCGTTTTGCTTAATTTTGTATTTTGTTAAAGTTTCTGCTGATTCTAAAATTAATTTTTCATGATAATAGAATCTGAGCAAGAGATATTTGAAGAACTTTTGCATGGTGATCTTGATTTTACTTCAGATCCTTGGCCGAATATCTCTGAAAGTGCTAGAGACTTGGTAAGGAAGATGCTTGTTAGAGATCCTAGAAAACGGATAACAGCACATGAAGTTCTTCGTAAGTTTCTGTCCCAGTATTCTACTTAGATGCTAGTAAATGACATTTCAATACCACATTAGGCATCACATTATACTGTCATGTTTTCTTTAGCGTGGACTTGTTATTATTCTTTTAGTAGCTTTCTTGATCGCATATAAAGTTACAGTGAAAATCTTTTAAAAACTCAATGCATGATTTTTCGTCACTGGTTACTGTACTATCATGTCTTTCCAATTTTATCAAACACATTTCTAAGGAGTTTCTTAGATTTTGGACAAAATATTAGGAATTATATCAGACTTTCTGACTAGTGAGTACTCATTGTCATTGTCACAAGATCGTAGGAGTTGAAGTTATGTTACAACCTTGTAGATGACAACATGCTTATTCTTTGCAGGTCACCCTTGGATTCAAGTCGATGGAGTTGCTCCGGACAAGCCTCTTGATTCTGCAGTTTTGAGCCGCCTGAAGCAGTTTTCTGTAATGAACAAGCTAAAGAAAATGGCTCTTAGAGTAAGAAATCTTTCTAGCATATAACTCTGCACCATAAATTCTATTAGCAAAGTAGAATATATCAACAAACTTCTATTTTGAAATTTTCAAGTCGTGTCCTCATACTATTTTCCATGTTGCTCTCTATAGGTTATTGCAGAGAACCTCTCAGAAGAAGAAATTTCTGAACTGAAAGTAGCGTTTAAGATGATAGACACAGACAACAGTGGTCAAATTACTTTAGAAAAGCTCAAGGCTGGATTAAAAATGCTTGGTAATAATCTCAGTGAACCAGAAATTTTGGACCTAATGCAAGCTGTAAGTGTTAGTACAGAATCATCTTACAATTTCCTTAGTACTAAATAAACCTACATTTTTGTCCTTTTTTTCTTGTTTGGCCAAACAATTTCTCCTCATAGTACAGTAGGATTCTTAACGATTTAGGAATTAGGACTCATTATTAAGTAGAACTATAGAAGTTATCCTATAGGATTTCATATGTTTTTAAGTTGGCTTAGTTATGATTAATTTTTCTCCTTCCATTCATTATAATTAATCTTACACGAGAAAGCTCTTTGAGTATGACTTAGTGAAACATTCTTATGCAAGAAGGGATAAGTAAAACAGTGAATAACAATCATTTTTAGTAGCACATTGTTATAATCCATCTTCTAATATTGTTTCTGATTGCAGGCAGATGTTGATAACAGTGGCACAATTGACTATAGAGAATTCATAGCTGCAACATTGCATTTAAACAAAGTTCACAGAGAAGATCATTTAGTTGCAGCTTTTTCATTTTTTGATAGAAGTGGAAGCGGCTACATCACTCAAGATGAGCTTCAAAAAGCCTGTGAAGAATTTGGTATTGAGAATGTATGCTTTGAGGAAATGATCCAAGAAGCTGATCAGAATAACGTTAGTACATTTTACAGTAATGTAATATAATGTTTGGTATCTGATAAAAGAAATCATAATTCTTAAAGAATAGTGTGCTTGAGATTCTAAGGAGGTGTAACCCTTATCTGATGGACTAAGTGTAGATTAAATATTGATGGATCTCCTAAAATCTGCCTAAGAACCAACCAGTAAGTAAAAGAACCAAAGGGGTTGGTGACTTGGTATTCCCTCTTATCAAATTGAAACACTGGTTTTTCTGCTAGTTGAATGAAAAGTAAACAAACTAACACTCCAAACATTGCTTTCTTTGCTGTTACGTCATCAGTAGCCTACATAATTCTTTATATATGTTAAACTAAATTTATGCTGTAAAGGTATTCCAAATTTAATTAATCTTTTATGACGTGGTTATGTTCATGTTTTACCCTTTCAGGATGGCCGAATAGACTACGATGAATTCGTGGCTATGATGATGAAAGGCAATGCTGATTTAGGTATCAACAGGATAAAGGGTGGCACTGATTTTAGCATTGGATTTAGGAAGGAACTATCAGTGTGTTGAGAAAAACTGGAAATTTATGATTTTTCTCCCACTGTATGGTGAAGTTAACTTCTTTTGAAAAGCTCGGTGAGGGGCTATTTTAATGTAAAAATGTTGATGAATGCACCATTATGGGTAGGACAATTCATATCAAGTTTAACATGAACTGATGAGACTTGATAATGGAGTTGGTGGAGGGAGCTTTTCAAGTGTGCTTGACATGCTTAAAAATTAGGGTTCAAAGGATTGTGATGACTTGCCTAATGTCAAAGATATCACTATCTGAGTTTTATTTTTGTCTCTCCTATGGATGTTTTAGCTATGAATCACAATGTGATATACAGTCTACAAATAGAAGGGGATAAAGCAATTAAATTCTAAATCTTTGCAATTAAAATTTAAAATGGGAGGCCAGAGTTTGGAGTAAGAAAGCCAACTAGAAGGAGAAGAAAAGGAAAACTTGCAAACTTCCCAAATTTATTCATCCTCGCTCAATCTCTAAACTTGGCCATGGCCATGGTATTAATGAGTCATCATCTCATTAAGCTTGTGGATAAGAAACACACCATATTCTATCTCTTTATTCTTCTACCATAATCTAAAAAGATCAAGATTTTGTCATCTTAAACTGATACATCACTTCATTCGGCATACCAAATGACCAGACAGAATCTCACTCCCAATTCAAAAACATCATCAAGAAAATGCAATTATACTGACAACAATTGTTTGTAGAATTTGGAAACATACTGAAAACTCCAAAAGATAAAAAATAAAAAGAAGAAAACATTATCAGGTGAAAACACTTGAGTATTATAAACAAAAATGAGAACAATGAATATTAATAAGGTGGATTCATTTTAGGTTAATTTGAATGGTAAGAATTATTCACTACATATCTATTATGGTTTTATAGTGAAAAACATATGACTCGGTTTTCGACTCCTTTTGTTTGCTTTCAACTATTGCTCAAACATTTTGACGTGGACAATGTAAGATGGTCTGAACTGGAGTCAGTAGCTTTAATAGGGTCTCTGAATGTGTTGGGGGTATGCATATGGGTGGCTATATGCTGTTCTTTAAGTTATCATTGCCTCTTGTCTCTTTCTGTCTCTCTCTTTCTCTCTTTTTGGCCTTCAGTAATTGCAAAATTATTTCAGAAGACACACCGAAATCCTTTCAATGTTATTAAACTGGATACAGATTTTTGGACAAATTCAATTGCGGTGGTTTCAATTATATAATGAGAGAAATAATGTGGACATGCCCTTTTATAAAAAAACATGATGGTTTTAATGATAGTGCATAGACCATTTCATTATCCAGAAGTTAAGTTCTGGCATATCAACGAGTGGGATTTGGCTGTTTAATTAATCATCAAATTGATTAAGTTAATTAGGTGAAGATTATTATTCTGTATTCTGTTCAAAGTAGCCAGTTCTGTCTTCCAGTGTTTAATGGATTTGGTGACTGTTGTCTATCACCTGGTCAAATATTTCATAGTCCAATCAGATCTATAAGGAATGTTGTCACTACAGTTGTTACTTTCATGGTTAACTATCAAAGTAACTTCACCTAATCAACAATACCCTTTTTTCCTCTCCTCTTTTCTTTAATATAATAATAATAATAATTAAAAAATTAACATATCATAAAATGAGTCCAAGGGTTAGGGCACGTGGATGTTGCCTAGAGATTCAATGAATGGGGTCCACCTGTCGGAGCCATGCAAACCATAGTGACACGTTTGCGCGTAGAGGGAACGCTCCGCGCACACAAATGGCTCGCAGGGTTTGATTGAGTTAAGCACATTACATAATACAACATAAATATTATGAAATGAGTAATGTGATAAATACAAAAAAAATAAAAATGAGAAAATCGTATGAACTTTTAATAACGTAAGCGGTGCATTTAGAATATTAAATAATTTTCTCTAATACGTCTACGAAATATATTATTATCGTGTTTTACTATATTTTCTTGATATATTTTACCATAGTTTTTAATAAATATTGTTATGACATTCCTTTCTTAGACAGGATATAAGTGTAACTCTACAAGGAGGTGGCTAGATTTGTTCTTGTCTAGAAAGCAACGTACCACCTCCAGCCAAATTCTCATAGGGAAAGAAAACTTAAAGTTTAATATAATCAAACATGCACTAATTTAATATATTCTATAAATTAATTTAATATTAAATTCGATGTATTATAATTCAAATATATGAACTGATTTTTTATTTTACAGTATTATTTGTATGTTGTATTGAGTAGTTACTTGGACGTGTGACCCCACCAAGTGCATATCACGACACGATCACATGAAGGCCGGCTAAGGAGATGTCATTCGACGGTCAAAATCTGGATAAAGAGTACAAAAATTATGAAAACTCGATTATCACAAAATTTATATTAACATTTACATCAAACAATTTCGAAGATAAGGAAAAAAAAAAGCAATTGATTAATATTTAGGGCGATATTTTGGTGCTCTCAAAGAAAGGATTTTAGTGTCTTTCAATTAATATAATAAAAATATGTTATGTATAATTATTTTAATATATAAACATTTTTAATTGACTATTATTTAATTTAATTTTGATCATTTCGTTATTATTGATGATGACGCTTCAAAGAAATTTCTTTGTCCACAACACAACATACTAATTTATCAAAAATAGAAGAACATTACAAATCAAGACAAGTTAATCTCTTCAAACTCGCTAACGCACTCATGAAATCACATTGGATTTAACAATGTTAGAATATAATTGTAAGAATATATAGAAATAAAATTAGTTTACGAGACAAAGGGAAGAATGCACGTTGTGACAGCTCACGCGCGGTTGGTGCGAGGTGGTGGGGTACTTGTCAAGGTTGGCCTAACGTGCCACCAGTCATGTTCGTTCCTCCTGCCATGTCATCCAAAAACACTCACTTGTCACAATTCCCATGTTCTCAATCCTTCCAAATTACTTTTCTGCCCTTCTTATCCAACCTTTTGTATCATCGTGTAGGTTGGAATTATGTGTTTGATGAATCCCAATTTAATGTTTTTAGGTAAAAAATAGAGAAGAAAGAAGCATGATGGTATTGATTGTAAATCGGGTCAACTTGGTGAGCATTTTGGGTACAGACAGCCACGTACATTTGTCTCTGCCACTATAAAGAAAGCTTTATGGAAGAAGTGATGATGGATTATTAGAATTGAGGTGATTAAGAAAGAAGGAAAGAGGAGTGACAGTTAAACAATAGAAGAAAACAAGTTTGCTTGCAGTGACAGTTACTGAGTTGTGGCAGTTCTTATTAATCTGTCTATCTCCTTCCTTGAAAGCTCTTCCATTTTTTTCTCATTTTCAAATTCCTCTGCATATCTATCACACCCTTTAAAACCTCTTCTTTTTCTCTCCTCCTTTAATCTGCTCTCTAATTGTTAACAGCACAATGGAATCTGATAACGGGCTTGCTGTGGAGGAAGAGAAACGTGTCATCGGAGTAACAACCAAGGTGGAGAATATAAAGAAAGAAGATGAAAAGGACTGTAACGGTGCAGAAATTCAGACCAAGAAGGAAGTATCTAAACCCATTTCTGCTGCAAATAAAAATTCAAAAGATGCCACTAAGGTATCATACAGAACGTATCTCAATTATTGTTTGTTTAAACTAAACTACCTGCGGAATGCACAGTAGAAGGCTCTTACTAATTAAGTTAACGTGGTTAGGAAACTGGTGGCAGAGCAAGTGTTGCTTCCAAGAGCAACAAATATGCCAAAGATAATTTGAAGGGTCTGAATTCAATAGCTCAAAAACAAAGGCCTTCACTTTCCCAAAGCATTTCTTTCCCAGCCAGATCATCTCGGGAAGATGCCATGCAGAAAAGCATTGATGGGTATATTGTGAAGACAAACGTTAAACACGTTCAAGGTTATGGGATTAGAGCTGAAGCCCCCGTTCGTCATTTAAACAACTCCACAAACTCACTGGCCAAAACCCACGCTGGCATGCCTGCTTTGAAACTCTCTGCGGTAGACATTTTCAATTCCTCATTCAATTCCTTTGCATAACTCCATTGCCTCTTATCATTGCTTTCTATGTTCCTGACTTTAGTTCTGTCTAACAGTTTGGGAGGACTACTATAGTTACTCCAGCCACCAAGAGCCAAATTTCTGAGACATCTTTGTAAGCAGCAACCACCTCATAATATTTACTAACTCCTTCTATACATTGTTGTTTCAGTCTTAAGGTTTATATTTTGCTATCAATAATTTTCAGTTTGAGGTAACTCAATTCTTGTGCATGTGTTTTGGAAAATTTATGTTCAGAAGATTGCTCAATGGAATCATGAAATTATCACGTTATGGTTTTTACATTATTGCAGACTTGTTGATCATGTGTCAAACAGGGCAAAGTCTGGAAAACCAAATAAAGATGATGATGATTGCCATTCCGCAACTTCGTATGATTTATAACCTTTAACTCTGAGGACATACTGTCATCCTTTCTCTTCTATTTCTTATAGGATTTGTGATCTCTCAATTCTAAACTGGCTTCCTTCTTTCTTCTACTTTAGCTAAAATGTTGTGAAAACTTTGTATACATGTGTTGTCAGAAGTGCTACTCCTCGTCTGAGAAGCAGTGGAGTTGGATTTTCCTTTCGATTGGAAGAAAGAGCTGAAAAGCGAAAGGAGGTAGTTTTGCTTAAACCTTGCACCCTGTTGATGTTATATTAGCAACGCCAGAACCAGATGTTCCTCCTAATTTATGCCTCTGTACTCAGTTTTTCTCAAAGTTGGAGGAAAAAACTCTAGCCAAGGAAGCAGAGAAAACTAACCTACAAGCAAAATCAAAGGTATATCATCACAATAATTTAACATGCACACTGTGGTTTAGGTTTTCACTAAAAGCTTATCAGCTGCTTTAAGCTTATTGTCTCCTCTCATGTTTTGTTCTGAATTCCCCAGGAAAACCAAGAGGCAGAGATCAAACTATTGAGGAAGAGCCTGACATTCAAAGCCACTCCAATGCCAAATTTCTACAAGGAACCACCTCCAAAAGTTGAGCTTAAGAAGGTAACTAATCTAAACTTAACTTCCAATTGGGATTATGCAATGTTTTCCTACATTCATAATCAATGATCTGTCTTTTATCCTTAATCTTTCTTTGGTGATAGATTCTCTTACGAGGGGCTTGATCTTTTGACATTCTTTGTTTGTTTCTTTAAACATATATTCTGATGTATTCGATGAACCAATTAGATACCAACAACACGCCCAAAATCCCCAAAGCTTGGAAGGCACAAGGAACCTACAATGAACAACAATTCAGTAGAAGATAAGCGTTGCTCAAGTCCGCGTGGGAAACAACAGCAGAATGATTCAAACAAGGGTAAGGGTCATAAGGATGTGATTTCAAAGAAACAAATCCCAAAAACCCACTCCAAGCTGAAGTCTGAAGAAAATGTAACCACAGAAAACAAAGAATTCCAAGTTCCAGATAACAACAATTCTGAATGCAAAAATGACACGGAGTTACAATGTGAACCAGGTCATGCATCAAATAGTGCACTGCTTCTAAATTCGACTACGACGGAGCTTGTGTCGTATGAGGTTATTGTTGGAGTGTAGATTTATATCATCGGACTTTATAATTATGTAAGATTAGAGTTCTATGTTGTTAATTATTTCGTTATCATTGTGAATACTGAGGTTGGTTCATGTTCATCATAAACGAGTATTATTCCAAATAAGAGTTGTTATTTTTGTCATGTACATTAAAATGCCTTGTTAATTCATTCTTCAGCAAGTCATTAGGGTATTTAACAGATAAAATTGTCTCTTATTCTTCAATTGAAAAATGACACTGGAAAAATAATTCCTTTATTCTGTATGACAATTTTTTAATATTTGTAGTTTTTTTTTTTTGAAAGAACAAAACATTGCCTTTATGATTAGAGTAAGGTGTCTACGGGCATGGTAAACTTTTTCATTGATATTTTTAAGAGAAAAATTAAAAGAAATTTAATTAAATATCTTTACAAATTAAAGTTAGCTTATATGTCAATCAAAAGACATTCTTAAGAAATCCTAATGGGAGAAAATTTTTATGGGGTTTATACATAAACTAATTTCAAGAAAAACAAATTTTAAAAAAAAATTACTTTTTATTTTTCTCTTGAATTTACCTAAATAGATAATGGCTTTAGAAAGAAGTTTTTGATAAATTGTCTATAACTAGATTTTTCCATCCCCTTCCACACATTTGCCAAAACTCATTTGCTTTTTCTCCCTAATTTGACTTTCTATTTTAACTTTAAATCTCTTAAATAATCTCAAATTCGTACAAAACAACATAAATTTTAATAAATATATTTATTAAAAATATAATAGATTTAAAAGTAATATATACTTTTATACAAAATAATAAAAATTATTACGAGTAGTAAATATTAAATCAATAAAATAAGATAAATTTTCTATATAAGTACTAGTTTTTAAAAATAAACGGCGGAGATCAGCACACTTGACTATCTCAAGTACTGAATGAGATCCTATCCTTCAATTAATATTATTTTTAAAATTTGACAGATAAATAATAAATCTTTTAAGTATGTAAAATATTAATTAGTAACAGGACAAAAAAGACTGTTGCTTCTTACATCCCATCACATTTCTTCCTCCACCCCATCAAAACCCTTTCGGGAAAATAATTTGCGTAATAGGAGAGGGTAATTGATTCGGCGTTACTCTCTTCACCTCCATGTTTGCTCTCTTCACCTCCTCAATTTTCTTTAATTTTTTTTAATTACAAAACTAACCTTTTTTATCTTATATAAATATTTATTTTTTACTTTTACTTATTTTAATTTAAAATTCTATTCCCATTCTTATTTTCTTCTTTACGTTTCGACATTACCCCACACCTCAACATAACCCCTTCCTTCCTCACATACCATTCTTTTTTCCAAGTTTCAACATTTTACTTCTCATTTTTATTTATTCTTCTTTTTCATACTTCCATATGACCTCCAACCTAATCACCATTTTTTCATCTCCAACTTCTCTCCAAACCATTCCCTAGTTCATAACCATTCTCACTAAAACTTTCTTTTTCTCATTCAAATATAACTCCTGATGTCACTCACTCCTCTTCTTTCCTAACCATATTTCTTTTTCTCTCTCACGATTTAATTTCAGCTTTTTTTTCCTTGTTATCAAAATCTCTACTTTGTTACTTTTCCCTTCTTAGCTTCTTCTTCTATGTTGGGAATATGATTTCGTGATCCACAGCTTTTTTGGGTTCTTGGTTACAGTTTTTTTAGATAGTAATATTCGTAATGTTTATGCTTGAACGGATGTAGATGATATCCAACGAATGTTGATATCCGTTCCCTGACATCCGTTTAAGAATATAACGGATACTGAAATTTGTTTCAGTATATAAATTATAAAGCTAAAATTTTTAATCACAAAAAATTAAATATTATAGAAGGATAAAAAGTGAATGGGGAGGTGGAGGAAGCACTGTGGGGTGGTAGAGGAAGCAACACCCTAATTGCTTTTTGGCAAAAAATTATGATACACTGGATTGAAATTTGTGTTTAGTTATTGGGCTAAACAATAGTAACGGCCCATAGTATCATTAATGGCAATAAATGAAGAGTTGGTAGAGACTTTGATAGATCTCCCTCATTAAAAACACTCATCCTATGGGTGCAACAAGGATGAAGAAACAAAGTTGGGATAGAAGTGATATTTGAATTCATGCATAAGATGTCAAACGAATGCATAGTCGCTCAAACATTTAGGTGAAGTTGAGTAGGAATAATGCTCAATGCTCGTAGGACCCCATCGTAGAAGTCTTCAAATGGTATGCACACAATAAGATCCATGAAGAAGAAGAACTAAATGAAGAAAAAGTCCAACTACGAATTCTCATTGTTGTGACACATCTAATTATTACCCCAATACACTCAAATGCACAACATCATTATCCACGTCATCCTGTATGATAAAAGTCTAGTTGGCGAGGTCTACTATGTCATTATTATACCTAATGCAATAGCATATTCACGCACCTCTCATATGCAACCTTATTGTGTTTGAGGACCTTTGGGAGATTCAACTCATCCCTTTTGGCCGCGATATCAACATGAATCTCCCCAATCCTGTGGTCACTCCTTTTCCCTACGACCTTCTCCTCCTAATCCTAGTCCCCCATCGAAACTTTATTGATAGCTTGAATGGGTATTGTGACGTTACTTAAAGATGTAAAACTTTGCTCCGATGACCCGAGCGATGATGGTGATGCAAAGGTATCATCAGCATATTCCCTACTCTTCCTAGAGACGCCTTCTGAAGAGATCTCGATGGCAAACATTATTATCTTAAATGAAAAGAATTTAAAGTTGAACGATGTGAAAGTAGGTGCTTTGAGTGAGAGTGATGAAAATGACAAGACTACCTACTCTATATTTATAAAAAACTTTGAAGACATGTGGTGCTCTCATAACCGTTGGATCTTGCAACATCTAACTACAAATGGCACACGACGTTTAGCATTTGGTGTCAGTACTGAGCACGACTAACAAGGCGACACAACTTTTCATCACCAATGGTCATATTTTCGAGGACGAACCAAGTGGATGTAACAATTTGTAGAGCATCAACACGATTCACGGAACAACACAACCTTCCATCACCAACGATCATATTTTAAAAGATGATTTGAACGATAATAAACCCTTTACACTTGTGGTCTTAATTTAAGCTTAAGACTTGGAAACTCGTGTACTATATGTACCCCTAATCATCACAATTAACATCAGTTAATCATCTAGTTAATCTAAAATACAAATAATCAAATTTAAACAAAATTATACCATATATCAAAAGCCTAGGAAAAAAAACTTAGGTTTGAGACTTTTACTATATGTATTTATTACAGCAATAATTACTTAATTAACTAAATCCAAATTAACTAAATATTAGAATATCTTTCTACGTCCAATAAATTAAATAACAAATTATCCAAACAGAACAACTGAGGAAAAGGAATAAGAAAAAAAAAAATATTTTAGATGGACCTTACGCCCAAACACTTTCCATGGGGCTAATATATCCTTATTTTATGCTTCTTTGACCCCAAGCGAACATTTTTATCTTTTACTGCAAGAGTTTTCTTCAAAAGAAAAAATAGACTAGATTTTCTAATACTATGTAGAAAAGCATTAATAATGTTATGAGAGTGACAAACGAGACATTTGTTTATTTATTTAGAGTCCGTGAAAGGGTTTTATTGAATATTATAATAACCGACACCAGCAATGCATTACCATTAGCTGCTCTGTCTTCTTCTTCACCAAATAATTTAATCTCACCTACTTCTTTCCTTACCTATCATCTAATAAACCCCTCATCCACACCTTCACTTCCAATCACAACCTTTTACTTTCTTCCTTTAATACAAAAAAATATACTTCAGTTCAGAGGTCCATTTCATCGCTTGTTTCTTTTTCTTTCTTTAAAAACTCTGCTGAAGAAATTTAGTTGGAAATTCTGAGCCATAATATAATATAATAATAATCATAATCATTTTGAAGACATCATAATAATAAAGTAGATTATGTATGACTTGATTCACATACATACAATCAACAACAAAAACAAAAAAGACAACCAAGAAGGGGCGTCGGTTATTTACGCATAGAGACGGAGAATCAACATAAAATAAAAATTTAATAAAAAAATGGTATGTAATTACAGTATGAAACAAAATGACAGAAAATTTGTTTTTGTTATCTTCCGTGTAATCGCTCTCTGATTATAGACCGAGCATGCTTCCTTTTTTTTTTGTATTCAAATGATTACTCTACAACTGCATAATTCATTCCAAACAAAACTGAATCAGAACACACCCACATGTTATCCAAGGAAATAAAACGGATCAAAGGGTAATATTAACACTTACCATTCATCGAGTTTACATACAACCACTCTTTATTACTTTTGTGATTAGTTGAGAGAACGAGTTCATTGGCATACTTGTCCAAAAGCTCCGAGCATGCTACATGCCATTTCCATCAACTTCCCTGTCACATGCGTTTAGGTAAAATAAAATTAAGTCAACTAACAGCCAGGCAATAACCATTACTTTTTCACATGCAAATAAAAAGAAAACAAGTTATATCCCACCTAAAATTCGTATCAAACAATTAAATTGTAAAAAAAAAAAGGAATCCAACCAATACCTTAGTTGACTAGAATTATAATTCAGTGTAAATAAAATAGACCGAAGGGTGAATAGAATACTGAGATGAATATGGAAAGTAGAATGTGGCTTACAGCTTGGCACACCCAATTATTTTTATACGATTTATTATTGATGAATCACATGGACTAATAGAGACAAAGGGACAGACTATCAGACTGAACCGTTTTTGTCACCGTCTCTCGTATTTCCCAAGTACCTCAATGCTAAAAAACCAAACACATCCATACATGGTAAAAGTTTTCTCTTCCATTTTCTATTTTCACTGAACATAGTTGATCCGTGAAAAGTGGAAAGAAACACCTGGTATAACAAGTTAGGCAGCTCCCAAAAGATAAATCAATAGAAAAAGAGAAGACTCACTGTACAAGCGATCCACTAAAACTCCCTTGTTGAAAAGTAAAACAACAATGGCTTCACACGTGGTGCCGGTGAATTATTCCACTTCAACTCCAGTCCTTTCCATAAATATAAACACGATCTCCTTCCCTTCCCAACCCAATTGATAGCTAACACGGAACAAAAGGTGCTTAACCCAAACAGCTTTACCCTAAACTCACTCCAACCAAACATACTCACCCATTACCTAAAACCAAGTCAATCCCTATTATTCTCTCACAACTAATAACAATAATAATAATTGCAATGAAAAGCACAAATAAACTCGACCAAGCAAAACTAAAATAAATTAAAAAAAGAAAAAAAAATACCTCTTCTTGGTTTAGCGGCAACCTTGACAAGTGGAGTGGTGCGCTGGGTGCGTTCTTCCTCTTCCTCCGGGGGGATAAGAACGCCGTCGATTCCCTGGACGGAGATCCTTCCATCGGTGTAAATATCAGGATCGAACAAGTATGCGGAGGAATCGCCGTGACCGAATTTAACGGAACCGTCAGACTCCTGAGCCAGAACCTTGTGGGGTAAGCGCAGGGTATCGTAGCTGACCTTACCGAACCTTCTGACGGCATTATACATACTCTCTTCGGTTTGGTACTCGGGAACAATGTGATAGTACATAATCTGCTCCGGTGCGCCCGGTTCGCTCAACTGATCCGTCGTCAACTTCGCCATGGCTTCGTCGTTAGGGGCCAAAACGGTAAGGACGTAACCCTCTGAAACGAGCCTTCCCATTTCGGTGGCCAGAGACGTTAGGTTAACGAGAATATCGGCCATTTCGTTGTACCCTCCGTAATGCAAGAGCGTGTGGATGAAGTCCTTCACCTGCCGCTCACCATTGAAGTGGTGCTTCGGGCCTCCGGGTCCCGGCGCCGGTGCGGGAGCGATGGACGGTCCCGGCGCCAAGGCGTCGTAGATTGGGAGAACGGGAGGGGCGCCGGCGGGGACTGGGGCGGGCTTCTTGAGGCGGTGGGTGCGGGGATCGATCTCCGGCGCGCCCTCTGGGAGGACGGCGGATATGGCGGCGAGGTTGCGGCGGCGGTTGAAGTCCTCCTGGACGGATCGGGGGACTATGAGACGCTCGATGCCGTGGATAACTCCGTCGGGGCGGACAACGTCGTCGGCGCGGAGGATCTCGGCGGCGTCGACGGTCATCTGGCCAGAGGGCTTTGTGGCTAAATGCAGGTGGTGGTGGTTTCCGAGGGTGGCGTGATGGCGATCGGAGTTGGGCCAGTGGCGAGAGGAGATTCGCGTGGGGAGAATGTGGGACATGAGGAGTGTCTGAAGGGAGCGAAGATTGCGAGGCTCGAGGAGGAAGCGCTTGAACTCGGGGTCGAGGTCGCGTTCGAGGGCCTTGTTTCGCGGGGCGAAGATGGTGATGTTGTGGTTGCCGACGGCGTCTTCAAGTTGCTGGAGAAGAAGTGCTTTCTCGACGAGCTCAGCGAGTTCGGTGTAATGGGAATCGAGAAGCGCGACGAGGATGGAGTTGGAGTTAATCTGAGGAGTGGTTGAAGAGTTGTGAGGGAATGCGGAGAGTGAAGATAGCTGTAAAAGGAAGATAAGGAAGAAGGTGAGTAAGTGGGAGACGCCATAGATGGAAGAAGAATCCATGGCGCTCAGTTAGGGAGAGAAAGAAACTGTGTTTGCTTATGTCTGTTTTGGTAGGGAAATGATACTGAGAAGAGAGAAGAAGAGGCGTGGAATTGGGGTATGGTTGGTCAGTCTCTTTCTCTCAGCTTTCAATGCTTTTCCCTTTGCTTAATGCTTATGAGAGAACTCTCAAATCAAATACTACAACACCATACCATAGCATTACCATTACCATTACCATACACTACACAATAGCATAAGCATACTATTCTTTGACAGCCTGTGCGTGGGGACCACGCGGCAATTCATGTGCTGGAACCCTACTCTCACCTTCATTTTCTTTCACTAACTACTTTCTAATTTCATTATTGTTAGTATTATCACTGTAATTATTCAACAATTTGAGGTAAGCTTTAACTCTCTTTTTTTAATTATACTTATTATTGTTGTTCCATCTCAAATGATTAATGAATATGGTTTTATATATTATTATTATTAATTATTAATTAAAAGGAAGCGAGGAGAAACGTGAATATTGTGAGTGATAAAGGAAGCAGTCTGGCAAAGTGTCGGTGTGGTGGGAAAGGAACAGAGTTGGGTTCACAGTTCAATTAATTTGGACGCTCCTGTGTCACTCACTCCTCACTATGTGACTACGTTTTTAACTTTTAAGCTTCCTAAAACGGCGACGCTGACCCACCGCCCGCCGGTGGTTCTTCTGTCAATTTTAATGTTCACTTCTCTGACTTAAGTTTCCTTTTCAATCACCCTTCTACCACCTCTTTTGCCTCTCCTCATCTTACAACTTTCTTGCATTACAAAATTCACAAAATCTAAAGCAACACACCAACAAATTACTATAATAATAATAATCCACCATCATTTTTTCTCCTCTCTTTTACTATAATCCTTCTCATCCAATTTCATCATCAACTTTTTCCTTCTTTCTGATAATTACGTCTCAATATGACATTACTGTTCGTATCGAATCTTCTTTTCATATGCTTTTCATTTCCCAATTTTCTCCTCGTAACAACTATCACTTGTGTGCAAAGCACTCGCTTGCAGAAATTCTCTTTTAACCATATTTTCTTCAAAAATTATGCTTCTCTCTCTGATCTTTCAAACAATGTGTTTGCTGAAAAAAGGAAAATATATCTGTATATATATTATTTGTTTAACAGAAATAAAAAATACTACAAATTTGAAATATTTTTGTTTCTGTTTAGAACAAATGCATGTTTCTCATAATGGATTTATATTGAAAGAAAGTAAACAAAATTTCAAACACGAATTATATTATTTAACATATATTAAGTACTCGGGTCAAAAAGAATTGGTTGCTATATGAAAAACAAATACAATTAGGTGGATAAGATCTATATTTTTTTTAAAAACACTCACTTCCTAGACAATATTCTTTCAAACGTATATTGAAAGTGAATATTTATTTTAAAAAATTGTAAAAATCATTTAAGAATATCTCAGAAAAAGAATAAAATTTCCCTTTCAACACTTGATATTGAGATAATTTTATACATTGTTACTCCTTGACCCATTGTTTCAATTATTAGAAACTGCAACAACCAATTTGCTCAGACGTTTCTTCACTGCAACCGCAAGTAACCATGCATGTGAAAAGGTTGGAATGTTTGCAGAAACATGTAATCTAGTTGCCACCTCCATCCATATATTATCGATTTGTCAATAAACAAAAGGTTAAAGAATCAGGACAAATTCCCTTTAACTTTTAAACATTGTTCTTCCATAGGTACATTGATGTTCATAGTACATGTCCATCTAAAATCCCATCCACCAGACATTTAAGACACGTTCAACCCTTCACTGTGTTTGGCACAAAATATATACGTATAAAAAGATTACTTTTAGCTGTAAGCACAGCTGTTTATCTGATGGTAATTTTTATAGCAAACCCCAACATAAGTGCTGCGACTATTTCCATGGCGTATGCTCCTCAGTTTGTCATGTTTACCTTTGGGGTTAAAAAGCTGAGACCAAATATAATGCGCACCAAGGGGTTAGTAAAATAAACAGTTTCATACAAACAATTGACTCCCACTATGAAGTTTGTGATAATAAGAATCGATGCTATCATAGTTCCATATGGACTAACACAACAAAAAATTATCATAGTTTCTTCTTTTGATTTTCTGATTATATAGGAGGGGAAAATGCCTCAAATTTGTGACTTATGAATTATGGCGCCAATAAAACTGAATTGGCACTGAAAATGGAATTGGACTCAGGACCACTGACGGCAGAAAGTTTCAGGAAAAAGGTACTAGAAGTTGGGACCAAGGTACTATGGCCCTTATCAAATTACAAAACAAAACACAATTGGCGCAAAAGCTTAGCAATTACAACTGCCAACAAGGTGTTCCATTCACCATGTCTTCCATGTCATTGTTAGAGATCAATTGCCCTTCCTCGGTAGTTCAACCTCTTACCATTGGCATTGACAGAAGACATGGAATTACAAGTCACCCTGAATAAGTTCCGATTGTCCCAAAAAAATGAATCAGGAAGTAGAAATCCTCATTCATTGGCATGATATGCCTACTGGCGAGAGTACTTGAGATTTATTCAATCTCATACAACAGCAGTTCCTGAATTTTCACCTTGAGGACAAGGTGAGTCATTTATGGGCAAATTGTTTGACCCAAGTTTGTTTATTTAGCTGACTATTGAAAAAAGAATATAGAAAGGTAGGCTGGTTATTTACAACAGGGAGGAGGGAATAAATTTGTAGAAACCTTGTAAAATGGAGACGGGATTGATTTTTACAGTCGGGGGGAGATGTTAAGAAGATACGGTGCCCTTGAACGTCCCTGACTACTTATTCTTTTCTCCCAAGGAAATATTTCCAAAAGTCTTAGTGTAATAATACACATTTCCTTGCATTTTTTTCTCTTTTCATCTTTATCTAATAACCATAGCATACAAAATATTTCTAATTTTTAAAAAAGGAATTAAAATTTCATTTGTACCCAAAAATACGTCTTACTCCCCTCACTCCCCATTATTACCTCACGATTATATCTTGTGTTAGATTCCTTATAGGAAAAAATTAAAATGGCATCCATAGTTTCATTACTGCTGAGCACATTCGTAAGAACTAATGCCACTAGTACCAGGCAGACTCGCCCCTTCTATGTACAAAAGGTATCCCCTGGTAATTGGTGAGATTTATAATAATAAACAAAGCAGGTATTTAGTTAATGTACAGAAGGTAGGATCAATTAATTCTTTTAAGAAAGATTTAAACAAATATCAAAGCTTACCTTCAAATCTGAGATGCTGAGGAAAGATACATTGACAGAAACAAGGAAGAGCTCAATTTAAATGTGAGGTAGCAGAACAAGCAGGTGGAGTATTGTCATCATGTGAAGAGGTCTCCCCGCTAACTTCAACATCATTGTGATTGCTCACCTCTCGAATGGAACAATCCTCCATATGACTAGACAAAGAAGTACCCACAGCTTTACTATTCTCACTAGATTCAAGGGATTCCTTTAGTCGGGATACACTAGAAATATCAGAATTCATCTCTCTCCTCCTTGTTTCTGAACCAAGTTCTGACATGGAACAACTACGACAGAACAACCTTTCCTTCCATCCCCTTGCACCCTTTGAGATTGATTCTTTGTATCTTAGTGACAAGATAGGTTAATATCAAATAAGTTTATTAGAAAAATACAGTTTGCACATCCATTACAATTTACAAAATCATACCTCGCAGACACCGCATTGAGTCTGGACCGCAGCGAATCAGAATGTGACTGGAACTCTGCGTTATCGCCGTTTACTGATGACGAGGGAGTAGTAGAGCCTCTGCAAGCAAATAAATGCACAGGGTATAACATCATCAGACCATGCAACAAATAATGACCCAAGAATCAAATTGAGTAAAATTACTCTACCCTGCATATGTTTACTGTGCACACCTCCACTCTATTATGAAAATATAAATAGAATTTTATTTTATTTACAGAAATATATTACTCTGAAATCCAGAATACTGCTACAGACCAAGAGGTCCTATAAAATCGTTGACCAATGTAATCCTTATAAGGTCTGAACAATCACTATCTTTTAATCCTATTTTGAGGGTGTTAAACACAATTTGTAAGACAGCAGAGTCTATTCTACATTTTTTTTATTTCATCACTGCAAGTTAGGTCCTAATTTCAAATTCTAAGAGCATATAAGAATCTATCTTAGGTTTGTTAACAGGCTCTGCTCCTAAGCAAATGCATTGTTGTTATTTGGCCACTCACATTTGTCCTCATTCCAATTTTTATATGTTCAGTCTTAGATGTGAGGAAGTGTGTTGAGATCTCACAACGGAAACGTGGTCAATGTAGTTCTTATAAGATAAGAGCAATCCTTGTCACACAAGTCACTTTTGTGAGTTGAGTTAAGCCTTAACCCTAAATTCTAAAACTCATAATGGCAATGATAGGAGGATGAGTTGAGCAAATAAATAATATGGCCATAATGACCTATCATTGGAGTAAATTCTAGATCCAGAAGCTGAAGAAGAGCTTTGAGTTCGAACTCGCAGCATCTGTTGCAATGCTCCATTTCTCTCAGATTTTATTGGAGTAGATGCACTTGTATTAGGAATTCTCGTTTGGTCATTTTCTTCTTCAGCAGGTGCCATATTAGATAACACTAATGAGTGTGGATGACCACGTGGTGATGAATTAGCTTGTCGTCCTGCCCTACGGCCAAGTTGGTCTGCTCTCCTCATTGCTGCAGCAACAGCTAAATGTTGAATAATTTGCTCTTCAAGCTCAATATCATTTACATTCATGCGCAACTGCAAAATGATAAAAAGAAAACACTAATATAAACATATGAAAGAACTATAATGTGCTTAAGATATAAGACAACCAAACAGCACTCAGACTGGTAACTAACGTGCTGCAATAATGCAGGGTGATGAAAAATAGAAGCATTTCTTGATGTGGCAACCCTCAACTTCCTCTCCTGTTCTACTGCCTCAAACAATTCCTGACTGCCACAAAATGCATACAAGTTTAATAATACAGTCAACAAAAGAATGATATCACAGATCCTCCAAGCAAATTCATAACCAACCTAGTAAGATCCTTCAAGCTAATAGATTGCCAACACATAGGACACTGGGAGCTTCTCTGACACCTAGAAACAAAAGCCAGTAACAACAATTGCTACAGTATATTCTCAGATTTTATTTTTATTATTTTGTTTAGGAGAACAAGAAATTTTAGTGTATTAACTACTAAGACTGTATATGTGTATAACAAGAATATCTTCTACACTTAAAAGACCTTCCTCCCACTCAAGTCCAGACTAATAATTATAGACCAGATAATTGGTTTTCCAGTCTTAATTGGCATTAACGGCCTTAACATTGACAAAAGTCCGGAGAACCAAAACATTACGATTCATAGTGTCAATGAAGCCAATTAAATTATGATTTCCAAAAAATTTCCATCACTATGAGCTACCGGAGATGATGTTTTAATGCAGGAACTGGAAATCACATGTTTCAGCATCCGTACTGGTAGGTGAATGTGAAGGTTCTAGGATATATATATATATAAGTAAAACCTGTGTTAGATGGATGTGGGAAAAATATACACAAATAGTGAGAAATAGTCTTAATTTTGACACAGACATATGAGAAATTAATGGATATTATGTACCATTCGAGAATGCAGTGTAGGTGAAACTCATGCTTGCAATTAGTGAGCTGGAATAGAAAAAAGAGAAAAAAAAATGTAAGCAAGTTTATTTTTCATATAATCCGTATTTGCTTTTCAACATATTTGAGAAACAAGAATTGTGACACAAAAGTGGGTTTTACCGTTGAAGGATCACTTGCAGAAAACTCCTCGAGACATATGCTGCAAGCATCATCACAGGAGTCTTGAATCCCCCCTTCTACAAAGGCCGCAGCCGATATCATTTTACTTTCTTTATTGTCTTCCATCTCTACAATTTTCTACATATCACCCTGTAACCTTAGAGACAGATGCAATAATTTGCTTGTGCCAGTGGTGCTCTTGAATTCATGATATTGTGAACAAACATAAACGGAAATTCATTTAGTCTTTGTCCAAAATTCATTTCTATAAGTAAATGTAAAATCCAAATTGTACCCAAAGTCACCTAGCCAACCAGGAAGCTGACAATAATGCATGCCATTACACTCTAATTCACCAAACAATTTCTCTCTTTCAATTATTTATTCCAACCACAATCCCCAACACAAATGACAGTACAAAAAATCCAGAATAAAGTTACAACATAAAACAAATGATGTTAGAATAAAAAAAACATAATAAAAATAAATGCAGTTTTTTACAGACAGAATTTAATCTAATATATACTCGGTTAACTTACCAACCACCCTTAAAATATAAGATGAAAAATCTGAGACAGCATAAAACTTTTGGTTTTGTTGTTCATTTTATATATTCATAAAAATAAAATCAAAACTGCAAAATTCAAAAAACAAGAGGATGGATATAAGAAATTGAGGGAAAGAAATGGATAAAGTATACCTGGGAATGCATGGAGTAAAAGGATATAATAAGGGTAAGGACAGAGGCATAGAGAGGAAAGAAAGAGGGCTGAATGCTAGAGATCCATTGTTGCAGAAAAATCAGAGACAAGGGAAAATCAAGAAATTAAAGGAATGGGAGTTGTCCCCACAGCATCTGAGAGGGAAACCACCATTGAAAAAATAAACACTTTACTTTCTTCTTTATATACCCACCACATTCTATTGTCTTCCACCCATTGCAGTTATTAACAGTAATTCTTATTTTAATCAGTAACAATTTATTCACAATATTATAATTTTATTTTTTTAATTTACTAAACATAGGTTACAACGGATAAATGAAACGTCTTATGATTTTCAATCTGGTTATAAATTATCCTTTATATGATTTCTAAATTTATTAACATAAAACCTAATAGAATTATCGTATGTGATTATTTTTATTTGAATAATAAAAGTTGAAGTATTTATATTATTAATAATCGAATTTTTTATTCATGAATATTTTATTTTCAATAACTATAATAGATAATACATTATAAGTAAATTTAAATACTCATAAACATCAATATTATATTTATTAAATACAATAAGAAGTTAAAAATAATAAATATAGAGGTTGAGAAATGAAGTATTAGACAATTATAAAGTAAATAAATAAAATATGATCCATATTTTTATAGAATTGTTTATTTCTTAACATTATATTAGTATATTTAAATTCTTTTTGTGAATACGATAATTACCTTTTATTTTATAATATATATATATATATGTTTGCTAACATGCGTACGTCTGTTTTTCAGTGTATATTTTAGTAATGTATAACGGGTTTTATTAGATAAACATACGCTAATATATTATAAATTTTAAGTTTTAAGGTTAAGGGTATTTTAATAATTTTCATTCTTAAAACTAAAAAAAAAACCCAAACCCTTTTTCATCTTTATCGTTCCTCTCAACCCTTTCTCTTTCATCTCTCTCACTCCAGCATTCTCTGTCATTCTTGCATTAATACCAACTGAACAAATATTCGCAAACAATAATAATATTAAATATGTTTGGTGTGTGTAATATATAATCAAATATGAAATCTTTTAATATTTGAATGTTTTATATTGGGATTATATGTTTATAATACTTTATCAAACCTATATTTAATTTGGTTTAAAAATGAATCTTTTTATAGTTTGATATTAAATAATATGAGGCTAGATACAATGTGAACTTGGGCCACAAAATTTAGGGTTTATTGGACAAACTAAACTACCTTGGGCTTTCCGTTTTTATATTTGGACAGTTTCTTTCTCCACTTCTATAACTTTTTCCTGTACCCAAATATAAAAGGTTTCTATTTTTCCTTTTCTTTTTTAATTGTACACGTTGAAACTCATTTTTTTACTTAAGAAATGTACGACACGAAAACATTTTTCTCTTGATTGTACTATTGACTTTCAGATTTTATATTTCAAAAGTTAAATTTTTAGAAAAAAAAAAACTTTCAAATTACAAATTCAAAAGTTATTATTAATTTTTGAATTATTCAATTTGAAACTAAACTGTATAACATTTGAAAGTTATTTTTTATTTTTGAATTTTTATTATTCAATTTAAAAAACATTAAGATTATCTAATAAAAAACTTATTTTTATTTTCAAATTACATTATTAAAAAAACAATTAAAGGAAAAGTTTGTTTGATATATTGCTGAAATGTCATACTATAAGAGATGACAAACTCTTTTGTATGTAAAAAGTTTTGTAGCCTGTCTCGATCTATCATTGAGTTGACTATATTTTTATAATTTATTTTATATATTTATTTTAACACAATGAAAATATTAACTCAATTTATTATTTTATAATAATGAAATCAAAATCATCTAATCTCTAAATATATGTTATTATAAATATAATATTTGAAAATCAAAATATTAACTTATAATTTGACAAACAAATAAATCAAACATTATTTAATAATATTTCAATATTTAAAAATATAATTGACAACTGGAACGATGGAGTTATGATCTAAGATTAGATGTTTTGCTTGAAAATTGGTTTAGGAATAGGTTTTTATTACGAAAGTTTTACTTTTTCTGATGATAGTTTTCGTATTAATAATTACATTTTTTTTTCTTAGAAGTTTTAGTTTTGATATATATGTGTTGAAAAATTTTCTAAGTTGAGCTGGATTTTTTTTGAGTTTTTCAAGTTTGGGTAAATTGTAATATAAAAAAAAAATTTAAAAGAAGATAATATTTGATGTCTATTGGTACATTAACAGACTAAAATGTTGCCCAATTAATTTAGTTTGAAATGATGTAATCTGTCGTGATACATATAATTAAAAGGTCCGAATGTTCTTAAACTTTTGTTTTCAACTTCCATGTGAATTAGATATCTCTATATAAGACTTGAGAATTTTCATTGACATTAAAAGTTAAAAATAACACATCTCAAAGGTTATTTTTTAAGTAATTTACATTTTAAAAAAATATTTTTTTATAATAAATTCTTTAAATATTGTATTTCAGATCATTTTCACCTCATATATAATAAATAATAGAATAAAAACACCAGCTTTTATTTTGAAAACAAAAATAAATAAATACATAATTATGATGATATAAAACCACATACACCAAACCATTGGAAAAAGTTAAATAATAAATTGAAAAAGTGTACGTTGTTTCATATTCTCGTCACAACACAAACAAATTAATTTAATTTATTGCGTTTTTTCGATTTAATTAAGGTCATTTTAGTTTTACAAACTTAATTTCGATTAAAATTTAAAATGAAGTTATTTTTATTTAAATTCTAATCTTAAAACATCTTTATAGTAAATTCTAATAAAAAAAAATGTAAGTTATTAAGAAGAAAAAAGTAACACTAAAATAGTTAAATGTACTTTTAATTTTTTGAAATTGAAATTTGTATATAAATTTTGATATAATTCTATGTCCAAACTTTAAAAATCAATTATATGTGTCAAATAACATTTTAAACTGATAGTCAATTCGTTTATATTATTTAAAATATTTCAGTTCAAATATTAATCTAAAATATCATTTAATATTATTATATAAAAAGTATTATATTTATTAAATTTAAAAAAAAAATTATTAAAATATAGAAATACATTTTAATTTTAGATAAAAATATAAAAAATAAAAACATATTTAATTTGAACTTGAAACAATCGATTTTTTTTATAAAGATTGGAGTCACCCAATAGTAAATGCTAAACCTTATTTAAAATTCGATTGCTTCTTATAAAAATGAATGTCCCTTTCCATTGTTTCTCTTTCGAAAGGTTGTCCTCTTCATTATTCAACACCTGGTCCTTTCTTAATTAAGCTCAAGGGTTTTTTCTTCTTCTTTTGTTTATTTTATGTCATTCATTTTGATAATTATGTTTTAAGTCATCGACTTTTCTAGAACTAGAATGATCACATGAAATCACATCATAATTAAAGAAGCAAAAATCTCGTCAAAATTTTAGTTTCCTCAGATTTTTTTATTTCGTTCAAATATATATGTGGCCAGAAATACATTAGTAGGGTTCACAATAGCTTTAAAATTTCATTGCCTACTCCATTTAATAAAAAAAAGTGGGGATTTGTCTTTTAAAATATTTAACTAATTAAATAAAGTAATGAAAAAATATATTTAATTAAGTATGCTAACTTTAGACTTTGCATAAAATCTAAGTTCATTAATTTATCCAAAATAATTTTGGAAATACTGACCTTAGGATATAATTATGAAATAAATTGAATGGGTCAAATTCCCATATAATTGAATAATTATTATATATGTGGCAGTGGCAGAACATATTATCCAATAATATTATAATATGTTATTTTTCAATAAATTAATTAAAATTTAATGTTTATGATTGCGTGGATGAGTTTGACACACATGTTAAAATATCAATTCCAATTGCATCAGCAGTTGTAAACTATCCATTCACAAATTCACACGGCAGAAACTCGTAGTCCATTCAAAATACAATTCAATTAAAGTTCGTAATGATTAGACACTCAGTTAATTTTTCTAAATCGGACTAATTAAGTTCATACTCTGTTGAATTTATCTCACATAAATATTTATTTTTAAAATTGTTTTTTTTTTCAAATATTACTTTAAAAATACGAAACCGAGAGCTGAAATTATTTCATTGTATTTAAACTCCTTTCTCACTGAAAACAAAAAAATGGTTGTAAAAGCTTCAACTTGATTTTTTGTTCACACAAAGGCAGAGAAAGATAAGAAAAAGATGCATAAATAACATTATCTAATACTAATGATTTAGAATTGGTTTAGAGAGAGTGAATAAATGTGGAAGCAAAGTACAGAAGGATGGAAACAATCTGTGAATGATTTCCAGAAAGATGTGTGATCGAGCTATGTTTGTATAGATGCTTTATTCTTATATCTGAGAGTACACTCAAAAATAATAATGTGTCAGAATAATTAGGGTGAAAAAAGAAAAGAAAACGTGGTATCCATCATGTGTGGAGACAAGTTAAAAGGGAGACAAATGGCATAACGTCCTTCTTTACAACGCCCGGACCCCTGCTTCTGAACCACCTGCACTTTCCATCGATTCTATTATTTCTTTCTCTTACCTTCTTCTTCCATCCATACATACATACACTTATAACTGTAAAATCAAAAAACCGAATGCCCCACAACACTTATATCATTTACTCTCTCCTCCATTCAGTTAACATCTTCTCTCTCCTAATCACCATTTTAACAGGTTTATTAACCTCGTACAAAGATTAAAGAACACTAGAGAATCCACATTTTCTTGTTCTTGTGTAAAGAACAGTAGGAAGAAATTTTTCAATTGCCCACAAGTTCTATGAGGAATTTGAAGCAACAATTACCGAGTAGCAGCAGAAAATCTTGAGCATCATCATGAGATAGTTGACAATACTTTACACAAACCAAACCTGGCACAAAATTTCACACAACCTGAAAAGCTCCACAGGAAAACGGGACACACAAAAAAAGTATTGAAAAAACAAGATAACTACTTGTGAAACCGAATTGGAAGAGTTGCATTCTCATTAACGTAAATGAAAAAAATTGAGTATACAGATTGTGTATGTACTTGTATTATAAAGGGAGGGTTCAAGAAAAGATGTTCGGTTGGGGAACAACATTGGAAGAGAGCGTTTGCAATTGCGTTTGCGTTTGCGTTTGCGTTTGCGAGGGTTCTCTCCGTTCTCTGTTAGAAGAGCTTCTCCAAAAGCCGGTGTTGTAAAACTGGTCCCACATCTCTTTCTCCAGAGCGAGTGTGTCGTCGTCACTGTCGGGCTCCGGCGAGTGGAGGCGTTCGATGTCAAACGCGTCGTTGGCGCACATGGGGAATATCCGCGGCCCGGTAACGTCATCGCAGCACCCGCACGAACAGTGGCGGCGCGTGGGTCTCAGAAGCCCCTCCTTGGCAATCTTCCGGTGCCGCCGTTCCCTCAGCATTCGCCGACACAAGGCCGCCGGCACCTTGTAGATTGCGAGCACCAGGAAATTGGCCACGCCGCAGGGGACGCAGCAGCACACCGCAACGCACTCCGCCGCCGTGCCCCCGACCACCTCCCCCACTCGAGTCGCCAGCTTCGACGGCTGGCGCTGCAACAGGGGCTGGCGCCGGTTGGACGGCCGGTGCATGACCCTGTTGGACATGGGCGAAAGATTGAGACTTTACGCAAGAATGGGATGTGGGTATTGGATTCTTGTGGAATGTTGAAGAGTGTGGGAAGAATGGTTGAAGATTGAAAAAAGCGCGAGTACTTGAAGAGGCTTTAGGGTAGTAGGGTCGTTTTGAAGTGGTGTTAAGGGTGGTGTTGAGTTGGAACGGGTGTGTAGTCCTAGAAATAAGGGAAAGAATAAGAATGATAACGGGGTTGGGTTTGGTACGGGGTGAGTAGAATTTGGGTGTGATGTGAGGAGCATTACAAGGAAATTGAAAATGGTTTTTTGTTAATATTTAAGTGTTACGTGAAGGAGTGAAAGCCTAAAAGAAGAGGGTAGAGGTGGAGTCTCTCTAACAAATAACGTCATTTTCCTTTCCACCTCATCCACGCGCCTCCTTCGCCACCGCTGTTCGTTTTCTAAACAGAACTCAACCTTTCATTCCAACTCCACTTCCGTTTAACTCTTCATTTTAAGATTATCATAATCTTTTCAACACAAGTTTCAAATATTTAAATATCTTTTCTGTTTTATGCTGTTTTCCCCCTGTTCAACTTCCATAATCCACATCAAATCTACTTATCAAATCTATTATAGTTTCATCCTTCTCTATTTTTTCTTTTATTTTTATTTTTATCTTACATTTAATATTATAATTTTGTTCTTATCCTATTCTTAACCATTTATCGTATTAAAGATTAGAGATTAATAGTGTGTTCAAAAGTTGCATAATATAATACTTTATATATAAATCTAAAATATTGATTATTGTGATATAAAATCTAAAATATTGAAATCTCAATGACCCTTTTTTTGGTATGTGAAAGTATCAATCAGTTTATTGGCACAAGTTAACAAACTATCGTTATATATTAATTATATATTAATATTTATATCATTAGTATTGGTATATATTTATTAATTTATATATTAAGATTATTGAGTGATTGTTAACTCATTATATTTAATACTCAATTGTTAACTAGGTATATTCATTATATAATTTAAATATTTTACTTAGTAATAACAAGTGTATGTTCAATTTTGGTACACTATTTAAGATACGTTATCTATAATTAATTTTCGCTTACAATATTAAAGTAATACTTTCACTATTTTATTGGTGATGTAGAGGTTCAAACCCTTTGGATAAAGTAAACGGGAATTACAGCTGTGATATTTGATTGGATAAGGTAGAATTAAGAATGTATTAATTGATTAAATAAAAAAATATTATTGATTATTCTAATTCCAACCGTCATCGTACTCTAATATTAACTTTTGTTTTTATATTAATAAACTAAAAGCTATTATATTTATCATCTATTATAACGATTTTTTCACTAATAAAAATGCTACTTTATGAATATATAAATAATTAAGTGTAGTGAAATCAAAGATAATGAAAATAATATTAATTGTCATTAGAGGAATTTCAATTGACTGGGCACTATTATAATTATGCGATTAATTTTTCTGTTGCAAAACGAAAAATTAAAGTTAAATTTTTAGTTTAAAGGGTAATTATAACATTATTTTTTGAGTGTGAAACGAATTACCACATCTATATTTACACCTTGATTGTAATTTTGAAATATTAAGATAATTACATATTTAACGGTCAATTCATAAACTTTGGATTGATGGCAATTTTGTCAGTTCCATTTCTTGAAATTTACGGTATAAAACTAAAAGCGGTTTTGAAAAAAAAAATGGTACGTTTAAAATTTAAAATCTTAAAATGTTTTTGAAAAAAAGTCCAAAAATTATTGTATTTATTTTAAATACCAAACCCGAACTTTAAAAAAGAAAGATAAATTTTAGTTATATTATATTTTTAGAAATGCTTTTTTAATTTTAAAAAATTATAGCTTTTAATAAATGTATTTACTTATTTTACTCATAATACATATCTTAGTCTGTAATATGGATTATTCAACTGGCTTTAAATATAAAACAAAACAAAATCAGTAAATACAAGTACACTGCGATGAAAACGTCGTAAAAGTGGAAAAGAAAAAGACGTATTTCTTGAACTAAAAAAACGTTTGGAGAAATTGGGAATTTCAGCAATGCAGTAATTTGGATCTTCCCATGATGTTATGTGTCACTGATTTTGTGTTTTTGTGATGTTGAACAATATAAGAGCAATTGTTGTTTTGAATCATCACATCAAACATAGAAAATCAGACACACAAAATAGCATATAATATGTTTGTTTCAATGTCAGTAAACTTATTTTCTTTTCCTTTGTTGCAAACTCTGTCAATTCAAAACAATTTATTGGAGATAGTCACTGATTAAAGGAAAAAATAATTATTTGGTTTGAGTTGCTTTCTCCTTGTATTAGTCAAAGACTCTTTTTATTTATTTTTAATTAGATTTGTTTTATTTAAATATTACATGGGTTTTGAATTGGTTTGTTTGTATTTTTTTCCTTTTTTTTATATATATTTTTTCTAGAATGATACCTTTTATAAGGTAAAAGTAAAATAAAAATATCGACAAAATGAAGTTTATATATTTACTAAATCCACATTGCTAGAAACACCAAAATTTTGTTGTGGTATCAATTTCCATAAAGAAAATTTAAAAAATAATAAAAATTTATTTAATCTAACTTTTATTTTTTGCTGTTTCATTCGGCACATGGAGTACTGCTTAAAAAAATATAATTTATATAAGTAGTGCAATATAACAATTTTTCTATTTATTTATTTAATACCCCTATAAGTTTCTTTTATTTCCTATATTTTCTTAGTTCTCTTATTTATATTTTTATTCATATTCATACAATTCAATTAGTATAATGTCAATTTTTTTTTTCTGATTGAAAGCGAAATATCTAACATCCAAATGATAAAAAAAAGTGAAAATATTTCTATGTCTTCAAATTGTAATTAAAATATAAAGACGTGGACACCACTCCATAAATAATAAATATGTTGAGATGTTTTACAAAAATATAAACAATCATACAATATCACAATAAATTTTGATATGGATTAAATCGTAGATCCCCTTCATATTTAGCTGATGATCGACTAAATATTCATAGTATTAGAATATTTGTGTCCTAATGCTATAGTGCTGCATAGTTTCTTTAATTTTTGTATTGATCTCTCACTCTTTGCATGTTAATGATGCTGAAGTTCAAATGTATATTAAAATCTTATATTGTTAAAAAAATGAGAAGTTGTTCAACATATTTGTTAGGTTCACAACAAGAAGAAAATATGTAAAGAAGAGAAAACATGGAAAAACACTTCTATATTAATAATAGTAGAAAATGAAAAATTATTAATTAAATGCAATATATAAAATAAGACTTTATATATAAAACTAAATTATTATGGTATTCCACCAAATTAGATGGTGTAGTGAACATATACTCTTTCTTTCAGGTTACATGAATAAATATAGTATAGTTAGGTACGAAAAGAAGATACACGTGAAATACAGAATCAAATATACATACATTTTTATACATAGATAGAAAGCACCTAAAGAAATTAAGAAATATATCCTTGTATAAGTTATTATGGAGCTGCCATTATGAAAATAAATACCCTATCAATCAAGTAGTATCATTTTATCTGAGTAACTTGTTCCTATTTTACTATCTAATTTTTATTCAATTTAGATATATTTCTTCTATTTATCTATCCATGAAAATGATAATATGAAACAAATCATGCAGATTGACTCGTATGTCTATCCAAAAAAAGTATGAGAAAGATTATTTTAGCTCGTTGACCCGATTAAGTTCATTCATAAAATCTATAAATGTTAGATAACAATGAATTGACCTGGTTCACATAGTTAACATTAACTTAAAATTTTAAAATCAAACATAACATTATACCAGCACAATCTTTTTAAGCGATTTATTCATTCACGTTTTTTCTCTAATTTATTCAAAGATAACTTTTCAGTTTTGTCTAATTTATCAAAAAGTAGTACTCATTCACCCTTTTTTTTCTAATTTAAAATTATTTATATTTTCAGTAGACTTATACATAAAAATTAGAAGTTAATTTTTTTTAAATATTACTTATATTTAATAAAAAAATTTATAAAAAACTATTATTTCTATTAACTTAATTAAATAATGTTCTTAAAATATTTTATCCTAATATTTTACAAAAAAGAAATCACAAAATAAATAAATTTTTGTGCGGACTGCAGGCTGACCGCAAACCCATGGGCCAAACAATAATGAATGAGTGAAATAAATTAGGGTCTCTCTCCTTCTCAAATGCTCCCTCCACCTCCACACTCTTTTTCTTATTCCAAAAACATCCTACCTTAATTTTTTTTTTTCTTAAATCCTAATTCTCCCTAGCGTCGCCGTCAGTCGCGAGCCTCCATGGCCACCACCATCAGAACCGCAAATCGTCGTCATCTTCAACCATCACCGTGAATCCTCCATTGACACGCCAAACCCTAGCGTCGCCGTCACACCATCTACGGCGTGATCATCTTCTTCACCAGAAACCTCCATTGCAAAACCTTCAACAACAAAGAAGGAGCCACTGTCTTGCACTCCAGCCGTCAGTTGCAAAAGGAGAAAGAGAGGGTGTCTGTCTGAATGAGAGCGAGACCAACTTGAAATTTCTCCTTCTCTTCGAAGGTAGGGAATGTATTATCCCTCTTTTTTTGCTTTTCTTTTTTCTTCCCTTCATCTCAAAATCTACTCATGGAAATAATTTCTAACCGGAGGCTGTTTTTTGTTGTTTTTCCTGTTTCACTTGGTGTTATTGTCCTTTGAAAAGTAGTCGATGATATTTGAATTTTAGTGTTGTTCTTTTTTTTTTTGGTTTAGTTGCATGGTCAAACCGATTTGGTTAAATTTGTTTTCTTCAGGTGAGGTATGGAAGGGTTATGGAATTCCTTGCTTAACCAAAGTTGCTTAAAACCCTTTGGTTTCACTCCAAGACTTGGTTATACTTTTACAGTGGTTACAACTAGAATTGGGACGTTAAATCGAAAACCTGAATCCTGCGTCCTGAGAATTAACTGCACACAATTGGGTAGTTCCGAAAGGGTTGGAGTTGATGCACTGGATAATGGTGGTGATGGAGAGGAATCTAATGTGGAGTGGGAATCTGAGTTTCTTGGGGAAGTTGATCCGTTGGGTTACCGGGCTCCCACTAAAAAAAAGGGAAAAAGTGCAGAGGTCAAAGTTGCTTGAAGAAACTGATGAAATGGATTTGTGTGTGAGGGCGAGAAAGAAAGCCCTCAAATCAATTGAAGCAAGGGGCATGAGTCATCTGATTGAAGATTTGGTTACTGTTAAGAAGAAAAAGAAGGACAAGAAGAAGGTACTCGTCAAGCTTCTTCAACCAGAGGCAGAGCTAAGGTCAATGATTTCTTGAATCAAAGAAGGACAAGAACATCTGTGACCCTCAATTCTTATACGGATGTCACGGATATCGACATTCATTTCTTTTTCAACGGATGTCAATATCCGTTTACGAAGACATTCGTTATTTTACATTCCTTTAAAAAATACTGAAGGACAAAAGAGTAAAGAGGAGGTACAAAAGAGTAAAAAGGAGGTGCAGAGCACTTTGTGTAGGTGGAGGAAGTAACTCCCAATAAATTAACTCACATTTGTACGGGCAGACCAACCCGCTTTTTACAAACTAAATACAGAATGGACCAAAACAATACGGACCGTATTTATTAAGAATAACAATTATTTTAAAGTTGAACAATGTTAACCACTTTTATAATTAAGTGTTATTATTTTATTTTATTGATTTGTATATTTAAAACATACCAATAAGGAATTACTATACAAATATTATAAAGAAATTGTCAAAAAAATATTTTACATTAAAATGAGCTAATCAATTATAAAAAATCTTATATTAAGAAAAGTTAGTAGGTTTATCCACATAAGGAGAGAAAAAAACTAGAATGGAAGTCTCCCATGAATAGTGCTATTCCTATATTTCATAATTCCCCTGTAAAGAACTTTCCTGTTAGTAGGCATCATCTTCTCTAATCTGGGCTCATCCCTCTCAACATTCTCCATCTCCCAAAATTGTTCAGCCTTGATTCGTCCTACCCTTGTTGTAATCATTCTATCACCTCTACCATAACTCTTCTCTTCCAATGCTTCCTTTGAAAATCGCACTTTCTTATTCGCTTCATGTTTCTCTGAGCCTTGCAAACATCACAAAAGGAATTTAGAACTAAAGTGGAAAAGAAAATGGACGTTAAAAATTGAAAGAAATGGTACCACACAAATTCTTTTGGCCGTGTGCGTATAAGATACCACCCATTTGATACTCAAATTTCTTCATGAAGTTAGATAGCATACGTTTATGGACCTGTTGAACCAAGATGGCCATGCTTCCAGATACAGCAACCACAGCCATCAACCCTAATCTCATCGACTTCTCCATCTTTCTTTTCTCTTTCTTATTTCACAGTCAAAGTTTAGGATGCAAACATACGCATCTGTGACTGTCATCCAAGAAATGAACATGCATAATGGTTGGTGGGGAGAATGATAGGCAGAATCGTTTGTGTTGAGGTAATGAAATGATAACGGGAAAGAAGGAATAGAATAATGAAGAAAAGATATATACAGTGATCGTTGGTTGTTGGTGCTTATATATGAAACATGGAAAAGATGGTACTTTAGGTAGGAATGTATGATCTCCACAACACAGCACAAGAAACTTTTTTTGGCCAACTATTTTAACCTTGAAAATCCAACAATGCACTAATGCCAAGTTAGGAAAGACTTTAAACAGTGAAATTGAAGAATGTTCATTTCATAATTTGCTAATTTTGGACCCAAAGTGTTTTGGCTGAATTTATCTTTGGGTTTTCTATCTTCAATCTACCAATTTCTATGTAGAAGGAGTGTTTCTAATCCACCATTCTGATATATTATTCTAAGATGGGTGAATTTAGACAATACTAAATTTAAACCGACTCAAATTAACATTACAATTTATTTTATATTCTTTTGTATTTTTCAATATTTCTGTATCTCTCTCTCTCTCTCTCTCTCTTTTTACTTTGCATCTATACTGTTTACTGTTAACGATGTTCGTCGACCCCAAAATCTGGTAGTGTGGGGCTCTCAAAGCACAGCAGTAAAAGCAGAACAAGAAACAAGAAAGATCAGATCAAGAATAAAATGAAAAAATCCAGTCAAACATATTTATTTATGATTTAGTTATGAGCAATAGACGACAACAACGCCAATTTATATAATACATGTATGTTTGAGCGTAACAGTATAAATATACAAAGAAATAAAAGAATGATCAGGATAATATTGAAAAACTAAAAAAATAATAATATAACGTCTACGTTCATCTTCAGCGAATACGATTCACATTAGCAAAGGGCTCAGTATTGGCTTTCGGCGCTGGTTTGGAAGGCTGTGGAGTTCCAAAAACATTCCAAAATCTCAGAGTCTCGTCCCCTGCTGCAGAAGCCACAGTAGACCCATCTGGACTTTGCGTCATATACAATACCCTGGAGGTATGACCCTTGAGCTCTCCCATTCTAAGCATTGAAGGATATTTCCAAAGAGTGAGCTGGTTCTCGGTGAAACCATGAGAGCTAAGCAACTCACGCTCATTCTTGTTCCACAGCAGAGCGCACACTTGTGAGCTTGTGTTGACAGAGTTCAAGCACACCCCTGTATGCGTATTCCAGAACTTAATGCAGTGATCGCCCACGCCTCCACCTGAAGCTAGCAGATTTGCTTGGAATGGGCACCAAGCTAATGCCTTCACAGCAGCTCTATGTTCCTCAAATCTATGAAGCCAACGGTTTGCTGAATTTGAAGAGACAGTAGCCCTGTCCCATATGTGAACAACGTTATCATTGCCCCCACTCGCCAATTGTTGTCCTGAGGGAGACCACTTAAGCCCACAGACCTCCTGCTGATGTCCTCTATAAGAATCAACAATATGAGACCTCACTCTAACATCATTGTTAACGATTCTACCATCCATCCCTCCTGTTGTGAGGATATGATTGTTCCAAGATAGTGAACCCACTCGTGCTTGATGTCCACCTCTTAATGTTCTTACCTGCAGTCATCAAATAAAAACCACAACACATCACAATGCATAGAAGTTTTCAATTTAATATGAACACAAAACAAGAAGTATAACTTTCATACAAAGACCTTGTTATATGTGACCTTTTTGAGGTAATTACAATTTGATTTAAATATAATGACTTATACTGTGTCATTCATTCATCATATCTACGCCATCTTCAGTTCTCAAAGGTTGCCATTGTTAGTGTAGAAATTAAACCCAAATAACTATTAGAAAAGCAAACAATTATCAACTATTTGACCATCCACGAATAGACGACACTATAAAAATCTTTCACAAGAAACTTTGCAATGTCAATTAACCTGTTCCAATAAAATTTCACAAAAACGCTTAAAAGGAATCAAATTTACCATCCTAGAAGAATGAGAATCCCAGAGCTGGACATGGAAATTGTTCAAACCAATGGCTATATGGCGTCCATCGGGAGCCCAGGCAACACTTGTAACAGGACCATCTTCCTCTTCCACAGTGACAAGTTCAGCAGTGGAGCTATCATCGGCATTCCAGAGATACACACTGTTCCCAAGGGCGATACTAAGAACATTGCCGCGACCCCAGTCCAGTAGGTTCAAATAAAAGTCATCGAGTATATCAGGAGCATCCAACGTTCTCTCAGAACTCTGATAGCCATTTTCACAAACAGTTACAACAGAAGTTCAATTTTCAAGAGTCCGATCAGTAAACACGCAGAATTTTGAATTCAAATAACATACCTGAGGAATGTGACGCCTGGGCTTAGAGAAATTGGATGGAGGAGGAGGCGAAAGGATGCACTTGGGAATGAGTTCAACAGGAGTTGGAGGTTTGTTCTTGAAGGCCAAGATTCGAGTGCGATTCATGTTGAAAGCCTCGGCGAGTTGCTTCTGGTATGCTTCTCGAGATGGTGACATCACCGCGTCGTTCTCTTTCTCCCTGCCCTTCTTGTTACCCTCGGTGAGCATGTAGTGCGCGTAGCCGAAATCCATCGCCGAGCGATTGGGAATAAACCTGTCCAACTGTTTCGTAGAAAATGTGAACAAAAAATTATTGATCAAGTCAAGGGTTATTGTTTTTGAGAAAATGAAATAAAGAGGTCAGGGTTTACGTTTTCTTGAGAATTCTTAGTGCGGAATAGACGACCCTGAAAGGAGGATCTGGACTTCATCTTGGAGGAACAATTCCACGGTCCAGTGTCCATGGTTAGAAACCCTGCAAAAAACAGAGAAGCACGTAAATGGAGAGGGATAAGAAATGAAATGGAAATTCAATGAAAATGAGATGAGAATGGCGATGAGCGGTGGAAGAAGGCGGTGGTGGTTGAATTGAATTGCAGATTCAGAGTAAGCGCGTTCAGATCAGAGAGAAAGAAACGAATGAATCGGAGCAGTAGAAGATGGAGAAAAACTGAATGCTTGAAAACAAAAATGAGTTTCCTTTTATAGCGGAAAGTAGCCGTTGAAAGTGGTATGACGAAACTACCCTTCACCTCAAATTGACGTCGTTTAGTAATAGGGGTAAATATGGAATGATACTCCAGCATCTTTCGCGGGTTACTAATAATATTGTACTATGTCTTCTAATCGACATAATCATGCATGTCTATTATATGAACAAAATAGATCTACGAAGTAAGCTTTTTTAAAATAGGATAATAATAGTTAGAGAACGTATTTTTTTACAATATTTTATATATTATTATGTGTGATTGGTATATAATAATGTTTATAAAGTAATTTTGAATAAATAATATTAAAATATTATAAAAAAAATATTGTTTAAGAATGATAACTAGATCGTTTTAACTTATAATTAACTAGTTCACGTCTATAACTTTCTCACGTTGAAAATGACTCTCCTAAATCCAAATGAAAATTGATCTCACCCGCAATCATATGATACAAATGCTCTTATGTACAAATATTAAAACATATAACTAAGTTAATGATTATGAAAAGATCTCACTTACCCACCCTGTATTTGGATCAAGCCACGAAAACACGAGGGATGAAGAAGTGCATTGAAAGTTAGAACACAAATACATTTAATTGCTAAAACCGAAAAATATTAGACCGTTGTCTTTCCCTGTATGCATACCAAGTAGGATGTGTTTTTCTTATTTTTATTATAACTTATATTTAAAAACTATTTCATAATTAATTCAAAAAATACATATAATTAGATAAAATATTAGAAAATATTTGTTTTTATTCCAATATTATAAATAATTAAAATATATTAATAAAATTAAATTGAAAAATATATTTAATTAATTAATTTTATTAAAAAAATACTTATTAACACATCAAATCATTCACCAACTTTAATAAAATTTTCACTCATTTCTCACTATCTTTTTCTTAATTGAAACAACTTTATATTTCCATTTCTTTTTCTTTAAATTCACTCATTTTCACTCTCTCAAATCTATCATTCCATCCAAACACACACTCTATCAAATTTATATTCGATTTTCTTAAAAATATAAGACTACTATTAATTTTATAATTTAGAAAAACAAATCAAGGATAAAAGCTTAACGTAGTAACTAAAATTTATTAAATATAATTTAGAAAATGTGAGGAGAAAATATAGACCAGTCTTAACTAAATTTCGACGGGGGTTAAACAAGTTTTTACTTTCTCCAAAATTAGTCCATACAAGTATTATTTGCAAAAAGAAGTTTCAAGTGTTTTTAATCTGAGTATCTAATAAATATGTTAATATCTAATAAATATGTTAATTCCATGAGCATGTTATTCTTAAATTAGCAATGTTAATTCCATGAGCATCTTAATTTACACTTTGAATTTAATTGATTTTCATAAAATTAGGCTACAGTACAAGAATTGGCTACATTTCTTAAGAATACACTGATCGTATTTGGTCTTGAAATCACTACTATTGATGTGGTGAACCCATACTAAATTTTAACTACAACACAGATAAAACTAGATTTAGTGGGTAGATATTTATTCTGGAAACTTAATTGGTATGGTAGGTGGCATAATCAACTAAAATTCTTACACTTACAAAAATAAAAAAGTTGCACAATCACCTTTTAATTATTAACTAACAGAGTTTGGAGCTTGAGTTAATGAAAAGATCGAATAAGAAGAGCTGTACACCCTACGAGTTAAATAATTACAAAAAGCATATTTTTTGTCTGAACTCTCCTCATTTTTATGTGCCTCTGATAACATATGCATGCTTAACATGCTAAATGAAGTAATACACAAGATTAGACAAAGTGCTCCTCACATGGCAGTGCCTTCATGGATAGTCTTAATTTCCAGCTTGAAGTTTCATCCGCCGCAAGGAGAGATATGCCAAAAGACGGTAACCAAAAACCATGGCTAGCAGAGCAGCAACCTCTGTGAATCCACTGTCAAGTGTGATTCCATTTATGGTCCGTGTAATGTGTTCGTATTGAACCTTAAGCAGAAGTTTATACGTATGATAGTTGAAAGAGAGGTAGCGAATCCAAGATATGAATATGGGGACTTTCTGTCAAATTTAGAAAAGTCAGTTGCATTTAAGTATTTAACATTAGGAAAATTTAGATGAAGTTTCTCCTGTTCCTTGTCATCAAGTTCTCGTATTAAATGATGACATGTTTTTACAGTTCAATAATTAAATGAGAATATGTTAAAGGATTTTGTGTTTATTGATTTTTTTTTTTTAATTAAATTTACCTGCACAAAAAATCCTCCAGCCAGCATGAAAGTCATCACAGTTACTGAAGCCAAAGTTGTTGCCCTTTTCAAATCCATTAATGTAGCTCCGATTGCAAGTCCAAGTCCCTGATTCACATACAGTTGCAATTAGAATTATGACACCTTGGTTCGTGTTACTTGCTCAGTAGTTGGATTATAAAACACAATGCATACCTGAGCTGCTATGATGCAGAGA
The DNA here is from genome assembly GCA_027742785.1 of Vigna reflexopilosa. Lineage (NCBI taxonomy): Eukaryota > Viridiplantae > Streptophyta > Magnoliopsida > Fabales > Fabaceae > Vigna > Vigna reflexopilosa. Next base: position 5,500,395 of record CM050914.1, on the reverse strand, counting down.
AAAACCGTAAGAATACTAAGAAAAAAACGCCCTGCACTGAGTCTCAAACTGGCCATGAAATAAACAACAAGGAGGAAAAAGACTGGTAACACTAGGTCTAGTAGAAGGTCACTTGTAGTTCTAGCCACAAAATATGCACTTAGTCTGTACATATCCGTTGTTCGTTCCTTAGTCAGCATGGCCCTCTCTTGAGGAAATGTGAATATTGCAGTAAAGACAGGAAAAAATCCCCAAAACACAGCAATAAAGAAGAGAAGTCCTGCCTGCAGTGAAGAACGAAAATATTAGCTTAGAATATGTTAATGTTTGATGTTAGAGTCTGATTATGGACTTTATTCCTTTCGCGCTTCTTTATGATCCAAGAGTAGGGATTTAGGTTTTTGACGGAAATAGTTTACCTGATCTTGCAAACCTTTTGGGTTGTTAGCATCTGATTGCCACCAAAGTAATCCTAAGATGACTGCTGTAGAAAGAACTTGGGTAATTCTCAACCAGCTAAAATAGTCATGCTTCCTCTCTTTAAATCCTCTTGAAAACAGTATAGAAAATTGCTCAAACCAACTTGCCCCCCACTGTCTTTTACAAGAATAGATTTTAGACTTCAGTTCTTCATCAAGAGGGACAGGAACCATTAACTTTGTCTTCTCTATTTCTGCCACTCGAGAATCATATGCCTCTTCCAGATACTTTTAAAGTTCAAATGCAATTAGATGTGAAAATTTTGCTCACAAGTCTTTTTCCAAATTAAATGAAATCAAAATTAACAATACCTCTTGTACAACTGAAGCGGATGGTTTGTCATTGAATGTTTCAACTTCCGCATTTCCTACCTGCACTCTATCCTTTAACTCTGATGGTACAGAAATATCATTCACGTTTCCATTTGCAAGGTCTAATAAAAACTCTGCTGGGTTCATGGTAATAAGGGGTGCACACCCTATAAACTGAAAATAGTCCATTGCTTCAGATGCTTTTCCAAAGTAAAGCAAACTCCCTTTTCCTAGAAGGATCAACTTATCAAATTTATGGAACAGTCTGCTAGAGGGTTGATGGATTGTTATCACTACGGTTTTTCCTGCCTGGAACAAAGACAAAGTTTAGCAGTGATAATGAAAATATCTAACCAATTTTGCCCTAACATTTTACAGACTCGGAGATAGAACATATAAGGATCTTTTAATCAAAAAGTTTTTTTTTTTTACTTAAACTATAAAACAGTGAAAGATATTTTATTGCTTTGAAAAAATCAGATAAAAATTTAGAATTTGTAATTAAATAATTAAATTGCAGGATTAAAGTAAGAAAACATTTCTTGAAATACTAAAGCAAATTCATTTGTGGCCCCTCCAATTGGAGACCCTATGCCATGGCACATTGTACCAAGCTCAGGGCGGCCCTGTCAGTTCTTACCAAAGCGTGCATCCATATAAATATTCCCGTGTATGGATAAATTCAAATTGGACAAAACCACATTCTAGACATCTCGTGCCATGATTAGACTCCATAATACTACCGAGCTTAAGACCTAAATATGTAAAACTTCGAAAGTTTAATTCTTTCTGAGTTATCTAAGACATTTTAATTTGATATAAAGTTTTTAAACTTGAGGCATGAATGAGAACAAAGACCTCTGCTATGTCATGTAGCAATTGAACTATCCTTAAAGCTGTTGTAGAGTCCAAACCAGAAGTTGGTTCATCAAGAAATAGAAGAGAAGGGTTGATTATGATCTCACTGCCAATACAAACCCTCTTCCTCTCTCCACCAGATACTCCTCGAACATAGGAACCTCCTATCATAGTATCTTGGCACCTGTTTTCATACACCTAAATTATACTGATTGACTTTTACAATTAATATAAAATATTTATCACTTACAAGGGCTCATAGTCCATATTAAATTTATCACAAGACTATATTTTCACCATTCTTATGTTCTTTTGACGATTATGACTTTTACCTCTCTAATCCCAGCTCTTCGATGACATCTAAAGCTCGTTTTTCCTTTTGCTCTTTCGTTAGTATATTTGGCAATCTTAAGCGAGCAGCATACGTCAATGTTTCTCTAACAGTAAGGTGAGGAAACAGAACATCGTCTTGTGTCACGAATCCAATCCTGTAAAATGCATACTTAGTGTAACTATATTATCAACTAAGATAACATGTTTACATACCGTCAGAGATGAAAAATTAAATTCTGACTTTCTAATTTTTCAAAATTGTGTGGGCTATCACGACCACAGCTTCGATCTTATAAAAAAAAATTATCATAAAAACAACTTTGATAGTAAAAAACTTGGAATTTTCACCTACATTTATAGTTGTCTTGTTAAGAATTCAATCTGTGTTTTAGGTAACTTCCCAGTTTCAATATACTGATAGTAAGGTTGGAATAAGGTTGGAGTAAGGTAAATCTGGGTTTTTACCTGCTCTTTAGAAACTTGGAATAAGGTTGGTCATTGTAAGTGATAGAGCCACCAATTGTGGACTGAATTAACCTTCCTCCTAGCAGATTTAACAAAGATGTCTTTCCACTTCCTGAAGGACCCATTAATGCCAAAACTTCCCCAGGATTAACAGAACCAGTGATCCCCTTCAAGATATCCTTTTCCTTAGTTGTAGTTATGCCTTTAATCACTACCTTGTAGGTCACGTCGGTGAACTGCAGATTCCAAAATAAGAACTTATCGAATTTAGTTGGATGCATCACAAACACAGTAAAACATTAAATAAAGCACAAAATAAGCTCAATGCACGAAGGCATTTTTTTCATCAAAAAGTTTGTCTATCTACTCATACTCATACCCTTCTTTCTCAGCCAAACCATGTTATTAAGCCTCACATATAGCTAAAGCCTCGAAGCCAGAAAGGTTCCAATCTCGAACCTAGATCTTTCAAGCGTATGTGAAATAAAACTAATTTGTTGATGCCCTGTAGGAGGCATCAAAAAGAAATTCAGGAAAAGTTTAGTAACAAGTTAGCTATTATATGCTGTACTTTTATCTGCTGTATTACTAATCATTTATCTAGTTAACTAGAAAGAAGGGGTAGTCTTGTACATTGGCATCACTTGAAATGAAACTTTGTACAAGACTGAACCTGACCATGCTATATTGATAGCCATGTAACATGTTCTATTGGTAGCGTTGATCGCTAAATGAAGCTTCACCGTTGCCTGCCCAAATACATATACAGCACTAAATCAAACTCATGCTCTATTGAAGGTTTGAACAGTAGTACCGCCAGTGTAGGTGCAGGCAAGGAATATTGAAGAGGAACATTCTAATTTTTATACATAAAATGTATATTACCTTCAGATATATTGGCAGAGTATGTTCTGTCTGAAACTTAGGCTTATGAGTTCCGGCTTCAATATCCTCCGCTGCAATATACATAGTAACACTTTCTTATACAAATCACAACGAGGGAAATAGAATGTCCTTAACAGCACCAAACAGTTAATTACTAGGTAGCTTCACTTAGAGCAGCTGGGTGCAATATATTAGAAAAATGCATTTTTATGATGTGTAGCTCGAAGAAACCCACGGTAGGATTTGCATGCGAGGACAAAAATAATACTAAGCTTGATTTTTAAGAACGTACACATGGATGCTTGAAGAAGTTTTAGAGTGATAATATCATTTGTAATACATGATGATGATGATTCCGAAAAATTAAGGCATACAGGACAAGTTAGTTCTGACAAAGTAAGTCAAACCAACTCAAACAGTCGTGAAAAAATTGTCAAGCCAAAATTTAATGCAGGGGCCCAAGAATGAGACAGGGTACTCTCCCACAAAAAAGGAAGACTGGATCCGGCGCAACCTAGCTAGTCAACAAGTTATAAAGATAGTCAACAAGTTTGGAAAAATAAAAATATGGTGAATCTAATTATGTTTCAGTTTGTGGCAAAACATCAGGTTTGACTGGAATGTACGATTATATAATTTAAACAATTTGATACACATCATAATTATGCCTTTAGTTTAAAATAATCAAGACTAATTATGTTTCTCTCTAATACAAAGAGAAACATAATAATTAATCAAATATAAACATCTGCCTGCTATAATCAGTCTAATCTCACTGGAGTTTAAATAATTTGAAAAGGATTTAATCGAGTTTAAATTTTTGTTAAAATATAAAGAATCGTGTTTTAAACGTAAAAGTTCTCGACGGAAAATTAAGTCAATGTGAAATTAGTAGATTAAAAAACAGTGGGTCGAGGCAAGAGTGTAAAATATCAATAATGCTTCTTAAAGGAATATTACCCATTTTGAACATATTCAAGAATTTAAATTTGAGCAGTAATCATGTTCGAGCAAACAAAAGAGTACCATAATGAATCGCACGCTATGGAGAAATAGACGTACTGGGAGAATGCATGAAATGATCATTATCATAATTAATTAGAACGCCATTACTATGTAGGTGTGTAGATAGGGGGACCATTATTAGGTAGGTGCCAGTTGCTTATAAAGACAACCGCACTGCCTGCCAAAAAAAAACAAACTATAGGACGTATACCACTATTTCCGGTTTGGGGAATAACTGGGTCAACTTGTTTTAATTGGACCGCTACTGCAAAGAGATTTTGGTTGGCTTGGATTGGACCCGACTAAGACAAGTCCACGTAACTGAAAATAGGTAGTCGAGTAAGACATAACACTACCACAAGTCAAGAGAAGAGAGGTTCGTTTAACTTACGAGAGTAAGACATAACACTACCACGATGATATTTTTACTATAGGAAGCATAATTATTATATTGACACCTGACACAGACACGAAAAAAAAAACTAATAAGTATTAAATAGGTTAAGGTTAAGGGAAAAAAAATGTTCTATGGATGTTAAACCGTTTAGCAATATAATATTATTATCTGTAGATTATTCTTTTACATTGCTTTCGTTTTGTAAAAGATATAATATACAGTGCATACACTAAAATGTGTACTACTTCTTTATTTTTCTACTTCTTTATTGCATCTTTCACTACATTTTTGCTATGTTAATTAGTCAAAATGTTATAAAAACATGTTCTTGATTTTGTGCGGAAGTGTAAGTTGAAATGCGAAGCTATGAGGCAAAATGAAGACGTTTTTTTACACTATATTTAATTATGATTTAGAAGGGGTAAAAATATATATATATATATATATATATATATAGCACTCATTTTTCATATAACATCTATTTATGTACTTTATTAATCATTCATCCAACTCAATAAAATATCAATCCTTTTTATTTTGATTTTTACTCTCTTTTTATTTATTTTCTGGTTTTACCTATTATTCAAACAAAGTGGGAATGATTGGAAACGACCAACTAGCTTCACACTGCTTCCTCGTAGTACCAATGCGGCAATGCCCGCCAAATTATGTGAATCACAAGATCGTCTCGCTGGTTGTACTTTCCTGTGACCGTTTTTAACTTTTATGGCTGTTATTCATTTAACTAAGAAAAGTTGCGTTTTAACACGGTATAAAATAAAATATATTTACTTTACAACCCATATTAATAATAATAATAATATATTTAAGATATAAAAGGAAACTAATTAAAATATTGATATATTAAATTATCAAATGGAGTATATTTCTGAGAAGTATCACAATACCACCATCTCCCGTTAATTAATACGCTTCGTATGGGTGTTAAAAATCCTTTTACTTCAAAACTTTTTAACGCATTGTACTCGATAGTATAAAAGGAAACATTCACATTTGGTAATATAGTAACATATATAAATTGGATTAGCTAGCTAGGTTGAATGACAACCTATTCTTCAACAAAAGTATGTTTAATTAATAGCACTGCATTGGAATATAATTATCGTAAATCTAAAATATGATTTATATATTTAAAAACATTTATGCATCAATGAATGCTAAATTTATAGTACAATTTATATTAAAAAATACTTATATGTATTATAAATTATAGACATAAAAAAATCAATATTGATATTTTACGTTACAATACAAAAATATATATGCCGTCTTTGGTGAGTTTAATAACAAATTTAATACACTTATTACCTATTAACGTACCAACCCAAGCTTATTAAGTATATGTTCTCAAGAAAAAAATATTAACAGTACAACAAAAGTAAAATATTTGTATAAGACAATGTCAGTATAAAAAATTTTAAAAATGAAAATATTAAGAGTGGAGAAGAAAAGCAACGCTTCTTCATTTTTGTCACCACACAAAGGTTACCCTTCTAGTTCTGGATGCACGGATGTTGCCATTTATTGAAAAGAAAAGCAACGAATCACCCATATGAACAATGATTGAGATTTTCAACTGGAGAGAAAACTGAATTAATCTGGACCTTGATTAATTTTCTTAAATGATAATTATCTTATATAGTGAAATTTAATAAAAATCTAGTGGTGAGAAGGTGAACTCCACAGTTCACGGCCAGATGTTTGATATGAACTGCTGGGATTCCATTCCTATTAGATCATTATAATTTACATATCAATAAAGAGCTTACCAAAATATTTCTGTGGCTGAGGTAACGACAAAGAAGACAAGTTTTTTTATGCACTCCTATCCGTTTGTTCTTAAAGGGACGGAAATTAATCTCAGACGAAAACGTAGTTTATCACACTCGTGAACATTGTAGAAGATTACATACGAATATGATCATGAGTAATAAAAAGTGATATAATCCAAATTTAAAAGGCATTTTATTTTAAAGAAAGGAGAGAAGTATTTAAATCCACAAAAACGGATATTCCTAATTATTAATTACTAGATTATATTGTAAGATAAGTGTGAACTTGATCAAACTAAAAATAGAATAATAAATCAATGCTTTTGAGTTCTAGAATTTACTTACGGATATCTTCGTCGCTGAAAGGTTTTGAATCGGCGATTTCATCAGGAGGGAGAGTGAAGCCAGTGAAGGAGAACGAGAGGCCCAAGCTGGCGCTAGAAGCTCGGCTCAGAGCCACGCCGCTGCCAACCTCATCCACATCCACCTTCAACTGAGCGCTCCTCGCCCTCCTTATGTGTGTGCTTCTTCCTCCGCCCCCACTTGGCGAAGCCGCCGTCATCCTATTGCTCGATTTCCTCGACAGCACTCCGCCACCCTCCGCCGACGGGGGCGATTTCACACTTGTCGTTGTCACCGTCTCCGCAACATCCTCCGATTTCGTTCTCGCCAAGCTGGATGAAATTGCATTTTCCATGCTCACCGCCACTGTATATATCTGTCGATTAAATAGAGAAATAAAATTAATTAAATAAACACTTACAATTATACCAAAAATACGAAGTCATGTGAACGAACATACTTATTTATCCATATATTGTACATTCTCTATGATCAGTTCATGTTGAGGAATCTGATTTAGAGTAAAGAAATTTGCGAAATTGAGAGATCAAAGACAGTTCATCTTGTAGGAGAAGATTGTTTGACACGATAAATTAAATAACTAAAGTATACGAGATGATAAACATGAGAAGATTTTCATCTTACCCTACGATTTTCTTTTTCTGTGAAGAAGGAGTAACGAAGAGAGGAGAATCAAAAGAGACCGCGTGCGATGAAATTCGCGGGATGAGTTTGTACAAATAACTGGCATAACAATAATATGTGGAGTATTCAGTCTTTTTATAAAACAACGGCTTGTTTAAGAGACGCGAACAAAACTACTAAACTACCCTTCTCTTTTCTCATTAATATCAGTTGGTCCAGGGTCTTCTTGTGTACATAAAGAAAATGTTGATACTATAAAACATTTATTTCTCAAACCGATATAGAAATTATGAATCATACTATAAAACATTTATTTCTCAGCAAACTTTCTATATCGATTTAATAACTAATAATATAAAAAGTGAACTAATAATATAAAAAGTAAACTTTCTATAAGGGCTTCTTCACTTTTATTTATAAGACTTAAACATTTCATTTCATATGCAGAGTTATTTTTCTTTGTCTTTACATCTTTTTTTATCATACCACTAATCTTATCTCACATTTTCTTCTTTTTATCATTACTCCAAATTCCAGTATAAGATTACTGAATTATTAGGCGAGAATGGCGTCATGGTGAGTAAGTTTGTTTTGACATCTTCTAAGACATCATTGACCCTGCATTGCCGACCATGTCTACCGTACACGTATTGAAACTGTATAGGTTTTCAACATTTTCCATGAAATTCGGAGGGTTTTGGACACGACGATGATGTGCGTCAACTGGTTGGAGTTTTGATGCCATGCACGTCAAGGACAAGGCTAGCGCTTTTGGTATATATTAATGAAGGTTTAACGTTACATGGGCATGCCTTATCATCACTGATGTGTGTGCTAATCAAGTACACCTAATAACGACAAATACCATCCTGTTTCACTGAACTTGTGCTGGGTTGGAGGGTCCTCTGCATGTGTACAAAAGCTTAAACTTGCTTGCATCAGATCAAGATTACCTGCACCAGAGGCAACCCCGAGTTTTGGAATTTTCCATAACAAAACCCTGTACTAATTTTCTCTCAAAAGTCACCGTTTTCTGTTCGTTTAAATCAAATATAAAATTTTAGTTTAAGGTAGTTTCATTTCAAAAGGTACACTATACAACAAGTTGCTATTATGGTTCAATAATAAGATATTTTACTTTCTTTGAATATTTATGGCGTTGAAATAATTCAGATCGCACACTGGTACGCAGATGCTCGTATTCCTTCCTGGTGGATAAGTTTCGGGTTGAGGATATTACTAGAAACTTGCAAATATCCAGCTGATAAATTAATTAATATAAAAATGTTACCAACAGCGATCAATGTCGATCTTTTGTTTATACCAAAGATAAAGATCGTATACATATATATGTCTGACTGCATTCATGTATATTTTGGCATGCTTTCGTTATCTGTGACTGGAAATTTGGTGAAGAGTACACGGTTTCTACGTTGAAAAAAAAAAAAGAGGTCATTCTCATGCAGTAATGGAAATTAAGATTGGTGGTGAGAATAAGGAATAGGTGTAGTGCAGAGAAAGGTGTGGACTAAAAGAGTGGCCCAAAAGGTGTTGTTTGGTGGTTACTGACGATAAGGAGCTGTCCCTATATCTTTTTCCTGTCCATGGTTGGTCGCAATCCTTTCACAACAACTCGCCACGTATCACTCCACTCCAAATCTGCATTTAAACCATCCCATTATTATATTCCAAACACTGCTAATTAATTACCATTTGCAACTGACATGCAACACGCTATGTTTTTCTTTTTTCCATTTCAAATTTTAAGAATCACAAACATGATTAATCAAATAAAAGTTCAAAATAAATATATATTATATGCTTCATAAATGAACCATCTTTCTATTAATGCTCCACTTCAATTATTCCGATGTGATGTAGGAAATATCTATCTATCAATAATAAACCCTTCAACACTCCAAATTCAATCATTCATTTTGAAGATAAAGGCTTCACAAACTATATACTGCAGACGATAGTTGACCTTAATAAATACCAGCAGTGATGCATACTATACACACAAATAATATCTTAGATACAGAGAGTTATTATATATTAATTGATGAAATAAAGTGCAATGAGTAATGGAAAAACATTATACGAGTGGACGTTTGTAAACTGCAGATGATAAGGATGGAATTAAAAGAGATAATAAATAAGGATTGGAAGGTTACTCTCCCTTTATATGAGTCCCAGTAATTACATTACACTGCACTGCTGAACACTGTTCATAAAACCTTTCTTTCAACTGATAGGGGCGGTGCCCTTAGTGGAAGGGAATCTCACGTGACAAGGACGTGATGCTTACTCAGACACTGTGTGTATGAATCAGGTCCACTCACTTAGAGCTTTAATTTTTTTTTTTAATTTTACAAATTAAATTATTCTTATTCCTGCAATTTATTTATTGTCGATAATTAATTCGTCGAAACAAAATGTGAGTTGAGCTGTCATGTATCGCCAAGTGTGTAGCCTACAATTCACTGTGGACACCTCAATGGCATCGCCGTACGACCATGACACGTGGCTTTCGCATGGCCCAGTTCCTCCCTTCTATTCCACGTGGACCACGGATCATCGCTTTCTTCCCTACCTTCTCTCTGTTTTTCTCCTACTTTTGGCCCTTTCTCCCATTTTCTCCTTTAGGACATCCTTAAGAAGACAGACATCACAATTTCTCACACAATTATCAATCAAAGATATTAATCTAATTTAAATGCTTCCCGTCATTATTACACCACTTTTAACAAGTTTTTAAAAAATAGTTTCATCGTTAAAATATCTTTAGACCCATAATTTTAGATAACATTCCAATCGCATTATTATAAGCTTGATCGACTATAAGTTTATTATAAAGCACAGTTCTTCAATTCAACGTATTTTTTAATAAAAAAAAAACTTTTACTCTATTTGAAATTGTTAGGAAAATTAAGTCATGTTAGAATTTACAATTATTATTTCTTATTTTTTAACAAAGTCAGTGTTTCAATTTCAAACTCCGTAGAGATTTAAGATGAATAAAAGTTCAAATTCTAACAAGAAAATAGTTTTATTCCTTATGAACATTGTTAATGTTTTAATTCTAAGTTCATCGATGCAACACAACATCTGTAAAGTCAATCATCATAAGACATTGTTTGTTTTAGAGTGTAAAGTTTCATCATGATTTTGTCACTAAAAGACGCTTTAAAGGGTTTAAAAACAAATAAACACGTAAGTCTTCTTTGACCTTAACTCCCAAAAAATGTGAAACTATTAAGTGTATCAGAACACAAGCCTCTTAGTCAAGGACTAAGGAAACAAGAGTTTATCCCTAGTGGAAGGCTAAAGGAAAATACAAACTCCAGAGTAAACAATACCTCAAATGCGGTAATTAATTCTAACAGTTTGACAAACTTAAGATAGAAACAATGACACTGTTATGGATAATGAAAGCTATTTCCATTAGCCTTATGTTGGGGAGTGAATCTTCATTCCCTTATAACTTGACTACGAGGCTTATGTTTTGATACATGCAATAGTTTCACGTTGCTTGAAAGTTGAAACCAATAGTAGTGAAGAGAAGAAAAAAAGGGAAAATCTGTCTTGTTTATTTTGAATGAATGATGAGAGATATATATACAAGAGAATTATTACTGTAATTATTCTATAATAATGTAACATTATAACTGTAATTATTCTATAATAATGTAACATTGTTACCATAATTATTCTATAATAATATATCAAGATATGATTTATTTTCTAACAATTTTAAATACACATTTTTCTTTAACTAAGATACCTTTTAATAATAAAATTGTGAAGAACTATAGATTCAAAAGTAAACAATATACTTCAAATGTGATAATTAATTAATCCTAAAAATATCTATTGGTATCATATATCATTGCATAATATATTATGATGTTGTTACATTGTAAACATGGTAAGTTTTTATTTTATCCTATTTTATAACAAATTTTATAATTCAAAAACTTTTTAAATACTTTAAATACAATATCAATTATACTGATGTCATTGGAATCGGATATTATTAATTTAATTTTATATATTAAAATTGTTAGGAGCTCTGTATTCAAAAGTACACAATATATAAAATGTGGTAATTGTTCATAAAAATGTCAATTGCTATCATATATCATTACATAATATATATATATATATATATATATATATATGTTACACAGTAAATATTGTGTTTTTATTATTTTTTTATTTCATAACAAATTTCATAATTTGAAAGCCTTTTAAATACTTTAAATATAATGATCAATATAAATCAAATATTATTAATTTAATTTTATATATTAACTTAAATTAAGTAACAAATATAATTATTGTTTCAGGTCAAGAAATTTCAAACACCTACACAATTTTTTCGAGGAAGTCATCTGATCTACGTCTTTCGTCTTCACTCCACCGTTCAAAGGTGTACCTGCCAAAGGTCGTACGCTAGCTTAACGCTGGTAATAAATATACAGTAAATGTAAACTACCTACCTATATTTATAGTTTTCGTCATGGATTTAGGATTAACGAAATCTTAATCACAGTCCAATCCCACCACATTCCCAGTCCAATACCTCTAATTACCACTTACCTTAATCTTTGTAGAAAGACTTGGTTATTGGTTTAAACAAGACGTTCATTCTTAATCTTCCTGTCCGCGCCAGAATTCATACTACGCCTGATTGACCTTCTGACATTCTTAATAACTGCTGTCTGACTCATCCGGTACAATTATCTTATTATGAAGTATTATATATTTTTTTAAATACTCGATATAGTAGGTAAAAAGAGTAAAACAACATTTAAAATATTTACATTTATTTTTTTTCATAATTTTTAAAAAATGTTTTTTACATTAATTTTACTTCACAACGTTTTCAAAATTAATAGATATTTTAATTGTAATAAAATTTATTTAATATTTGTATAATATATATATATATATATATATATATATATATATTTATTTATCTAATTATTATTTACTATTTCAATTTAAAATTTATATAATTATTAATTCTGTTTTAATATTTGATATTTTTTATATTAAATGTTTGATAATATATATTTTTTAATATTTTTTTAAAAAATAATTAATATTAAGATCACAAGAAAATAATTATGTATGTATGAGCGAGAATAAAATGGATAATAAAATCTGTGACGGCTATGTCCTCTTACCATTTCTAATATACATTAAAAAAAGTCTTTATAAGTTAGATATAAATAAAGAAATCAAACACATATAATAAAAAAAATTATCATAACACTTATTGATTTTGAATTTTATATATTTAAAAAGTAAGTAAAATGTTTAAAGAAATAAATTTTAATAAAAATACACACAGTCTTGCACGTGAAACTGTCGAATTTGTTTCTAGACAAGAACCGGAGTGACTTGCATCTTGAACTTTGCACCATTGGGAGTGTACAGGACAACTATGGAGGTGTAGAAAGGAAATGGCTTACAAAAGCTAAAACTGTTCTGACCACTACAGTAAGGTGTCCCAAATAGGAGGGAAACCAAAATTTTGGTTTTAAAATGTAAAAGCACAAGAAGAGTGAATTATTCATCTTCAACCAGGTCCAGCCTCCCTCTCTTCCTCCCTCTCACTCTATCTTCCCCCATCCTCTGCTTGCCGGAACCCATACGACACTGTTTGCCGTCGCACGATTCATCTCTCCATCTGGTTTCTTCCTTTTCCTCCTGCTTCTGATTCACCTTTATTCAATTCAAATTTGAAAACCTATGATATCCTTCTACATCCCCTCTCGCTATTTGTCGTATCTGCTACCACAATTTTCAGCACAAAAAACTTGTTCTCTCATTGTGCAATTTGTTAATTCTATTGTAATTTTGTTTTCTTGCTCATTGAATCTGCACTTACAGATTAATCTCGATGACGCTTGGTTGGTAAAAGTGCGCATAGCGGAACAAGGCATGGCAAAGGTGGCTAAACCGAGTTCTCATCGAATTGGTTCGGTGCCTTTGAAAAGTGGACCTATGGTTAAGAAGAAGACACCTTCCGAACTTAGGGTTGGTTGCTGAACTTGTGACCTCTAGTGTTTGTCTGGACTTTTATTCTAGCTTTCAATTTCTGTGATTATGACAATGGAAGCTGTTTAGGTTAAAGTAGTTCATTATCTATGTCCGATCATGATTTCTGCCCTACTGGTTACATATTTTGTGGTATATAATTCATTTTTATCCGTGCAAGGATGATTTGTATGAGTGCATTTTGCTTGGCTTGGTGCATGCTCTCAAGGCTGTGTTGAAGCGAACTTTAGAATTATAGTTTGTGACACATTTCATTACATCTATTATTCATCATCTAATTGTACATGTTCGTTTCAACTGAAATGGAGCTTTCTATGTTGACGCTGCCCTACCCCTCTGTGTATAGTCATAGCACATTTAAATTTAAGATTCATACAGCAATCAATGTCTTCCTGTTCATATTGATAACTAGCATTTAATTGTAGCGGATCAAAAATGTAGTTATCATTATCATATTGTAAATTCTTGACAGGAAGAGCTATTGAAACGGGCAAGCTTTCTGGATAATAATGCTGAATCTCCACCCCCCTTGGCGGATCCTGCTAAGTAAGCTTCTGTTTCTCTTTCAATCTATTATTTCATAATTTGCTGAGAACTTTTGATTTATGTTTGCAGGATCACTGTGAGCAATGGATTAAAAAGAGCAGGGTTGTGGAAGCCCCCTAGATACACTGACACACGGGTTGATGAAGTATTTGTTGCAAAAAAGCCCAGGTTTAAAATTGCATCTGGAAAGGAAAATGAAAAAAGCAAGGTTACTATTTTTTTTGTCCAACTTATGGTTCACTTAGTTTATTCGATTGACATCTTCATTAAATCAATGATCCCTAGATGTTATTGTTGTTGTTACTGAACAATGAAATCTCGTTACTGTGCTCAGGAAATTCCATCCTTGGAACAAACAAGTAATCCGAAAAATCTTTCAGTTTTTTCTATTTTGGAGGCTAAGAGACAGCAAGAAAATTCATGGTTTGCCTGATAATTCTGTTGTTTGCTTGATCCCATGGTCTTGTTTTACCAATGCTGATTTTGTTCCAAATTTGTTGTCAGCCCAAAGACTTCTGATGTGTCTTCTCAGTCTGGCAAAGATAGTGTCTTAAAACCTTGTCAAACATTTGAAAAGTGCAGTCAAGGGAAATTTCGCAGTGTTTCTGAACTTTCAACAGCTGTTGATATATCTTGTGGCTCAGGTGCTATTGACCTGGTATACAAAGACTGTGTTTGACCCTTTCTCAACTATTTACTTGCACTCTAGATTCTCATTATGAGGTTATTAATAGCAATAATAATAAATTGTAGGGAAAAGCATTAAGAGGACTAGCTGCACCTGAAGAACATTATGCTAATGACAAAACTGCCGATTTGGCTGATGGGCACCCTGTTTTAGGAAATTTCTTGTCTGAATGCAATTTAATTGGCCAGAAGGTCCCTTTGGATCTTACTTTAAAATCCAGTATGCGAATTGTATCATCATCTGTGAACTGGTGAGTCTTAAGTGCATATGATGAAGTAATTGCACCTGACTGAATTAAAAAGCTTGTACTGGGATTTGTGGTTTATATATTGAAAAGGTGTGGTATTTTAGGTTTCCTTAGTCATTTTAAGGAAGATATTTTGATTTTATGCTCAATGCTGATAGATACACCTGTGGGTAAAACATTTTAAAAATATTGAGATTTGATGTTGTAATAGAGTCCTTGATAGAACTAAGGCATTTATCATGTATGTGATATATCATGATTTCAAGGTTTTCATTGTTTGTAAACCAGGGTACCTAATGCTTGTATAACACCATTTTTTTTTTTAAGTAACCATGCTATGCTAACATTAGTTATTTTATTATTTCTATCATGGAAAACTGTTTTGTCCATATACAGAGCTTGTTTGGCTTATATTGATAGGTTGAACAGAGAACCATTCTCTTCAGTTTGTCTTTTTTGTGAATGCTATTTTGACTTTCAAATTTCATGATATAGGTCAGTTATGCGTGACACCATGTCTCAGTTAGCCTTCCAGAATAGTTATTTCAAGAGTCAAAGTGTGAGAGGTTCCGATGGCCTACATTCATGGATGTATCCTCAATCCATTCTACCACCTTCTTTGATATCAGTCTTGAGCTCATCAACATCAGATGGAGGTTGTGAATCAATTTTTAGCAACCTAATTTATGGTTTCTCATTTCTACTTTTCCTTTCTCAATTATCCTTATGTTCTTTCCTCTGCCTTATGCAATAGAATTGGATTTCTTAAGGAAACGACAAGTAGCGTGGGAGGAATCCTTCCGAGACCTATATTATATGCTTAGGAAGGACATTTGTAGCCTTTTCTATGGTAATTGTCGAATATGTTCATTTCTTTGATGCCTTTTTATATTGCCTTTTCTTAGGTATTATTGATGCATATTTAATTTGGCTATTGGTTGAACCTTCCAACTTCATTATGTATTATTTTGTATTAGCACATTTGCCTTTTTATATTGGAATATTGGATGTTGCGGTTGTTATTTTTTTTCTTTTTATTTTGTAGTTTGTACTGCTCAGTTTGTGGTGATGTTTACTGGTGGTGACAGCTCTGGGAAATCCAAATGTTCATGCAATGCTTATATCTCTCAGTCAACCCAAGGTTTAAGATCATTGCTAAGAGAGCATGTAAGCTATTCATATTAAGTATAGTGTGTAGCTTATTTATGAATTACTAATTTGCCTATGGTTACTCCTTTTTGGTTTTTATTTCCTTTTCGGGTGGTGGTGTGGGGGGAGGTGGTAATGTTTACCTAAGGCAAGGAATGATTTTTCATTGATGACATATTTCTGACTTTGAGGAAATTTTTGGCTAAAGTGATGTTGGTAGATGTAAGGCATTTTTTTTTTTTGTTTTTAACCAGGTTTTTGTAATTTCCCTTTGCCAATAGTATCTGTGTTCAAATGGATCATGGCAAGAACCATAACAAGTAACAACGCAACAAGGGATGTACTTTGTTTATGATTTTGCTACTATTAGCATTTGGACTTCAAATGTAGTTTTCCATATAAGCACTCTTGTTGTTTTATGGCTCTTGTCTGTACTGTTTGATCAGCAAAACTTCTTTATCATTGTTTTTGTTGATGTTATTATTATAAAACTATATTTTTGGCATTAATATTTAATTTTTTGATGATTTCTGAATATTATTTTGGTTCTATACCCTTTATTAGGATGTCTGTTTCTCTATGCCTCTTTGCCATTCAAAAGTGGAACAGGTTGCAACTGAGGATCTAGTTGAACTGTCAGAGATAGAGAAACAAAACTTAGGACAGGTTTGTATGTGTACAGTATTTATACAGTGCTTACTTTTCTGGTGATGTTTATACTAATATCTGAATGATTGAAATGATCTATTCCCTGATAGCATGCTCATTGTTTTCTGATTCTATTGATAAATTTGTACTGAATTTTGAAACCAAACATCTGTCACTTCGGGTCCTGGTTAGCATTAACTCTATTTGGAGTTTAATTTAAAATTGCTTGTAAACATGTTTTTATGCTCTCCTAATGCTATTAAATTATTAAAAGTGTTAATTTTTACTTGTATGTCTAAATTTAACTGAACTAGTTGATGGTTAAGAGATTCATTAATAAAATGTATTTTTTAAATTGGTAATTGTCTTTCATACTTTCACTTCTTGTTACCTAGTTGGCTTTCCCTTTGGTGTATATTATGGTGTTGAGAGAAAGTTTATCAATTAACTGATTTCTCCCCAACTCCAATTCTGTATTTATTTTTAATGTATGCTTTATATTAAATGGTGCTTGTTATCTTAAATAATGCAGATTAGGCGATTAAGATCATTCTCCGAAGTTGATAATAGTCCACAATCTTTGCTGACATTTAGTGGAAACAACAATGTACATGCTTTATATGATTTTTTACTAAATTACAGGTGACCAACCTCTTTCTTTTAGATTTCATTTTTTTTCTGACATGTTTTGATATGCAATTACATGTTGGGTATCAGATTTCATATTTTGTTATGTAAGTTCTTGTCAAA
This sequence comes from Vigna reflexopilosa, assembly GCA_027742785.1. NCBI lineage: Eukaryota > Viridiplantae > Streptophyta > Magnoliopsida > Fabales > Fabaceae > Vigna > Vigna reflexopilosa. The sequence continues at coordinate 5,482,805 of CM050914.1, read as the reverse complement.
TGATATATTATTTGTAAGCTTAGTGTGAAGTTTACGGGAAAATAAATATTATTTTGGAAAGTTTTACCATGAAATACATTGAAACAAGTTCATCTTGCTTGTAGGAAGTTCATTAATTTATATTAAATTAGACTTAATGTGATGTTTCCTTCTGTATTTTAATTTTGTTGCTGACTAACATTTTGCAGATTTCTCTTGACTTCACTGTCTAGTATGGACACTCCTGTTTTGTGCTCCCCTGTGCCATTTCAAAATTCTGCTTTGTCTTCTCCTGATGTATGTTCTTGACTTCATATTCTTTCCTTTTTATTTTTCACGTACTTTGTTTCTATAATTGTCAAATTTAAGTTGATCATTGAACTATCATCCCATTCTTTTATAAAAGTAATCTTAATACTTTTTAGGTGTTCAATTTTATTGTTATAATAGCTGCTCTAATTTTCAGATTTGTGTATTAGGGCAGGGCAGTCTCAGTAATGTTATTTTCTAGAAAACCTCGTGTAGGAATCAATATGCAAATTCAATTGTGACCAGTTTGTTTGAAGCTGCAATAATACTTTTTCTATGCTAGTTATTTAAATAATTGGAATTCATATACTTTTGCTTCAGATTAAATTCATGGAGACAAGAAGAGCTGAGGACATCGCTGCATCTTATAGTGGGTCTATATGGAAAGATGGGGAGCCTATACAAGGATCTTCTGATGGTCTTTGTACTATTGAAATTAAGGATACTCTTCTTCCACCTTGGATTATCTGTCGTATGTGTGCATTGATGTCTTCTGAAGGAAGAAGCTTTGAAGCAAGGTATGAATAGTCTTTATTTGAAAATTGTTTTTGCACAAATTTGAACTATTTCAATAGAATAATTTCATGTGGTCAAATACATTTTCAATATTATTTATGGTTGAACTTTGGTAATGAAGCTTTCTTGTATGTGAATCATAAGAGTTGAGTAGATGTCCAATGAAATTTTACAAGGATTTAGAAACATTTCCATCTTTTCTTATGTTTAGAAACTTGCCCATTGTTAGAGTGACAGTGAGCTGTATCTAGTGAGAAGAATTTCATGAGCATTTATGCAATGTCATAAATTTCTACATCATAGTCCAGTTGTAACATACATACATTGTTTTTTGAAACCTTAACTATGTTTATTGTATGCTTTACAGTTTTGCTACGGATTTTAGCTCAATTGGGTTGAATGTTGCCTTGAAATCAATTTCTGAGAAGGAGAAATCTGAAGCTGTAGATAGTGAAAGTTTACAAGAACACATTAATACTTTTGGCATTCCCGAAACTGTAGTCACTCCTCGAATGTGTTCATCTTCATTAAAAGGTGTAAGGTACAGTGATGGGTCTTACACGGCATCTCTGTTGCCTGTATAATCTTGTCAAAACAAAGAACTTACATGTATCCAATTATTTATTTTAATGATTACCTGATCCTCCTCCAAAAGATTAATGAGGTAATCCAAAACTACTGGAACATCTTGCCAACCAGGCGAATGTAATATCCATGTCATCTGAGTAGCAAATTTTGGCAATTGATGCATTTGAAGCATCTTATTCACCATTAAAAAACTGTGACCTTGAGTTCCAAACTGTCAAACTCATTGTGTCTGTATACGTACATTCAAAAGTTTTGCACTAAAGAACATGTAATTTGCCAAGTTAACTCAACTGCAAATTTGTGTATTTGTGCCCATTGGTTGAATCTGTCCGTGTAGAAGCACAATTTATTATCATAGCATATTGTGAAACAATCTTATGATTATTTATTTGAATTATCAGTTTATAAAAGAATCTTAACTTATTAGGACAATGATTGAGAAGATGCAAAAGTTCTGGCTGCTTTAAAATTCATTTTGAATAAACCTTTATTTATTCATTTGTATGATTTTCATATCAATCTATAATTGATGTCTCCAGTTTGATATGCATTTGTAAATGGATATGAGTTGTTCTAGTTGATTTAATTTATTTTCTTAAATATTTTGAATTAAATCAATTTGATGTACTGTTGGATTGCTTTGACTTGGTCACTATATTAAGGGGAAAAAATTGTTTTAATTAAGATGTTATTTTATAAAAATGTAATATATGAATCATTTAACAATTTGAATAAGTATCTAAACTAAATATGATTTCTTTACTAGAAAAAAATATAAAACGGATAAAGCAACCATATTTACAGATTTTTTTTAGAAAAAGGAAAATAAGAAACAATTGTAAGACTGCCAATTAAATACTTAAATTGATATCTCTTAGGCAACTATGCCAATTTGTTAAAACCTATATAGTTGTCTCAAGTCAGCAAAACTCCTAATTTTTCCTAATGTGTTTAGGGCAGAAGCAGTATGAATCCTAGGAGATGGAATATTTAAGAATTAATTTGTATTTTTATCCTTGCTAAATGCAATGAAAACAATGGGGGAAATCTACAAAGAAAATAAATTGCAGAAGGAAATAATGTACTTAAATGAACTAAAAATATGCTCTGAAAATATGTAATGCTATGGAAGATGCAAGAATGCAGACAACTAATCTAATTGACATAGTGAATGAAAGAAAGGTATGCAGCTAAAATGCCGAAAGAGTTTAAAAAGAGAATGCATGCATGTGAACCTAAACTAGCCTTTTCAATAGCTTCTTAAATGGAATTTTGGTGCAAACAATGGCTGCAATGCAGAACTACTTATGAATGCCTAAACAAGTCCAGATTAATCAATGTGCATGAATTACGAAACTCAATTACAGAAAATAGATGTAGAACTAAAAATCTGGTTTCAAAACCCAAAGATGCAATTTTGACTGCACTAAAACTATTTTAATGACAAAATATTGGTTCTAAAACTGTTGAATGCAGATGCAGTGTCATGGACAAGCTGAAAATGATGTTTATGCATGGACAATGCAAGCTAAATGCAAGAAATGTATGTAGAAATGAAAATTGCCTACTAACACCTAAATGGGCAGAAACAATGTTTCAGATTTATGCAAAAATATACTTAGAACTATAATGCATGTATGGAACCTAAGTGACCTAAAGTACTGCATCTATCAGATTATTTAATATCAATGCTGTGTGCTATAGGTATGCAGTGTGCAAAATTCTGTAAAAAGGGTTTAAAATACAATTAAGATGGTTTATAATGTTGAAATGAAATCGGAGATGCAATGCATGATTCAAGACTGAGAAGAACTATAAAAATCACTGATGGAAACAAAAATTGGCAGTAATAAAAAGAAATGCATGACAGCCTAAGTCTAAGATGCAAATCAGGTTTCAAGTGCTGCACCCAGGCTGTGCAGATGCATTATCTCAACTTGAACAGGGGTTAAATGATACAATTTGCGTGAGATATACAGGCTGACTGGATGCTACGCATGAGAGCAGAAATTACATTTAAACCAGCCAAAACTGAGTTAACGTGGCAGCAAAATGGACCTGATCTGTAAAATTACCTATTATGTAGCAAAACTGATTCAAATATGATGCAAATGCAAAATGACTTAATCCTAGAACTATCTAATTACTGCAGCAAATGCAAAGAACTGTAAGACCTTAAATGGGTACTAGTTAAAACTTGTTAAAACTGGAAATTTAAGAAATATGCAACGCTGAATCAGAAATTGAACTCTAGAACTAGAATGCAAATTATAGAAACCTATTCTATGCATAATGAAAGACACTAATTGACACCTGATCAATTCGGAACATGCGCAAGACTTAAAGTCTTCAATTGGGTATCAAGTATATGCATGCAGTGCAAGAAGTTTAAAATCAGAAATATGACGCAGTTGCAGAATCAATGCACCGTAATTATGATGCTATAGATTTTACTGGATATGGACAAGCTTTCAAAGAATTCAAAATTACCAAGCAACCACTACTCACGAAACTAAGCAAATTGCAAAGACAGCAATCAAAAGAACATTTTCAGAATTTAAAAAACCAATGACAGTAAAATGCAGAACTCCTTCAACAGAGCAAAACCCAGAACTGAGTATTCGATCTATTTGGTCAGTTGAATCTCAATCTGGCTCAAGAAGACATACCGAGTGAAGACAGAGGCCCACTTTGGCGTCCTACAGATTCTATTTCAGAAACTTGATATGTGCAGGTTCTCATTAATTCCCCAAAGAAATTAAATTCTCAATTCTGAATCATGCGTAGCCTACAAGAAAATTAACATGGCGTGGTAACTACTACTACACTATAAACCAAGAAAGCAAGAGCTAAACATTAAAACCTATGGCAAGATGTGGAGGAAATATCATCTACTTACACTATTTTCGAACTAGCAATTGAGAAATGTGGTAAACAACATAAATAGTAAAGCAAACACAGAATTTTAACAATAAACGTAAAATACAGTACAAGAAACTTGGAGAAACTGCAGAAATGAATGATAAAAAGAAAGTAAAAGCTGGAAATTGGAAAAAGGATTTTGAACGAGAAAGCAGAAATTGCATTGTATTGAATTCAACAAAATGAGGTACAAGGAATGTATACGATGGGGTTGCTCACGGTTACTTTGCACTCGTGAGAGTCCTAAGCCCCAGACTCTTCGCACACCACAGCCCAAGACTCCCTTCACGGTTTCTTTGCACTCGCTAAAGGAGACTCCCGCTGCCAACATCGTAGAACCCTATACTTTGCAGACCTCTCACCCTCAAGAGACTCTGTGAAAACTATGAATTTCAGAAACTATCTACCCTAAAACTTGACTAAAATATAATATAAGTCGGTTGATAAACACATGTAAACCTGACTACAATAGTTTAAAAGTAGATGTCTAAATAAAAGAGGCTTACAATATGTAAATTTTAAAACGTTTCAAAATTAGTAAAACGTTGATCGTATAATCAAATTAGTTAAAGTTCAGATTTAATAATTTTGAGAAACTTCATTCGTTTGATTTGATCCGGTTGTGCTAAATCTAAACCATGGTCGTAGTAATACGTAAACAGTGAGATTGTTGTTTCACCAGTAATCCTTACAAGAACACGTGCCTTCTTTAAAATGATGGAATCGATTTCGATCTCTCACTATCAACTCTACTTGGAAAACCATTGAAATAAACTTAGTAGCAGTGTGACAATCTTGACAGACACGCAAGTTTTTAACAACCCGAATGGGTGCAGGAGCCTGAACCTTCATGATTCCGTATGCAATGGCCAGCTTCTCACTATGCCTGTGAAGTGCACTTTCCTTTTCCTCTTCATCAATGTCAAACAATGTATCTGCTGTATTTCCAACATACCCTGCTAGTTTTATTTTTTTGAGTATTATATCTTCCCACATTCTTTCTATATTCTCTATTTCCGGGTGCGTTTTATCACCAATTGTAAATTCGTGAATCTTTCCATCTACTTCGATGAGACTGTATCCAGGTGGCTTTCTTACTCCTTTGTCCTTCATCATCTGCCTCATAACAGTAACATCTTTCCACTTATTTGCGCGAGCGTATATGTTCGAGAGTAGCACATAATGACCACTATGTTCTGGTTGCATTTCTAACAAAATTTTCCCCACCCTTTCCCCAACTTCTACATTCTTGTGAATTCTGCATGCTCCTAGCAGTGCTCTCCATATTGGAGCATTTGGCTTCACAGGCATTTCGAGAATAAACTTCTCTGCCTCTCCCAACTTCCCTGCACGACCAAGAAGATCAACCATACATCCATAGTGCTCCAATCTTGGCTCCACTCCATGATCTTCTTTCATGCTTTCAAATATTTCCAAACCCCTCTCAACCATTCCTGCATGGCTGCAAGCTGACAACACTGCAGTAAACGTAATGTCCCTTGGAACCACCCCCGTTTTCAGCATTTCTGAAAAATACCACAGTACTTTCTCTGCATAACCATGCATGGCCAGTCCAGCAATCAAAGCTGTCCAACAAAGCACATCCTTTTCCGGCAGTTGCTCAAAAACCTGAACAGCTTTCCAAAGGTCCCCACATCTTGCATACATATCAACCACAGCTGTCCCAAGAATCAGATTCAAACTTAAGTTATTTCTCATCACATAGTCATGAGCTTTCTCCCCCATTGCAAGAGCCCCCAAATGAGCACAAGAAGATATGACACCAACCATCACAGTCTCATTAGCAACCACCCCTTCCGCCTGAAGAGCCAAAAACAACTCAATCGCCTTGTCAAAATAATTATTCCGTGCATAACCACTAATCATCGTGCTCCAGGTCACCAAATTCCTGTCGGGCATTCTATCAAACAGTTGACGTGCAGATTCAACATCTCCACACCGGTGATACCCTGAAATCATGCTAGTCCATGAAACCACGTCAAACCGACCAATCCTCTGAAAAATGCTCCTTGCAGCCTTTATGTCCCCAACAGTTGCATACATATGAAGAAGGGAGTTTTGAACGAAAAAGTCTAGTTCAAATCCATGCTTAATAATTTGACCATGTGCTTGCATGCCCATAGGTGCAGACTCAAACTGAGTACACGCTTTAACCAAAAAAGGGTGAGTGATATTATCAGGTATGACACCAAAGCGTAGAGCTTTGATGTAATAGTGAAAAGAATTTTGTGGGTATTGGCTGGTGGAACAGCCTCGGATGAGAGCATTGTAGATGAAAAGGTTGGGATTTTTTATTTGGGAGACGACCCTTAAGGCGTAATGAAGCAAGTTGGTAGTTGAGTGTATGCAGAAAGCAACAAGGCGACTTGCTACAAATACATCGAAGAAAAGGTGAGTTCTTAGCAAATGGGCATGGATGATTTTTAGGTCCTCAACACTGCAACAACTCTCCAACAACACAAGTTTCCGATTCTTCAGCCTCAGCTTTTTCAGAATTGAGTTGCTACCATTGTTGTAGCTCATGTTCTTTAACAACAAATCATATCATTATTGTGCTGTTCATGCTATATCTATATTAAGTTTTATACTCTACATTTTACAATATTTTTGAAGGTTTTTTCTGTTTCTGATGCTTTTCCGCATGGTGGAAACCGACGGCACGGGAAAATGTTCTTTGACACAGTTTAACATTCATTTTAGGGTCGCAAAATTACATTACCTCTATAGAACTCTTGATTATGAAGTTTTATTCCAATTTAATTAGAAGACAAAACATATGGTTATTAATATAAAAATAAAATTAGAACAAGGTAAACAAGTTTTATATTTTAATCCATGTTATAGCAAACTTTCTCTAAGATGTAATAACTAGCCATCCTGAATTCAATTTAAATACACCTTGTTGTTAAAAGAAAATAAAAGATAAAATCTACTATTAATCAATATTATAATCACAAAAAGAAAAGAAAATTTACCTGACAGTTTTATTTTTAAAGAATTCCATATCATCTTTTATGTTTTGAGATTCTCATTCTGTTTCAATTTTCAATATTGTCAAAGAAATCAACAAAACCAAAATGAATACTATTCACAATCAAAATTAATTACCATGTTCATGAACAAAACTTATTTTTATACTTTTCTAGTCTTTTTTTTAGTAAGTTTGAACAAGATATAAGATATTAATGTTCTTTAGCATCAGAGATATTACATAAAAATCATTATTATATAACTTTCTTCAAAATTAATTTGGACCATAACCATTATTAATAAAAAATTAGTGCGTTCACCAGAAAATGAAACACTACCAATGTGAATTTCAAGATCTTTTATGCAGATCTCATAAATATTTTAACAATTGTTTGTGATAATGATATAAAATTAGCTATATAATTTTTAAATGATAAATTAACTAGAAATTTAAATGAAATTAGAAATAGAGTCATGACTAACCCAAAATATAAATTAAAAAGTATGAGTTTTTTTTTTTGGATTGATAACATATTATGGAAATATGAACTTAAACTATATAATAGATAAGAGAAAACTAAATTAAGTAAATGTGTTTTTATTTTATATAAAATAAATATGTTTTTATTTTTAAATCTGTATTTCTTTTATAGTCTCTATAAAATTATTTTTATTATATGACATATGTTAAAGGAAAAGTTGAATATTTCAAATAGCGCTTATTATATTAAAACAATAACAACTCTAATAATACTATTTTCCTTAATATTTATAAAAAAAGTTATTGTTATCTATTCTATTGAACATTAGGACAAAAAAATCAATGATTTCAAAATAAAAAAAATGGAGAAAATAAAGAAAAATATTTTACTATAATTTAAACTAAAATCCACAATTTTATAAGGATTAAAAACAATATTTTTCAAATTTTATTATATGTATGACATTTTTTTAATAAAAATAAAAATAAAAGCTTCTTCATTCTGCACAAATTATAAATGTTTTTAATCCTTTACAAGTGTTTAAATTAATATTTTCTTTTTCTCTTAAAGTAAATAAAAGATAATACACTACCATGTATATTTTCTCTCTAATTTTCGTCAGATCCTAGACCACAGCAAAATCTAAGAGAGGTATACAACTAATGAATTAGCACATACTAATCAAACTGCTAAGAATTCATTTTCCTCTTGAAGACGCTTCCTTATACTTTTAGGGAATAGGAATCAGGGATGAAAGATAATCAGAATTAACTTCTATTTTCATTTTGTTTTCGTTTTCTAAGTGGAGAGAACCTTGAAAACAACTTTAATGTTATTAATAGCAGACAAAGTGTCAAAATCTGAAGACCACTGCTACAATAGGATAGAGCTCATAATATTATCTATACAGATTTTGTCAGTTTATTTCGTACAATCACTACTTCAGTCAGTGAAAGGAAAAACATAGTCATACATTAAACTCTGTCCTTCCTCGCCAAGTTAACGAGTTGCTAGATATACATATACACTCAAAACACCCCATGCCTTAAAGGAATGTGTGAAAAATGCAAAAAAATGACACCAAACTTTGGCTTTATTCTATGACGAAAGATGATGCTACCCAATGTTTTAAAATACAAACAACCCACCCAGTTCTTTGATATTACTTCAAATTGGACAAAATCTTTTAAGACTTGTTTCCGTCAGAGTAGTTCTTTCCCATAAACAGAATACCTCACGATAAAGTACTGCAAAATCGTTGAGTTAAAGTAAAGTACTGCAAAAAACAGAATCCATAGATTCAATAAACCAAACCCCACTTACTAGGATCGAAATTGAAAATCAAATACAAACTGTATGGCTAGGAAACTTACAGTGTTCAAAGACATGTACCTCGACTCAACTCCGACAAATTCGAGGGAGAATGCTCTAATGCCTCTAGTCGAGGGAGAATGCTCTAATGCCTCTAGTCGAATGCAAGTTTCACCAATCAACCAACAAAATACATTTTAATTTCATACAAAAGAAATAAAAGAATACTGCACAAGTCACCATTCTTTTGGAAAGAAAAATCTAAAGAAAAAAAAAATACTGTAGTGTGATTAAGACTCGGTTGGTGCTTCCACCCCCACAGATGAGCCTACCCTGTAAGCTAAAACAATAATTGAGAACTACTCTCCCACTTGTGTACTCTGAATATATCTCCATGACCTTACATGGGGTCCTTTGTCAAGCAGCATTAGCAAGCCTACGCTGTCAGACGGTAGCCCAAACATATACCTACAATCACAGTAGTTGAGATTATGTATAATTTGTGGTCAAGCAATCAACTCTAGGATCCCTCAAAACAAATTTTCTCTTTGCAGTTAAAAATATGTACCCGCTAAAATCACTTGGAAGAAATACTATTAGACACAACACACTAAAATTGTTATGCTCACAATTGTGCTTCGAGAGGACTATATATAAAAATGCAGTTAGTGAGGAATTAATTTATAATCAAAGGTTTTTACACCCAATGCTAGTCAGGAATTAATTTATAATCAAAGGTTTTTACACCCAATGCTAGTCGTATTGCAAACTAGAAATGTAATTTTTTTAAAGAGATTATGTTCATGTTAAGCATTTAATACAATTCATTACAATTATATTTATCACATTGAACATCAAAGGGCAGCCAGTGAAATTTCACAGGAAAATAAAGAACCTTCAGAAATCCAGAATGCCTGGATCAATGTTACAGCACCCTTTTCATGCATTATTATGCATAATAAGAAAACTTCTACAGCACCCTTTTCATGCATTATTATGCATAATAAGAAAACTTCTACACTACTGTTTTCTATAAACGATGTCTGTCTAAGGTGGAAATACGGCTGATTATGCTAACTTCGGGAGACTAAGCTTTTCAACAACTAAACACCCAGGATGTCTGTCTAAGGTGGAAATACGGCTGATTATGCTAACTTCGGGAGACTAAGCTTTTCAACAACTAAACACCCAGGCACTATCGCACTAGACACTAGTAGGTGTGGTATACAAATTCTGAAACAAAGACTAAAGATACGAACAACTTACTTGATTTTATGAGCTTCCTTTCTCCAGAAAACAATTGATGCAATCCACTGAAACATAGAAAGAAGATGAAATAGAATAAGTGTGGCTCCTAACAAAATATTCAATTATGAGATCTATAAAGATTATGTCAAAGAAAACTAGAGCAAAAGAGGGCCAAATTAATTAAATAGGATACGAGTCAAGGTTATCATATAATTTCCAGAAACCAATTGTTTCTAAATCACCTTGAAAACTGTCAAGAATGAGAAGCTTCCAATAAAGGACCTCGCTGCCATTCTTTTTTGCTCTGACATCTCTTTGCACAATTCCTGAGCGATTTCTCTCAGTAAAACAAGTTGTGCTTTATCAGTGCGCATGGAAATGATTGCCTGCCTCATTGATTCCCTATCAGCCTCAAGTGCTTGAAGTCTCATGTAAAGCTTCTTTACGTATGGATCTTCAAAATCGGCGTTATTAACATAGTCCTTTGGAGTGCTTGCATAATCATCGCAAACATTAACTCCAGTTTTGAACTCGGAGTCAATTGTATAGACTTTATCAATCATATCGTCACCAGCTTCTGATACATTATCCATCTTCTTCAAGATGGGAAGGTCCCCCCATTGTGAGGGAGAATCCATCTTCCTAAAGCTAGGGGAATCCACCATATACTCCGGACACAGTGAAGACGAGTCACAAGAAAATTTCCTGGAATGTTTGGTCCGTCTTGGAGACTGTCCAACTATCACCTTCTCAAAAATATTTTTGCCACCAAATTCCCCATCCACCTGGCTATAAGTGGGGCTTCTCTCCATCTGAGATATCCTACTTTCTAAGTTCCTCAATCTGTCCTTAGGAGTTTCGCCAAAAGCATATTTATCAATGTCTATGTCATCATTGTCCGCATCAGCACAAGTATGCATTGCCTTACATTTCAAAGGAGGGTACTCGTAAGGGGGAAATTCATCCTGATCACCTTCTGCCTCGGATTCAGTGAGGCCAAAACTCATCAACCTGTGCTTATAAGCCTGCACCTCACAGGTGAGCGAGTGAATAGCCTGTTCCTTCTTATACAACATATCCTCCAACAACAGAAGCTCCTGCTGATCGTAAACCGTTCTCTCCTCCACAAATCTCTTGAACTGTCGCGCTTCCATCTGAAGCTCTGCCTTCTCCCTCTGCAACCTTAATATCATTGACATGGTCTCATTCGCAGCCGACGAGGCAGCACTCCTCTCCTCCTCCAATTCAGCATACAAATCCTGTATTGATTGTTGTTGGCTGCTAACAGCCTGCCGTAAAGCTTCACATTCATTTCCAATGTCAACACGCGCCACTGGATCGCAATCCGGCCCCGGCACAGAGAATTGCCCGCCCCGTTCCAACTCCTTGTGTTTCCTTTTCACACAACGGGACCAATTCCTTGAAGATTGCGCTGCCATGGAGCAATCACTACACCCACATTCGCAGTGCTTGCAACATTTCACCGAATCCCCAGAAGATTCCAAATCCATGATTCAAACTAAAGTCTTTTTCAAAACTGAAACAAAATTCACCGAAGATTACAACAAACGCAGAATATAAGGAAAGATCTGCAATATTCCCTCATTGTTTCATTTCACACAACCACCCTCTTCCCCTCCCTCCCTGCCAAGCACCTTCTCTCCTGGAGACATAAACCTACCAACAAAGGTATAAAACAACAATCAAGTGACGTCATTACGTTATTATAATAACAGTAAATGAATAATAAAAAAAACAAACAAATTTACAATGACTGCGTAACGGAAAAAGGAAAACCATTCCAAGCAACAGACAACAAACACCTCCGAAATCTGATCGCTCTGATGTGACTGAAGACAAAAAAAAATATCTAAAAAAAAAAGGAAGAGGAAGATTAACCTGGAAGAAATGCCGTTGAGGAAGAGGGAAAAGGGTGAACCCGCTTTCTTGGGAGGAAAGAATGCGGGTGTTTTGTCTGGAAGGAAGAATGATTTGGAAACCCTAGAATTTGTTTCTAGTTTGTATCTCTTTTCTTATTAAAATTTACCATTTTATTACTCTTTCTTCAGCCATGCTTTCTGATCACCCTTCATCTTCACCTCAACCCTCTCTTTCTCTCATCCCCACAACCCTTTGCAAATGGACCGTTTCTTTCTCCTCTTCCCCTTTTATTACTATATATACTCCCGCTGCTTCATCCTTCTTTACCTCTCACCCTCATTTTAAAAATACTAAATCAAATATCAACGTGTACATTTTAATTTAATCTCTGCTCTCCAAATTAAAACTACCCATTTTCCATACAGAACAGCTACATCGGCCAGAAATCACCCACTAAAATTTTAAGGTTTTCTTACAAACCACATACAAACTTTTGTTTGTTATTCGCAAATTTCACCATGCTCTAGTTTTAGTGTTGTGATGACGATGGATATTTCAAATTTAGCTGAACAATCCATGTTTAGACTTTAATTTTTTTTTTCTTAGAATATGTTGTGATAATATTTCTTGTGGTTTAAGTAAATTCAGATTACTATCATTGACCCTTTTAGACATCGTTATATAGATGATATGATGTTTTATGTATAAAACATTGAAATCAGAACGTGTCATGTGTTGAAGTTGGTTGCATGATACGTGACATTCCTTACAGAAATAGATTGACAGATTTTAGAGAGAAAAAAATAGAAGAATGTTTTTTGCTGTTTGTCGTGGAAGATCCAAATTATGTGTAACACGTGGCAGCACATAAAAAACTAACTAATCCAATCAACTTTATAAATACGTGTATGGATATATACCAAGGAAGAAAAGCCATAATCTGTTACATATGATTGCATTCAAATAAAAACAAAGTAATTTTGATTTCATATGGCAATTCCAAATCTATCCTTTTCTTTGCTCATTTATTATTTACGTCATTATTTTCTTTCTTGTTGTGGGTTAATTTTACTAAACATTTCTTTTGTATGTAGATGTATTTGTTAATTAATTGACTATTTTTTGTATTTATTTATTATATAGTTATTTTATTTAAAATAATTTTAGTTATTCTTGTTTCTGTATTTTTTTCGTCTCGCGTTTATTTTTTACTTATTTGTGTGGTTCTTCATTTAATTTTACATTATTTTATTTACGTGCATTTACTAATTTATCAATGTTTATTGTGTTATGGTTATGGTATTTATTTAATAATGTTAAATGTATTTATGTTGATTACTGTGATGTTATTTATTTATGTTAATTTTCATTATTTATTTATGGTACTAATTTGATACGAATTTATATTATGGTATTTCTTTTATGTCTATCACAGTAGTTGTTTGTTTGTCAATAATTTAATATGTTAGTTTTATTTATTATGTTGTTTAATTATTTATTTATGAAAAAATAATAGAAAATTATATGGACAAAAAAAATGAGTATAACTGTTTAATTTATTTACAATTACTATTAATAATAGAGCTATTTAACTATTCATAACAAGGTCAATCGCTCAAGACTCCTTTAAGTTTGTGTGAGAATTGGGCTCGTTATAGGTCCAACTTATGTATGTCATGATATGGGTATCTTCTTTCTGCACCTCCTCATGTTTCTTGCTGCACTCTTATATAAAGAAAATTTGTATTTTATTTTAGTTGAACCAACATAGTCCACAACAAATTTTATTTTAGTTGGACCAACATAGTCGACAACCCATATAAAAGAGAACCAAATCTTTACACAAACAAGTATACATTTCTAATTACACTATTTCTCCCTACACTTCCAATGACTTCTTCTTATACTTCCAATATATCAAAATGTCCTTCAATAAGATTAAAAAAATAATTAAAAAAATTAAACTTTTCGAAAATTGTTACATTCCTTAACAAGTTTCAAAATCCTTTAAAAATTATTTATGACCTTTTAAATTTTATTTTTTTGAATTTTTTGTTTATAATTTTATTTTTTAGTTTTACAAAATATATTTAAAAATATTAAAATATTAACATATATTAAATTATATTAAAACATTAAATTAAATTATATTTACTAATTTTTAAATTGAAAAACAAAATTTAAAATAACATATTAAATGGATTTTAAAATCCATTAATATATATATATATATATATATATATGTATATTGAAAGTTTTTAACAAATTTCAAAAATTTGTTTAATCATGTACCTCCAATCATTTCAACCTTCAATTTTTTAAAAAATTTCAAAATAATTTTTCATAATTCAAAAATTTCTATATTCCAATTTTTGTGTTTTATCGAATGGCTTGAAATATTATATATATATATATATATATTCTCCTCGCACTAATTTGACTGCATTTGACTTTGAATCACAGATGCTATAATTACATGACTGTGAGGATAGAAGTTAGAGACAGTATCATCATTATCAACTAATCCCTGATGCTTATCATCTTCTTTTTAGTGCCGGAAAAAGTAGAAACTGAATTTCCCAATTTCTAGAATCATAAAGTGGCGCAACAACTATTATTTCTTTAATGTTTTTCAATTCAAAGATTGCGTCTCTAAACATTTTGCATTTCCTGTCTTCACCTTTTCAGCTGATAACCCCTTGCTACGAAAAGGTGGCATGGAGAATTAACTTCTAAATCTTTTATTGGTTTTTAGTGATTTAACACAGTTAAAATAAGTTTACTCCAAAACTAAATCTTTATTTATAAAATTTATAAAAATTTAACCAATTATGATTATTAATAAAAATCTTAACCGCTCAATATTAATTATACGTCAATTGTTTGATTTTCTCTATGGTAACATAATAGAAAAATAAAATTATTATAAAAATATAAATTTTTATATTTTTAAAAAAAATAAAAAATAAATACAAATAATATTAAATGAATTTAAAATTTTTAAGTGTGTTAAATAATATTTTTTCAATCATTTTACCACTCTCTCAAATGCTCAAAAACTGTTATCAACAATTAAACAGAGAAACTATTTATATTCCATCCGTGAAGCTTTGACAATTGTCCAAGCTTTTTGCAGCTCATTGCAGTGGAAATTATGGATTTTCCACTACGCTAGCTTGGTTAATTTACTTTACACTCAAAATGTCCAATCATTCTTAAACTTCCAAATAAAGAAATTGAGTTGAAAAGAGAAACCTGACATTTAAAAAAATTAATATTATTTAATCTCATTGATGCATTTTATAAACATAATTAGAGATATGATATGTGCATGTATCTTACTGACCCGCAGATCCTCCACCCAAAAAGAGTGTTGACGTTGAGATAAAGCACATTACTCGCCAAAAGATATTATAATTATGCAAGTGAAAGAAGAAGACTTAAAATATGTTTTCTTACGAAGATGTCTCATATAATATTTTAATTTGATTTTCATTAACATATAATATTGGTAAAAATAATAATTACAACGATAAGATGTTTAACCTTCATATATTTTTCCTTGATAATACTTTTATTGAAAAGAAAAATAAGAAGTAAATTTAAAATATAATTTAATTTTACAAAACTACTTGTAAAATAATATATATATATTAAATTGATTTTATTTTTAGTTAATTTAAGATTTTTAGTATACTCTTTTATATAAAAAGTATATACATTACAAATTTTATAAAATCAACTTATAATATGATATTTTTATTTATATATATATTAAATTGATTTAAAAAAAAAACAAATGTTAAATCTTTCAAAATTCATTTCAGATAATTTTTTTTTCTATAGGTAATTAGCTTTTTTAGAGTTTTAATATAGAAAAGCGTTTGATTTTTCTTTTTTGAGAAAAACATTAAAAATAATTAAAGTTGAAAGCTATCTAGTTTTGTTTTCTGTACGACGAAAAACTGTTTGGTACGTAATATGATGGGTAAGTTTTTTAATTTGAGATAGCAAGTTACAGGTGTAACCGTGTTTTATTGACATATTTCATTATTTATCTAATAATAATAATTTTTTTATTGTTAAGAAAAGATAGTACAAAGTATAAAATAAAAATAAATTCTATTTACTTCGATTAAAGTTATGGAGCATGTTACTATAGTATCTATTATAGTTTTAAACGTGCGTTAAAACCATAACTCGTTGTTTGTTTTTAAATAAGTATTCACTTCTTATATTTTTCTAAAAATGACAATGCACTCTTTCATGTATTTAATAACGTGTCATTTACTTATCTTGTTTTATTTGAAAATATTGTATTAATTGAAATTTAAATAAAAAAAGTATAAGATCAAAGATTAAAGTTTTAAATATAAAATTTAAAATAATTTATAAACAATTAAAAATTAGTCTTTATAAATAACATAGGAGAGATAAATATCTCTTTATTAAAACATAAGGGTTACAATTGTCCTTTCGTAAAAACATGAGGTAGTGAATATTTATTTACAAATTTGAGTGTCGTTTTATTAAAATAGTGAGTGGATATATATATTTTTTATAATTAAAAAGGATATTAATATCATTTTAGTATAATATCATGGTACGTAATTTTTTACATTCTTACATTTAAGAATAAAACATGATGATTATGAAATATTTTTATGTGTGTTCGGATGTGGAATTTTTAAAAGAATACTTTGTTTGTATGTAGAATTAATTTTTTTTAAGATAAAAAATGATATTTAGATAAATAGTTGTAAAATAAATTAAAATTATAAGAATTTGTGATAGTATTTTACTTAATTAAAATTAGATTATATCAAATTTCTTTAAGAAGTTTTTTATTTTTCATATTTCTTTTTCATTTTGGGTATAGTTGAAATATTTATAAGTTGGTTTTAGTAGAAATGTTCTTAACTCAATTAAGGTTAGACTGTCATAAACTCAAACGAGATTTACCGATTTAGGTGAAAATAATTTTTTTTTTCAAATTAAATTCAATCATTATTATTTTTTATCGTAATCGTTAAAATTCATTTTGTTGATATAATTTGTATTATTATCATCTGTCAAACATTAAAAAATGTAAGTCTAATTTATTTATTTATTGACCAACTACGAGAAAATTACTTCTCAGTTAATACTTGTTAGAAATTTTAGGATTTAATGATGTCATTGAAAATAATTTTAACTTATAAAAGTCATAAGTTTTTAGTCAATGTTGATAATTATAATTTTTTTATTGACATTATTATAAGTTTTTTAAATAAATATTAGTGAAATTATTAATTTTTTTATTTTTAATTATTAACTAGATTTTTTTTTTTTGCAAAAATATCGCACTTGTTATATTTTTTTCAAATATTTAGAATTGTTGTTATTAATGCAGTTTGATGATATTGTTTGTATTTTTATATATTTCATGGTTATTAAAATACTTTATTTAAAAATTAAAATTTATTAAATTTAAAAAATATTCATAAGGTTAAGAATATATAATAAAACAAATTGTAAAATTTAGTATCCTCGTATTTTAGAAAATTGTGACTACAAGAAGATTGATTTGCATTTTAGACCTCAAATACATAAGAGCAATTAGTATCAGAAATTAGAGGAGAATTTTGGAAGTATTTTTGATGGAGATAGCATTGACAACAAATGTAAATGTGAATTGGCCTCTACTAATGCTTTATACCACATATCAATTACTTCAAATATTTGTCCTTCATATAACTCTTTTATGGGTCCACATAAACCGCCACTCATGGTGTCCATCAACAACAAAAAAGCATTTGTCTATTCACTCAAGATCAAACCCACCAAAACATTATAACATGCACAACACATTGCACACTTCAACTAAAACTGAATAACACACGCATGCCAACAAAACTCAAACATTATTTATTCAATTCACATAATAATCAATGTCTAACATTAATTATACGGAAAATTTTAAGTTGAAGTGACATGAATTTCTTATACATAAGTTGAATTTATATAATAATTTTATTAATTATCATCGAAATATTATTGAAAGTCAATAATTTATCCATAAATTTTAATTATTAATGAATGCTCCGTCCATCAAACTTATTCAAATATTTATCATAACTTTACTATTACAATTAACGACAATTTTTTTATTGATAAATTCGTCAATATTTTGGGAGATATTTTTTCCACCAAATTAGTTGAAGTTTTTTATTATATTAAAGGGGAGTATGAAAAAAGAGAAAAAGAAAAAGATGAAAGAGGAGAAGCTAGTTGGAGGTGGGTGATGTGGATGTTTGTTGATGATACGTGTTAATGGTATTAATGTTTGTTGATGACGGTGACAATAAGAATTGTGATGGAGAAGAAAATAGAGGTAAAGGAGGTAGAAGAATAGGAAGACAAAGGAGGAGGATGAGGTCCCAAAAAATGAAAATGAATTATAGTGATGGTGGCGGCGCGACAACTGATCGACGACAAGAAGAAAAATAATAAACATAAAAGAAGAGGAAGAAGAATAAAGTGATTCAATAATGACAAATATTTATTGATGAACACTTTTGGATAAATTTGATATTTTCAATACTTACCGATGTTTATATCTATCAGTAAACTTTACTAATTAATGAATTTTTGTCCATTAGTAATCTGTCAATAAAACATGATTTAACAACTAGTTTTTGTTATTATCAACAAATAGTAGTCATCGATAAAATGCGATTTTCTTATAATGATTTATGTTTTATTGGTGTTATTTTTTTTTTCCAATAAATCTTCTTTCAAACATGTAAAGATAAACCACAAGTAAAACTATTTTCTAATTGAAAAATTCTCCAAAAAATAATATAATGTCTTTATCTACTCTTAAATTTTTATTTTTATTTTGGGTAAGAAAAAAAGGCATAAGAATTTGATTAATTTGGAAATAGCAAGCCTTAAATTTATTATTATAAGGTTAATTGAAATCTTTAACTCCCACACTACAATTGAAAAGTAATAGCACTAACAGCTAAGAAAGGTACTTAATTGACTACAATCTCCAATGAGAAACTACACGTACACACCATAAAATTGACGGATACAATTCATTCCCATAACTATTACTTCACTGGGCGACTAATTAACCTAATTACGTAATTATCTTTGAACCCATTGATGGATTCTAATCAAGCAGAAGTCCGAAGCATGAACTGTTTAAGGATTTGGATGACCTCTTCTCCAAGTTGTGAGTATGAATCATGAGTGAAAAAGCCATGCTCGCACCCCTCAAACTCAAGGTATTCAATGTCTTTGCCTTGTTCTTTTAACCTTCTACCATACTCTTCTGCTCTATCCTTAAGCAATTCATTGCCACCAACTATCACCAAAATAGGATCAAGCTTCACTTTTTCAAGATTCGGGCTTCCAGCTCCAAAAGGATTCGCCAATGGGTGGTCTCTCGATTCTCCCAAAGGCATCGACAACCTCCAAAATCTGTTCCAATAGCCATATTATTATTGCATATATAACACACAGCAAAAAAAATATGTTTATATTTATTTATATACTGTAAATCCGTATAATTGATATAGAATCTTCAATAATTTTAAGATTAAAATGTCTTTATTTTATTTTGTTTATTTTTTTTAGTATGTGAATTTCATTTTCTCAATTACGCTTGTCTGGCTCTTTATTTCACTGACACCTATATAACGAATATAGTTCTAACGGTTAACTCTAATTGTTGCAAGCACATTGGATAAGGCTTGGATTAAATACATGAACATATTGGCATATTCCATTTAGTTTGCTATATGTTGGATAGGCATTACTAAGTGTGTTGTATTGTTTAATGTTAATGTTGTACACGTCACTACGTACTAGGCATCTTTTTTTATATGAATCGAACTTCTTAATAAAAAAATACCAAGTGTTATTTGTTGAAATAGTATTATAGTATGAAATTAAAACATTAATTGTGTCTAACTTTTTCGTACATCGTATTGGTCACTACGAGATGGTAACATAAAGAAGTGTGGAATTTAAAACCCTAGTATGTTTTGAATTTGTTTACATGTTAAATATACAACGTTATTACTAAATTTTAATAATTGAACATTTTATTTTGTAAATGCATTCACGTGTTTTTTTAATAATGAAATATGTTAACATATTTATTTAAAAAATTTAATTATATATGCATTAATGCGAAAGGAGCACCAAAATTATTTAAGTGTAGGGAAATTTTAAAACACGCGTAGCGGAAGTCTTAATCATCGCATATTCCTTTCCCATTTATGGCCATAACGAAAGCAAGTGTGGGGAAAGTGGGTCCATTAATTCTATGCTATTACTATGCTTAAAAGTGGCTCATTTCCAATAACACAAACCTAATACTCAAACCATAACATCCACAAAGAAAAGACTTTCCACAAACACAAAAAATTCAACAAAGTTATAAATGTCCACCCTACTTGGTGAGGATTGGAGTAGAAAAAATATATAGAGAAAAAAAAAGGATATAAGTAAAGTAATAAAAGAAAGTAGGTAGGTATATCATCCAATAATAAGAGAATCTGCCCAAAGCATTAGGGGGTTCCAAACTTTTAGGTTCCCTTAAAAGGGTTATTCAGTATTTATGCAACTTTTTAATAGTTGATTTGTAGTTAAAATCCCAACAAAGAAAAAATCGTTTTCATTTTTTTTATGGGACTCCAATTTTTTGTCATTTCACCAATTTAAAAATATTTTATATATCCGAGTTTGTCGAGAATATTTTGAGCCGGCATTTTATGATAATGTTAAACATTTATTCGAAATTAATATTTTCATAATTAAATAGATATTTTTTTATACATTATGGATTAGCTAATCTGTTAAAGTTTTTATATTATACATATATGATTAAGTTAGAATGAAGGGAGAAAAAAGTGCTTAGCCTCACCTGTCCAATAACTCGAGGTTCAGCATGTGCTCTGGTGGACCTTCCTCAGACTTGGTCCGAACCTCCCCGCCAAAAAACGGCGCAAACAACACGTAACCTCGTACCCGAACCGGGTCCATCTCACTCGAACCGGACCCCAACCGAACCGCGAGGTGGTGGGCAATGTTCCCGCCAGAGGAGTCACCGACGACAAACACGCGGTCAAAGTCAACGTCAGCACTCAGCCAGGCGTCCCCACCGTTTTCATCTTCCTTCAGCCTCAGTCCCTGCCTCTGGAGCCACCTCACCGCCTCAACAGCGTCGTCAACCGCCGACGGAAGGCGGTGTTCCGGCGCGAGGCGGTAGTCCGGCGAGAGGACGACCGCCTGGAGCCCTGCGGCGAGGCGCGTGCAACAGTTGTGAATATGGGGCCAGGTGCGCGAACCGAAGCAGAAGCCTCCACCGTGAAGGAAAATGACAATAGGAAGCTTGTTGGTGTTGAGCGTTACGTGTTGGGGTTTGTAGAAGCGAAGAGAAAGGTTGAATCTCTTGTGGAAGAGATAGTCCTTGAAGGTTACGGAATGATCTTGAACTGCTGATATTTTGAACTGTATATCGTTTGAACGGAAAATAGAACCGTCGCTAAAGAGTTGGAGAAACCCCAAACAGTCCTCTACTACGTGCGGGAGAGAACCCATTATTACTATATCTTCTTCTGCAATTTCCTTTCTTTCTCTCCATATCTATATATATACAACTCCACCATCTCTTCACATCTTATACTACAACACTTTATCTAACTGTCACTTAATTTCTATTTAATTTCCTTTCTGCCTTTAAATTCATAACTTATTACAACAACCACAATTATTTTCATATTTATAATACTGGATTTGTATTCTTTTTATTTAATTAAAAATTAAATATGTTTTTACTTTCTAAATTTATATTAAAATTAAAAGTTTAAAAATGAATGAGTATATATATGTAGGAAAGATTAATTACATGATGATAGAGGGATATAGTTAATTGAAAGTGGAGATACGATTTGGATCGACGCTTAATATGATTGGAACATGTTCTGTTTGGGATAAAATAGTAAAGTTAAAATTTCCAGAAAAAAAGGGATAGTGGCAAGTGATTCGGATAGACATCATTATATAAATATTAATGTTCATAAATGGCATGCTGAACAAATTGGATGTGTGCATGTCACAACTTTTCACATTTTATTTTTCTCTTTTATATAACCGTACAACTTTCCAAACAAACCAAGTAACAAGTTCATTATCGTTTTATAAATAAGTTATTCTTACTTTGTATTTTAAAAATTAATAAATGATAATGTGAATCAGAGGCAAATACGAGAGAAGATATTATATGCAGTGATTTTGTTTGTTTGACTTTGAAAATTTGTGTAAAACGCCTGTCGTACATATCCACTAGAACGGGGATACGTGTTCGATGTTGTTTTCTTCTGAAAAGGTTGTTTTTTCATATAATATTTAAAATGGAAAGCCTGAATTTAATTTTAAGAATAATAAAAGGTTGAAAAAGAAAAATTGTGAGGTCTCATTGAAAATTGTGAGGCTGGAAGGAATTAATAGATAAATATCACGGCAATTAAAAGTGGTGGGCCATGAGAAGACATGAAAATGGCTTATCTTGGTATTAGCAGGTCGTACATATAATAATCAAATAACCAATTATAATTTATAATGGGTTTAAATTGAATTGATTTAAGAAAAATTATAAATTTTGGTACATGTTAAAAAATCAATACGATTTATTAAGAATTCAATTCATCTAGATTTAACAACTTGTAATAAGTTAGATTGGTAATTCTATACATTTTAAGTGTGAAATTATATTTAGAAAACTAAAATTATAAATGTTTTTCTATTTTTAATTGTATTTAGATTATATTATATTTTTTATTTTGTATTTTAAGTTTAACAATATTTTATATTAAAATTTATTTATATTTCAATTAAAAAAATAACTTTTTTATTGAAAAAAATTGATTTTTTATTAAATAAAAAAAATTATAATTAAATGAATCAATTTTTTTAACGTAATGAATCACGTTAAATTTAAATTGATTTTATTTATTAATAAATGAATTTAAATATTTGGTGGAAAGGGTTTCAACCATCTTAATCACTTTTTTCTTTAACTTTTTCCTACACTCAATCACATTAACGACTTAACGCTGACAATAATCCCTTAATGGTGCTAAATTATGATTTTACGTTTACCGATTTAATGTAATTTATTATTAACGTAAAATATCACATATAGATTTTAGTGATAAAAACATTAAATTATTTCTCCATCTTTCTCTAAGTTTTTCATACACGAACAAAAGCTGATAACTAGATGGAAACGTATAGTTATTTAATACAATCAACATTATTTTTGTCAATTTATTTATAATTGACGTCATCCACAATTCATATCATTATATGTATAAGTGAAAAAAAGCCAATATTCACATCGAAGAGTAAAATTAAAAATTATTTATTTTTTATTATTCTTTTTACACTATTCTAATCATGAGACTAAGGGAATAGAAATTTTTAATGTTATTATCAAACGACTTGTTTACCAATATATATGTACTGTTTTTATTATTTGTTTCATAGCAGAAATAACTTAAAGAATAAGGTTATATAAGATTGCTATAATGAATTTATAGATTTTTAATTTAATATGACGTTGTAATGATAATTATGTTCGAAATTGTTAGAGATATTGTATTTAGTTTATATTTATCTCTTATCTTTAGTTAGTTTGTTTATATTTTTTATTTGTATTTTGTGTTTAACCCATATTTTTTATTATTATTATAAATAGAGGACTCTATGTGTATATTCAACATAAAGAAGTTTTTACTATATTCAAATTGGTATCAGAGTCAGGTTTTCTGATCCTTTTCTACTTTGTCTTTGTTGTCGCTAGTGGCCGCCACCCCTAAAAGTTTCCTTTTCAACCTGTGCCTTTATATTTCAATGGGCAATGGTTTCTATATCGCATCTGTCCGGTGTTGTTGTCCGCCACTGTCCGTTGCCACTCGCCACCACCTACCGGCCATCCTCCGCCGTCGGCTACCGTCGCCGGCACGGTCTCCGACCACCGTCTCTGGCACCATCTTCGGCCACCGTCTCCAGCCACCGTTTCTGACCACCGTCTCCGATGTTGTCTCCGCCACTTGTGCCACCGATGCACCAACACCTAGTCCTACCTCTATTGCTTCCGCTATCTTCTTCTCTATTCTGAAAGGTCTCCAAGGACAGTCGGTGGTTAACACTAAGGAATTTCAACACCAAATCTGTAATCGGCGCGCTGTCATTTCCGTTGTTCGTCATGAGGAGGAGTATGTTTCCAGCCACGTTTCAGTTTTCAGGTTTCAGGCTTTCAGACTCCACTAGTCAATGATGGCAGTCCTTGCAGTTTTGTCGCTTTTAGCCAGGCCCCATCAGTCAGTGATGGAAATCCTTGTAGTTTTGTCGCTTTTAGCCACTACAGGCCCCATCAGTCAGTGATGGCAGTCCAATCCAGTCCCTGGAGATTGTCATTGTCCTCCTTTGTCAAAGTCATCCTACTTGAAGTTTCATGGTGCTATTTGAAGTTTTGTAGTTGTCCACTATTGTCCATAAATTGTTGTTAGTTGTTCGTCGACATGTGATTGTGCATCTGTTTGCCGCACACTCTTGAAGACAGATCATATATTTCAAATTGAGTTTATTATTCCAAGATTTGTTCATACAATTTGTATACTCCAGCTTGAGGGGAGTGTTAGAGATATTATATTTAGTTTATATTTATCTCTTATCTTTAGTTAATTTGTTTATATTTTTTATTTGTATTTTGGGCTTAGCCTATATTTCTTCTATTATAAATAGAGGACCTTATGTGTATATTCAACTTGGTATCAGAAGTAGAAATGACTCAGTGAGAGACAAAAAAAAATACATAATTATAAATAGTATCATAAATAATGGATAAGTTGACATATTGTCTTATCTTTTACAAATACTTTTATCTATAATGTAACAAACTAAACCAATCATTTGAATACAATTTTCAATTATATTGATAGTTTTAATTAAAAAAAATAATGATTACGAAATTGGGTATAAAATATATTTGGTAAATTTAAAATAATCTTTACATTTTATTTTTATATGTTGTGACTTAGATTTATTTCACTTCTTTATTTTAATGTGTATGAAAAATATATTTTGAAATTTTATTTAAATAAAAAGAAACACAAAAGATTCTTAACTTTTTTTCTTAAAAGTGATCACAATTATGCTTATTATTCTAGAAAAACCAATTATGTTCTCTTTCTACATGCCTGAACCATACATATTAATTTATTCTCACTGAAGATTAATAATAGTATTAATAAAATATAAAAAATAAATAAAATTCCTTTTCTGTCTTTAAATATTAGAAGATTTGCATGGTAAGTTAAAATGTATATAAGTATATATCTCTTCTATCAAGATTCGAATATAATTTATTTATTTATTAAATTATAATTAATTTAAAAATGAGATTATATTACATTGAGAAAGGATATCAAACTTTACCTTGGTTAGACTTGTTTCGGTGGCTCCTCTTGTATCTTTTTCTAGACAACTATTGAATTTTCTTTCTTTGTTGGAAACATGTCCCTACACTTATCTTTTTTCTTATGGATAGTTGATGCTTGATTAAATCTTCTTGTGAACTTCAAGTCATACAAGAAATCTTTTGTATAATTTTAAGTTGTAATTATTATTATTATTATTTTCAACATAAATACTATTCTTATCACATATAATAATCTTACATCATTTAAGAGTTGAATTGCATTTTTTTTATGTCACTTACTCCTTATTTTTATCCCATTTAGTGGTGATTAAGTGATTTAGTTGTATTATTTATTTATTTATTTTTAAAAAGTATATTTTGGACCTTTTGTTAGTAGGTAGGCATTGCTTTGCATCAAGGGGTTTATTTTCCTTAAATTATCCATTTTAAGCCATGAAATGAGTGTCCATTAGGAAGCCAACCATGACGGTTAACTTAACGACCAATAGACAAGAGACAAGACAAATAAAACAATATTTTTTTTCTTTGTAAAATATCATCAGATTCGGACACTGTTATGATTTAGATATGTTTCCAACAATAATCTTCTCTAAGATAAGCTTAAGTTTTCTTCACATCAGAACCTCAGTTCAATTTCTTTGTTGAATTTATTGCGTGTTATTTCAGAATAAGTAACTAGGTGGCATGATTTGCTCGTTTTATTGTTGATAGATAATGCGTACCCTGTTATGATTCATCCAAATCAATAATCCTCTATTATTATTACCTACAAACTATACAGATATAGTTTCTTCAGACAAAATTCTGTAACAGGAGGAGAATAAGTCTGAAGAGAATCTTCAACTTTTGAAGCCAACCTTCTCAAATTTTGTATTGTCATGTTCTTTTTCGTCGTTATCAATGTCCCTCCTCCCCTTGTCACGGCTCAACCATTCCATTGGTCAATGGGCCATTTTCTGAGTCGCAATAAAAACAGTGTTCTACTATTTCACTTGCATGAACCACACCTTTTCTGAAAAACCAAAGAGAAGAGGGGAAGGACCAAGTAGGTGCCTCTATTCCTTGTGACGTATGGACCCTATTGGAATGAAAATCATATGCTAAAAAGAAGGTATCATATTATTGGTGATAAGACACAAGGGTCAGAGGAAAAGGAAGATGCGTATCGATTGGTGACATTGTGATAGAATCATTTCCTCAAACACCTTATCCTCATCTTATTGTATACAAGATAAACTTACCCAAACATATTAGTCTGAACCATTTTGCGGTTCTAGTTGTTAACCTTAAAATTGCTCATCGTTTGTGCATAGTGATACAAATCCAAAATTTTCAACTTGTGTAAACCAGAACAATGCAACTCTAAACAATGTTATGTATAACTATTGCATGTCATGATACTGCAAAATATCAAGGAAAATGTCCGCAAGCATATTATTTAAAATGAAGGCCATTAACGTTTAAATAAATCTTACTAACTCTTACGTTATTTTTATTATTGGACATGATTTTGAAGAGTTTATTTGTGTCACATACATCATTCTAAGTATATATTAAGTACAAAATACGAGTACTGTGTTCGTGTAAATTATGTTAAGAATAAGACGTCCACAACTTAAGGAAGTTTCACATAAAATTTCCACAATAGTTAAAATATATATTGCTAACAACTTTTTTAAGTTTTTTACAATTTAAAAACACCACTCGTGAACTACTATTAGTAATAGTATATTCGGGTCTGAAACATATAATATATATATATATATATATATACTTTTTTGTAATCAAGACTTTTAAAAAAAGAAGTAATTTTTGTAATGTATTTTTGTACAAGTTTTTTTTTTTTTAATTTACAAAGGTTGATTTTCATTTTCTTTTCTTAATTTTATCTTTTAGAAGTGTTTGGTAATACTCCAAAAATTCATATTGACCGAAAGATTTTGCTGTCAAACTATTAATTGCATTAGACATTGCTGACAGGAAATTATGACTAAAAGGAAAAAATTATGACGAAATTATTTATGCTAATTCTATTGTTATAAAAGATAAAATAAGACACATATTACTATGGTTTGTTTGAATTTATTTTTAAAAAAATATGTAAAATTGATTAATCACAAGTGACCACACCATTGTAAAAAAAATTTCAAAAAAAAGTTGTTAAAAATTATTTTTTCAATTCTATTATACAAGCCTATACTTTTTGCAATATTAATACTAATCTCACTTTTGACAAAAATTAATTTAAAAAAGCAGATAATTTTGAATTAAACTTACCCAAATTCATAATATTTTTTCACGAGCTTGATATTAAAATATAGAATTTTGATGACTATAAATTAGTAGTGTAAAAAATTACACTGAGAATCAGTAAAAAAATATAATTTTTAAAATGATGATTGTAAAACTCAATAAAATCAGATACATGACTTCTTATTAGATGATAATAAAAAATTGTTTTGCACTCTAAGTGCATATATATTATTTTCTCTTAAAAAAACTAAAAACTTAAATAAACTGCTAAAATTCTAATTACGTGACGCTAATTTTAAATTCATAGAGACTAATTTCCCCCTCAACCCATCGTTACCCCCAAATATCATTAAATTTACAGTTAAAAATATCTTCAATTGTTAAATGGTACGAGAGATTGTTTAGATTAGAAGAGATCGGATATGATTTTCTCCTTTTCTTTTAGTCGGAATAATAAAATAAAATCTATTTAATCCTTTATTTTATTAAAGTACGGTTTCCAATCTATATTATTAAATTAATTTTGATAGTGATAGTCATATGATGAAATTTAAGGTGGATTATACGGGTCATTTCGACAGTTTTGATTCCATCTGTCATTTACGAGTAAAACTGGGACGAATGAGCAAAAAGTCTTGACTCGATAATTTCTTTTAACATAATTTTATTATTTTTTAATTAATTAATTAACATCTTTAATTGGTTAAATTAAAAAGAATATTATCTATATGTTAAATTATTTTATTATAGATAATAATTAAAACTTAATTTGTAAATGTTTGATAATACAAAAAAGTATTTTTAAAATTATTTTTATTTTAACTTTTAATTATAAAACGAGTCAGTGAATTATGTACAATGGGAAGTTCATTCTTTTGCCATTTTCCTTTTGCGTGGCCGTAAAGATGAGATTTGAAGTAAAAAATAAGCTTAGAAGTGAATTACATCAATTTCCTTCTAATTTTGTATGATGATATTGCTCGGATGATAGAAACAAAACCCGCTTGAGTTCTTTACCCTGATTAAAACTTTTTAGACTTTTTTATATACATGTAAAATAGTTCTGTTTCTTTCATGTAAAATCATTCACAATAACGATGCCAAATCATTTAAAAAGTGAAAATGTCACGTGCGTATTATAGTAATTATATAACATCTACCAACTCATTTTTATTTATCCAAATCATTTACCTAAATTGAGAAACTTTTCACTCATTTCAACTCTTTTTCATCAAATTCAAACAATCTCATTTTCCCTTTATTTCTCTTTCTTTCATTTTCCCACTCCCTTATTTTTCATCCTCTCGTTCAAACAAATGGTCATTAAAATCACTGCTCAAAGGAGAGAAAATATACGAATTAAATTTAAATTTGACTTCATTTCATTTGTGAAAAAAATGAAGTTGTGTCAATGGAAAGGGGACAATGACTGTGTATGGTTACTTTCTCGGTAGGTATTGGGAACAACTCCTCAACAAGTTAAAACCATATATATCATATGATCTGAAATGAGAAGAGGGAGTATTATTAAGCATCTTACATAGAGTTACTAAGATACGCGAGGCAAGAAACTCCAAAAATGGCCAGAAAATAACGGGGAGCAGCATGGCCTTATATGGTAAAAAATACATTCTACGGACATGGCTTGATGATAGAGGCAGCAATACGTTGATTTTGAAAATTTATCGTTGATTGTGTACTGCGAACTTACTTCTTGGAGGGACGGTACTACTAGAAACAAACATGGGGAGGAATTAGCTTTCCTGGATTCATGATATTGTTGGGATCCAGGACTGATTTTATTTTTTTCATTGTCCTCAGTGCTTCCACTCCTAGTTCTTCTTCAAGATACTGCATAAAGTACACTTTTAGAGCCAAACTTATAATTATAAAATTGATCGAATACTGCATTTGAAAATAAAATACTTTCTTAAAGAACCATATACCATCAAAACATGATCGTCTGCCAACAATCTTTCTATGTAAATTATGATTATTAATAAAAACCACTGCGTAAAACATGCTCGGGTTATTTCTTGTTTATCTTAATATAAAAGAAGGCATTCTGCAGCCGAGCGGAGCAGGCAGATTACTGTCAAAGATTGTTTTCTAAAGCTAATAGCCTAAACACACCATATTGTTTTTAAGATTTATTAGAATCACTAGTGCAGTACCTTCATTTTTCCAGTGCCAACTCCGTGTTCACCAGTACAAGTTCCTGTTTGGAATAACCATATGCGAATTTCAAAATTACAACGGCTTTACTGACTTTATGATTTTTAGAAGAAAAACACAGAATATTAAAAAGCACCTGAAATACCAGACTAACAGGCAACAGCAAGAGTCAACAAGTTAATGATAATACCTTCCAATGACAAGGCAGCATGAACCATAAATTGGTTGAGTCTCTCTGCCTCCCGTCGATGTTCTTCTTGGCTAGGATCAAATAGAATAACCGTGTGGAAATTACCATCTCCGGCATGAGCGATTACTGTGCTGGCAAGGGATACAATACATACACGCATTGATCATTAGTGTGTTTGATCATCCACAATCATCAGGTAACATAAATTATGACCAATAGAATTTAAGTCCAGTATCCAGAATCAAATAACCCTGATCATGACCAGACTTACCAAACTAGTGGTGAAGCATCCAGCTCCTTTTTAGACCTTGAAATTAAATCACCAAGGTGAGATAAAGGAACACATACATCCTGCGGGAGTTAAATTACCACCCCCCAAACAAGAAAAAAAAAGGTCCTCAGAAAAACATAAATGCAATTGGAAATCTAGAACAGTTGGAACTCTTCTCATTCAAAAAACTTGGAAAATCCGAATATATTCAAATGCAAGTTTAAAAAAAGCTTCGCTTCATGCTTCTCTTTCAGGTCTTCACACAAGCATTTTATTCATCAGACCTTGGGACTAACATGATGATTAGATTACAAAGAGGCAAGGCAGCTCAGCTAAATCTTATAAAAAATCATTTTAAGAAAGAAAAAAAATTCCTGTCATTCTATTTCCCCGTCAACAATAAGCAGGTGCACTTAGATCCACATTGTCTAGGTTTGATATGTATATCTTTACTAGAAATCAGATCAAAGTATATATTTTTTTATAGTATGAAACTCTTTAGTTAGTTTCCTATCAACTAGCATATAATAAAACAGTGTAAAAAATAAATTAAAATGTATAATATTTCATTACTAACTCACTGAAATCATTGCCTCCAGATTAGGTTCCATTGCAAAGCAAGCCCAGAGTGCCTCTTTCCTTACCTGCAACAGAACAGAGGATATTGACCTAGATGTACAAGTAAATAGTAATACTGACTAATTGATAGTGAGGTCAGCCTCAGTGAACAAGACAGTATAAAGAGAGTAACTTCAAAAGACGCGATACAAAAAATAAGTTTGCTAGCTGTGGATGGATTTGCACAAACATTGGGTTTCAGGGGACGGAGGTGGAGGAAGCTAAGCATAATAAAGGAATAAACTACTACCTTCCAAAGTTCTTTTTTTGCTTCAGGTTCTTCTGCAAATACAAAATCTGAGCCATTGTGCTCAGAAACAATTTTCCGAACAATTTGTGTTTGCTCGCGTGCATATGCCTCTGAAGAATATATATATATACACACACATACTAAGTTAGGTATTACATTTATGAAAGTGTAGAGCATCCAATTTAAAGGACACTACATTATTGTTGACGTGAATAATGTAATTAGCTTATTCCATAGACAACTTTCGACCTTTTTCTGTTTCATACTGTCATAACTATTAAATTTATCATGCTACAAGATTTGTTTTGCCCTTGATATTTTACACTAAGCCAATTATGGTGGAAGAACCCAAGGCCATATGAAACTCATATTGGAATCCCATACTTCCTAGGTGGGAGTAAAATCTCATACCTTGCAATTGGATCCTAACATTATCAAATCTTCCAAGAAAATTCTGAACTTTCTCATACATTTGAAGAATGTGATTTGAAATGCTATGAATTTTCATCTATGATATTTTAATATATTCAGAAAATATATTCTATGCTAAACAACAATTTGAAGTTACACCAATAAGAAGAATTTGAAAGGACTAACCTGTTCCTATAAATTCAAACATTAAGGTTGGACTTTCAGGCAAATTTTTCCCATTAGCAATGTTGATAGCTTTCACTTGAACTTCATCCAATAGCTCTACCCTTGACACCTAACCCCCATAAACAGAAACTTGTAATTGGACAGACAGAAATATTGATATTCAAATTCAGAATCCTACCTGTACACCAGACCTCATTGTGGCAATAGCAACATCTGCTGCATCCTTCACAGAAGGAAAATTGCACATTGCAACCTGTGCATTTTGATCAGTCAAATAACCCATATGATTCTAAACAGATACACATAGCAACAAATACAAATGTATTCTGGCAGAATAAAACATATATAAGTTATCTGCATAAATATCCCCTCATGCACCATCTAAATAAAAAGTCACCACCAGCGAAAATAAAGAACCATGGTTCAAAAGCATTTTTCACCCTATGGTGTCATATGACAAGATTGTTCAAATATACTGTCTTCGTGTTTTTATATCTATAATCGCCAATTCCAAAAGTTTATGAAATACAATAGGCCAGTACCAACAGATAATAAGTGAAAAAATGGAAAGAGTGAACGTGTACTCTACCAAGAGCTTGGACTGGCCATGTATGAAAATTGCAGAAGGAAGAAAGACAAGGCAGTAGAAAAGGTAAAGCAATTTTCAGAGGAACCTATAGTGGGGGTAGGGGGGAGAGACGTCTAAATGTTGGATGTTGCACTACTTTATAATGAGCTGCTGTTTGTAAATTAAAACATTCCAGGATAGAAACTAGAAACACAACATTACTAATTTAGAATTTAGAACACAAATCTTGCATTGACACATGTCAAGGATCAAAACCAACATTAAAAAGAGAATGCAATATACAATTTAGTATGTTCATCACAATACTAAAGTTCAATGGACCATAGGAAATTTGAGAAAAGGATTAAGTTAATCAATGTACCACTGAATGCTGAGGAATTTTCTGAAGCCGCAGGGTTACTTCTGTTATAAGACCAAGTGTTCCTTCACTTCCAATCATCAAGCGGGTCAAGTCATACCTATAATATATAGTTTGAACAAAAAATTCAGTAGCTTAGCTTGTTATTACATCAGTTCCAAGAGGGATTCTTTGAAGAATTTTGCAATGTAATGCAAGGGAGTTGTGTTGCTTGCAACCATGAGAAAAAGGATATGTTTGCAGATTTTAGGATCTCACAACGCCTGATGATATGATCAATGTAATCATTATAAGGCTTGGATATTCTTCATCTTACAAGCTATTTCTGAGATTAAGTTAAACCTTAAACCCAAATTATAAAAGTTGAAGCAGTAATAAAGTTTGGACAAATGATGGTATAAGTGAATATTTTTCAATGCAGTTTATATCCAGGTTTGACATTTAACTCTGCAGATTTTCTGATTCCTAGTGAACAAATACCAAGCATATTCAAGATGAAGTGTGTTGGCGAATTGTTTTGCTAATGACATTGTTTGGAGGATGGGTGCTAGAGTTGGAGTTGCAAGGAATTGTTTTGGAGACCGAGCATTTCAATTGAGAACTGTTGGAAGTGCACATCGACTAGAGATAAGGTCAATTTATAATATATAAGTGAGGTGCAAACCTCACCTTACAAGCTGGTCTTGTGAGGTTAAGTTAGGCATTAAAACCCACTCTCTAATATGGTATCAGAGCCATGATTAAAAGCCTATCCTAGCGAGTTCTGAGTGGGCATTTCTGTTTCTATTCCACCGATTGTCAGGCCGCTATTGGACTACCCAATTTCTACTATCACGCACGAGATGTCTATACCTCAGCGTGAAGGAGGTGTGTTGGAAGTGCCACATCGACTAGAGATAAGGTCAATTTATAATATATAAGTGAGGTGCAAACCAGGTGCAAACCTCACCTTACAAGCCGGTTTTGTAGGGTTGAGTTAGGCTTTAAACCCACTTTCTAATAAGAACATCAGACAAAATTTATTGATTGTGTCATCAAATACTAGAAAAGTCATCATAATCGACAGAGGGACTGTTAAGGATGTTAAATATCATATCCAAGAAGGATAAATGATGTAGAGAAGTGTCTTGGTCAATTTATTGTATTGTTGATAGAGTTTGCGAAATATTGTCTTCCTAGTTCAATCATACTACCCAACCTCTTGGAAAGCACACCAAAGAGGAAAAATTATAAGTGAAATGAATTAATAGCTAAGGGAACAAAATAAAACAAACCCCGCAGCACTCTTCCTGGCACGTGATGCAGTCTTCACAATGTCTCCATTGGCAAGAACCACCTGGAATACACATAGTACAATAAATACAGCATCACATCAATACATTGAGACCAAAAATTGGGATTAACAAACCTTGAGACTGATGACATTATCACGCATAGTTCCATACCTACAAATTTTTAAGGGGAACCATTAACCTCAGTAAGATGGAACATTTTTATAGCTTTTTTAATGGTTTTCATAAGATCAGGAAATGTTGAATTATGACGGAATTGCATCAGCATTAAGCTTAGTTATCTTAAGCAACAAGCCTCAAGTAAAAGACCTTCAAACCAAATATTTGACCTTATAAGCAGACGAGTGGCAACAACCAAGATTAAACATTTAAACCAGAATGTACTAGTGTGTGCCAATGACATGATAATATACATCAGAGTGACTACCTAACAGCTAATGAACCAGAGCAACGTGTAGCACACATGCCTCCAATGCTAGCACCAGGACCTGCTTGTAAAAAATAAAAATTTAACTTAAAATATTAAGCCTCTTTGTCCTTTAACTATCAGAGAACCAACTGACCTGGATCAAGTGGAAAAAATAGTCCATAAGGTTCCAAATACTCATTGAGCTCCATCCATCCAATGCCAGGCTCAACAACAACATCCATGTCATCAACATGTAATGCTTTCACAGTCTAGATTATACCACTCAGTGTAAGTATAACAGCTAAAGTGAAGTTCACTTATTTGCATCCCATTCAGTACCTATATGCACACATGATTATATTCTGTATTCTCCATGTGTAAATACATGATTAAGCGTACTGTCTACATAAGGTGCAAGCACAATAAACAATCTAATGACAATACAATAATCAGCAAAAAAATATACAGTTGCTGACTCTAACAGAAACTTCTGTACTCCAAATTCAATTAAATATAGCAAGAAATAGATGCAACATTATGGCTTTAGAGTTTTGTGATGATGATACGAAAAGTATTTTCATAATTTGTAATAACAATTAAACAATAATGCATTGATTAATGTGTTCATAGAAAAGCATCTAGCATTCTACAATGGTAATGCTCAATGCATATTACAGTTCAGCACAACATTAAAACCATGTATTCCATGGGTTGACAAATATAATTCCTAAATTTTACAGAAAGGGAAGCATAAAAAGTAACATTTGAAAATAAGTAACAATACAGATTGTCTTGAACCCAAAATCCCAAAAGTTTTAAGCTATTAGGTGAGTGCACATAAATGGTTTTACATAGCATCTCTGACAAAAATTATGATATGGCAAGAAGATATTTAGGCCACAAAGAAAAAGCATATAACCTCTATGAGCTCTCAACTCTACCCTAAAGGCAACAAAATTAATAATACATCTGAGATCAATTCAATACAAACCTTAACTTTTATTTCAGAGGGGAAAAATACATCTTAAAACTAATTACAAGTGTGTAAAATGCTTCCTGTTTTGCAGACTGAAGACAACTCCAGAGGCAGGTACAATAAAAAAACTCATACTCTGTGTATTTTACCTTAAGGACAATGGTCGGGTAAGTGCATCAAAAAGAACATGCTTAATTCCAACAAAGGACGTCTTATTTGTTCATAGGAGGAGTAGACCTTTTCATGAAGGATGAGAATGAAATAGAAAAGGAAGAAAAAGACTTCTTACAGAAACACAATGAGAAAACAAAGGGGGAACGTAAAAATGGAAAACTAGGGATTTAACACCCATTCCAAGCCAATAAAGGTGCCTTCAACTTTCTACAAGTCTATTATGCCTGATTTAATCTCAAACATATCAAAAACAAGTTGTCTTCAGCAACTCTAAAGCAGACATGGGACCAAATTGGCCTTACAAGAGTTTTGCCATAGTCTATTAGAATCAAATATATACTTCATAATTCATAATCTTCATATACTACTGACAATATTATGCAGATATTATACTATCATAATTGAACATGCACATACTTTCATTAATGACATGTCAATGCAAACGCCTCCATGAGGGGATAAGGTGTGACCCTCGATTGATGTAGCTCCGCCATATGGTACAATAGGAACCTGTTACCAAAAGCTATTTTAAATAAAACATAGAAAAAGAAAAAAAGAAACTAAATTACAACTATCAGTTTCTCAACATCACAATCATTATTTTTATTAACTTTATTGATCAAAAGGCACTGTACTAACATGCCATATAACTGCTCGGTTTAAAATTAAAATTGTTAGGTAGTGGTCATGACATGGATTTGTGGTCTTTATAATGAAAGTTCAAATAACATGTTTAACTTAGCAATAAAAGAACTCAAGAATACTAGAAAAAACAAATGGCATGGTTTAAACCATTTGCAGATGCTTTAATACAAGTAATGATAAATGTAGTAGAAAAACATTGTGCAATCAAAGGAACCATCTTGATGAATTAGTTGGATGGCTAAAAACAAAGAATTATACTTTGGATTGTGATCATTGGCCGAAACAGTTCTTATGAGACCCATTATGCCTTAGAAAAATTGCTGGGCTATCACATTAGACATGGTTGCAACAAAGATAGAGAAGATAAACTCATGATTGAATGAGGTGAATGAAAAACATATGTATTTGATGAAGGATGATATAGTCTTGTTTGAGGACTACACCTAAAAAAGTAGACTGGACCAAATTCATTATGATAAAAACAGAAATAAATTCCAAATGTGAAATAATTCAAGTATGAAGGGACAGGAGAAATAAAGGTTTCTTTTTAAGGGAGAAAAATAAACACAGAAATTGTGATGAAAAAGCAAGATCAAGTGATATTTGGTTTGATCCAAATGCCTTTATAATAAAATGTTAAGGCAAAGAAATCACCTAGAACATGCTAAACAACATTTGTTGAGTTAGAACAACTCGAACCTTATGAATGTTACATAAGTTGACAACCTTAGATACCTCTTCTTCAGATCTGCAAATAAGAGTACAGTGCAAGAAAATAAATACACGTGGATGCTTTAACTTCTACCACAAGAATGTATCCACAATATTTTAAAAACCTCTCCTACTCTCCATTGTTCATCCATGGCCAAGTATTAACTATTTAGAAATATAAGAAGTCTTTTTGATATATTGTAATTGTATGTAAGAAATGATAGACAGGTTAGATAAAAAAATTGAAATCAACACATATCAGAAAGTCATTACATCTCACATAAGCATTTGCACATAACAAATGTCCTGGAATCTCTAAATAAAATGGCATATTAGACATAAAGCCCTAAATGCTTGTAAACAAAAATATATAGTTCTGCAAGGGTTCGGGGACCTGATGGAAATGATCCAATTTACCAATCTTCAAAAATCCAGATTGACCAATGTTGTGCACAAAACTATTTTAGTAAAGAAATTAACCACGTTATTCCAGAACTGTCTGTTTTCAAACAGAATTCAGTTCAAATGTAGAAAGAAAAAAAACTTGTTTTAAGGTAGAAATACACCACGAACAAAAAATTATAGCATCATGGCTGCATCAGCATATGATATATCAAAATGATATTCAGAACAAAGGCATCTAACAAAATATCACCGGGTCCAATTGCTCTGATGATCACCATAACCTACTATATTATAATTGTCACAATATTACAACTCCACTTGAGAAATACAACAGATTATCAGCATAGCTTAGCAGAAAGTATTTTCAATAGTTTTATTTTGATAATCGTAATGGAAAGAAAGAAGAACATAATTTAAGTCTCTTCAAAACTATGATATTTGGGAAAACACTGCAATAGAAACTTCAAAGGTCTTTATCAATGCAAGTAACAAATTGTGATATAGTTAAAATTTAATAGGACAATGCAATCACTGCAACATTGCAAAAGCAATGATCAGATGAACGAGGAAGCAAACAGAAATTTCAGCCAGAGCTTCAATTCGGAGTACGTCTCACCTCGGATAAACAATCACATCTGGGATATTAACAGCCTTGTGAAAGCTGTTTTGTGGTTTTCCATGGATATACCTTTCGTCATAATCAACTGATATGTTATCCTGTAGGAATGAAACATTATAACAATGCAGGTTGACAATCACAAGGTAGAAGTTCCAAAACAATTGCTCATTTAGTTTGACTTCATTCGAAACAGACTAAAAGTATTCGTGAATGCTAACTAACAACCAACCAATGAAAAAGTAAAACCAGCCTGCCTTCCAAAACACATACCAAGTTTCACAAATTAGAATATAAGTTGTAACTAAACAACCAGACAAGAAACAGCAAGAACTAAAAGAAATTTTCATATATAATTGATCATCAAATTAGAACCGACCGAATGATTTGAAAGCCTGTCTTTCCTATGTGCACATTTACAGAATATTAAGATAAGGGAACATATGCTGTACCTGACAGATGATTTTCAACTCCTCGAGAAGCTCCCGCGGAAATGCCTTCTGTGATCCCTTAACAACGTATTGCGTGCTAGCTTTGCCCCCGATATTCACACCTCTAACATCCATTACAAAACACGGCATATCCGTTATCAAACAATTACTTGATTAATCGAGACTACTCACAAGTAACTACTCTTTAAACCATTACAAAAATATAGCAGTTCTCGTATTCACACTGAAGTATCAGAATCAGTTCATGCATGCTTAGAAGTTCCTAGTAGCATTTGGGAAAAAAAAAACTACGGCCGTAACTCTCCAATCTCTAAAAATAAGATGAGAGTAAGCACACATAATATCATATGACTAAATCGTATTAAGTTTTCACAGCACAGGTGTCGTCTGAATTCATAATCGACGAACGAGTAATAATCAATGAATTCAAATTGAGGCATAAAAAATTGGGAAAAGAGAACCTGTCGGAGTCGCAGAAGGAAGGACTGAAGTGTGGATGAAGAGCGAGTGATCCAGCGGAAAGAGCGAGAGCGAAAGGAAGCAGAGAAGTTGAGCGTGCGTTCCTGGCAGAGTGATTGTTGAAGACGGTGGGTGCGTATTTATTGTGGAGGGTGCGGTAGCGATGGAAGAGCTTGGAAGAAGAATATCGTAAGCGAAAAAACCATGACGAGAAATTTGACATGCTGATGAATGGTGGCAACTGATAAGGGTGGTTCTACCTTTTCTCCCCTACTTTTTAGCTATTTGTTTTATCTGGGCTCCCTGTTAACTTAATTTTAAAAAGAGTAGTAATACAATGACACGCCTACATGTCACTTACACTCATATGACACGGGCCACGTCATTTTTGTTTTAAAATAATTGTTTACTGACCGAGGGTAAAAATGGGAGAAAGGTAAATTTGTGTTTCCTTCTTCTTTCGGTGGTGAATGAAAAATACCATCTAGGTTTACTTTCTCTTACTTTTTTCTCTCGTTGTCCCTCCTTCTTCATTGCTTCTCATTTGTGTTTTTGAGGTGGTTGAATCAGTGACTGTGAAGGATTTTTGTGGGTTTGAAGGTGGTTTAGCATCATTCTGCCGCTCCCATTCGGTGGTTGTGGAGGTTTCGGGTGGCTGTGAAGTTGAGGATTGTGGAGGTCTCCGGTTGGCGTTTCGATTTGTGTCGCTTCTGTGGTGTGCGACTTTGAGGTAGGGTTTTTTTCAATTTTTTTCTGATATTTTACCCTTTTGAGCACTTGGGGTCATGGACCCATTTATTTGTCGCTATGTGTAGACAACATGTATGTGTTATTTTAGCGGGGTCGATTGAGACCTAAAACGGGGTCCATTTGTTTCTTTGTTGGGGAGGTTGAGAAAGGCAGTGATAATTTTTCATCTAAGAATTTTATTGACCGTGGTGGGTTTCGGTTGTGATTGAGCTTCGGCAGTGATAATTTTTCATCTATGAAGTGGTTAACATTAATATGGCGATTTACTTGGATGGAGTGATTTTGTTGACCTTAATTATTTTTGGTTCTAGCCTTATACAAAAACGTGTTTTAATAAATGTACTCTGGAATCAAATGATTGATACCTTGTTTCAGGGAATTAAAAAGAAAAAAAAATACTGATGTTGTGTTTTTATAAAAGTCAAAGTGTGTTCTTTTATAAAACAAATTGTACACTAAAATGCTGCTACTTTGTAGTATATTTTGAGTTATTTATTTTCATCGAAATAATGTTGTTTACGATGTTTTGGGGTGATTAAAATGTGATAAAACCTTGTTGTCCCATGCTGTTAAAAATGCACTAAAATTCTTGCTGTATTGTGCTTTTTTGGTGGCTGTTATTGCAGCAAAAACTATACTGTTTTAACATAAAAATGCTGCAGAAATTGTTGTTGTATATTGTTTTTAGCTTACTGTTTGCTGCCAAAAGCTTTGCTGTTTGCTGCCACAAGCCTTGTTGTTTGTTGCCAAAAAACTCTCGTAATTTGCTGTTATAATACATATATAAAAGCTTTGCTATATTGCTGTAAATTCTGCAGAAAAATCTTTGATGTTCTGGTTAAAAAGCAACATAAAATATTTGTTGTTGGTTGTTATAAAATTGGTATAAAACCTTGCTATTTTTCTGAAAAAAAAAATACTTCCTGAAATGATTTTGATGGACCACGATTGATGTTAGAATGGTAAATTGATGGTAGAATATATATAGTGAATGAACCTGTAAGTATGTTGTCATTGTTTCAATTTAATATTTATTAGGTAGATTGTTGTATTGAATGTACTAAGATATGGTTTGATTTATACTTGCAGGAACAATTACAAGTTCTGCGACAACAAATGGTTTGTCAATGGGTATTACACAAAGATAATGTTCATCGCAGTAGGATATTGCAGAAATGTGGGATGCTTTAGGCATTAAGTCATGAAGTAGGACAACATCACCAAGTTGAATACATTGAAGTAGGGGAACAATTAATGTACATATTGAACAGAATGTCCACAAAATATGATTGATTAGGATACAATTAATGTTAATGGTTTTTAAGTTGTTTAGTTTAAGTAATGAAGAATATGTTGTACTATTTAATGTTGATGAATTTTATGATTGATTATAAAATATTTTTTGGATGAAAATTTAAGTTTGTTTATTCATAACAGTTTGGTTGTCAATCATATTGATAAAATCTGTCCTAAGAAATGCGATCATTGATATTGAATTAAACTACTTTTATTGTTGTACAAAACCTCTTTCAGAAATAACCACATAGGACTTAGTATAGAACCACTTACTGCATCTAAGAAATGAATGATTGATATTCAATTAAACCACTTCTATTTTTCTACAAAACCTCTTTCATATATAACCACATAGGACTTAGTAGATAACCACTTACTGTACTAAAGAAATGTGATTATTCATATTGAATTAAACAACTTTTATTGTTGTTCAGAACCTCTTTGACAAATAACCACATAGAACTTAGTACATAACCACTTACTGCACCTAAGAAATGAATGATTGATATTCAATTAAACCACTTCTATTCTTCTTCAGAATCTCTTTAAAAAATAACCATATACAACTTAGTACATAACCACTTACTGCACCTACAAAATGAGACTATTCATATTGAATTAAACAACTTTTATTGTTGTTCAAAACTTCTTTCATAAATTACCACATAGAACTTAGTAAATAACCACTTACGATATTCAATTAAACCACTTATATTCTTCTACAAAACCTCTTTCATAAATAACCACATAAAACTTAGTAGATAATCACTTACTGCATTTAAGAAATGTGATTATTCATATTGAATTAAACAATTTTTATTTTTGTTCAGAACCTCTTTCACAAATAACTACATAGAACTTTGGACATAACCACTTACTGCAATTAAGAA
Source organism: Vigna reflexopilosa (assembly GCA_027742785.1). Lineage (NCBI taxonomy): Eukaryota > Viridiplantae > Streptophyta > Magnoliopsida > Fabales > Fabaceae > Vigna > Vigna reflexopilosa. Next base: position 5,440,701 of record CM050914.1, on the reverse strand, counting down.
ATGAATGATTGATTTTCAATTAAACCACTTCTATTCGTGTACAAAACCTCTTTCATAAATAAGCACATACAACTTAGTAGATAACCACTTACTGTACCTAAGAAATGTGATGATGATATTGAATTAAACCAGGTTTTTTGTTGTACAGAACCTCTGTCAAAAATAACCATACAGAACTTAGTAGATGACCACTTACTGTACCTAAAAAATGTGATCATTGATATTGAATTAAACTACTTTTATTGTTGTACATAACCTCTTTCAGAAATAACCATAGAGGACTTAGTAGATAACCACTTATTGCACTAAGAAATGTCATGATTTATATTGAATTAAACCATTTCTATTGGTGTACAAAACTTCTTTCATAAATAACCACATAAAACGTAGTAGATAACCACTTACTGTACCTAAGAAATGTGATGATGATATTGAATTAAACCACTTTTCTTATTGTACAAAACCTCTTTCGTAAATAACCACATAGGACCTAGTAGATAACCACTTACTACGCCCAAGATATTGATCTTGAATTAAACCACTTTTATTGACAATGTATTTGGATAACAAATTTTACACTTATGATTAAGTTCCTCAAATCTATGTTTTGAAGGATTTTTTAGTCATGTCATTTGAAACATGTGGTGAAAATAAATGTCATATTTCCAGATTCTACATAATACCACTCTATTTAGCCACATCACGTCATGCACATTAAGTGCTTACTGAACTTTTTATATCAAAGCCATTAAAATCAGGTTAATCAATTTATTCTTGTACGAAATGTCTGTCACAACTAACCACAAATTTTGAATGAAATAACCACTTACTGTAAGAAAAAATCAAATGTTTAACTACATTGACTTAAAAACTTTTTTAGTTATTGTTTATCTGTAATGAAGCACATGGTTAATTGAATTTCCATTATGGACAAAAAGAAGATAAAAAAAATGTATTCCCAAATCAAATTCATTGAACCTCGAAAATGAAAAACTGAATAACAATTACAAATGAATCATATATTCAACCTTCCTTCATAAAAAAATACAACAGTTAACATCATTCAAATTTACAATTTACAATTTTCAATGTACTTTCAAAATTCTTCTCAGAATTGGACTTCTCAACATCATCACCTTCCATCTCTATTTTTCATTCTTAGAATTTGAAACTAGTTCAAAATTCTTCTCAGAATTGGACTTCTCAACATCATCACCTTCCATCTCTATTTTTCATTCTTAGAATTTGAAACCAGAACAGATGAAACTACTAGCTCATAATCTTTCTGTGAATTACTGGTCCCAAAATCATCAACTACCATGTCATAATCTTTATTTGAATGCGAGTTCCCAACATGAGCAGCCCCTTGCCTCTTCTGTACAACAAACATTTGTAGCTTCTCAACCACTTTCTCAAGCTTGGCAATGGACGCCTCTTGGTCAACAATGATAGCAAGCAAAACTTCATTTTCTGCAACAATATCAGCCATAACAGATTTAAATGGAAGACATATATAGATACATCTCTCACAACAAAAACACATTCAAAAACCACATATAATAATTACATCTTCCATCTATTTAATTTCATCTGGCACTCATATACCTAAAACACATCCAACTTACAGGAACAAACTCATACTTGTCTTTCAAAGTGTAGGTATCATCTAAATTACTTTCCACTTTTATGATCTTTTATTCCCTTTCAAATAATTTCATATGCAAAAGGGAATTTGACATGGGTACACTGACAAAATGGTTCAAACAAGGTAAGACTTTTACTTATATACATGGAACAAAAAAGGACTAAGATTGACATTTTCTAATTCAACAACTTTAACATATGAAACTTCTCAATTATGTATGTTAGTGCAAATACATTAGTGTATTAACCAGATTAACTTGTTTAGTTCCCATCAATATCAAATTGAGAATATTAGGTAGGCCAACATGTGCTTCATCTTCTTCCTCGGTAAATGTCGCTACCTGGTTCATCAATTTCTTTTCCTTCCTCGCTGTATCAATTTTTTTTTTCATTTCCACGAACTCTGCCACCAAAACGATGAATCTGAAGTTTTTCATTCTTTTTGGTCTTTCACATACAAAAAATCAAAAACAAAGAGTTGATCAGCAAATAAGGGTGATATGGCACCGAAAGGCATGATCATAGAAAAATAAAATATATATACTGAGTGGCAGAACCATTAAGATTAAATCAACCTTAGTGACCTACGTGAAACCATAATTCTTCAGGATATAAAATTCATGTCATGTAATAAATGAATGTAGGGCCATATGCAATAATTCTACACAGCTTCAAAACATATACAAGAGATTTTAATCTCATTCGATCGTCTAAGGGAACGAAACCAAGAGTTGTAATAGCCACACACAATATCCTGACAATCAAGCTCTCTTCTTTCCAAACGCAGATTTATAAGGTATTTGAAAGTCATATTATGCGGTCATTCATCCTACTAGTTGATCCATCTCACAGTTAAAATATACATTTCAACCAAACTCTTAAGCAGAGCATACACGCAAGCTAAGAAACTATGTTATCTTATATTAACTATATCATCATAACACATTTCACATATCAGCAATTTCAAGTATTCTTATATGGAACCTAACCAAACAAACATCCCAAATTACACAATCAACCACACTTTTCAAATTAGACAGACATAGCCACCCAAAACCTTATTCTCTCAGTGCCTTTCACTCACCACTGATCTCGCTCGTCACGGATTGAGCATTTACTGTTCTCCTTACCGCAACTCTCCCTCTCACGACCTTGCCCCCTTTAGTCTAGGGTTTACGAAAATGAAGCAAAAAAATGGAAAGATACACAAATGATGAGAAAAGAAGAAACGAAGAAGAAGCATACTCTCTCCGATTAAGTGGTCTTCGTGTGTTCTCTATCAGAACCAACCCTAGCACAACACGAGCGGTTGTTCTTCGAGTTCTCTATCAGCCCCAACCTTGACACAACACGAACAGTCCCCAACCCTAGCATAGCACGAACAGTCCTCAACCCTAGCACAGCACAAACACTTCCTCTTCGGTCTTCTCGCGTTCTCTATCAGCCCCACAGCACGAACACTTCCTCTTCGAAAATGAAATGCTCCAAAAGTGAAACTACGACAGCAAATTTAAATCCAAAAGTAAAATCAAGGACAGTAAAGTGAAATGAGAGAGAAAGACTTTACCAAAGAAAAGCGTTTCATTTAGCAAGTAAAAGACAAATTCACCCTTCATCACATTCACAAAATGTGGGCCCAACACCGTGTCAAATGAGTGACAAAATCTTTTACCGTGTCAAAGTATAATAATTCTTTTAAAAACTGAACCAAAACTCATAAACGTAGTTTTTCAAGTTATAGATAACGTTAATTTATTATCCAACGTCAGAACTCTAATAAAAAAAATACCCTAAAAATTTAAAGAAATTTAAAAAATCATTTCACATAAACTCATTTTCATTAATTCAAATTTAAATTTTAAATTATGACAAGTTAATGAGAGAAATTAATATATTTCTAATTCATAAAATTATAAGCCTTCCAAAAAAACGTAATTACTAATCTTAAAAAAAATCAATGTTAAAATAACTAACGTGTTCAATATTAATGTTATTTTAGAATGAATTAATTAATGACAGGTGATAATTCATGCCCTGTCTTCTGTTTATTTCATAAACAACCATATTTAGACAAATGGAACGGAACATCGTTTACCTTAAAACTAACCTTTGTAGATTACGAAAGATAATTATGTTATTTGGAAGATTAATCTTTGCAAATATTTTTAAGAAATAAAAAAAATACACGAATTTGAGAAATTAAAATTAAAATTTGATACAAACGGAAGTAATGAATCACGATTTAAATAATTTTTTAATGAAACAACTTATATGTAAAATTTCTTAATTATTAGATAGAAAACTTACACTATATTTTCTTAAAAAAATTTGATATATATAATTTTAGAGAAACACAATTCTCAATTTCAGATATACATACATCTATCAATTTGGTTAAATTTACGTGTTCTTTGCCTCCAATCATTTTATTTTGGACCTCCATTTTTTTTTTTAATTTTAAAATTGTTATCTTTAATTCAAAATATCTTATACTCTATTTTTTGTGTTTCATTATATTTTGAAATTTGATAAGATTTTTTTTCATTAAATTTCAAAATTCGTTAAAATGTTTGAAAAATCTTTAATCATATCTCAAAATCTAATGAAGATAAAATCTTCATCAAATTTCTTCGATAAAAAAATTCTATCTGATAAAAAAATCCAAATTTGGAAATCTAATAAAAAAAAATATAACCTTGAATATTATTTTTAGAAATTGAAGTACAGAATAAAATGATTGAAAATGCAATGTGAAAGGATAAAAGGCCCACAAGGTAACTTTGAGACAACAAAAGATCATGTTAAGTTCAAATATAAGCAAGTTAAAGCCATGTTGTCAAAATCGAGATATGTTGATCAAAAACCATGTCTATTCAAGACGGTCTTAGGTCAAGATGAACAAAACTAAATTGAATTCTGACAAGTTGATCAAGTTATATTTAGATTAAATCACGATCATATTGAGTCAGTTATTCAACATATGGTAGATTGTTACCCTACTTATTAGGTAAATGGCCCGATTGAAGCCAATATTTTTTCCAACCAATGAAGAAAAAATGATGTGTCAAATTTGTTAAATAAATTTAAATTTTAAAAAAGGGTTAAAAATGTAATTTTTTATTTTGTTAGTTTGAAGAGCATGTGGATATTTTTTTTCGTTGTTTAGTTTTTATATTTTTGTACATAACCGTTTTTATTTTTTTTTGTACGACTATTTTAATGGTCTTGTTCAATTAATGAAAAATATTGAGATTAGTTTAACAAAGTGGTATCAGAGCTTTATGCTCTGAGTATCGAGAGAGAAAAAATAAAGAGGGGAGAGTCAAACACCATAAGGGAAATGGTGAGTGCTTGATTTTTTTTTGTGAGAGATGGAAAAGGTTGTCAATGGTATAAGTGTGTCACAATTGACGAGAAAAACCAATTATGATAATTGGTGCCTACAAATGAAGGTGTTGTTGAGATCCTAAGACATTTGGGATATGGTGGAAGACAGATATGTTGAAACTAATGAGGACGAACATCAGACGGTGGCATATGAAACCCTGTTGAAGAAAACACATGCAAGAGGTAGGTCAACATTGTATTTTCTCTAAAATGCAGTAATGAGTCGGGATTCGAAAATATAGTGAATGTTAAATCAACAAAGGAAGCCTGGAGATATTGGGGGTTGCATATAAAGACGACAATCGCGTCAGACAAGTCCGAATACAACCTCTTAGAGGGGAGTTTGAATAGTTGAAGATGGAGCCCAAAGAGCATATAACCAAGTACATAACTCGGTTGGAGAAGGTGGCCAACCAACTCAGCAAGAATGGAGAACAAATGTCATCTAGTCGAGTTGTGGAAAAATTTTGAGATCCTTATAAAAGATTTCGAAAGTATTGTGTGCGCCATCAAAGAATCAAAGGACTTGACGGTTCTCATAGTGGATGAACTTGTTGGGTCATTGGAAGCCCACGAACAAAGGAGAAGGAGTTGGGATATATGGGTTAAACCTCTCGATCAAGCACTACAAACACAGTTTGACTCAAATGAAACTCGGATTACTCAGAGCCGAGGTCCTGGAGGAAGAGGAAGAAGATGAGGAGGCAGAGGATGAGGTGATGAAGAGCAAATCGTTCAGCAAAATTGGCATGACCAAGGACAAGGGAAAGGACGAGGTAATCGGTCAGAAGTGGAGTGTTTTAAGTGTGGCAATCACGATCACTATGCAAATGAATGTAGATCAAGGAAGTGCTACAATTGTGGTAAGCTCGGTCACATTGCTAAGTTTTGTCGAGTAGAGAAGAAAAGTGAGAGAAACCTTCTTACATAAGAAGAAGATGAAAAAGAGATGGGGATTTTGTTGACGTCAAATATCTCAAAGTTGAAAGTGGAGAATTGGGATGTTGGACCATGTTTGAAATCAAAGGTTGAGGAGATTTCTACTAACTAAGTATGGTATATAGATACTAGAGCAATCAATCACATGTGTGGAGATGAATCTCTCTTTGATGAACTCACCAAGGTTGAGATAGAATTTGTCTTTCGGAGATGATTCCAAGGTGGTCGTGAAGGGGCGTGGAACAATCTGGCATATGCAGAAGGATGAAAGAGTTGGAGAGATTAGGGACGTTTACTATGTTTCTAAACTGAAGAATAATATTTTGAGTGTGGATCAATTTTTGGAAAAAGGTAACTCAATTTTAATAAAGGATCAAGTACTATATTTAAAGGAGAAGAATTATCGTCTTGTAGTCAAAGTAAGAATGAAGAGAAATTGAATGTTTAAACTCGAGTTGCAGATTTTGCAGGAGAGGTATTTAAAGGTGGACATGAAAGATGAAGCAATGATATGGCACTTTCGGTTTGGACACCTTAACTTTGGAAGCTTGGTCGAGCTCTCAAGGAGAGAATTAGTACTCGGAGTACCTGGTATAGAATTTGAGAAGAAATTTTGTGAATAATGCATGCTCAGAAAACAGTCAAGAACGAAGTTTCCAAACTCGGCCATGTATAAGGCAAAAGAGCAACTCAAATTGGTACACATCGACCTATGTGAGCCTATTACTCCTAACTCATTCAGTGGTAAAATGTATTTCATCTCATTTATAGATGATTTCTCTAGAAAAGCTTGAGTGTATTTTTTACAGGAGAAGTCAAAAGCACTAAGGGCATTTAAGATGTTCAAACTGATGGTGGAAAAGGAAACTAACAAGAAAATTAAAGCATTAAGATTTGACAGGAAAGGTGAATTCACATAAGCAAAGTTTAAGGAGTAAGGGATAAGACGTTTTCTTACCGCTCCATATTCACCACAACATAATGGTGTGTAGGAGAGGAAGAATAAGACTATTCTTGACATGGTTCGAACCATGCTTAAAGGGAAAAATATGCCAAAAGAGTTTTGGGTGGAGGTTGTGTAGTGTGCTATATTTGTACAAAATAGGTGCCCACATTCGATGTTAGATGGAATGACACCACATGAAGCATGGGGTGGAAAAAAATCAAGTGTCAAACATTTTAAAGTTTTTGGAAGCATGACTTATGGACATGTCCCACGTCAACTCAGAACGAAACTTAATAACAAAAACAAGAGGTATGTTTTATTGGCTATGTTGAACATGCGAAAGATTACCAGTTGTACAACCCAGTTTCAAGAAAATAGTGAATGGAATTGGGTTAACTTGAAAGAAAAACCTTCAGAAGCATGATTTCTAAAAAAGAAGACTCGAATGACAATACCAAGTGTCCAGAGATCATAAATGAAAGGCATGATGAAGAAGAAGATGATCCTAAAGGCCAAAATTTCAGAGATTTAAAACTGATAGCATCGTTTCAAGAATTAAGAAAGTTTATCAGGATAGAGGAAGAAAAAAATTTAAGTTTATGGAAAATTTTGTTAAATAAACTCATTTAAAAAAAAATTAAAAGTATAAATTTTGATTTTGTAAGTTTCAGGACATAAGATTATTTTTACGTTGTTTTGTACTGACTAATTTAATGGCTTTATTCAATTAAATACTTTATAGAAAAATATTTTTCTTGTGTGAAATTAGTTTAACCAAATTAAATATGTACCAAAAAAATATCAAATCAGACATAGTCTCCCTTTTCATCGACAGATTCTTCTATTCTTCCGCTCGGAAATGCGTCTTTGTCTTTATTTACTATTTCCCTCTTCCTGCCAATGGCTAAGGCATTAGGAACTAACTAAATAAATCCTATCTCACCTAACAGTTCAGTCAAAAACGCAAACTCAAAGTCATGTAATTCTTCCAGGGATGTCTGTCTCTGTAAGCAGTATTCTACTTCCATTGCTCTAGTATAAAAGCCTAGCGCAATCCAATTGCATATGTGGACTGTAAATTCCAGTATTCCTTGGATTGCTTCAATGTCTCAACTCGTTCACTGGCTAGCCTCTCTCTCCAGTAATCTTTGCACCTGCCAAAAAATTCTTGAATATTAATGCGATGCCCTTTATTCACATAAGAATAAGAAAGATAATGTTATTATCTAATACCTTCTTTTCATAACTAGATCAAGTTCTACCATACGCACAGCCTTAGAATAAACGCCAACCTGTATTAAGAAGAGCATTTGTCCTTTACAAAAGCAACTTTTCATAATTGAAAATTTTAAAATATAAAGCAAATCAGAATATGCTTTAAAGCTCCAAGGAATAGGATAAATGACATAATCACTATACTTTTGTCATAAGGAAGCCATCGCCTTGGGAAAAAGTGGAAATATTCTACGTTTTGAGAAGACAGAATAGAATTTGCTGGATCAATGTTATCCAAGATAGGCTACAACGCATCTACTTGTCTTGTAGTCAGATACTCTTACAATGAAGATATTTAAGAGTTTGAAAAACCTAGTAATACAGTTATTTAGAAAAGGAAAGAAAGGTCATAAAGAGCCTTCACCAAATTGACACCATTGACTTCTATGCTGGCTTTGATTATTTACCAATGGTGATTGTTTAATCCGATATATCAATGCTGAGGAAAAAATACACACCTCTCTGCATATAGGACACTTCGACTCTGGACTGGCAGCTTTAAGGCCTTGAAAAATCATCACAGAGGCAGCTGAGCAAGCACATGACTTACAGAAGATATGACCACAACTCAAAGCATAAGGGTTGAAAACAATATCCTATCATCACGATCCAAACATTTTTAAGAAATACTGATATGTGTGTGTGTGTGTGAGAGAGAGAGAGAGATCTTTTCCCTTATTTTCTAGTGTAGCATACAATTAGGAACTTACCAGACAAATTGCACAAGTTAGAGCATACTCGAGCTTAATAGAATCGGGAAGAACCAATGTCATTACATCTTTATTTATGTTTAGATCACAAGAAAAGTGACCATAGACTCCATCAAGCTCACAACTATCAAGTCCAGTAGAATTCAGATAAAAAGCACCCAATTCAATTATCCAAGGAGAATGCAAAAGTTCAATGTGTTGAGCGTGCATCCTAGATTTGAAGTTCTCCCCATTAACAGAGCTGTGTACCTGACGCCAAATAGAAAATGATAGAGTGAACCCAAAAACTAAACCAGAGAAGTATAAATGAAAAGAGTTAACATTACGCAATCATCTCAGATGTTGCATACTTTATCATATTTCTTAAGTATTTTCCTCATTGCAATAGCATTCATCGCAATGTACTCAATTAGAATCCTCCCTTCTTGAGTAAGGGTTTGCCTATCACTTTTAAAGCACTGGCGCAAACGCAATACATATCTGTGTATTCCTGTAGAAATGTGAAGGTGAAGGAGATGCTGAACTCTTGAACTAAAGTACCCCACCACATCTGATGCTTCCTTCATCAACTCAGAGAAGAACTGTTGGTCACATACTAAGTGGAAAACAAAAATGTTCACAATTAGACTACAGAAAGTAATACAGTTTAGTTAAATTGAAAGAAACATCAAAATAATCAATGAGTATTTTGACTATATCAAGCTCTAAATCTAGTTGCAAAATAACCTAAGCTCTGATCAATTGCAAAGAATACAAGTAAACATTTTCACTCAAAATATTAGAAGAGCACAATAAACATTAGAGGAGGGTCAACAACACATTCTCCAACATACTCTTCAAGCACACTTTCTCCTATTTTTTAATGCTCTCACTAAAAACTACAAAATCAAGAATGGGGTATGTTAATTAGGGATTTTAAATCTATACAAATTGGTGATTTCCAACTAATTTTAGCCAATGGTAAATAGTGTACTAGAAACAAACAGAACAAACAGAGAGTGTTGCTAACATTTCTTCCACCATCATAATAAAGCAATTTTCAACCTTATAAACAAACCATTGACAGCATTAACACTCTCCCACAGCCACCCCTATTTTTTAGAAGTTATTCTCCTTATAAAAAGTTAAAGCCAGTAGTATCTCTTACTTGTTCTTGGATCTTGAGAAAAGAGGAAAAACATGAAATATCCACTCTCTTTTTATTCCTTAACCTAAAGATCTAATGTATTAAATTTTCCACAGCCCCAACAAGACATCAACCCTCGATCTGGTCCCTGTTAACGACATAAGCATGTGCCCTACCTGGTGACCTAACATGACGCCAAAACAAGTGTGTTTCACATAACAATAGACAACTCACAAAAAAACGAAGAACTTGCAATTCTCAAAACCAAAAGAAACACTTACATGGGCAAGACTGACACTGACACAACATGTCCTTGTCTGAAGAAGTGTCTTTCTTGCAAGTCTTCAACACTTTCTTCAACCTGCTGTATTCAACGTGAGCACATTTCTCGCCCAAGAACCACTCCCGCTCCTCCTGCAGGTACTCTCTGAATGCACACCCGAATTTCATCTCTCCCTTTTCCCACTTCCAAATCCTAATCGAATAAAGAAGCTTCACATAACAATTAATTAATTAATTAATTAATCAATAACAGTGATTGCGGAAAATACGTTTGGCTGATTCTACAGCGTACCAGGGCAAGCTGATTGGACGATGTGTGAAAAATTTGAGAGATAAAAGATAAAGAATAGAATGATAATAGGTATTGGTGGTGGGTGAGTAACCGGAGAAGAAGGTAGCTGATCGCCAGATAACCGGTGGTGGATTTTATTGCTTGTTGGTGTGGACTATGGTTAGCAGGAGTTTGTCGAGAGCATGACGATAAGATTTATGTTGTGAGTACGAGAATTAAACATCGGAGGGATTTTCTGTCGTCTCAGGCTTCATCCAGAACAAAGCAACTTGAGTTTAAAGCCACCGAGACCCGCGCATATTTCGGAATTTTTGTTTCTCTTTCTTTTCCTGGCCCACCAAAACAACCCGTCTCTACATCAAATATCTTCAAGTTTTGTTTTTTTTTTTTTTTTTTTAAATATATTTACCAATAAACACTTTCCCTTAGATTTTTTACCGTGATTTTCAGTCAAATATTCTTTGTTGCTTTATCAGTCATAAACACGCATCTCGATTATTTGAATTATAAATTTAAGATATAAAACTTATAGAAAAATGTTAATATTAAATAATTTTAAAATTATTAAATTATGAAAAAATTATATAAAAAATATTTTTTCTGTCAAAAATTTAATAAGATATTAATTACCTCTTGTATTGAAAAAGATCTTCAAAGTTATGTCGCTCAATAAACTGAAAATATTAAATTTAGATTTCCTAAAATAACTTCTTTAACTTTTTTTATTAAATGGCTAATAAATTTAGCTTATTTAAAAATATATATATTACTGTAAAACCTCAATTATATAATTAGTAAACACAAGTCATTAAAAGAAGTACAATTGTTAGGATTATATAATATTAACTGATTTCTTCAAAATGTGTGACTTTATTGAGTGCTTTTGATTATGCTTATATTCCGTGTTAATTTTTTATTCTTGTAAGTCTTTGAAAGTTGGAAATATTAATTTATCGAATCTTTATTTTGTTTTAGACCTCGAAAAAAAAATTAGAGTTGCATTATTTTATTCTTTTATGTAGTGGATTTTAACACAATTTCAAAATCATAAATTAAGTACTTACCTAGTTTATAATTGATTTTTGTACATCACGTATAATAGACAATTTGATTTTCCAACTTCAAATAAATTGTTATAGAGATGACGGATAGAATACTCTGAATGGACTAATCCGTAACTAAATTCCTCAAGTTGTTTTACATTTTTAATTAACTAGATTGTATCCTACGATTTTTTTTTTTAAATTAAAAAAATTATTCTGAAAGATTAAATATTATGTGATGTGGAGTTTAAGGATCTGTTTACTTTTGGAAAGAGTGAGTAGATGGATTTGAAAATATTTGAGGATAAATTTTGTTGTTGTTTATTTAAGTGAATTTGAAAGTAAATGATGATGAATTTGGAACTAAAATTTATAAAAATTAGTGTAAGATGTAATAAATGTAACAGATAAAAAAATTGTTTAATTAATAAATATTAAAGATTATCAAAATACTCTTAATTATAAAAGTAATATAAAATGATAATTACTTATCTTATATTTAATTGTAAAAATATTTATAAAGAAAAAAAAATAAAATTAATTATTAAAATTAAATTTTAAAATGTAAAAAAATTAAAGTTAAATATTTATTAATTTGTGGACCAAACAACTATTTTTTCTTCTGTCTCACAAATTCTTACCTAATTTACCTTTATCAAACAAAAAAAATGGTGATTACCAGTTTCTTGTTTTTCTATTACATTATTTTTGGTTTTTGTATTGCGATTTTTGTGGAGAAAAGTAAAAACAGAATTTATGTACATTAAAAACAATTCATTAATTACTATTAAATTTAAAATTGTTTTCAACGTCTCAAAGTTACATTAAAAGGGGAATTGAATACATAAGAAGGGAAATCGAATAGACCTCCATTCACTTTTTGTTGTCAAGCACGGATCGGAATACTCCTCCCTTATAACCAAACACACCATGTGTTTCTGTCTTTTTATTTTGAGTTGGTAGTTTACAAAACAATGAATGCATAAATGAGATTTTACTTTAAATAGCTGCAAATCGTCACATTATACAGAAATCATGAAAACTCATATCTCATAAATCATTTTAATTACATAGTTTCAAATCACACCGAACGAACACAGTTTTATCGCAAATAATTCCTCGCATTTTCACTTAAACAATTGAAAATGATTGAAAAATATATTAATATTATCTGTTGAATTATAAACAGTTCTAAATTAATGATGAATATGCATTAAAGTTATAATAAATTACTTTTATTTAAATATATTAAACTTTTTTTTCATAAGTATTAGTATACGTGTCTTTAAATATAATTTTCCAAATTCAATTAATTTGATTCATAATGCTGTTTTAACATAAAAACTAATTACTAAAATTATTATAAATAAAAAAAATTATACTTATAAAATTATCAACACATAAAAATATAGAATGTAAGTTAAAAAATTTAAATTAGTAAAAACAACTAAAATATAAATGTGAAAAATAATGTGAGTTACGAAAACATTATCGAATAAAATATAAATAATTTTTAATATAAATTTTAATCGAATTTAAAGATATAACAAACCACAAAATATTACTAAATAAAATATAAATAATTTTTAATAAAAATTGTAATCTAAATTTGAAAATACAACACCACAAAGTATAATCAAATAAAAATAATAATTAAAATTTAATCTAAATTTAAAAAATAAAAAACAGTTGAATAAACGAATAAAAATAAATTGAAATTGAAATTAGTAATACTTCTATACTATTATCTTTAATAAATAAGTTAATAATTATATTATTAAAGATAAAATAAGAAAAGTAAAAGTGTATATCATGAAGTGTGTCTCTTTATATACAGAGAGAGAGAGGTACGATTGATTTATTATACTCTTTTGTATTTGGTGTTATTAAATTTATAAAGTTTGAAAACTAAGCCATAACGCAATTATTGTTTTTAGTATAAATATATCAATATATTAGTATTATAATTATTTTAATTATAAATTTCGTATTATTCATCTGCGTATTAAAACGTGTGTATGACTACATGCCTCATTTGGTCTCATTTGAATCCTGTTTTGATTTTTCATGAAATGGTAAGTTTTGTTCTTGTATAATGTGCAAGTGGATCCCTTTTCTTTTAATAATATTATAATTTTAAGTTGAAAGAAACAAAACTCGAATATTTATTTTATTTTTATTTCCTAAGCACGCCTATGATATATAATATAATATTTTTAATCTCAATTTAACTGATGAATATTATAAATCGAATTCAACATATATATTTTGATATCAATGGAGCGATTTAATTTAATTTGTTTATATATCTTTGGATCTATTATTTTTAATCTATATAATGGTAACTTGAATTCAATAAAACATGTATATTAAGTTATAATATAGATATTTTTACTACTGAATATTATTCATGTTTTTATGTAAAAATTAAATTGATATTATCTAATCACTTTACATAGAATTTCGTATTAAAATTGTATTTAATACTTTATTTCAAATATTTAATATATATATATATATATATATATATATATATATATATATTCATATACCAAAATAATAATTTACTCATATAACTAATATTAGTTGTTTGTTTTCATTAATATTTTTTATTTGATACTTTGGTTTTATGTATAACTTAAAACTGTTTTTGTCTATTCATTAACAAGTATTGTAATTAATATACTTTATACAAGTTTTAATAAATATTTATTAAATACTTTTGTCCATATCTTAATTAAAGCAGTTGAGCAAAAATTATTACAATCTTATATTCATTATATGAGTTTAAGATACTCATTCGATAATTTTATCCATATATTGATTAAATGAGTGGTCTATCAACAATTACTAAACTAGTTTGTCTATAAATTAATAAAGTGAGTTTAGAAAAAAAAAATTATAGAAGTTTTTTCATACGGGGATTACATAAATCTATTAATATACATTGGACGAATTTGTCCACTCACTGGTGAAACGAGTCATGTAATACATGTTAAACAAGTTTAAACATACACTGAATATACGAATCTAATAGTATACATTGTACGAGTGTATCCATATACTTATGAGACAAATATAGCAATACATATTATAAGAGTGTGTTAATGCATTGATTATATGAGTATTAAAATACACAAATGACAAGTATTTTCATACACTCATTAGACGAGTATTGAAAACAAATATTACACGAGTTCAAGAGTACACATTAGACGAGACTGTAGATACACTGATTATAAGAGTATAATAAAAAAATTAGTTGAATCAGTCCATACATTAATTAGAAGAGTTTATGAATACTTTAATTAAATGACTTATCAATAAATTGATCATATCAATTTCACAATACACATTAGACAAGTCATTCATATATTGATTGGACAAGTCTAACAATATACATTAAACGAATATAACAATATACAATAGACATTTTTTTTCATATACAAATTATATGAGTTTATGCATATACATTAGACGAGTTTGTTAATTCAATTATTAGATGAATCTTGCAATATACATTAGACATAAAGCTGTTAAAACGGGTAACCCGGCGTGGCCCACCATGGGTTAGTCACTTAGTGAGCCAACCCAACCCGACTCATTTATTAGCGAGCCAGAAAAATTCGAACCTGACCCACCACGGGGTGGTGGGTAAACGGGTTGGCTCACTAGTTTACTCAATTACAATTTTTTTTAAATAAAAAAAATTACAAACTTTCTATAATTCAAATCTAAACAAATTTCACTCCCACCATGAGTGTTTAATTAATTTTGAAAATAGGAAACTTAAATAAAATTTTCAAGCAAAAAAAATAATAAATACCTTTTTATAAAATTAAAATTAAATTTTAATAAAATAAAATTAGGTAGGTGGGTTGGTGGGTCAACCCGGCCCACCACGGGTTCAACCCGCATGAGTCAGGTTTAAATGAGCCGGGTTGAAATTTGACTCGCATAAAATAAATACAATTTTTTCACACTCAATCCGGATCGACCCATGGTGGGCCGGATTGACCCGCGGGTTGTGACCCATTTTGACAATTCTAATAAGCATATATGTTCATATAATAACTAAACGAATTTAACAATGCACATTAAAGAAGTTTATGAATGCATTAATTATGCAAGTGTTTGGTGAATAAAACATTAAACAAGTTATTTCATGCACTAATTAAACTAGTATAAGAATACACATTGGGTGAGTCTGTTCATTCTGTGATTAAACAAGTATTGCAACACATTATATGTGTTTGTCTATGCATTAATTAAATGAGTACAACAATATACATTAGATGAGCCTGTTTATATGACACATCAAACAATTTTATTCATTATCTGATTAGATGTGTCTTGCAATACATATCAGACAAATTTGTTCATACACATTAGACAAGTATAGTAATCACATTATATTAACGTGTCCATATACTAATTAGATAAATCTAGTATTAAATATTAGACACATCTATCAATGTAATGATTATATGAATATAGCAATAAACATTACACCAATATGTTTATATATTAAATTGTATTTATAAGAAATATATTCAATATATTTTTATATAATCTATTATTTTTATTTATAGAGAATTTATACTATATTTTTTTCACGTGTGATATCCTTTCTATTTATACAAAATTTACTTTCTATATTGCTACATATATATTCTAAACTTACAAATAATTTTTGATGTTATTATGAACTTAAAAATATTATTATTATTTTCAACTTCTAAATATCTTTTAAAATAATATATATTTAAATATATTGTAATATAATACATATTTATTAACATAAAAAATACACAAGAAAACGTCAACCTGCGCGACGCGCAAATTTAAAACTAGTTAATTATTAAAATAAAACTCTTTCACAGTATAAATTATTTATCGAAATCTAAAATATAGCTTACTAATTAAAAATATTTTCGTATTCTGTATTCTAATCACACTCTTCTTTTTTTATATGAGAAAAAGTTATCTATTATAAATTTTAATCGTCTTAAATAAATATATATCATGGAATCACATACTAGTAGTTTTTATATACATATATTTTTCGTTGACAATTTCGTATATTATAATTACAAAATTAATATCTCGTTACGGCCAAAAGATAAAACTAATTCGATCATAAACCCTAATTTCCTTCTCACATATGCGATTCCCAAATTGCCGAGTTCTGAAGCGAATATTAGGGCACAAAAGTTTTGAAGCTAAAGAGGAAAGAGAAGAAGGAAGAGCTTGGTCTGTTTTCGTTCAAAGACTTTGTTCCAGGTCTTTACCCTTTCTTCTTTTTGTCTATACACATTTTACCTAATGTTTGAATATTTATGTGCAACTTTTCATTTTTCTCTATCCACTGATATCCTTTGGATTTCCAAGTCGCGGGTTTATGTATTTCATTGCAATAGAATGTGGCTTTGAAAGTGGTGTGATACTTCGTGATCCTGACAGTGTCGTGCATTGTAGCAGACAACAAACGAACGAACTGGAGTTTCAGTAATACATGTATATCACGAGACAATACACAGGAATGTCACGATCGCGTGCAAGAAAATCAAGCCTCTCTTGTTGTTAATTAGTTGATAATAAATATGATCTAGGTTGCGCTACAGGTTTTTGAGTACAAAGATATAAATCTTGTTTCTAGGTTGATAAAAAGACTCAACCAATTTGTAACTTATTGCAGAGAGAATTTTTCTGATACTTCTCTGAAAATTTTTGCTGCATTTCATTTGCATCTGCACCTTATGGACTTGATTATTATTCTCCGTATGAATTTGAATTCCAAAGAGGATACAGTTAACTTTGCAATTTGATCTGTGTGCTCATCTGAATCCGGATCAAGTTTCTTACACGCATAATTGAATCCCAAAGTAGATACAATTAGAGTGTCTATTATGTACAGAGTTATTTGTATAATGTGCTGGAGATGACTGCCTGAGTTTAGTTTGTGCCTGGCATTACCGGTGTTAAAAAAGCCTAGCATTGTCACTTAATCTGAAGTCATAGTTGATATGGCAATATGATTTTTAAGGTACATTTCAAAAGTTAACCAACTTTATGTACATGACAGTTTACATTGAATATCATTATAAACATCCTTTACATGCATACAGTAATTGGTCTTACCCTTTAAGTATTTATTTTCATTTATATGATGACTATTGATCAAATGAACCTAGAGGTTTGTTAGTGGTTTAATGCTATACGACCTACTAATGGCGTGCAGGTTCTTGGCAGATGGTGAAAACAAAGCAGAAGCGCACAGGAAAAGTCCCTAGTAAAAAACGTGGTACTTCTTTGCATGACCCTGTTGATTCAAACTGTGACAAAGAGCTTGAGGATAGTGATTGGGTTATAGTGAAAAAGCAGAGAGTAACCATTCTGGTGCCTGCTGTGCCTCTCAATGAGAGATCGTTAACAGCAAACCAAGGACCAAATCGTACGCAACTTATGCCTCCTGAATTGGCAAGTAACCATGTGCAGCTTCCCATGGAGACATCTACTGTACATCCTTCAGATAATGAACATGAAAAAACCTTTTTATTGGCTGTCCAAAAAGAGACTCGTACCGAGAATAGAGCACCTCCTATCTTACCTAGACCAACTGTGGTCAGTCCATCATCTTTAGATCAGAGAACAGAATCAGAAAATCCACATCAAATGAATGGTTTGAAGTCACATAAAGTACTTGGAATTTCTAATACATCAAAAGTTATTAAGCAGCCCAGAACACTACTTGCACCAAGAATGCCCTCCAACCTGGAAACTTTGAATAAAAACTTAAGAGCATCAAATTTGGAGAGGAAGCTTGAAAGAGCTGGTGGACTGAGCAAGTGGCTGATATCACTTGGACTGCGGCAGTTTGTGAGAATTTTTCAGGGTAAAAGTCTCAGTAAGTATCAGCTGGTAAATCTAACCATGAAAAAACTCAAGGATATGGGTGCCAATGCAGTGGGACCTCGCAGGAAACTGATCCATGCCATGGACTGTGTTTGCCAGCCATATTGCTTTGAGGCATAGTAAAAGGTTTTAGAATTTTGAAACTATGTACAAAATGTTCCAAGACATGATACAAATGCAAGACTTTTGTTTCTAGATGTTGTTATAGCTTACTCGAGTCTCAGCGCTTGTTGAGATTTATGCATATAATAATTACATTAGCTTTTAGGCGCATTCTAAACAATGCTTCCGTTTAGATTGGTGCATCCATTCACTTTAATCTTTCATTGCTTGTTGTGAGTAGTTTTACTTTTGGAACAACATCACAAAGCATTCTCTGACTGTAGCACTTTTGCAATTAACTTGGTTTAGTTTTCGTTTTTCCCCCTCAAATCAAGGCACTTCTTTAAACAAGAACACGCTCCAAATATCACTCCTTCCTTTGAGGGTGCGTGGAATACTACTAGGTTGTTATTTCATCCACTCCTTAAAACTGTAGTGTTACCTTCCATATATTTTGAAATGGGTTTCTCAAAATTCTTATTTTCTTCTCAACCAGCTGTTAATATTTGCTCATTTTTTTATTCTCAAGTTACATCAACATTCCAAATCAACTTAAATAAAGTAAATATGTAATTTCTTTATACATTTTATCCTAAACTTCTAAAACAAGATTTTAAGACTTAGCTGAGTTAGAAAAAGTCATAACTTGCACTCAAGGGATCTAACTCACAAACAAGACACATCTTATCAATTTAGACTATCAAGTTCTAATATAGTTTATTCATATTTCACACGGAAGCTTTATACACCAAGCAACAATAATATAGTTTGTTCATATCTCCCATGCAAGGTTTATAGATATCAATATAATTTTGATTTTTTTTTTGTAATTTTTATCTTTTTAATTAATTATGAGAAATAATAATGATTTAATAAAAATTAAATATAATATTAATTGGTATTAAAAATTATTTATTGATAATTTATGGAAAATAAAGAATTAAATAAAGAATAAATCTATATTTAAAAATGACTGTATACTTTTTTTTATTAGTTTAAAGACTAAATAAAAGATAAAATAATATTTGAAAGGATAAATGGATAATAGAGTGTATGACTGCAACATTGAGATTAAGTTTATATAAAAACAAATGGAATGAATTGAAATAGGATAGAATAGAATATAATGGAATAGAAGTACCAATCTCTTTATATTATATAACACAATAATGATGATTTTATCTTGTCGTTTGAAAAAAAATATGAAAGAAAATTAATTCATTTTTCATTTTATCTTTATTTTTAGTAGTTTATGTATTTTATTTGTCATTCTTATTTTTTTAAAAATATTTTTAAGAAAATTTTCTTTTTATATTCGTACTTTAAAGTCAATTTCTTCAAGTGTGGGATTCCTTCTTGTCGAGCAGAGCACGTGTTACGTGTGAAATTAAAATATTTTATAATTAGGTAACAAAACATCATAGGCATTACAACAAGTCTTGGATTATTATCTTAATGAACTAATTAGGTTTAGATAATAGAAGTCTTCATATAACTATGAAGTGTGGAAATTGAATTGATTATTGTTCTGATTGAAATATCGGATTAATGAGTTAGTGATGGTAAAATGTGATAATATAAATTAGTTTGGTTTGATTTAGTTTCTCCATATTTAATCCAATAAGAATAATTTGTAACATGCTCATCCATATAAAAGTTGTAAACTATTTTATCTACTATTCCATGGACAAATGCGGGTTGGTTCAGAAATTAACAAGAAAATGAAAATAAAAGCTGTATTTTATAACTTATCCATTGTTATAACTTATTAAAGAACATTGAATGTTTTGAAATCATTATCTCTTCCTTAATTAAAATTTTCTCACACTCTTCATATGAAGTTTCATTCACTTAGACCTCCATAAATTATTTTGAATTTACCTGATCAGCTAAGTCAAAAATTTCTTTTGAATTTACCTTTTGTTGCCTAACCTGAGCTAAGCCAAAAATTTCTTCTGGATCTACCTTTTGTTGCCTAAAAATTACCTTATTTATTTGTTTCCATACCTCTCAAATAATTGCTAACCACATACCTTTCTAAATTTCTAAATGAGATTTTCTTACTATTATGATTGAAAAGATTGAATTGTTGAAAAGTGGCTATAGGTTGATTATGATACACCTTAGTCACTCACATCCATCTATCACAAATCAAAATAAATATATCTACATATTTTTAAAATTTGAGACCAAAAATATATCAAAATTTCAAACAATTACAAATTTTAATTTACATCAAAATTCAAATACTAAAAACATAATTAATCTATCAAGAAAATAAAATTTTCAGCACACAATATTGTAACTTTCATTATTTACTCACCTATTGAAACACGAAATCTCCTTCTTTCCATAAATACTGAGTAACAAAAATATTTTTAAACTCTACCAAAGTAAAATTTTTAAAATACTTTTGTTAGTATTTAATTCTCATTTTTAAAGTTAAGTGTATTATTAATTACAAATTATTATTCATACGATTGCTTTTCACCTAACCTTTAATTAGATTGTATATATATCTATTGTAATATAGAAATAAGGATAATGATACTTATACAACATTTTTTTTGACAATATTTAAATATCATCTACATGTCATTCTGTGATTGGTCCAAAATTACTCTACAATCAATAATAATAATCATAAACACTACCATGGACCAATCATAGAATGACACATAAATGATGTTTAAATATTGTAAAAAAAATGTTGTCTAAATATCATTATCCTAAAAATAAAAGGGTTAAGATGAAATCAATTTATTAGACCGGATATAATTAAATATGGTGTTTAGTGCACACAAGATAACATGTACCACCTAAATACTTTGATTGCATGAGATGTTATAGTTGATGCTTACATATTTAGAATGTATTATATATGATTAATATTTTAATAAACAGTTTATAGGCTTTACTGATTCATATTTTTTATCAAATAAATGGTTTTAGCTTTTATAATTTCAATTGCTTAAAGCTGGTTTGCATACTTTTAAAAGTAATAAAATTTAATACAAGTGTTTACACTATTCAATGACATAAATGGGGTGATTTCAAAATAAGATTCGACATGTTTCTCCATGCTTGATTTCAAAATTTAACTATTCATTTTATTTATTTTTCTCAGAATATTCTGACTTTATTTAATACTTAATATTTAATCGTATTACTTTTATCTAACAATTAAAAACACTTTAGCGAAAATATCAGAAAATTGATAAAATTTGTTATAATTAACTAATTCACTTAATATTGTGAATTAGATGGAAGTAATGCAAAATTAGTCACATAAATACACTAATAGCAAACAAATAATATTTCCTTATTTAAAAATGTAATAATATAATAGAGTCGGTGTTCGTAACAGTATCATTATATATGGTGGGTACCCACAATCATAATGTTGTTCATAAAGTGTATATATAATTCTGAATAAGAGTTTCTTTATTTAATTATATATAACATACTTCCACTTTAATACAGTATTAATTTTTTATTAAATTTAAAATACATAATATTTGATACAGTAAAAAAAAATGTAAAAAAGTGACACGATCAAAATGTTCTAATTTTTTTTTATATAATATACTGTGTTAAAATATGTTTTTCCAATCCTTATTAACATAATAAATAGCGTAGGAGCTAATAATAAACTTAGATTTAGCAGAAAAGTTTGAGCTTGATAGTTCTTTCATGTTTGGCAAACAGCAAGGTTTCATAAGAACAGAGCTCATTTGGAAGTAGCTTTTACCACTTCTTAAGGGTTAATTATGCATGTTTTCTCTGTTGTCGACCCATTAAATTGAAAGAGACAACGTTGGGCAACGTTGTCAATGGTCACTCATTCATTATTTATAGATTCATCACCAACAACTTCGGTTCCTAACTAGCCCTTTTGGATTTTTCGTTCTCCTCGCTGTAACGAACAGTCCCCTGTCATCTTGTCTCTGACAGAGCGGCACGTGTCGCGCATGGTGAACTCGTTTTCAGTCACTCGTTAAGACTCTGGGTAGATCGCGTACATACAGGGAAGAAAAATGGAGCGGGAGAAAAAAAACATGGCATCTCCTCTGCTGGAGCCTGTGCCTTCAAAGAGGGCTTCCAAGCTTCAAATATTGGGAAACATCATAGTCACCGTCGTCGGAACTGGAGTTCTTGGATTACCCTTTGCTTTTCGGATCGCTGGGTGGGTCGCTGGGTCGCTTGGGGTTGCTGTTGTCGGCTTATCCACTTACTATTGCATGCTTCTTCTTGTGGGTGATTCAATCGTTGCACAGAAATCTCTCTCTTTCCTTTATTTTAATATGTTAGAGCACAGTACTTTATCCTCATCTAACAGTTGCGTATATTTCACCTTTTGAATAATTTCTGCTCATAAAATGTGTCAAATGGCAGTGTAAAAGCTAAATTTTCGATTTTTTCTTTCTTCTTGGTTTTGGGACAGAGGGTATTATGAATGATTGCAAATTGGCCATTGATTATTGCTTTTTTTTGCTGTACATAAATGGATATTATAATGATCCCTTTTATACCTTTTTCATTGTGGGATGCACTGTGCCATTGACTTGCTGAAAGGAAAAGGAAATAAAGGGCGTTAACTAATGTTACTGGGTACATGTTTTATTTTGTGATTGCTGTTCCTGTCTTTTTAAGGTTTTGTTTTTATTTCTTGGGCACAGGTTAATTGCAGAGACAAATTGGCGTCTGAAGAGCCACTGGGGGAATCAAACACATATGGAGACTTGGGTTATAGGTCTTTTGGAACCCTAGGTCGGTTTGTGACAGAAGTTATAATTGTGGTAGCACAATGTGCTGGATCTATTGCTTATTTTGTGTTTATTGGACAAAACCTTCATTCTGTATTTGAAGGCCAAAACATATCAATGGCCTCCTTTATATTTATGTTGGTACCTGTTGAGATTGGATTGGCTTGGATAGGAAGCTTATCTGCTTTGGCACCTTTCAGCATTTTTGCTGATGTTTGCAATGTCTTGGCTATGGGAATTGTGGTGAAGGAGGACGTACAACGGGCCTTCGGGGAGGGGTTTTCATTTGGAGAAAGGACAGCAATCACATCCAACATTGGGGGATTGCCATTTGCAGCAGGCATGGCAGTGTTTTGTTTTGAGGGGTTTGGAATGACACTGGCTCTAGAGAATTCTATGCAGGATAGGCGTAAGTTCCCAATATTGCTAGCTCAGACTTTTGGTGGGATAACTCTTGTGTACATTCTTTTTGGTTTTTGTGGTTACATGGCTTTTGGTGAAGAAACCAGAGACATTGTGACCCTCAATCTCCCAAGGAATTGGTCATCTCTTTCAGTGCAGGTAGTAAAGACATCCACACTTCAAGCTCTTCAGTTAATCTGAAATAGTTTTCTTGCTGTTTGCTAATCAATATTGATCTATTTCCTCTCTTTTCTTTTCTTTTCTGTGTTCTGTTCCTATACCAGTTTAATTTAGAATTTTCAAAGAAAGGAAGTATCTGATTGCATTTGTCATTGACATGGACTTCTCTGTGAATTAATCACATATGCTCACTGTTCCAGTAGGCTTGTTGTCATTGCAACTTCAGAAAACACTTGGAATAGCAACATAGAATTGATATGAGTTGGTTGAATCTGTTTGAAACCCTATTGCTGGAAGGTGTTTGATGACATCTGATGATGATATAATATAATTATGACTTTCAGTTTGTGTCAGTTAATCTATTTTACATGAAATCATCATTCCTTAATCACATACACATCCCATATTGTAATTTGTCCTTAGACATGTCTACTACCGTAGTACAGTTTGCAGAATACCATTTCAGATTGCATGAAACGCCAAGCCCGGACTCTATTATCTTCAATTTTTTTGTTGTATTTATATAACATTTTGTATGATGCCAGGTAGGATTATGTGTTGGGCTTGCATTCACACTTCCAATCATGTTACACCCAATCAATGAGATTGTGGAAGGGAAACTCAAAATCATTTTCAGAAACAACAATGATTCAACGGGACCAGGAAATATCTGCATATGCATCAGCCGAGCGATTGTGGTGGTTGGACTGGCAGTGATAGCTTCATTCGTGCCAGAATTTGGTGTATTTGCCTCATTTGTGGGGAGTACCTTATGTGCAATGCTCTCATTTGTTTTGCCAGCCACATTTCACCTAAAGCTACTTGGCTCTTCTCTACCCTTCTGGCGTAAAGCCTTAGATTTTATTGTATTATTATCTGGATTATTTTTTGCCATTTATGGAACTTACAACACAATAGTTGGAGTTTGATTTATAAAATTGTATTTTACATAGTAGAACCTTCTGCACAACTCAATTCATTATTTTTAAGCATTAGAACTTACTGTAAAGCAAGCCTGCACAATCGTCTGATTCAGAGTTCTCGAGTGAGTTGTCCACCTTTTTGCTATTTTCAGTCCCACAGAGCCCTAATTGTCCTTTACCAAGTTGTAAAATTGATTATTATTTTAATCTATAAAGAGGAAAAGGGAGAGAGAGGTTCAAAGCATCGCTTTCTTGATTCATGGATAACAATTTTTCTGAACTCAACTAGTTTAGTATTTGAAATGACTGATTACATAGATTGTTTGTAATGGATGGGAAGAAGTAAACTATAATGGAGTTGAGTTCTTTTTCCTTTATTTAATTATGTTGAATACTACTACCACTACCTAGGTTTAAGAGAAAACAAAATGAAGTAGCATATCTGAAAACTTTGTATCATAACCAAATGTAAAAGTATTGCACAGTGAAAATAAGATGAAGTTATATGAACTGCTTTTGCTGGGAACAGGGAAAGTTTACATCGACGAGCTTTTACGTTGATTACAAGTAAATTATTAGACCATAAGACCATAGGCAGAGTTATAATTAAATAAGTGGTTGAGAAAAATGACACATTCAGATATGAGGAAAGAAAAAAAATAAACGTATTAACTTTTGTAGGTGAAGGTTTTTGGCTAAGGTAACACTGCAAGGCATTACAAATAAATAAATCTGAAGCAAAATTAATGTACAATTTGGCTTATGTCGTAATAAAATTGTAGCAGCCGCTTGCAGCTAGAATTGGAATAATAAATCCATTTCACGTTGCCACTGAAACATTGGATCACTTAAAGTAGACACGTTTATTATATTTGTTCGAGACAAAAGTTTGTATTCCAAAAGGTAATACCTTTGTATATGTTGATTGGCATAAACTCCCAAAGTAAATGTTACAGTAAGCAACCCCCTATAATAAAAGACCAACTACTACATGATCAGTTGTTAGTGAAGGGAATCAATCAGAAAGGGTGAAGGTGAAAGGCTGCTATTGATTTCGATTTAAAAATTTTGTTGTAGAAGTGGAAGAGGGTTGTTTTTGCTTAGTCTGGTACATTCTTGTGACATCCATAATTGTGAAATAGACTACATAATATCTCTGTTTTTTCTTATGCTACTTTGTATATTAAACTTTCTAAAAATCTTTAATAAATCTTTTAAACTATGTAATCAGAAAGATTAAATTTCAAACAAATGTTCTAAATTATATAATCTTCAAATAAAATTGTGTCACGATAACATAATTTATAATTATAAAACTGAAACTCCAGATTGAATTTTCAAGAAAAATCACACCTCAAAAATTCTGAAACAGTTAATTCAATTTTTTTATGATAACTGTCGATTTGAAAATTTTGCTTATTCCCGAAGATTTGTTTCGGGTTTTGTTTTCCATTTCATAAGAGTTCACCAGGGAAAAAGTGCTGCGAATTTTTTTTTTTGCTACAGAAAATTCTAAAAAGTTCGTGTGCAATCTACACGTATTAAGAACAGAATTAAATAAAGAACATTGCCAAGAACGTCCTAGATCCACTGCATCTTCATAAACCAGAAAAAAATGTCAATTAATCAATTTTCAAATGATTTTAATAAATGCAGGTAAAAGGGCAACGAATTACAAAACAATACCACATTCTTCTTTAAAAGTTGACCATACAGTGATTTCCACATTCTGGCAAGTATGAACCTTTTTTCAGATAGTTATAATCCAAAATCATTGTTCTCAGAGAAAAGCTTACTCCACCGGAGTCGCAATGTTCAGACTACGTTTTATCAAGAATTTCTATCCAAAGTGCTCATAAGATACAAATCAAGATAACAGTCACAAGTTCACAACAATAGCGCCACCATTTTCATGATTGTAATGATAAGCAGTCGACACCCTTTTAAACCTTTTTAAGAGATTTTTAACTTTTAAACAGAAAATTATGCAGTAGGAATAGCTAGCTATTAATGGAAGCCAAATCATATATTAATCCATAATTCATATATTAAGACAATCATACTTCAATCTTGAAAACTTAGATTAAAAACAACAAAATTCAGACCATAATTCGAATGGAAACAGATCCAAAACAAAAAGATAGGCTGATATAACCTTTGGCATCCACTAACTACCACAACCCAAATCACTGTTTTGATGTAAACCATCTAGCGCAATCTTCTTGCTTCCCTCTCAGATTCGAGTAGGGTGAGAATGTCTCCTTCTCTCACAGGTCCTTTCACATTCCTCATGATGTGACGATTCTGATCATCCAAAAACTTCACTCTAACCTGGGTCACCTGCCCTCTGGATCCAGTACGACCCATAACTTTAACAACAAGAGCATGCTTCACCTGAGACTCCATCCTGCTCACACACAAACAAAGCTTTTGAGATGAAAGTGGACACAATCGGGTTTATTGTATGACAGATAAACCACAATAATCCTAGCAGAAAGTAAAAATTTAATACATGCAAACTAACATGAAATGCCAAAAATATATCCACAGATTCACATAAAAGCACACGACTATCCCTGAGATTAGATAAAGAATAAATAAATATTAACATCACGCACACAGAGGAAAAAAGAAAATCTAGTCCAGCAATAATATAAATAACAAATTTTCACCAAATATATGTACGCTTTGTTCCACAATAATCCTAACAGAAAGTAAAAATTTAATACATGCAAACTAACATGAAATGCCAAAAATATATCCACAGATTCACATAAAAGCACACGACTATCCCTGAGATTAGATAAAGAATAAATAAATATTAACATCACGCACACAGAGGAAAAAAGAAAATCTAGTCCAGCAATAATATAAATAACAAATTTTCACCAAATATATGTACGCTTTGTTCCACAATAATCCTAACAGAAAGTAAAAATTTAATACATGCAAACTAACATGAAATGCCAAAAATATATCCACAGATTCACATAAAAGCACACGACTATCCCTGAGATTAGATAAAGAATAAATAAATATTAACATCACGCACACAGAGGAAAAAAGAAAATCTAGTCCAGCAATAATATAAATAACAATTTTTCACCAAATATATGTACGCTTTGTTCCACAAATTATACATAAAACCCACCAAATATATGTAGGCTTTCGTTGGAGGAGGGCTAAACGAATGTTAAATTTAACATAAAATCCACCAAAATGTTGACGATTTTGAACAGTAAATGATTTCCTAAGGTCAAACTTCCAAATTCAGAAGATTAAGGAATATAACAAATGACAAAAAGTATATAAATAGATAAACCCAACTGAGCATTTGTTAAACCATTCGGGTATACGCTAATTTACCAAACAAGCCACAAACTTCCCTAAAAAAGTATAGAATCAGTCAAAACTATGTGATCCCCAATCAAGAACAAAAAATGAACCACAAATTCCATGTCACGTAGAAGACAATAATTCCGGAATGAGGCCGCAAACGCGGTAACAGATAACAATACACTTCACCGTATTTCAAAACTCAAATTAAGAAAAGCAAATCATAAAAAAAATTCAAATCACGCAAACGGGAAGCTATTGAAGCAAGAGAAATACATAAAAAATAACTAATTAGAGAAAAGGGAAGAGTTTTTGATATAAATCGATAAATCGATAGGGTAAGTTCTCACCTGAAGTAGAAGACGAGTGAAGAAAGTGGCTAGGGTTTTGCGATGCTTGCTAACACTTTCACTAGACCAGAGAGAAGATTTTGTATCTTACAAACATTTATATAGGACCCAATTATTCGCACAATGACATCTTTACCCATCATGTGTTTTTGTGGTGAGTAATATAAAATAATGCTATATTTTTTTTTCAATATATTTTGTGATTCTGTATTATATATACATAACTAATGTTTTTTTTAATAAAATTTAATGTTATTGCATTAATTATTGACTAATATATCCATAATAATAAACGCCATACCTATGCTTGGTTTACGCAATTTTTAAAAAATTGTATCCTTTGATATAAAAATATTTTATGCTTAAGCACTTAGAGAAAATGTATATTGTCTTTTCTTTTGTTTTAAATTGATAGGAGATTTTGTTTTCTCCAACGCATGACGGAATTGATTTGATAAATCAAGTCAACATTTTTGTTTTTCATGGATAAAGTTCTTATTTTTTCAATTTAATTAATAATCGAACCTCTTTTATTTTTTAAAATTATTTTTTGTTGAAATGTTTCAAAAGGTATATAAAATTTTTAGAGTAATTTTTTTATGAGAGGAATATAAGCTAACAAAAGTAGCTCAAAAAAAAGTTTGAACGAGGAACTTTTGTTTATTGATAAAAAATAATTTTTTGAATTAAGGGAGAAATAACGTAAAAGAAGATAAAATGAAGAATAAAGAATTACTTGAAGATTTTAAGAAATTCTTTTATCGAAATAAAATTTGGATAGAACTTACTGCAACATACAGTGGTATCCACATTTTACATTTTACAACATATTGCAACTAATATGAGTAACTCCACTTAGAGATGCTTAAAGCTTTTTTTTTTTTTTACATTTCTTCTTTTATTTTGATTTTTTAGTTTATTTCATTATGATATTATTTTATTACCAGTAGTCTTGATGTTGTCTATTTTGTTAATATTTTATAATAGATCAAATAAATTACGAGACATGTAAATTGGTAATTTTAAAAGCAAATAAATATGAAAATATTGTTAGATAAGTCAAACTCTTTTCTAAACAAATGATTAAACAACTAGATTATTATTATTTTTATTATTGTGATTATCATTATTGTTATTACAATTATTAATTTTATATTCATGCACTTAGTCATAATCAATTACGAATGATAATGAATTTTTTGCTTGGTAAATAACGGTGAAAAAATAATTGTTTTTCTCACCATTTATTTTCACTACAATTATGATTTTAATCCACTCTATATCTCATTTAGTCGTTCAGAAAATCCATATTCATCTTGAAACAAACACAAATGAAATTTGATAATCCATTTTTTTTTTTAAATTAGTGGAGGGTATTTTTTGAAAGTTGGAGGTGCAGCCAGAATGTTTGGTGGTGCAGGAAGCACCCTTTTAACAATTATCGGTTCTATCTACCCACAATTCATAATGGGCTTTGATTGGCTACAGGAAAGACAAAATGGGCTTTTTGTTTAGTGTCTTCAACTCGGCGAGCACCAGTGTATAATCCAGCTTGGCTTCGTCGACGGTGCGGTTTCACCCTTGGGAGCTCCCCTTTGCCAAACTCTGCAGCGCCATTTTCAGCAACTTGCTTGCAGGTACATATTCTGTGTTTGCTCATCAGTGTTCTTAATTTGAACCAGGAATTTGAAATCCCTTGATTTGGCTTTAAGCTTTAGGCTAGGTTTTCCGAATTGACAACGTTTATACTTCGAGTTTCGACTATCTTTTATTTTTTATTTTCGTTGTTTTGGTACAATTCAAGGAATAAACTTCTGCTGAACTTGTTAATCATTCGAATATAAGTAAAGGAACCCTATCGAGCCAATTATGTTTTTCAGAAATGATGATTTGATTTGATTTCTAGTGTAGCAGCACTTTTGAGTAATGCATATGTCAGGTTTAGATTATATAATAGGATCAGTGGTAACCACCTGTATATGATAACCGAAATGAAGGAGTTTTAAAGTTTTTTTTGGTTGTAGGTACATTAGTTAAGACAATACTCCTATATAAATGTTGGTAAGATACAAAATCCACCCTCTGGTTTCGTGAAAGTGTTAGCAAGCATCGGAAAACCCTAGCCACTTTCTTCACTCGTTATCTATTTCAGGTGAGAACTCACCCTCGATTTATATCAACAACTCATCCCTTTTTTCTAATTAGTTATTTTTTATGTATTTCTCTTGCTTCAATAGCTTCCCGTTCGCTTGGTATGATTTCTTTTTTATGATTTGCTTTTCTTAATTTGAGTTTTGAAATACGGTGAAGTGTGTTGTTATCTGTTACTGCGTTTGTGGTCTCATTCCGGAATAATTGCCTTCTACGTGATATGGAATTTGTGGTTCATTTTTTGTTCTTGATTGGGGTTGGATCACATAGTTTTGACTGATTCTATACTTTTTTAGGCAAGTTTGTGGCTTGTTTGGTAAATTAGCGTATACTCGAATGGATTAACAAATGCTAAGTTGGATTTATCCATTTATATACTTTTTGTCATTTGTTATATTCCTTAATCTTCTTCATTTGGAAGTTTGACCTTCGGAAATCATTTACTGTTCAAAATCGTCAACTGTTTGGTGGATCTTATGTTGAATTTAACATTCATTTAGCCCTCCTCCAACGAAAGCCTACATATATTTTGTAGATCTTATGTATAATTTGTGGAACAAAGCTTACATATATTTGGTGAAAATTTGATATTTATATTATTGCTGGACTAGATTTTCTTTTTTCCTCTATGTGTGTGATGTTAATATTTATTTATTCTTTATCTAATCTCAGGGATAGTCGTGTGCTTTTATGTGAATCTGTGGATATATTTTTGGTATTTCATGTTAGTTTGCATGTATTCAATTTTTATTTTCTGTTAGGATTATTATGGTTTATCTGTCATACACACATCGATTATATGTGATGCAATAAACCCAATTGTGTTCACTTTCATCTCAAAAGCTTTGTTTGTGTAAGGAGTTTTAAAGTTTTCTTTGGTTGTAGGTACATTAGTTAAGACAATACTTCTGAAGTGCAGTTGAGGTTATGGAACGTCAGGGTCATGATTATACAGCTGCATCTGCTATGGCATATGCTCAGCAACAGAGGCAAGCTGCTAATATGCAGCAGCAGCAGCAACAACAACAGCAACAGTTTGGGTTTCATCCCCAGCATCAGCAGTTTCCTTCATCAATGCATGGTCCTCCTTTTATACCCCCAGGTCCAGGTCCTGCACACCCCCCTATGCAACAATTTCCGTATCATCATGCCTTGCAGCAGCAGCAGCCACTTCCACAATTACACCCTCATGCCCCTCCCCCACCCCATCTCCTTCTTCAGCAGCAGCACCAAGGACCACCTGCATTCCCTTCACATTATCCTCCTTCTCTTGTTCCTTCTCCTTTTTATGATTCTGCCCCACTCCCTGTCGCTCCCCCTTCTGATCCGGATCTCCACAAGCGAATTGACAAGCTTGTTGAGTATGCAGTGAAAAATGGCCCGGACTTTGAAGCTATGATATGTGAAAAGCAACGTGATAATCCTTCGTATAGTTTCCTCTTTGGCGGGGAAGGCCATGGTTACTACCGTTATAAGCTTTGGTTGTCAACTCGTCCACCGGGTGGCCCATTCAACCCGCCTTTCCCGTCATCTTCCATGCCCATGATCCATCCCCCTCCAAATCCGATGATGAATCCGTCTCCTCTAAATGCTTCTCCAATGAATCCTGCAGGAATTGGGTCTTCACCTTCAATGCTAGGCCCACCTCCTTTCCAACAGTTCTATGATCAACAACACCACCATCAGCATCCTCAATCTTTTGGGCTTCATGGGCGGCCTGAGTATGATCAGTCATCCAATTCTTTCAAAGGACCCTCTGGGCCACTTCCATCCGATATCGCAATGGAGCTCAGTAACGTTCTTAACAATTTAAATGGTACAAAAGAATCCATCAAAGGTGCAAAACTTTGGTTCATGCAGAGATCTCCATTTGCACCAGCCCTAGCAGAGGCTCTTAGAGACAGGGTCTTTGCATTGGATGAAGTCGAGAGACAGTTACACATAATATACCTTGCCAATGACATCCTTTTTGACAGGTAGCATAACTTATTATTTCTTTATTGAGCTTAATTATTCTTTTTCCTCCTTCCCTTTCAGAAACACTATTTGGTTGGCTAGCATCTGATAAGCTCTTAGTAATGTGCGTCTAATAATCAGAGAGAGTGGCTTGTGCGTACATGGTCTTTGCCCTCTCTGTTATGTCAAAATAAGCTTGTTTATTAGTATAGATTTTTCACACTTGAAGAACTTTGAAGTAGCTAAAAGCAGTTTATTTCTCTTAAGTCATTGTTACAATTTTCCACTGTATTTATAGAGTACAGTAGTGCAGAATACAAAAGGTCAAAAAACCCTAACCTAATAGTTGGGTTCCCCTACATAAATAATAATAATAAAGAACATTACATTTCAACATTCACCACCATCAGTTTTTGTCTGATTGGTGTATTAATTTCCTGATACCATACTGCGATAAAAAATCATGTTTAATAGGACTTACAACTGTTACCGATCACTATCCGAACTCACATTTTCATTTCTCCAAAATTGTTATTTTTCCTCCAAATCTTTTGGAAAATTGTCGGAAATCTCATGAAAATAGGCAAAAAGTATGTAGTTATTATATGAATGCACTTTTCAAGACTTGATGCGAGTGTATTTGGTCTCGGTGTTTTGTTAACTGTTTCTATACTTTTCTATTAACTGTTTATATAAAAATAGAGCATTTTTTCCCATCAAATTGTACTTTTTTGCATGCTTTTGGCACGCCTAGATGTTTGCCCTCTTACTTATTTTCGTCCTGGTTAGATATTCCTCTTGACATTGATGCTAGAGTCTATGATTCTATTTTCATCATCATTGACTTTTGTATTACTACTTCACAGCTTAAATAGGAGAACAAACGGCAATGACCTTGACAGTGAAGCTCTTGCCTTGAAACCAGTTTTAGGTTCCATGCTTGCAAGAATTTATCATAACCCACAAAGCAATGAGGAATACAGGAAAAGATTGCAGCAAATGGTGGAGTTCTGGGCCTCTAAAACGGTATACGATCAGGATACTATATCTTCACTTAAGGGTGAGATGATTGGTGGGCTGCAAACAAATCCTTTTCCTGGGGCTTCAAAGGATTTATCTTCTGCTTCAGCAGAATCAGTTGCAGGTAAGCTTGTCTTTTTTAATCAGGATGTTTCATGACTTGCAGAATTCAGTGAAATATTCTCTAGGAAGCTAGATCATTTCCTAGAGGTGTTACATTATTTGGTTTGAATATGCCTTTTTCCCTATATGGGGAATAAAAACACCAATGCCCCTCTTGCTTTATGGAATTTCACTCCCTCATATGACCCTTTAGGAGCTGGAAGGGGTGATTTCAGTAACTTCTGTTGTCCCAATTGTTGTAAATTTATATATTCAAACGTTGCAAGCTAATTTGATTTTTTCTCTGGCATGTTTTTCATTTAGTTTGTAATAAATGACTAAGCAGGATATTGTGATTAATGCTCACTCACACGGGCCATCAATGAACTTGAGACAACTTAGTTCTCTTAACATTTTGTTGACGCTAACAAGAAATTTATTACTTTAAGTATATTCATTATTTGATTTTGGGAAGTATTTATAGTTTCTTCTCCTCTCCCTGTTGCAGGAGTTTTGCAGACACCTAACCATGTTGCCCAGCAGTGGCAAGCTGATAGGTTAGGCTCTGGTTCAAATGTCTTAGATCAAGATCGTACTGATAAGCATGCAGCTCCAGCACAGTCACTATCTGTACCCCTAGCAGCTCAGCAGTTTCTTCCAAATCCTGCTCCTCCTAGTGCCTTTCCTGGGTCCATGGCTATTCCATCTTCTGTTCAACCCGCTAACCAAGCACCTGGTGGTGTTCATTTATTGCCCCCTCCATCATCCAGCACCGGTGAACAGTTGCCACCATATCCATTATTCCCACCTGGCCTCATTCCTGGAATGGTTAGAAAGATGCAGATCGGTAGTGGGGTTCCATATTCTCCTTTGAGCCCTTTGGATATCCCAACCATCATACCGCCGTCAACTGTGCCACCATCTGAAATTCTTCAAAGAGTGTCAAAATTCTTTAAGGAAATTGGAGAGGTAAATCCTTCTGAGGGTCCTATGAATTCTGATTCAAGAGATGAAGATGATGAATATGATAGAGAATTTGAGAGGGAGCCAGCAGTAAGAAAGGGAGGTGCTTGTATACCTCCACCTCCAAACTTGCAGGTTGATCCAGAGACAGGGACCTATGCTGATGGGACAGTAGAACGGAAACCTGGATCCAGTGGCTCGGGCAGGTTAGGGCTGGGGGCCACTGCTAATCCCAACGAGGTGAGTCAGTATGATGATGTATATACATCTTACAGGAAGCAGAGAAGCACCAATTACCATTCATCAATGAGTGCTAGAGCTGCAGCAAGATGAAAGCTTCAATTACCTTTTCATACGAAGTTTGGATTCTTGTATGTTAGAGTGGGTCTGTCAGCTCTGTCTTTATTAATATTTCGTTAGAAGTCTGTAGTTGAGCTGAGGCTTTTATTTTTTTTGTTATCTTGTGCCAACGATCCAATGTGTTTTGTCTTCTGTATTCATGGACGTTTGGATCCATTATTCGTTGAACAAAACTGAATATCCTAAAAACTTTAACGGCATTCATGGTAAATTGGTTAAAAATGAAATAGTAATCCCGTTGTCTTCTTTGCTAAAGTTTGATTTTGCTATACTGTTGAATGGAGTTTCTGTCTTGAATCTCTATACCCTTTGTTCATCCTAGTCTCCTTGTCTTATTTAACGGATTCTGTTTAATTGTTTGATTCAGCGTGTTTGAGTGAGTTGTGCTTCGGTTGCTTTTTTCAGTTCCAGAGAACCTTAATTATACTTAGCTTTATGTATTATATTATAGACAGAAAGAAATTAAAAGGGATACTCATAACATCACTTTCTACAGTTATTTACTTTGTGCAGTGAATTTTTCATCCCAATATTGCTTTCTAGTGACCATGGCTTCATGACCGCGATCAAGCAGTATAACTAAAGAATTGAGCTGAGCAGTTTGATGGCGTTGGGTCAGCAACATATTCAACTTGGGCAGAAAAACTGTAAAGCTGACATGACAGATGAGGAAAATCACTGAGACTTGACTTGAAACTGACATGTTAACAGCAACAGCTAATTCCTTAACGATAATGGGAGCCACGTGGTTTATGTTTTGTCATGCCTGCTTTTGGCTGTGGAGGTCATCCACTGGGGCGGGACACATTGAAAAGGCTGTCACTTGCAATGATCTTAACTGAATCTTATCTACCTAGGCTGCCCTCGCGTAACGCCATGCAGTCCTTTTCTTTAACTGTTTGAGTGATGAACTAACGGCGAAGGCTTACCAGATCGCACCAAAAAATGCCATAATTCTGCCAGCCACTTGACCCTAAGCCCCATTCGGTTAGCGGATAAGATAACCCCAGTAAGCTTGGCATCTAGCAAATCAGAATTCCGTTAAATAGCTTCAAATCTTAAAAGGCCCCACGTGGAGAGTTGTGTGTAGAGTCCGGAGAATCTTAGGGAACATCCTGGGTCTCACCTAGGTTCCTCTGCCCAAAGAAAACCATTTTATAATCATTGCTTCTTCATCTCCCATTATCACAATCTCTGTCCAAACAGACATAATGGATGCTCTCCCCACTCACACAGGCGTGGACATCCACTCTCCCTTTCCCGTGGATCTCCTAGTGGAACACAAACAAGACATTGATTCTCATTCTCTTTTCGCACCAACCAGACACACATCAATTTTCAAAAACTTATATCAAAAAGAAAAAGGCAAAGGTCTGCTTCTGCACCACCTTTTTTTTTCTTTATTTTTAGCCACATCTTCAGGTTATATTCTTAGGATCTATATTTAAACTATAGAGAACTAGTTGATTATTATTTAATTACTCATCATAAATTATTATATCTTATAAAAAAAACGCTTAATTGATTCTGCATACAAAAATTGTCAAAATACTATCTTTTATTTATAATAAATGTCGTCTGTCTGGTCCTATTAAAAAGAATTAATAAAATATCTCAAACTTCTACTGCATCATTTTGTAAATAGTTTTTGACCTTTAAAACTTGTTTGAACCTTAATAATTCTTTAGAATAAGATATATTGGAAGTAAATACTATTAGTCAAAATATAATCCTTTAATTCAAATATTACTATTACTTTATTTTTTGAACGCGATTCACTCTAAAATCTAATGAGAAAGTATATATATTATTCACTACAATAGAAAAAGATGTTATAGATACTCAATATTTTGATGTGAGTAGTGACAAAAGGTGCTTGTTAGCTAACTTGGATTGTTCTGGCGACAAATAGACATTGTGACTCAAACCTCCATCGTGCATGGATCCAGACACAGTACACCCTCCCTCACTGTCATCCACCTCTTCCCAACCCTTATAATAATCACAAAATGCATCTCTTTTTCCCTGCTAAAGAGATCACCGTCCTATCATTTCCTATATAAAAAGCCACTTCAAATAGTGTTTATAACAACAGCAACAATAATATAATAATAATTCAAAAGTGAAGAAGAGAGTCTACTCATTCTTTCTTCCTTGAACAGAGTCTACTCTGTTTCTTCTTCTCCTTCTTCTTCACAAAATGATGCCTAAACCCCTGAACGTTTTGACAACAAAGCCCTCACCTTTGAGTACCATGGTGGTGGTGCTGATACTCTGCATTCTGGGTTTCTATGCTCTGCATTTCCCTCACCCTTCTACACCTTCCTCGTCTTCTCAAAACCTCTCTCAGGTGGAAAAACTTTTTTTCTCCACTTCCTCAAACTCCACCATTTCTTCCTACCTCCGCGCCCTCACCCTGCACCCTCACCTCGCCGGAACAAAACCCGGCTCCGATGTCGCCAGCTACGTCCTCAACCACTTCACTTCATTGGGACTCAAGACCCACACGGCGACCTATACCACGCTCCTCTCTTTCCCGGTTCACTCCTCCCTCTCAGCGCATTTTAGCGAAGGCCCCTCGGTGAGCCTCCGCCTCACGGAGCCGGCAGCCGCGGGCGTGGTTCCGGCCTACCACGCGTATTCGCCGTCGGGCGCGGTGCACGCGCGTGCGGTGTTTGCGAACTACGGGAGGGAGAGGGACTACCGCGCGCTGGGGGCGATGGGAGTGAACGTGAGCGGGTGCGTGGTGATGGTGCGGAAGGGCGGGGAGATGGGGCGCGGCGCAGTAGTGGAGAGAGCAGAGGCGCACGGGGCGGCGGCGGTGTTGGTTTACGGCGAGGGTGACACGTGGCGAAAGGGGTTTGAGAGGGGGCACGTGATGAGGGGAGGAATAGGGGACCCACTTACTCCGGGTTGGGCTGGGGTTGAAGGTGGCGAGACACTGGGATTGGAAGATAGTGAGGTTTTGAAAAGGTTCCCCAAAATTCCATCTATGCCTTTATCAGCTGAGGTGGCTGACTCTATTTTGTCCTCTCTTGGGGGTTCTCCTGTGCCCCTTGAATGGAGGGTCACACTAAGGTCTAAGGTCAGGCATGTTGGTCCGGGCCCCACCATCCTCAATTTCACTTACCAGGTGAGTTGAATGCAGTATAATACAGTCTCTCGACCAAAAAGCCTCGTTAATGCTTTTCGGTGTTTTTGGCTTTTAAAAGTAGCTTTCTTTTGCTTCTTTACATTCTATTTTTTGTCAGTAAAAGTTGTTGAGCACTAGTTTGTACTTGGCAAAGATAACGAGTAGGGGCTAAGGCAACAAATTTGAAAGTTTTTTATTTTTTTAATTTTGGTTTAGCCAATATGTTTCAAATGCGAAAAGTATGGTAGACAAGACATTCTTGAAGCTAACCATGCTATGCTTGTTGACTGGTTCTCCTTCTTTTTTATGGGGAACTTTCAAATTTTCAAATACTTTATCATCAGTTGAAATATATTTGAAAGGATCATAAGCACGAGTGAGTGTCAGTTTTTGTTTAATGATTTCCACTTATGCTACTAGTGTTTGGGGTGTATTTTTTTATCCATTTTCATTTTTTCAGGGTGAAAAGAAGGTGGCCAACATTCAAAATGTTTTTGCTGTCATAAAGGGGTCAGAAGAACCTGATCGATGTGTTCTGCTTGGAAACCACAGAGATGCATGGACGTATGGTGCTGTCGATCCCAGCAGTGGGACAGCTGCACTACTTGACATTGCTCGTCGGTTTTCTGTTCTATTGGGCTTGGGGTGGAAGCCAAGGAGGACAATAATTCTCTGCAGTTGGGATGCAGAGGAATTTGGGATGGTAAGTAATTTTCCTTCAGTTACCCAGGAATGACGTAGAACATGGCCAAGGTTTATGGTTTATGATTTTCGTTCATATTTCTTAGTATCTGCTCTACTCTCATAGTAACGTGGTGTCAGTGGTTGTTGGTAAGCTAGTGACATGTAGTATTTGGATATTCAGTGTGAAACTATTCTATAATTTATTTTCTTGGCTTGCTGTAGCAAAATTCTCTCTTGATGCTGGTTACAATTTTCTTCCTAGTTTACTTCAATGTTCCTTCTTCAGCTTTCAGATATGCTTACTATCTAACCAGACGAGTTTGCTTAATTTCAATGATGCTGTCCTTTCCTGTAACATTTTCTCTAAATCAAGTTTATCTGTTTGTGTAGATAGGATCTACTGAATGGGTTGAACAAAACCTTATTAATCTGGGTTCCAAAGCTGTAGCATACCTTAATGTGGATTGTGCTGTTCAGGGCCCTGGTTTCTTTGTTGGTTCAACTCCTCAGCTAGACAGTCTTATTCTTGAGGTCACGAAAAAGGTATTTGCTTGAAGTTATTATCATTTTTAAATGCATGTGCAAACATAGGTATAGATAATTATTTACACATGTATCATGCTTGCTTCTAGTAGTTCAGTAATTTTGAACTTCAATCAGCTTTTGCTTTGATTTCAGGTCAAGGATCCCGATTCTGAGGGTTTATCACTATATGAGAATTGGGCTGCTGCTTCTGCTGGAAGCAATAACGTAATGCTTTTTGTCACTGCTGGCCAAGTATTTGTTTGCACTTGCCTAACATATGTTTCAAGACTATGATGTCTTGATTATCTCTATTGCTTTTTAATTCTACATGCAGATTTGTTTTAATAGTAGGATATGATATCTGAGGTTTTTGTAATGAAGACACTGGAATTTTGTAATTGTATTAGGACAATGTGGGTTTTGAAATGGGTTTCAGTTTGTTTTATATTCTCATTGCTTACCACCTTTAGTTTTCTGGATTACAGATTCAGAGGCTCAGTGGAGTTGATTCTGATTTTGCACCATTTGTGCAGCACGCAGGGGTTCCATCCATTGATATGTATTATGGAAGAGGTACGTACCTCATCTCTAGAAGATTCTGCCTGATTTATGTGAAGTCTTGTAATACAAAATTAAATGACTTGTAGCCTAATATGCTTAATAAATATGCCATGTATCCATAGACTGATATCTTATAATCTGTGATGCAATAATCTCTTCCCGATTTCCAGATTTTCCTGTCTATCACACTGCATTCGACTCCTATAACTGGATGGCAGAGTATGCAGATCCATTCTTCCACCGCCATGTTGCTGGTTAGATTTTTCTTTTAACTGCATACTATGGTGTGCACATTTCTATTTTTCAGTTAACTTTTAATCCATGTGACAGCCATAAGATGTAACTTTTTTGTTCTTTGTTATACTAGTTACGGGAGTATGGGGGCTTCTAGCCCTTCACTTAGCTGGCGATCCCATTCTTCCTTTCAATTACGTTTCATATGCAAATGAGTTACAGGTGTGCAGTTATGTCCATTTAATTGTTTTGTTTTTACCTAAAGCATATTGTTTTTTATTGGGTTAAATATGTTTTTAGTTTCTATACTTAGACTTGGACGTATGGAGTTTGTTTCTGTTCAAAATTTTGATACATCAGGTCTTTCAATTTTAAAAATGAATAGATTTAAAAATGAATGGTCTTCCAAACTAACTTTTGAGCTATGTATGATATACCAAATGGTGTAAACAACTCAAACCTCAACCCAAGATGTCCCTTGAAATGTGAAAACAATTTAATGCAATTGGATTAAAAGAACTATGTCCATTTATTTATAAAGTTTGAGGACCAAATTGTATCAAAATTTCATGATGAATTTAAATTTTGCGTTAAAGTTCAAACATATTTAATCCCTTTTTATTTAATAAAAAAGAATAGTAGATTAACAAAGGGTTGAAACTAACAGTGAGAAATGAATTGAAGGAAGCTTTATAAAATGTTGTTGATTATACA
Organism: Vigna reflexopilosa; assembly: GCA_027742785.1. Lineage (NCBI taxonomy): Eukaryota > Viridiplantae > Streptophyta > Magnoliopsida > Fabales > Fabaceae > Vigna > Vigna reflexopilosa. The sequence goes on along the minus strand of CM050914.1, from coordinate 5,399,680 downwards.
ATTGGATCAATATGTTAGTTGCAAATCATTCATATATTGATTATATAATCTTTACCTGCTTTGGGCAGCTGTACAAAAACATGTTGAGCAACTTGATAGATCAGAAAATTTCCCTACATCCATTAACTCTTTCAATTGAAGAATTTGCTTCCGCTGCCAAAGAAGCTGATGATGAATCAAAGGTAAAACCAAAGTAACTGCTACGGGTTTCATTTAATGATACATCTTATGCAGTAAACACTCCAAATTGTTTCTTATTGCCACGTATTTATGCTTGTCTTTCTTTGTTTTGAACTGCAGAAACTGAGATTGCAAGAAACAGAAGGCTGTGTTGTGGATATCAAAAAACGAGCATTGAATGATAGACTAATGCTTGCTGAAAAAGGGTTCTTGGATGCAGATGGACTTCAAGGAAGGCAGTGGTTCAAGCATCTCGTGAGTGTGTCTGTTAATTATGAAATATAATATGCCATCATCATTGTATTTTGTGAATGAAAACCTGACATTTTGTTATATACAGGTGTATGGGCCTTCAAGCAACAATGAAAGACTCAATTTCTTCCCTGGGATTTCTGATTCTATTACTGGTTCTACTGGTGTAACTGAAACAGAAAGGCTAGCATCAATTCAACATGAGATCTGGAGGGTTGCCAGAGCCATTCGTAGAGCTGCTTCTGCACTCACAGGAGAATTCGCTTAAATCCACACGCACAAAAAAAAAAAAAAAAACTTTGAAGATGGATGAAACCATATACGTTTTGAGTGTAAATATTACTAGTGTTTCTTTCAGCTGTTACACGAGCAGAGTTGTTAGTCACATTTTGAGGTATATAACTGTATATTAAGGTTTCAGATAGGCGACGGATATATATGACTCTGCCAGCAGTTTGAAGACATGTACACAGTGAATCACTACTTTTGCTATATTATTATCTTTTTATCTATTTCATTATATAGTTATTTAATAAAATTTAACAATAAAAAATATATTTTAGTTTTAGTATGTAAAATACTATCATTTAAAAATAATAATATTGATATTTATTTTAAAATAAGTTAAATTTTAAAATAAATAATTATATAATTATTTTAATGTATATTGATACACACATTTTAATATTATTAAAATAAAATTTTAACATATTTTAACATATTTAATATGTTAAAGAATATAATATATTTAAAATATTATTTTTTTATATAGTCTTTTTTTTATTTTTGTTTTTTTTACTTAATCATTTAATAAAATTAAATTTTAAAAAATATATTTTACTTTTATTATTTAAAATAATATTATTTAAAAAGTAATATATGTTTATTGATAAAAGAATATAAAAATTTGTGATAAAAAAATTTTGTCTTAAAAAATTAATTATTATTTTTTATGAGAACGGTTTTTTTTATTAATATTTTATTATTAAATAAACAGTTGAACAGGAACTAGATGAGAGGAAATAGTAAATATAGTTCTCACAACTTAACTGAAACTAAGTTTTAAACGGAATTAGAGAAGAGAAAAAAATAAATATAGTTCTTACAGTTATATTGAACTGAAACTGTTATAAGTTCAATATAAAATAGTATATTAAACTTTTAATAAAAGTGGATCAGTTTTTTTTTAGTATAATATAATACAATTAATAATAATACAGTACAGATCAACAGTTAACAATAATACAGTACAGATCAACAGTTAACAATAATACAGTACAGATCAAGAAATACAGTTAACAATAGTACAATAGATATCAAAGAATACAATTAAAAGACTCTGTGTAATGAATGAATGATCTTCACAAGATTTTCTACGTTTTGTGTAAAACAGCAAGGAATTTTGCTACAAATTGAAATGAAAAAGCTTGAAATAAATAAGTCAAATATTGCTATCTGTCACTAAAATATCATTTGAGTTTACATTTCGAATTATAGTATTAATCTTTTTTAAACTTTTAACGTATTAGAAACATTGAGACGAACTTTACACAGTTTTAAGCAATAATAGACTAATTATAAAATTTAGTAATTCGTTTGAGAAAATAAAAGGAATTGAAAAGAAAAAACATTATATTAATTAATTAAATTTACAAATCAAACAAAAACGAAAAGACGCGCTAGGTAGGGGTCGAACCTACGACCTTCTGCTTAGGAAACAGACGCTCTATCCACTGAGCTACAAGCGCTTGATGACAAAATGGCGTATAATAAAATATATAAAAGAAAATAATGATAAGATATCCCGCCATTTTGCTATTTGACTCAGAAATTTGAAATGACAGAAACAAAAAGGAAATTGAAATGCAATTGGGAGAGAGGAAAAAGACGATGGCAGAGGATCCGATTTCCAGCTTCTGCAATGCATTGGCTGCTTTCTGCAACCACCTCCACTCCTCTTCCGATGCCCTCAAGCAATCCATCGATCGCCGACCTATTCCTCTCGGTACTCTTCTCTCCTTTTCTAATTCCTCTGTCTGTGTGCTAAGCAAATTCAATTCAAATTCTTTCATTATCGTAACAGATTCAGCGTCGTCTATCTTCACGCAATGCCTAAATCGTCGCGTATCCGCCGCCACCGCCGACCTCGATATGCTCGACTCCATGTCCTTCGGCACTGTCTCTTTCGAAGAGCTCCTAGGTCACTGCAACGAACTGTATAAGAAGAACCACTCCGATCTGCTTCAACTCCAAGAGCATCTCCAGAGCTGCGGTTACACTCATGGTACTTCCAAAACACAAAAAAAAAACACCTAGTATAACCTAACCTCTTTCTGCTTCGTGATTCTCTCCTTTTGTTGAATTTTATTTTCTTGATTCAGTTCCTGATATTGAGGAGGAGGATGAAGTCGATGATATACAGCATCAAGATCCGGAAGACAAATTGGACAGTCCGTCTTCTTTCTATGGATCACTCTCCGCGGCCGATCCTAGCTTCAAAAGTTTCGAAGAAGATGCTTTGTATCCTTATCTTATTGCTATTTACTTTCTTTCACTAAATCTCAATTTAATACGATTTCCAGCTTCTAAATAGATTTAACATGGAATGAAAATACATAGCAAAAGGATTTTATCAGAATCAGGTGAAGTGCTGTAATTAGATTAATTTTAGGCTCGGAGTGACATGCGATTGTCTTTTCAATTTTTTAATTATTTTATTTAATTTCGTACTTTTATTTCCCGAAATTTGTGTGTAAAGCTCTGAAAATTGGTTGACTATTAATATGATAATCGTTCAGTTGAGTCATTGCTCAGTTTATGATAATACCTATTTACTTCCCTTAACTCTCTTCAGACTTGATGAGTCTTTGAGTTTGAAAAAGTTTGGGCTGTCAGATGCATATCTAGCCACCTTATCATCTGAAGGTAGTGAATTCCATTTGCCTCCATAAGGGTGCTTGTTAATTTGGGAGGATTCCATTGCCCTGCTTTTAATTAGTTGCAAGTTTTTTTATTGTTAAGCTTTATCCATTTTTCCCAGTAATAGTACTGGTAATATTTTGATTACATGAAAACTATCCTTAGCTTCTCATATTAATAATTGTGCGTAGCTAATTCCATTTTTTTCCACTATTTTTTCATCTACGCATTCAGGTGATTTGTCATCACACGAACCTGAGAAGAAGTAAGTTCAAAATTATGGATATCATTTAACTGTTGTCGGATTTTGTGCATTTCTATTGATAATTTTTACACGATTCTCATTCCCAAAGCTATGGGTGAACAGATTACAAGAATTTAGGCAGCAAGATCAACCTGTTGTGTCGTCTGAAGGAAGCAAGTTCTTACCTATTGGTAATCGAATTATTTCCTGTTTAAAATGTTTTATCCTTCAGCATATGGAGTTTCTTTATAAGTTTTTCTTACCCCAAATAAAATTTAGTGTCAGAGAATGAGAATTTAAAGTCAGCTGAAGTTCCGAGTCCCAGGTTACAGATATTGAAGAGCGAATTTGAATGTCTTCCTGCTTACATGAAGGGTCTAGCGTTATGGGAGGTGAGGCATTTTATGCGGTGTTTTTGAGATACTGTAAAATATTATTGTAGTAATGGATTATAATTACAAATTTTTTTTAGATAAATGTGTTAGTGATTTTAAAATAATTAATTTTATTTGTATAAAAAATAATTGTTTATGTAACAAAGTATGTGTAAAACTTGATAAAAGTCGTTGGAAAGTAATCATGAGATCAACTTTTCATGTTCATAAAATTAGCTTATTTTTTTCAAGGAAAAAATAACTTACTTACAAATGTTAGTTATTGTTTTAAACATATACCTGAAATTAGAAAGTTTTTATTGCAAAGCCAGCTGAAATCTCTAAAATATTCCATTTTCTAAACATGGTTTCTCGATTGATTATACACTAAGGTTGTTGATTATTCCTCATGGATGTCCATTTTTTTTGCATGTAATCTTGACAGTTTTATTGTTTTCACCATTATTATCTAAACATTTGAAATAAAAAAAAGTGACGTGGCAATTTTATTGTTGTCAGCGAAATGAATAAAGAAAATATTTTCTTAAATAAAGTTTGTCTTTATATACCACTTACAACAAATGCACAGTGCTTAAAAGGTCTAAACTTACTGTATTACATAAGTCTTCATTTTTTTAAGCATATAAGGCTTTTAGATTATAGATACTGTGACAAAATACTAAGGTCTAAGGGATGAATTTCAGTAATGTACCTAACCTATGCCATTATTTCCCTTGGTTTTGGTTAAGCTTCAAAATATAAAATCAAGGATAATTTGACTTGGCAATCACGTGTTCGTAAGAAATTTCCTATTAACCTTGAGATTTTTTTTGTGGTTCTTGTGCAACTTGATCTTCTAGGATCTACTTGGAGCCGTTGACAAGATTAATTCCAGCCTAAGCAAGAAGACCAATGGATGCAGCTACTTCCACCAAGATGAAATTCCCTCATTTGAATTAGGTAGTCTTACTGTACCATCCTTGGCCTTATCTCTCTTCTGATTTGACCTATGGAAAACAGCAATCTGTTGCTTGTGATTTATTCTCACTCATGACAAAATCTTTCTCTGCCATCCTTTAGTCACACTTATAGCCTCAAATATGCTGCTGTCTGTGTATTCAGGGCCCAAAACAAGATCATACTTGCTACTTCTAGTGCGCATGAACCGATTGGTTATTGAGACTATTGATGGTATACTATCGTACAGAGTATTGTAGATACGAGATCCAACGGAGAACTGGTTTTCACCTCCTAATTCAATTTTTCGTTGACATTCATATTCCAAGAAGCACGGAGCCTGAAATTGAAGTCAGCAAATAACTGCATATACAGTAAACAGTCATTTTAAGTGTTAGGGCATTCTGTACTTTCATAATTCTTTCTATGTTACGTCCTCTTGTATCTGATATGAGGCTACGATACAAGCCACACATGGAGAAAGTGTAAAATTACATTTGTAATTTATAATATATTTCAAGGGAGAACGATCACTTAGGTTAGGTTCAACCCTGACAGGAATTTTTTCTTTTACTATTTTAAGGTGTACACTTAATCATGACATTGTTTCTTTGTGGCATATATTAAAATCATGTTATCCCTGTTGCCGTAAAAAAGATAGTACTGAAAAAAGTTAACTTAATTTTTTATTAAAATAAAACTGACTCGTGTCATATAATTTTATTTTCTCTTCTCATTCTTTTTATAATTAAATAGAGAATTTTTATATTTTAAAAATATGCGTTTTATTTTCCCTTTTTAAGTTGATGATACCTTGAAAATGAATTTTACCTTACAAGAATTGTCAAGCTTTTATTTATAATCACATCTAATAATCACATTAAACCATCTAATAGAATAAAACTACTTTAATACCTATTTTTCTATTTAATAAGTTCAAATTGGAACATTATTTATAGGAATTCTTTTACACCAATATTTCAGTTTTCCCGTGACAAATGTTTTTTATGATTAAAATTTTTAAAAATTAATTTTGATTATATAACACTATTTAAATCTTGATATAAAGTTATTTATATCTATAAACTATGTATTTTAAAAGAAATTGAAAATTAATTTTAAAAAAGTAAAATCATATATTAAAAGGGACAATTGGTTAAGAAGTTTAAATATATGAATAAACATGAACGGTTTAAATGTAATTTTCATCTTCTCATTTTAATCCGCAATTTTATTTCTTCCCTTTTAAAATAATAATCTAATTATCATTTTACATATATACTTTATTTCTTTTACTTTATTAGAATTAAATTTTAGATCTAACATATTCATTTAAGCTATAAAAAATAGTTTGATTGAACAAATATTTAAGAAAAATGTAGATAAGACAGAGGATTGAATCATATTTTTTAAAACGTTTATGTTACTCATCCAAATTAATAATTTATAAATAATAATTAATAATAGTGGCATGATTTAAGCGAACTCTCATGGATCCAATTGACTATGTGATGAATAGATTGGTTTTAAGTTTCATTCGTCCGTCAACCAATTTTATTACCGTTTATATAGGTTGACTATTGTATAAAATTAGAATAACAATGTCAGAAATTATTAAAGAAAATCTAGTATAATAGCGGAATAATGATAATATTGAAAATAAATTAAAAATAATTTTATTATTTTAAAACAAAACAAAATTCATGAATAAAAATGAATTAAATGGATTCTTCAGTGTTTTCTACTTAACTAATTTAAATAATAGTGATTATACAAATATATATTGATTAGACGAGTCTAACAATTTATGTTTTTATAAAAAGAATATTAGACAAGTCATTTCATACATGCATTAAATGAGTATAATAAAAATTATTAGACAAATCTAAAAATACATTGATCAGATACATAAAACAAAAAAATTAGACGAAATTGTCGATGATTAAATAAGTCTAACAATACAAGACAAGTCATTCATATATTTATAACAACATTCATTAAATAAGTCATTAACACATAAAACTTACAGGTCTATTAATAAATATTAAACAAGTGTATTTATTTATTGATTCTGTGAATACAGTGATTAAATGAATATAAAAAAAATTTAAATTAAAGTTATACCAGTCTAATTATTAAAAGTGAATTGATCATACAATTTAATTCAAAATATACTAAGAAAACTAAAATCATGTGATTTTATTACGACTTCAACTTAAAAATATTTTGCATTAAAATCATGTTATCCACACAATTTTATCAAAATATTGAACTTATCTATTTTCATAATTTTTTTCACAAAGTATGCATTTCAGTAATTAAAAAAGAAAATACTATTTTTGTACTCTTGCCATATACATAGAATATTATAGTGTCTAAAACATAGCATAACCTAATTCAGTATTAAAATCCAACTCTATGAAACCTTTTCTGGCTTCAAGCAATGCCCTCCTTGTTACCTCAAACTCAGCTTCTGCAGCTGCCAATTCTCCCCTCAGCTTCTTCATTTTGATCTCCAAAGCAACAACACTGTCTTTCAGTTTGTTCACCTCTTCTGTCTTTTCCAAATGAGCTTTCATACCCAATGCAGATTGAACATAAGGCTCCAACCAAGACAACTGAAATCCAGAATGTTTTACAAGTTCCTCCCATAAACCATGAAGACGATTGCATGCATCTTCATTCATATCCTTTGCCTTACTTGTCTTGAGTAAGTATAGAACTTGACCTAAGGATGTGAATGCCCATAGTTTAAACCATCTTGAACTTTTCCTCTGGCTTCTTATAAGGGAAGGATGCCATATGCATGCCTCTTCCAACAGTGGAACAAAAGCTGATTCTTCTTTCCCAAAACTCGCCAAATCTAGAAGGTCTTTTAGCATCAAATCCGAACTTTTAACTTCCCCTTCTGTTTGACTAGATCCACAGCTGCTTGAACTAAGCGTCTCACACTCATCTGATGTTTCTGTTTCTGTTTCTTTATCATCTTCCTGTTGTGTGGATTCTGAATTTCTTCTTGCTTCATCACCTAACGTAGCAGAGATTGTGTTCAAGTTGTTAACTACAATTGTACCAAGATCGGAGACACAAACATGAGCTTCAATGATGCATGTGTCGTTCACAAGATACCCTTGCTTTGAGTCAAAGAAGACACTTCGGTTCACGAAAAATGAGCCCCAGCTACGATATCCGCCATTGAACCTCTGCTGAGTCTCTGAAAATATCACAGCAACTGTTTAAGGACAAACTAACAAAGATTACCACTGAATATCTAAATATTTAAGATCATCATAGCAGATCGAACAAACAACAAATACCACTGATAATAACAAGAAACTTATTAGATAGATAAACAACAGATAAAAAATTAACATCACATCTAACTCAAAACCTTAAAATAATGTATTAATATATCAAATTTTTTTTCATTTTTAGACTGACTTATATCCCAACATATATTTATACCACGAAACCATCAATGAAAGATAAAATCAAGAAACAATTACCCTTTACAACCGACTTATTCTCATCCAATTGATTAATCAGAGATAACTTGAAATATGTGTTTCTGTTCCATCCGTAGGGTGGTAAAGAATCCGCAACCATCAGATATAACGAAAAATGGTCGACATTTCTCATTAATGGATACAAACGAATACGCCTGAAAGGTGATTATGACGAATAAAATAGTTAATAATGAAAACTACAGACTAAAATTAAGATCAAAACAAGAAAGAGCATAGAAACTAAAAGCATTTGACAGTACCATTTATAACCTCGGATTCGGAAGGCCTTGGATTGTAGTTTCTTGGTGTTTTGTTTTGAGAAATTTTGAATCTTCCACGTGAATGTCTCAAAAAGAATACTCGTTTCCCTCTGGGTGTCCATTCTAGTGGCTAGCGACATCTAAGCTGCCACTGCAAAAGGATGAACATACCAAGTGGTGAAAACTGTTGAAGTGAAGATGGAAAACAATAACAGAGGTTGACTTGAGAAGCACCAAAAGCACAGAGATTTAAATTTGAAGTGTGCAGAAATTTTTTTACCACCAAAAGCACAGAGATTGAATGAGGTATAATTAAGCATTTGATGGATGTGAGAACAGGGATTAAGAAACAAGAGTGGAATCATGTAAGTGAAGTCAAGTCAACCCTTTTGTCTTGAAAGGAAGAAGAAGATGGGTTTTTACTTTGAAATTTCTAAGACATATAATTAATAGTGGGAAAAGGACACCAATTAAATTTCTTACTCTAACGAAAAAAACAACACAACTAAATAAGTATATATTGAATAACAATAGCATATAAACACTCATTTAAACATTTAACTTATCCATTAATTATTCATTCATATTATCGTAATATGATTGTTAAATTATTATTTTAGTTCTCGGAAGTATTATTTTTCATTTTGCTACTTATTAGAAATGGAAATGTACTGCCTCGTCATTTTAATATATTAAATTTTAGTTGGCTCCCATTAAATAAAAATAATATCTAGAAAAAAGTTAACAAATTTAAACATATTTTCTTAACTTCTTTTATAGAGATATAAATATGAAAGAGATTTACTTTTTTTTTTATCCACTTGAAAGAAAAATAAAATAAATAATTTTAAATTTAAACAAATACTTATATTATAAAATTTAGGTGATATAAATGGAATCCTAATATTTTCTGAATTTGAGATTCTCCTTTTATTAAAATATATCATTAATCTTTAGCTGATGAAATTGATGCTTCACCTAAAATTCGTTTTTATTGAGTCACCGCGAAATATACAATTTTCTTTAAGAGTCTACATATCTCTACTAATTTGTCTGCTATAGAATATTGGGCGATGCAAAATTTATTGAGTTGATATTACTGTTCATTTTTATAAATATCCTGAAATTGCAGTCTTGAATAAAACTCTGAAATTTAATACAATGGTGCAAGATGCAGAATGTAAATCAACCAAATTGGCGAATGACGGTTATATCAATAGTTCACAATCTGCTAAAAGTTTTTCAAAAATTATAAAATAAAGAAATGTTATTTTAATAAATTAAAGCTAATTTATATAGTTCATTTTTTCTCTAAAAGTTAAACTACTCAACATATTCATCATTAAAAAAACATTATTGACACGTTCCATCATAATTCTCAATAAAAGTCATTTGCTGTTAATTATTTATTAAATGTCAATCCTGATTGACATGGCCAAAAAAATTATCGAAAATGAGAGTTCTTGGGGAGCACAACAAATATTTTTTTTCCATAAATTAAACCAATATGGTAGGTATCATATTTTTTTAAGTCCATGGCCTAATTAATTAAGTTGTAACACTAGAATTGTGTTTTTCTGCGAGCTCAACAATAATTAGTAATTTAAAAATGGATATAAGTTTTTCTTCTCCCTCACTGGCATTAGAATACCTATGTAGGTGTGTATAAACCTGTTAAAGTGGAAAATCAAAAGAAGGGAAAATCAAAGCACAACCAAATATTTAAATTTTTTCAATTAAACAAAATATTCCTTAATATTGCTTGTATAATTTACATATGTTCAATTCTGCTAATTGGAGTTAGCATGGTTACGAGGTGTCAACGAACTGTTAGTGGTAGGTAGGTTCCAAAGATTAAACAGACAGTAATTGAACAGAGTGCAGCGACATACTCAACTAACGGTGTCAGGGAAGTCTCTACGAGAATCCACAATAGTTTTCTTTTCAACTCTGCAAACGAACCCAAGAATTTTTAAAACAGGATAAAAATAAATAAATAAATATGTAAACGTAAAGAATTATAGATAAAAAAAAATAATGAAGTAGGACCTGCTGGCTCATGAGTATTTCCACTGCAACATTGATATTACCATCAGCAGCTGCAAGCGCCACTTCCACTTGCGTCTGAAACAGCCAATACAATTGCATTAAAAATATAGAGCTAAGCCTTAGGCTTTAATGTACATTTGATGCACAAGCATCGGAAAGATATCTCACTAGATCTGAAAAAACAATTTGAGGGGTAGATGTTTTATTTCAGATATCACTTATCAAACAAACTTTGACCCATTCAGCCTAATTCAATACACATACATACACACCACTCCTGCTACAGTGATTAGGTTAAAAATTATATCGGTCTTCATAACGACACCAATAAGAGACAGGAGAGAAGGACCCACAAGGAGATCAAACAAAACTAAATTTAAACACGGGATCTCTTTGAATGAGAAAAAAGTTCTCGGAGGTGCAAGCATAATATGCAAGGAGCCAATAACAAACTGGAATGTCTTAAAAAGTTTCAAGCCATTTTCTAACCATAGAAAAGACAAGGAAACTGATTTTTTACCCTGTCAAAGCCCATTGATACGAGTTTTTTAATCCCTTCTTCCGAAACGACTGCACCCTGCATTTATCGGGGGGGGGGGGGGGGAATAGCAAACGTTAACCATGCAAATTAACTAAAAGAAAACAGGAGAGTTTCAACCATGGTATGTATGTAGAGGAACCTGATGCTGTGGAACAGCAGTCGTTGTAGCTACATTAACAGCTGAATGCCTAAATTGAATTAGAAAATCAAGTATGATCATTAATACAGAAACACAAACTTCTGAAAAATATAATTGTAATTCTATTGAAATATAGCAGTTTAACTTGAATAATCAATGCCTGACATCTACTGAACTTTGGTATTAATGATTATACATTTGTGTAATTCCTATTTCTAGTTATACTAACGATACGACCTTGTCCGTGTCTATATCCTACCCTAAGCATCACATGTCTATTGAACGGGTAACCTAATACAACCGAGTTACTGATACCACTGAATAAGATTAATTTCAATAAAACAGGGATTAAAAATCAAGCTATTTACAACTCAATAAACCATTCATTAATAAACTTTATGGACGACATCAATCAGCCATTCATAGAGAATGAATTATAAAGATCTTATATATATATATATATATATATATATATATATATATATATATTTGTTATTCTGTAGATGTTATAAGCTTTATATGTTTGACATGCATAGGTATGTTCTGGTTCGGGCATTTCCCAGTAAAAAAAAATTGGGCTCAGGATCGGGGGGATAGGTAGTGCAATCCCCACCATGTCCTATCCCGCCCGCACCTTTGGAACTTGTCTCTTTTATATTATGTGTTTTAAAGGACTGATAATGGAACTTGTTTACTTACTACTCTGTTTTTAAATATTGAAAGTTCAAAGACTTTTATGTGTTATTATGTGTTTGGAAGGATAGCAACTTAGAGTTATGTGTTTGTCTTTATTTTTCGTCTTTATCTTTTAAGCTGAAGCCTATTGATTTGAACCTATTTGCTAACCTTTTACGTCAGATTCTTCAACTCATTTCTTGAGTCTTTGTGCAAGGATGTGACGGTGGAGCACCTCATAAGGTCGTATGAAAAAAATAACTTTAAAATTAATTTAAAATTTGTGTATAATTTTTAAAAGTGAGACAGGGCGGGGAATGGGGAACCCGAACCTGATAGCTGGCCTCGGCAGTGGTGGGAATGATTAAAGGAGTAGGGGACGGGGAGAAATCCCGCCCCAATGTCAGACATATATATATATATATATATATATATATATATATATCCAATAATTTTGGACATAGTTGAATAGTTTATGGAGCCTTTTATTTGCAATTCATCTAATGTTAAACATATTTATGCTAGAAAACTATTTAAAATTGCTTACAGTTAAAATTGTGCTTAAGTATGTGTTATATTTATAGAGCATTTGAATACATATTTATAACTTACTAGATAAGTCTACTCTAATTCTTATGCTTTTTCAATATTAGTTTCAAAGTTATACATAACTACACCAATATGTATTACATGGACTAATATAATTTAGGCTACAGAATCAACATGACAACCTAAACTTACTGTTAAATGTCAAAAAGGGAACCCATTTACAAGCATGTAACTTATATTGGGTTCATTCAAGTTGAATATTGACATTCCTAGTAAGGGGAAAAAAAAATTATCAGTCTATGCCTAATACTGTAGGTATTATTCTAGGTTCAAACTTAATAAGAAATGATGATTGAAGTCAGTCAGCAGACTAAAATTTTACTTTAAATAAGCAACCACCATATAAGCTATCAATTATGCTCAAACCATCTCTCGTACCTTCCTTCTGGTAACTGATGAGTGTTACTAGGAGTGGATGAAACTAAAGGATTATTGGGACTACTATCCTCCAAAAGTCTTTCTTGAAGATTTGAATCTGAATGAAGATGAGAAGGAGCTTGATCTTGACCAGAACCAAGGGTCCTTCCCCTCCCAGGGAACCTACTGTCCTCAGTTGACTGTAAGATATCACATAACGCAATCAAATGTGTATAAGTCGTAGATTACAACTCACCAGAATATAGGGATGAATACATAAAAGAAACTAATAGACAATGACTTGCATTAAGGTAGGGATATAACTTTAACTTCAAACTTCTCGGTTCAAAACAGGTGTTGTTAACCATCAGGGAATGAATAGATTCAAAGGCAGTTGATAAACACGGCTTGAAATGAGAAAGGTAATGAGCTCATTTGTTACAATGTCTCTTGTTAAAATAACGTTTTTTTCAGAAAGTAACCACTTCTTTTAGTATTTCATCTATTTGTTCTAGCTTTTCAACAAAATAAGAATTATGAAGCTAAAAAAATCTAAAATGGTATTAAAATCAAAAATTATTTTGAATAGCTTACACACAAAATCAGATGCTTCCTATAACAAATTGATATTGTGATTGTAAACAAACAAAAATTAGTTAAAAAACAATTTTACAACATAATCACTTCTTTTTAATTTGTAACGAACTGACCTAATGTATCATTCAAGTAAAAAGGCACACCCATGTTATGGAACGTGTCATATTCCCGATAATGAGTGAACTTTCAAAGAAAGGCACAATTTTTTTTCTGATACCATTTGGTGATGCCACAACCCTACGGATTATGGGTTTTTCTAAGAAAAATGAGCTGTTGAAGATAAAAGATTAATTCATATAAAAGGAATCATCACAGGTCAAAAACCTTGACACTTTCCAGCTGCTTAACTATCTAGAAAAATCTACTTCCAAAGAACTAGTAGTAGACATTAAAAAGAGGGGAAAAAAATTTTGCCAAATAAATGGCAGGTGATAAATATCAGTCCGGAAATTTTAAAAATGACTAAATGCAAGCACACTCTTTGCACTTGCTAGTAAAATGAACAGGTAATGTACACAACCAGGGAGAATACTAACTAGCAAACTTTCATAAAATTAACCCAACATACATTGATCAGATTCAATGACCAGTAGATCACATATACACTTGTCATGAATGAGTACTAAAAAACAATGCAGTTGCATTCATTCACATAATGAGCAAAGCAAAAATGACAATCACACCAGCAAATGTCTGACTTTTTGAGAGCCCACCAAAAGTACTAAAAAAACAAGATCACATACATACCTGAGTAGACACTTCCCTTTGAGGCATCAATGAAGACAGGTTCCTCCAAATATTTCCAGAAAGCAAGCCACTACCCCATGAAAGCATAGATTTTAAAATGTGGATTAGTATATATCTGTATACATCTGTGTGATTTGGGGTGAAACCCATGGTATTTAGTATTTACCTTGTTGAATTTTGGTTTGTATGTGTAGGAATATAACCCGAAGGATTTCCACCCGTGCAAACGATAAATTTTGGACGTCTCACACATGATGACTGAAAGTCCAGAGAACCAGCATACACACACATTAGTAAAGGTCCACAAGTTGAGTGAGTGCATGTATTTTCATAGTCTTTAAAAAGTGAAATCTAAACCTAACTCAATTTCACAAAACTGACTTGAAATATGATATTTGTTTTCATTTATACATTGTAATTTAGTCATTCTTTAGTCGGTGTGAGATTTCCAGCACACCTCCTACGTCGAGGACAGGACATTTCAAAACTACGGGAGAACCCGATGGTGGGTGACACAATTGCCCTAACAAACTTGACTAGAATAGACTTTGTATGATTTTGATACCATTTTAAGAAAGTGTAATTTAAACTTAACCTCAAAAAATCAACTTAAAAGATAAGGATTGTATCTATTTATAACACATAAAATGAATATCTAGTGGATGCGTTTTTCCATTTTCATTTTAAAATAAAATAAGTTACCAAGATAAAATAAAAATATATTAATTCACATTCCAGTCAATCATGACATGTTCAGTTTATTTTGTGAATTCCCGCCCACCCACCCCCAAACCCCCACCCCCCCCACCCCCCCACGCACCGAAATATTTGAAGAATGCTGTGCAAGATAAAAGAAACCTAATGAACTTATTATTGATGAATGGGATTTCTCAATCCACAGAGGGCAGGCCCTTTCTATAATTGAGCTACAGCATTTCGCAAAGGTAACAAGAGATGTTAATAACAACTCAAGAATGAATCTCCCTTCTAACCACCTCCCTACTACTGAAGTTAACCGTGTATGCCATTACTACTACAACCACTTGAAATAAATTCCTGTTCTAGGGTGTTAATAGACAGCATTTGACAATAGATATTTCATTTGCATTTAGCAGTCCCTAAGGCATTCATCTAATATAATGTAAATAACAATTGAAATGTTTGCCGGCCTGGTGCAGTACCAAATCCTATTATAAAGAAATACTTACAAGCCAGGACGAGGACTCAATAGAAGAATAAAAAGTGGTTCCAGGTATGAGGAAATTAAACAATCCATATGTATCTGAAACATCAAGCATAAAATCATAAAACTAGAGATAATTGCTTACTTCTTTTGCAAAAGTAAAAAATTAAAACAGAAGGAAAAATATTGAAGTCTGACATGCAAACCCAGATAAAATGCCACAAAGGTGCCCAAGTAGTGAAACATTTTGCATGAGAAGCTGGAATACTACCAACAAAAAGAATGCATACCTAAACACAGTATGTTAAATTATCACAGAAGGGAATTATCAAGATAAAAATCAAGAAATAAGTTCAATAACAAAATAAAACTCACCACTTGGCAGGCACGTTAAACAATCCAAAAACACTGCACAACGAATAGAAAAAGTTACCAAATTAGTGAAGCCTTACCAATTGATGATAATTAAATGCAGCATAGCACGTGTATAGAATGTATAGTGTCTTATTATTAAAACTTGTGAAGTAATTCATTGCATGGTGAATAGGTTGGCAAAAGCATACTAATAAAACAGAATAAAATTGTGAAGTAAATCAATGGACAATGATTAAACAAAATAATCATTAGCATCATTCTGAAAACTCGATTAAAAATAGTATATTTCAGTATCTTGAATATCTTCCAAAACATGGTTTCTGCAAAATTATCTTCAAGAAAAAGGAGATTAACATATTAAATTGAATTTTCCCAACAGTGGTGAATTTCTTGCACAATAGCAATATTTATACAGCCAACCTCCTGGATTGAACTCCACTCAAGCTTGTCTCTATAACAATCATTGAAAATAGAACTCCTGAGAAGCCTATGGCACACTCATTCATGAGGTAATCATATGTAAGAACAGGGTTGTGTGCCACCAGCAGTGCTATGAGCACGTGGAATATGGCATTGCTTGTAGCCAACAAAATAATGACATATAGCAAGCGAACTGAGCCCATGATCCTCTCCAGCTCAGACCCCAAGGGAACTAAAGCCATCATGTTGAAGAGAACATGAAGCAGTGAACCATGGAAGATAATGGAAGTATAAATCCTGTAAACTGCACGGAAAAAAAATAATGCTGAGCAAAGAAACCAGTCAGGTAAATGGGTTGAGTTTTCAGCACCATAATGTTTGTACAAGCTTGTCTAGAGTCCAGAATTCAGCACCATAATGCTCTAACAAATTTTAGTTGTTATTTTTTTAAAAATTCAATTCATGATATATTTTTATTTCTATATGCCATATAACCATGTAAGATCAATTTCATATAAACATGTAACACTGCTTTTCACACAGAATCCCAACTAGACAAAAAAGAAAATATGAAAAAGAAAAGGGTGTCAGGTGACACATGTGCACAACCACATCTAGAAGATAAATTGTTGTGGCCCACCAACATAAGTACATAAAAGAATGAAGAATAAATAAATTTAAATTCTTGGATCAGGAAAGAAGAAACAAAAACAAGGTTCAAATGAGGGAGATACTAATAATATATGATTGCACATTGAAAAGAAGGACTAAAGGAACAAGCTGAAACTGGATGACTTTTCTTCTTCACAAAACAAACCCACAACAATGGCATTTGGCGGTTGTAGAGCATTGGTGATGGTGTCGGCAGGTGCAAAGGATACGTCAAATTTGAATAGAGATTTGGGAGATTTGGGAGTTGCAAGCCTTTGGGGAAGAGTGTATAATCACTACAGTGTGAATCGGAGGGGAAAGGAAATAATTAGGGATT
Source organism: Vigna reflexopilosa (assembly GCA_027742785.1). Taxonomy (NCBI): domain Eukaryota; kingdom Viridiplantae; phylum Streptophyta; class Magnoliopsida; order Fabales; family Fabaceae; genus Vigna; species Vigna reflexopilosa. The sequence continues at coordinate 5,382,308 of CM050914.1, read as the reverse complement.
TCAAATCCATGTCAATGGGATAAACCCCAGTTTTTGTCTTACCTAAAGATTAAACAGGATCAGAGAATCCCACAGTTCCACAGGTATTAATATGTTAGGACTTAAGCACAAATGAAGAGTCAAACACAGAAGAATAGTTTATTAAATGGAAGAGTCTCAAGACTTAAGTACCACATCATGTAGTTCATCCTACCCAATGTAGGACTTCTAACTTGACACACTTTTTAAGGTCCGATATCCACCGAGGTTTTCACTCTATCAACATGGTACTACCAATTGTAGCCCAGCTCAATGAAAACATCAATTGTTAGCATTTACGTAGATAAGGGAATCAAATCCAAAAACCTGATCATTGGATGAAAGAGTCCTAAGGCTTAAGTATCACAACAACAAGTAGTTCATCATACTAAATATGGAACTCCAAGCAAATTGTGATCTTGCAACAATCCAACAACCCAACAATCATGCTCACAGTCCAGAGCGGATAGGCCACCAACCATAGAGTGTACAATCACACGATCCTATGAGTATGACCGCAATTCTCATGATGGTGAAAAGAATTGGAAAAATCATAGGTACAGATCCTTAGGTGATATAAGTATTTTCTAATTTGGAGTATCTCTTGAATGATCAGCGTAACAAATGTTCACACTAAAGGATTTTGAAAAATATTTAATAAACTCAAAGTACATGTTTGATCCAATTTGGTAATAGGCATGTTAAATTGGAATCAACTAGTGATAGCTTATCCGTCTTCTGTGAAATTGACACAGAAATTAAAGATTACCCACGTCTTACAAGCGAATCCAAACACATTGTAATTCTAATTAAAGAGCAACACCAAAAGAATTGTGTGTAAGTTTGGTTAAAATAATATACCTTGAAACCGTGACACAACATCAGATGGCAAGAAGCAAACCTCAGCAAAGGAATCGTATCCAACCAAAAGACAGACCAAGTAAATGACTCCACAGACAACCACCACTGCAGAAGTGAGAAATGGAATGCTTTCCCACCATTGATTCATCCTAGTAGGCAACCCTGCCTGAGTCAATTAACCCATCAGGGACAATTAACCAGAATAACATCAATGAAGGAAAATATCTAGCTAACCATTCTACAACAACAATTAATATAATCAGCAAATCCCCAACAGAAACGCGGCGAACTTTAAATTTTGCAGTAAAGAGTTCTGTCACTTTATTTGCAGACAAAAATCATACAAAACGGAATCTATAGCGAAACAATGTCCGAAATTAACAAAGCCATTTCGAGATTTCGGTCCAGAAACGAGGATTTTCAATTCAGCTACTAGGATGAGTGATGAGTGTTGAGTGAAGTGTGTTGACACTGGTGCCTCGAAATTGCGGCAGAAACGAAGCGAGGATCGAAGAAAACAGGGAAATGGATTATATTACCTCAGAAACTATGTTCGGTCTCATATTTCGGGCTCTTCGCATGCAACCAAGTTTGAATTCCCAGCTTTGGCTCACTGCTCTGATTAGCAGTCACAGATTTGGTAATCTTTGAACTTCGATTCCGATAACCGGTTTTGGATTTGATTTGCTGATTCAGGTTTTTTCTCTTCTGAATTCTGACCCCACACTTGACTCGCGAAAGCCGTAGAAACAACTTCTCTTTTCTTCACTTTGTGGGATGCGCGTTCCGATTTTGCAGTCTCACCAACCTCCAAACAAAAGGCCAAGGTTTATAATGCTTTTCGTCATCCTTACTTCTGAGTTTGTATAAAACTATCAAATTATTTATTTATTATTTGACTATAGGACGGCGAATAAAGTATATTTATAATTGTATAGTTAATTACATGTTAAAATTATCGTAAGTATAAATTATAATGTCAACTACTACTAAATTTTAACTAGTTATTATTATCACATCACACTAAATATTTTACGGCATCTATAAAATGAAGCCCTCTTTTTATTAACATTTTAATATGTCACAAAAAAAAATATTGTTGTCTATGTCAATAAACATTGTATATTCTGTATGTAAAATAAATTATCCTTGTTTATAAATTCTAAACAGATGTTTTTTTTTTCTAAAAAAAAAATGTTTCTTATTTTATGAATACAATACAATTAAGTAATGTATTGAGATAAAAATTATCATTATTGAATATTTAACTATGAAAACTATAATAAATTAATTAATAATCTTGAAAATAACTTTATGTCGCGTCCAATCAAATCAACTTAATACTATATGAAAAAAAATTTAAATTTAATAATAATGATCATTACAATTCACTCGTAATAATTGGTACGAACTTTTGTAACAAAATACAATATTATTTATGATGATTGTAATTAAAAATGTCATAGTATTTGAATTTTAATTCATAATGGTTTATTTAGTATGTTAAGTTGTATTTTTTATATTTCAATGAGATCTAAATAGTTAAATTTATCATTGACATTACTCATACTATTTTTTAATATCTTCTTTATATATCATTGAACGTATTCAACCCTAATAAATAAAATCAACAATAGAGTAAAAAATATTTAACAAAAATAAATAAATGAAAATATATGCAAATATACATATTTGATATTGTCTTTCCTAAACCCATTACTCTATTTGTTCAGGCATTCAAAAAGTATTTTTTATAAGAAATTATTCACGAGTCATTAATATATTTAGATAATAAAAGGTCACGAATTATAAATATGTTGAAACAATGACTAAAAGTTGACTAATCATTATAATCTATGACATTTTCCCATGCTTTAGTACAACATCTCATTCTTCAACAAAATTCATTAAAATTGTGTACTTGGCTTGCACGATTTTTCTTAATGTGAAAACTACAAAGGATAAGATAACATTGAGGAAATACACTACTAATGACATTCATGAAAGCTAATTTTCTGCTGTCACTTATAATGACTTTAGAAACACTCTTGGATGTCATAAATAATCATTTTAGCCTTTCAAAAATCCAAGTTTATTTTTATTTTTTTGTTCACTCGATAAAAATACAAAGACAGATAAGAAAGTCAACCTTGTTGATATCATACAAATTATCTTAAGTAATGGCGACCTATATTTGTTGGTTTTATAAGTGGTATCGATATAAGATAACAATGTTAAATTCATTTGGTAATTTTATTGCATCAGGATGTGTCAAAAATATGTCATTTGTCACCTTATATTCGTTTACACATCTTCTCCAATTGATGTATTTATCATGTTATAACAACATCATTAACTATAATATATTTAGCCTTGAAATCTCTCAATGATTGTTTGTAAGTGTATCTTGCACTGTATAATTGCTTGATTATTGTTACATTATACTTATTGTTTTCTTTGAGGATAAGGTTTGTCGACTTCACTTGTCTCTTAATCATATCAATAAGCAATGAATGTTCATTGGTTTTAACCTACCAGCAGAAGGGTGACAAACTAAAATTTTTGACAAATCATAGTTATGATATTCACTACTACCTTTAATACCCACCCATCACCATTATCAATTGGTATGCCTCTCAATTTAAAAAGACAATCACATGTTCTTGTGCCTGATATACTAAATTGAACATCATATTTGTATTTCCTATATTTTTCACCTCTTTTACATCTTAACAATACATATGTTTTCCTCCCATATTAACCATTAACTTTACCATATATTATAATCACAACAACCAAATTAAGATGAAAAGAAATTTCTCAAACCCACTTAATTTACTCATCGCATGTAAGAAAAGTCTCATCAATTATAAAGTTATTGGTATAATCTTCTTCGTAAATTTCATTTTTTTCAAAAAATAACAAATCTAACATAAAACTCGCATTTACTTTTGATTTTATAAAACTTAAAAAATAATATTCTATCTTAAACAATAACATTCTAACCACATACAACACCTTCATAAAATGTCTCACTTATTTTATAATAATAATTATAATTAAAATGAATATAAAATTTAAATTCACAAGCCATATTTCAAATCTACCCTTAAGACAAACCGAAATTCAAAATCTGATTACCAAAATTATGCTTAATGAATTTTGAAATCCAATTACTAAAACGATGCTCATCGAAACTCAACTTTTGTTAACCATGGGCTCTAACGAATTTCAAATTTGTTATTAATATATTTATCAGATTTTAATATTCGTTTGTGATTTTGGTAATTTGAAATTCAATAAACAATAAATCCAAACAAAACTGAAATTTTAAATCTAGTGATAAATTTCTAAAATACGGATTTCAAAATTTAATTTTGTTATGATCTATTATTCATCAGATTTTGAAATTTAATTACCAATTTTAGAAAGTGATTTTCGAATTGAATCATATATGTACAAAGAAAAAAAAAATTATGAAATTTGGCTGATTCTTGTTGAAAAACTCCATACAAAACGGCGTACATGAAATGCATACCTTTATTTCAAACAGAAAATTAAACACTCTTATAGTACAACACGTATAAATGAATTCAACCAACAAATGAAACACCTTTGCAAAGAAAACGATCTCCCTTTATTTTGTAAGAAGAGAAGAAATAAACTCGATTTGTGATTAGTGAAAATCAATGACTTGAGAATGCATTTGGAGAATAAATAACAGGGAAAGAGTATAATAAATATTTACTGCGAGTGGATAACAACTGCACTTATTATCTAATTAATTTAATATTATATATATACATATAACGTGCAGGGTTAAAATGGGCATGATAGTGAAATTTGGGGGTGCAGGAAAAAAATGTGAGGTGCAGGAAGAAACCCCTATATGGTGATTCATTCTGTACCTTCAACTTTTTCAAAAGTTTTACTTTTAACTGAAATAAATATCTTTTCATATTTTTTCTTTTTTTTATTAAAAACACTGTACACCACCTTAATAATAATTTAATCTAATTTAAAATTTAAATATTATTTAATATAATTTTATATTTTAATAATTATTAAAATATGATTTATATTATAATAATAATTATATTAAATAATTAAAATAAAAATAATAATAATAAAAATAAAATAGTAATAATCAATTTGATTTACTATATTAAAAATATATTAAATTATATTAAAATATAAAATAAATCAAATAAATATTAAATTTAAATAAAAAACAAAATTTTAAAAGCAACTAGACTATTTATCGGATATCCGGATATGGCTATCGGATTTCTATATCCGATTAACAAATATGTTAATAGTTTTATTTTTTATTTAAAATTGAATAAATATTTAATTTTATTTAACATTATAATACTATTTATTAATATGATTTATATTTTTATAATAGTTTTATTAAAAAATTAAAATAACAATAACTAAAATAAGAGTGATAATAATGAAAATAAAAATAATATTTAAAATTATATGTATTTAAATATATTAAATTATATTAAAATATTAAATTAAATAATTATTATAATTAAAAGAAAAAATAAAATTTAAAAAAATTTGTTAATCGGATATAGAAATCCTATACAGCCATATGCTTCGGATATAGAAATCCTATACAGCCATATGCTTCGGATATAGAGTTGTTTTTAAAATTTTGTTTTTTATTTAAATTTAATAATTATTTAATTTAATTTAATATTTTAATATAATTTAATATATTTTTAATATAGGAAATCAAATTAATTATTACTATTTTACTTTTTATTTTTATTTTAATTATTTAATATAATTATTATTATAATATAAATCATGTTTTAATGATTATTAAAATATAAAATTATATTAAATAATATTTGAATCTTAAATTAAATTAGATTATTATTAAGGTGGAATTATATGTGTGTATAGGATACCGCTTCGGTTTTTATTCATGCACAATTGGGTTCCGCCCGGCCCAAATATTTCAAAGCAAACCCTAGGCTTTTGTGTTCGCGTTTCGACTTCAATCCATAGCCGCTTTTGTCTCTCGTTTTCCGGAGCACACGCCAGCTTCAGAAGCGGTAAGCACAAATTCAACGCTGTTGTTTTCGTTTTTCTTCTACGATTGTTGCAACTCAATAGCTGCAATTTTATCTGAATTGATGCTTCTTGTCAATTCGTCGTGATACAATTAGAAGTTGACACCGTTACGTTCATTTGCAGATTCCCTACTCACAACTTTTTGACTGAAAGATGGCTTCGAGATTCTGGACTCAGGTATTTAGAAAATTCTCAATCTATGTTTTAATTGCTTGCTCCTTTAGGTTGAGGAAATTATCATATATGAAAGCTTTTATTTTTCGTTGTTATTTACTGAATTGTAGGGTGGGAGTGATTCCGAGGAGGAGGAGAGTGATTACGATGAGGAGGTTGAAACCGCGGCAGGTGAATCTGCTAGTCAAGCAGTGACAAGCAGGTACCTGCAGGAAAATGCTAGTGACAGTGATGATTCTGATGGGCAGAAGCGTGTTGTGCGGTCGGCGAAAGATAAGCGTTTCGAGGAGATGGCGTCCACTGTTGATCAGATGAAGAATGCCATGAAGATTAATGATTGGGTGAGCCTGCAAGAGAGCTTTGACAAGATTAACAAACAGCTTGAGAAGGTTATGCGTGTCACTGAGTCTGTAAAAGTTCCGAATCTCTACATCAAGACGCTTGTGATGTTGGAAGATTTCTTGGCTCAGGCCTTGGCTAATAAGGATGCCAAGAAGAAGATGAGCAGTAGCAATGCTAAGGCTTTGAACACCATGAAGCAGAAATTGAAGAAAAATAATAAGCAGTACGAGGATTTGATTAATAAGTGTAGGGAGAATCCTGAGAGTGACGAGGAGAAGGAAGAAGAGGAGAGCGAGGAAGAGTATGAGAGTGATGATGAGATTATTGAGCCAGAGCAGCTTCGGAAGCCAGAAGCAAAATCGGATTCTGAAGCCTCTCAGTATGAAGATGAAAAGCACGATGCTGGTGATGGTCCTTGGGACCAAAAGCTTAGCAAGAAGGATCGGCTATTGGATAGACAATTTATGAAAGACCCCAGTGAGATCACATGGGACACGGTTAACAAGAAGTTCAAAGAGGTTGTGGCTGCTAGGGGCAGAAAGGGGACTGGGAGATTTGAACAGGTTGAGCAGCTTACTTTCTTAACGAAAGTTGCTAAGACACCTGCACAGAAGTTGGAAATTCTGTTCAGTGTGGTTTCTGCTCAATTTGATGTCAATCTTGGGCTCAATGGACATATGCCCATAAATGTGTGGAAAAAATGTGTGCAAAACATGCTGGTCATTCTTGATATTCTAGTGCAGCATCCAAACATATTGGTTGACGATTCGGTGGAACCAGATGAGAACGAAACTCAGAAAGGGGCTGACTATAATGGACCAATTCGGGTATGGGGTAACTTAGTTGCTTTCTTAGAAAGAATTGACGTTGAGTTTTTCAAGAGCTTGCAGTGCATAGATCCTCATACACGGGACTATGTTGAGAGACTCAGGGATGAGCCCTTGTTTCTGGTTCTTGCTCAAAATGTCCAGGAATATCTTGAAAGAGTTGGGAATTTCAAAGCTGCCTCTAAGGTGGCCTTGAGGAGAGTTGAGCTCATTTACTACAAACCGCAAGAAGTTTATGATGCAATGAAAAAATTGACCGAGCTGACAGAGAATGGAGATGATGCAGGGGAGACAAGTGAGGAGCCAAAAGGATTTGAGGAATCAAGAATTCCTACTGCATTTATTGTTACCCCAGAGATTGTGGCCCGGAAGCCCACATTCCCTGATAATAGCAGGACCATAATGGATGTATTGGTATCATTGATATACAAGTACGGAGACGAGCGAACTAAAGCACGTGCAATGCTCTGTGATATTTACCACCATGCTCTCCTTGATGAGTTCTCAATTGCCCGTGATCTGCTTCTTATGAGTCATTTGCAAGATAGTATTCAACACATGGACATTTCAACGCAGATACTTTTTAACAGGGCTATGTCACAGTTAGGTTTATGTGCTTTTCGGATTGGACTGATTTCTGAAGCTCATGGTTGTCTCTCTGAACTGTACTCTGGTGGAAGGGTAAAAGAGTTACTTGCCCAAGGTGTGTCACAAAGTCGCTATCATGAGAAGACTCCCGAACAGGTACTTTCCCCCTCCCTTTTTACTAATGTTTATGATATGGTGATATTTTTTGGGTTCTGATCTTAAGATTCAATGCATTCATTGTAATGTGACTAAGAGAGTGGATGAAAGATGTATATTGTGCTATTTTTCTTATACCATTTATATTTTCAAACTTGAAAATCATTTTAAAATGCCACTCCTAGTCATCAGTTAGGCTTTTCAGTGTTTAACTTTATAAATTTGTTTAACTAATTTGGTTCACAAATCACAACAATAAAAACTCAATAGTAACTATGTTCATGAGAAACTGTCATCATGTCAATAATGTGTTTCAAAAGAACTCAGAAGTGAAGGAATGTGAAGTTGTGATGATAATTTGTTCAGCATGACGTTATTCAGCTGCAATTGTCTATTAGTTCTGCAATTGTCTAGTTACTGTCTGTAGAATATTACGTTTCATATTGTGCCTTTTAACAGTCCAAAGTTATTAGTTATTTCAGTTTTATATGACTGATCAATGTAGCTGATAAATTCTGTTTTGAGGCGTAGTAAGTTCCCATTCATTTTTTTTATGTTGTATTTGTTTTACAATTGTAAGAATTAAATTTTGATATTGATGTTAACATAACTATTTTCGATCCTCTTTCAGGAAAGGTTGGAAAGAAGGAGGCAAATGCCATATCATATGCACATCAATCTTGAACTCCTGGAGTCAGTACATCTGGTATCTGCCATGCTGCTGGAAGTTCCTAATATGGCAGCCAATCTTCATGATGCTAAACGCAAGGTAATTTCTAAGACTTTCCATCGCTTGCATGAGGCCAGCGAGAAGCAAACATTCACCGGTCCACCGGAAAATGTGAGAGATCATGTTATGGCTGCCACAAGGTTTCTCGTAAAGGGAGACTTCCAGAAGGCTTTTGACATTATTGTGTCTCTCGATGTATGGAAATTTGTGAGAAATCGAGACACTGTTCTTGAAATGCTGAAGGACAAAATCAAGGAGGAGGCATTGAGGACATACCTCTTTACCTTCGCTTCTTCTTATGAATCCCTGAGCCTGGATCAACTTTCAAAATTTTTTGATCTCTCCGTTTCTTGCACTCATAGTATTGTTAGTAGAATGATGATCAATGAGGAGCTCCATGCAAGCTGGGACCAGCCAACTGGGTGTGTTGTTTTCCAAGATGTTGAATACTCCAGGCTGCAGGCATTGGCATTCCAGTTGACAGAGAAATTATCTATCCTTGCAGAGAGCAATGAAAGAGCAACGGAAGCAAGGATAGGTGGTGGTGGATTGGATCTGCCTCTAAGGCGGAGAGACGGCCAGGACTATGCCGCGGCTGCTGCCGGTGGTAGTGGAACAGCCTCTTCAGGTGGTAGATGGCAAGACCTGGCCCTTTCACAGCCAAGGCAAGGCAGTGGGCGTGCTGGATATGGTAGTGGTGGTGGGAGGTCAATAGGTCAAGTAGCCGCAGGTGGCTATTCCAGGGATCGAATGGGACGGGGCACAGGTGGGGGCTACCAAAATGGACGGTATCATGATGGAGGTTATGGGAGGAGTGCTCAAGGGGGTTCTGCATTGAGGGGACCCCAGGGCGATACGTCTTCACGCATGGTTAGCCTCAAGGGTGTTCGAGCTTAAAGAAATTAAGATTATCATCCGTACGTCAGTTTTGAGGATTTGACTAATGCACTTTCTCTATTCTTGTATTGTAGACTTTATCTAAAATTTGCATTGAAATGTTTATGGATTTGTTATAATGTTACACATAAGCTTATTTTCGCCAGGGTTTATTCTGTTCGATTTTGATTAACCATTAGTACAAGAGGGCCATCATGTCAATTTATCTATTTTACATTGAAGAATGGTTCCTGAATTGAGATTTTTGAGTACCAATGGACCTGTCTACTTCAATAGCACGGTTAGTGTAAACCATTTGGCTCTTCTCGACACATCTAGCGATAAAAACCTTGGTTTCTATTGCATTATTGTCGAAATTTCAACACGGTAGTTAGTGCTTGTTGCATCTAACGTATATTAGTTGAAACTTATACTAAATTTGTGTTTTTTTTTTATCTTTTTTGTGTGTGAAAATAATTGTTACAGCGAAAATGTTTATGCTAGTCTGTTTAATTGTATGATTCAAAGTACTTGAATGAGTTGTGCTTCTCTTTAATTTTCAGATCTATAAATATTAACTAATGTTATCAGTTTGCAATGACTAGCATTTGTCACCCATTTATACTTCACATTAAAATTACTTGGACTACTATTCAAGAAGGGACGATGTAGCAGAAAAGGAATAGCATCATACTGAAGCCTAATTCCATACTGATGTAAAAACACAGTCCAATCTCGAAGTTTTAAACTAATGGCACCACGATGAAGCCATGATACGATTGAAAATAAATTCGGAGCAAAATAAAGAAAATTGTAGGAAGAACCTCATCTTGCCTCCTTTATCATACATCAGTAGCATATGGATGTCTCCTCTCATCGGTCCTTTTACATTCTTCATCCTATGACTGCAACGAGCTCAGATAATTCAAAAACTCTAAATCTAATCTAAAACCTGTATATGTTAGTTTCATATATTAGTTTATGTATCACTCATCAATAATTAATAAGTAATAAATACTTTCATGAATAGAGTAATTTTTAATTTTTTTTTAAATAGAAAACAAAATTGTACCTGATTATTAGACCAATGTGAATTGATATTTGATCTTTTTCCTTTAAAGTAGTTCCTTTTTTATTTTTTCTTTTAAGTAATAAAGAAAAAGGAAGAGAAATAAGAAACGTGTTAACAAATGGAGTTATTTTTTTTAAGTTTTAATATATTAATTCGATCCTTCAACAAATTAAATATTGTTTATGATTTATACACAATGAACCTTTCAAGATATATATGCATTTATTTTTAATTAATTAATTAAATCATTTTAATAAATTAACTAATAAAACATGTTTAATAATAAATTTATTTTTGGATTGATTTATTTTTGACACATAAAGCCTTATAGTTATCATACGTTTATCATCATAGATGTTATCCAATCCATTTAATAATTAATCTTTCTTTGGATCCATCAATATTCAACAAATCATGAGGTGTCAAAGTATATTAAATTTATTATGCATATTTATTTAAATTATATATTTTTATTTGTGGGTGTCCTCCCACTTGAAGAAATGCGATTATTTATTTGTGATTTTCTAACATTAAAAACTATTTAAATTGTAAATTTGTTTGTAGAGAAATGTGATATATGATTCTCCTCCTAACTAGTTAATTCTCTTAATAGATGTTTGTTTTTTAGTGGAAATTACTATACATTAGTTAACGAGAAAATAATAGTAATACTAACAAAAATAACATAAATATAATGTGCATAAGTAAAAGTGAAATTGAAAAATTACATAATGAAGTATGAATAATCACGAAAAAAAAAATAAGAATAATCAATAATGATATCAGAGTTTAAACAAAAATGAAAAATAAGCATGTTTTCATTTATTACAAAAATTGAAATGAATTTTCTACATTTAAAGATATATTTAGTAAAAGAACATTACTGAAAATTTGAATAAAAGTTCTCATTCTATATGCTCCTTTGGAGATATTGTCACAATATGTCTTATACCATACAATTATATCTCATAAGCTTTACATATTTGAAGTTTTTGTGCTCCACTTTAGTTGTCATCATCAGTATCTTTATTCTTGACATTATTCTCTGCACCATCCTTGACTTCCATTTTTGAATTATATATGTTTTTGTCATCATCCTTATCTTTGAATTTATTGTCTTCATTTAATATTTGCTCATTGTCTTCAATAGATTTCCTTTTAGTATCATTCTCTGCATCGTCCTCATTTTTTACACCAACTTTCTCACTAGATATATTTTTGTTGAGTGTTTGAGTGCTCTCTTCATCATCTGCTTTAGTTGTTAATTCTGTAGTTGCAACATCTTGGTTAATGTCATTCAAGAGGTCAGTTTTAGTAGTATCAAATACATTTGTCATATTTGCAGTTGGTGTCCTTTCTTCATGACCTTCTTTTTCAACATAACTAGGCTTATTATCTTCATTTTGTGATGCATTCAGTGTATCACTCGCTTCAACTTTATCTGAAGAAATGGTCATATTTGAAGTATTAATGCTTCTTTCAGCATTGTTCATATTATTTTCGCCACCTTCCTCTTCACCATTATTGGCGTCAGTCTTTACATTACTTTTATCCACAATCGTTACTTTGAAAGGTTCTAGCTTAGCTTCAATATCCTTGACAATGAAGCTTAAAGATCTAACATCTCGAGCCTCTGTTAAACGGTTGTTTGGTGATGCCTATCACACAAAAACTACAAATCTAAATACTCATTATAATAAAATTTAAAATATGATATCATTTAACAAATAATAAACAACATAATCTGTAACGATGAAAATCAACAATTTTATTATAAGTAAATTTTGTAAGGTCAAAATTAAGATAATTCCTATATTATATTACCATTTGTCCTATTCCAATCTAATAGATAAGTCATAATACAATTTTTATTTTTAGAATTGTACTTAAACATCAATTAGTCAAAACTTTAAAGTGGACACAATTATGTTATTACCAAATGTTAGTAAATGAGATACTTTATGAATGATGTAAAAATTTATTATTTAATTTTAAATATGTATTATAAAAGATGCATATTCATAATTTTCTACCATTGTTTCTCGAACATTAGAAGAAAATTTCATTTAGAATGTGGAAAAAAACATATAAAGTAGGCTAATTAACATGATTTCTTTTAAAAAAAAATTCTTATGTAAATTAAATTTATGTAGAAAAAAAAATATTTCATATAAATAATATTACAACTAAAAGGGATGGACAACATGCACAAATTATGTTATAAATAATTAATGTACTTTGTCAAATAAAATCATTTAATAGTTATTATTAGTATAATTGATATGAAGCATGACAAATAATTAATATATTTTTGTCAACTACAATATTTAATGTTAATTAGGTTATGTCACAGGCTTATTTCACTAGATATGACCTAACCTACAATCAATGATAATATTTGTAAGCATGTGTTAGATTGCATCAATATTTGAAAATGAAAAATCTTAACATTAAAAGCTTTAATTTTTTTTAAAGAAATAAAATGTAAATGAGTAAAAGAAACGAGAATAAACTTTTAATATTCCTTTTCCATTGATATGTTATATTCATTTTATTTAACACTACAAAAAAATTATTGAATAATTAAATTTAGAGATCAAAATAATTAATTATTATATTGATTAAATTAGATATTATTTTATAAATTAAAAATTTTTAATATTTAAAATAACTCCTTATGTTAATAAAAAAATATAATTGATTTGTGAAATAGAATTCAAAATAATATTTAACATTTAATATCAAGATTTTAGTTATTTATTATTATTGGTTTTAAATTAATTTAAAATTATTTTAGATATAATAATTTTCAATTTATAAAATAATGTCTAAATAAGTCAATATATTAACTAATTATTTTTTGTCTCTAAATCTAATTACTATTTAAAAATTTTATTATAATCTAAGGACAATGATTTTCTTCCAAATGCCCTTAATCATAAATTACATAATTTATTTATAAGATATCTTTTTGTTGAAATATTTTAAAAAATATTTTATTGTGAACTACATTCATGGATAAACACATATAAACACATAAAGTTAACAATCAGAACAAAAACATAAATTAGATTTTAAAATTTGACAAGTATAAAATTATAGTTGCTTTAAAAAGTTTTAGTTAAGAAGAAATAATATTAAATTTTGGATTTAACTAATGATTGTTTACATATACTGACCTGTATAATTTGTTCCACACGTTGAGTGAGATCATCTCCAGATGCTTCTTTGTAAATTCCTTTAAGAAAATGCCATAAGTGAGAATTGATATCATCTGAACGATGTTTTTCAATCATACATTGTGCAACGGCTGATCGACAACCAATAGCATAAAAAGGACAATTTACAAGCTTCATTGGACAAACAGTTATACAGTGCCTGTCCATCTCACGTCTCATAATGTTAGCAGGACACTTCTGTTCACACGGAATTATCTTGAAAGGACAAGTTGAATCATGATCATTTAGATGAGATGCGCAAAATCTAGAATTGCAACCCTCATTTTCACATATTATAGATCTAAAGTTGCAATTATCTTTATGATTGGCAAGATCTTCTATGTCATTAAAACTCATGTTGCAATGATATGAGTTCTCAAAGTCAACATTTTTTAACAAAGTTTCTGCAATTTTTTCCCTCCTCTCAAGTGTCCAAAACCCATTTACTTCCATCTCTTGAACAAAATCTTCTATATTATCTTCTCTCTTTTCACTTAGTAGCCATCCAGAAACCCGACTGAACAAATTTCTCTTTGAACTTGCAAAGTCATCAACTAAATTAGAAATAATATCATAAGGATGGTCTGATACTTCACCGTCTGGACCACCTTCTAATATAACAGACTCAGCAACAAATGATTCACTTCTTTGGGTAAGATACTCTATCATCTCCTTCCTCATATCAACAGCTACTGAACCGGCTGTCTTAAAGAGATCTCCTGATGTATTATCAACACAAGCACTAGCTAGACCTGGAAGGAACATTTGTGCCAACTTGTGAACTACTTCTGTATCACATAGATCACAATGAAACAAAGGACCTCCTTGCTTTTCCTCTTCAAACTTCTCCGGCCCAAGGTCCACATCAATGGTAGGCATATCCATTGTTGGTAATATCTACACAAGAATTTTAAGGATAAATATTGTTAATTAACACCTTTAAACTCACTTTTAAATTTCTTTAAAGAAACTTTTTAACTATTATTCAATTAAAAGATTGTAAGATCTAATTCACAATTGAATACATATTTTATAAACATCGTCATTAATTATAATATAAAGCGTAAAAGATGAAATTACATTGATACACGACGATAATGACAGAAATGAACTTTTAAAAGTATAATACAATTGAAATATGCTTATGAATGTACGAAATAAACAATTTCTATATATATCCAAAATTTTCAGTGTTGGAAAGAGATTACAATAAGAACAAAACATACCGACATAAGATGTATCGATCTAAAATGTTGAATTCTGGTTTTGATTTTGATTGTACAAGTTCAATATTGAAAGAACATTCAATGTTTTAGGTGATGAAATGCTACAACCTCATTCCCTCACCTTTAATATCAATTCTTTATCTTAACCATTCAATTTTACTTTTACTATTTTTTATTTTATAAAATTAGAAATTTAATAGCTCTTGCACACCTTTCAAAATTTTGATAAATTTAACTATTTAGTTTTTGACAAAAATATGCAATGAACAAGGTATAGATTTTAAACATCTATAAGTTTATCAACCAAAATTATTTTAAATAAATATTATTTGAAAACAAGTATTTAAAAATAATTTTTAATTAATGTTTCTTTTGTTTATTCATTAAATATGTTAATTGATGGTTAACATGTCAATGTTAATTAACAAATCAACACTCAATGTAGTACTATATTAATAGTATATATTAATTAATAAGTGATGAGAATGATATAATATTGACTAAGTGATAGGATAAAGGATAATTATAAAAATATAGAGACAAAATGTTTACTTTGTTTAAAATTTTAAACACGTTTTCTCATTTATTATGACATTTAAAAATCATAGCTTACATTTCTATGAAATATACTTTTTATTCTTTATATTTGCAATAAAAAATTGGCAGAACAACTATGAAACTCTATTGTTATTTTTAAAGTTTTACTGAAATTGATATATAAATATTTTTCTTATATTATAAAATATAATATATAACTAGGAGATTAGGAGACTTATTTTTCTTATTCACTCAATAATTTTTTTATTTTCATTTGCAATATAATTTTGAACTGCCTACCTTTTTCAGTACATCTCCTTATATAGTCTTTGAATTTCATTAATAAACTCTTGAAATTATAAATAATTAAAAATTATGTTTATCTTATACTTTTCTATCCTTTTATAAGTTTGAAATATATTTGTACGTGTTACAATTATTTATTTTCTATAAACATATTATTATTATTATAATAAAAAATATACAAACCGTAAGATCCTAAAAAATTGAGTATTAAAATTGATAAGTGTTTCAAAATAATGAGACAAATTATTTTAAAATTAAATAATTTAATAATATAAATAAAAATTCTTAAACTTGTTGTAAGTTTTTCTAGAATTCTTTGAGCTCAAAGCAAAAACAATGATTTAATTATGTTAGAGATGAATGGTTTGGTGAAAATGTTGTTTTATTGAGTGAGATTGGCTGTATTAGTTATTATATAAGATATGAATATATGAATAAAAAATTATTGATATGTAAAATAATTCTATTATAAATACAAAATTATAAGAGAAAAAATTAGTAGATTTTCTTTTTAAAAAAAAGTATATTGTTTTTCTTAATTTTGATGTGTTCAATAACCAAATTCAATTTTATAAGAAAATATATATAAAATAAACCAGTTAAAAATTAAGACAATAATATATTAGTACAATTTTTTTTACATGTATATTTTTTTATTAAATTTATATTAACATAATAAAATGATATTATGCATTAAAGATTGAAAAACAATGTATCCAAACCGTATAACAAAAATTAAAAATATCAAAAATCAAATGGTTAAATATGTTTTTCGTCTCTTAAGTATCACACGATTTTGGTTTTAGTCCTTACTCGAAACTTTGAGGTTTTTAGTTCTTGTAGTTTTGAAACTTTTACTTTTAGTCCTTAAAATTGGACAGCGTTATCTTTTAGTACATGTGGCAAACGGCGAAGACACGTTCAATGTCACATTTCCTCTTCACTCTTTACCACGTTGATTTTATTTTTAGTCATGAGATTAGTGACTGGCATGTTTGATTAGTATCAATTAGGGTTTTTATTTTTAATTTGGGGGAAAAGTAGTTTTACTCTAAACTTTTTACTCCAAGCATTATACTCCAAACCTTCTAGTGGAATTCCATCCATTGCACAACAATTTCTTTTCGAACTGCAAAGCCTCAAATACGGAATTCCATCCACAGTGTGTGATATAACAAGCCACAAAATCATGTTGCAAAATCTGTTTCTGCGGTGCCCAACTCATCACTCTGCCTCTGTCTTCCTTCTCGACCCTTTCCAGAAATCCATTCGGTAAGCCTTGCCGCTAACTCGACCTCAACACCCAAATGAATGGCCTCCCCGAAGCCTCAAGCGCCACTGCCAGATTTCTCAGCTTTGCTTCCCCGATTGGACTCACCCAACTTCCGAATGATATGTACATACAACTGACTTTTCGCTATCCCATTCCACCCACTTCAAGCAGCTCAAATCTTCCTCCCAAAAGCTCACATTTTTCGCTATCCCATTTCTGCACATAGGACCTATAGGCAACACGCGTGGCCATCCTTCTATACCCATCTTCCTGTTTTCCATTTCCAGTTTGCTTTCTTCAGGAAACAAATTCACCAACAACCATTTCAGAGCACTTGACCTGAATATCACACACTGGATGGAATTCTACTGGAAGGTTTGGAGTACAATGCTTGGAGTAAAAAACTTCGAGTAAAACTATTTTTCCCAATTGAAAAATAAACTTTGCCCAATTAAGAACTCTAATTGCTCTTAATCTGATTTCAATCAACAAACTAATCTCATGACTAAAAACAAAACCAATGTGACAGAGAGTGAAGAGGGAAGGTGGCATTGAACGTGGCTTCGCCGTTTGCCACATATACTAAAGGATAACTCCGTCCAATTTTAAGGACTAAAAGTAAGAGTTTCAAAACTACGAGGACTACAAACCATCAAATTTTCGAGTAGAGACTAAAACCAAAATCGTTTGATACTTAAAGGACGAAAAACATATTTAATCCAAAATCAAATATCATTCAATCATAAAAAATATGTAAAAGGAGAGTTTTAGAGATATTATATTTAGCTTATATTTATCTCTTATCTTTAGTTAGTTTGTTTATATTTCTTAATTGTATTTTGGGCTTAGCCCATATTTATTCTATTATAAATAGAGGACCCTATGTGTATATTCAACATAAGGGAGTTTTCACTATATTCAACTTGATATCAGAGCAGGTTTTCTGATCATTTTCTACTTTGTCTTTGTTGTCGCCGGCCGCCGCCACCGGCGGCCCCCCTAAAAAGTCTCTTTTTCAACCTGTGTCTTTATACTTTAATGAGCAATCTTTAATTAGACAACTACAAGTGTAAAATAATATTTTTATTTCTTCATACAATTTTTTGATTAGTAATAGAAGTTATATATATATATATATATATATATATATATATATATATAGGGGTTTGTTAATGCGCGTACGCCTGTTTTTCAGTTAGTATATTTTAACAATATGTACCAGATTATAGTAGACAAAAATACCCTCATATATTATCGATTCTAAAATTTAAAGTCAAAGATATTTAAATAATTTTCATTCTTAAAACTAAAAAAAAAAAACCCCAAACCCTTACTCACCTCCCTCATTCCTCTCAACCCTTTCTCTTTCATCTCTCTCACTCCAACATTTTCTCTATCATCCTATGGTAGATTGATTCAATTGAAAAAAAATTAGAAATGATCGTCGTTAAACAATTTACCTTTGTAAAGAGTTGAGTCATTGAAATATTCGCCTTCAGGCAAAGGTTCATTTAAGATCTCTTCAATTTCATTCTATTCACTAACCTCTCTAATTTCATCATCTGCAGTTGTTGAATCGTCATCTCTTAAAAAACCTTCAGGCCAATTACCAATTCTTTCTGATGTCCTTATGTTTGTGAAAATTAGATAAAATTACATAAGACAAAAATTATAAAATTAAAACTCATTATAAAATCATTTTTTGTAAGAAATTGTTTAATAGCGAGTTTTTCTGATTTTTTCCTAACAAATTACCAATTCCTTCATATGTCATTATGCTTGTGAAAATTAGATAAAATTAGATAAGACAAAAATTATAAAATGAAAATTCTTTATAAAATCATTTTTTTTGTAATAAATTGCTTAACAACTAGTGTTTATGATTTTTTTTAATTGGGGCTACAACAGAGATAAAAGAGAAAATGTTAGAGTGAGAGAGATGAAAAAGAAAGGATTGAGAGAAATGAGAGAGGTAAGTAAGAGTTTGTGAGTTTCTTTTTTTTTTAGTTTTGAGAATAAAAATTATTTAAATATCCTTAACTTTAAAACTTAAAATCCATAATATATGAGAGTAATTTTGTCTACTATAATCCGATACACATTATTAAAATGTACCAACTGAAAAACAGACGTACGCGCGTTAACAAATCCATACATACATATATATATATATATATATATATATATATAAGATTTGTTAATTTACGTAAATTTCAAATTTTAGTTAACAAAAATATTTTATTTATAAAAAAATATATTTTAAATATAAAAGTATTTTAATAATATTTATTTTTAATTTAAAGTAAAAAATAAAAGAATTAGAAATCTTAAAATTTAAAATTCATATAAAAATATTTTTGTCCATTAAAATTTGTAATACTTTATGTAAATTAATAAACTCTTATTTATATATATATATATATATATATATATATATATATATATATTATTTTTGGAAAGTGTCACTCGTGTGGTCGTTTTTATAGCCTATTTTATATTTTTTTATAGATAGATAACATATTACTACATATATTTGGATTTGATCAATGTTCTAAAAGTGCGCGTGATTGCTTTTTATGCCTATTATTTGTATACTTTTTATAGATAGATAATGTATATTCGGATTTGATTTATGTTCTAAAAGTTATGAGATCTGAATTTGAATAAGAGTGAGATGACACAGACGGTTTATTTCTTTCTACAATTCTGATAAAAATAATATATCACATAAAATTTATTATTTAATAAACATTAACTAAGGTTGTATAAAGTTATACAGTGTGACAAATAGAAAGTACATTCTAAATAAAATAAGGAAGTAAGTTTAATTCTGACAGTAGTATTCACATTTCAATGAGATTTAAAAAAATCAAAATCAAATATTAATTATTTTCGTTAGTATAAATAAGTTTAAACTTTTTAACATGTGATACATTTTTGTTTCGAGTATTTAGTATTTATTTTGCATTTATATGTACATTAACATAACTATTTTTGTTTAAATCTAATTTATTATTTACGAGAGTTTCGTTATCTCGCGTCAAAACACCCATATAAAACATAAATTGTTATGAAAAAAAAAAGTTGAAGATCAAGAACGAAATACAAAAATATTTTAAGAATAAATTTTAAAATGAAAGAAAAAACGAAAAAAAAAACACAATATGTAAAAATACATGTTAAGATTTAAACTAAAATGGCATAATCCATTAATTTAAAAAAAAAAACTGAAAAGTAAAAATAAAAATATGAAAACTTGAAATTTAATTGAGTTTTAATATAAAATAAACGTGTGGGAAAAGTATTAATAATAATAATTGCATCACTTTTTAATAAATTTTTATTTCAATATATTTTTAAACAATTTGCAGATTCACCTCATTTTACATTTAGTCTTATTTTTAGATTTAAAAAAATATTTTTGTGACATTTTTTTATTGTACTACAGGGTATAGAATATTTATGCCATGAATGCATATATCAAATATGAACCTTTGCACATTAAAAAATTTGAGTCACTTTTCAATAAAATTGAATATACTTAGAAAAACACATTATAAACAAATATATATATATATATATATATATATATATATATATAAATTTTATAAATAAAATATAAATAAAAAAAAGTGTGGGTCTCCATTTTGTTTGTTGCTGAGACATGAATGAAGGAAAAATACGAAAACGAAAGTAAAGGAGCCCTCTTCTTCTCCTTCTTCATCTTCATCATCTACTGAACTTGGAACTGTTTGTTTTTGTGTGAGGGCATCATCGTCACCATGTTATCCAACTCTCGATGAACGCTATTCGTACTCTCCAATTTCTGAGCTACCAAATTGAATCAATTCGCTCAACTCAAACCTAAGGGGCAACTATTCGGAAATGGCGGTTTCCGAAGAGGAATGCTCTTCAGCGAAGTCTGGTCCTTCTTCCTCTTCCTCCGCCTCGCGCTACTACCTCTCCAAATGCGTCCTCAGAGGAAGCGTCGTTCTTCAGGTCCTCTACGCTCACATTCGTTCTCCCTCCTCAAATGACATCATTTTCGGCAAGGTCAGCTTCTTCTCTTTCTTTTTCCCTTTATGTCTCTTTGTTTCGTACATTACGGAAAATCTAGCTTATGGTGTGTTGCCACTACACGCTGCAGTGTAGAGTAGGTCTTGTATTTGGTGTAATTAACTGAGCCGAGTCGAACCGTCTGTTTCTCTTGTCATATTGTTTTGATTGAGATTGGGATGACATGTTGTGTTGCTCCTATTTATTTGTGATTTCAGGAAACTTCTATTGAATTGGTGGTTATTGAGGATGATGGGAATGTGCAATCTGTGTGTGATCAGCCCGTCTTTGGCACCATCAAAGATCTTGCCATATTGCCTTGGAACGAGAAGTTTCGTGCACGTGATCCTCAGGTGTGTTGCTCAGTTTTCTAACTGTGCTCAGTTTGTAAGGAAACCATTGTATCTGCCTGTTTCTGAATCGATGAAGTTATTTGTTGTTGTGAGTGGATTACTTTTATATGCCGAGGTTGGTTTTATTTAGGCCTTTTTATTTGGTTCTGTAGCTGTGGGGTAAAGACCTTTTGGTTGCTACATCCGATTCTGGGAAGTTGTCGTTGCTCACGTTTTGCAATGAAATGCACAGGTTTGCTTGCCCTGTCTTTGTCTCTTCTCTTTTTCACTGGATTGGTATAAGACGTTATGGTCGAGGGTTTCCAGTTTCGGTTCATCAGTGCATTTTTAGAACATCAGAACTGTTCTTTACGAGTCAGGAACCGTATTTAGTGAAAAAAACAAAGATATTAAATAAGATTTTGGCACCTACGAAATTGATCCATATTGAAATTGGTCTTGAGATTAACTTTATTAATGTTGGCATGCAATCATTCTATTAAGTTATTTCCAAGTATGCGGCGTATGACACTATCAAATCAGCATGTCTATTCTATTAATTCAAAAGTAACAGAATAATTGCAGGGATCAAATTCACATATTTATTAGATGTTAAGCATCAGAAGAACTGAAAATTTTTTGGTGGTATCAATTTTATTATGATGGATCAATTTTGGCAGTGCTGAAAGTTTATTTAACCCAAAAATAATTACTTTTTTTTTAATTTTTTAATTTAGTTATGCATCTTTGTAGGTTTGTTTCTATAACACATATACAGATGTCTATTCCTGGAAACCCATTGGATCTTCCTGGAAGAAGGTTAGCCGTTGATTCCAGGTGATGTATTTTCTGGTCACAGAAATTCTTGGAAAGCATCTACTTTGTCTTTTTTACCATCTCTCAGTTATGTGTTTCAGTTCCATTCTGTAAGCATATATTACTCTGCAAAACAATAAGGAAGTCCTCATAATTGGTCTACATGAGCTTCTAGGTCAACCACATAAATTACTTTGGTTAATAATAAATAGGTAACATGTCTGATAGGATCTCCAGATCTTAAATATACTTTTGTAATCATATTTAAATACTTCTAAAATATGTGCGCCACCTGAGTTACATAGCCCATTTTTTGTAGCAGAATCCAACCCGAAATTTCCCTTATTCCTGGTAGTCTCATCCCTTATTTAAATCGAGAATGATCCCATGATTCACTTTTGATTGCCCTTGCTAGATTCACTATTATTTCAATCCTTGAATGAAATACCTAAAATATTGGTTGCTGGGCAGCCATTTTACCTGGACTGTTAACTGTTCAAGCTCCTGTATGCAGTCATCTCATCTTGGCTCCGTACTTGCTGAAGAGCTCTAAGCTGTGGCCATTGCTTATCCATCTATGTCTCAAGAAATTCATATTTAAGTTATTTTCAAGTCATATTAGCCTTCTTTGCAACTGCGGATCCTTCCATACACAGCCATGCGAGGTTCACTTGAACATTTGGACTTGTCTCCATCACTCTCGGAAGTACTAAACTTATGCTTGAGCTATTCAAACAGTTGAATCTTCTCTGTTGAGCATCCGTAGTTCTACCTTTTTCACCTATTGTAAGAGGTCATCCATAGAATTCCCTTGAAGCTTCTTCCATCCTGATGAAGAAGGTATCTTCTCCATGCCCTTTGTCAACATCTCCATTAACTTCTCCTGGTGCTCATGCCTTAGACCATTTCCACCAGAGTAAATCTGAGACTGGATACTTAATTTTCTTGAGCTGCTACTCTTGCCTCCATCTTCTTCCCTAGGATTTATTTGTATTCCTCTCCTTAGTTCGTTGCTCTCTGTTCTTTGAATCTGGCAGATTGGACCAGTTTAATACAAAACTGAATCCAATAGTAAGAGAAATGAAAAAAGTATAGCAGGAATGAATAAGAAAAATGATATATGTAGTATATATTATTCAGACTGAGGAAAGTTCAGTAGAATAAGGTCTGTACTACCCAGAGCTCTGTTACCATAGGTATTTCAGGATGCCTTCCTCATTCCCCTTCTCTCCTATATCATAAAAATACATTCAACTATTCAATAACTAACAGCCTTCTTCCCTTTCGCTCTTACGTCCAATTCATCATTCTTCTATCTTCCCTCTATTCCTTAGTGTAAACCTTCTAAATTCTGGGCTCAATAGACAATTGCAGAACCCATTTTCCCCTCTGACCCCGTATAGCCCATTTGAGGCTTTAACATTTTGTAAGTATCTTTGTATGGAAACAAGGATCATGGATAAGTTTTGAACATGAACATCTTTGAAGGTTGTGAATGGATATATTTTAACATTTCCTATGGCAACTACTGATACAAGCATGTCAAACTGCAACAACTTGTTCCGAGTTTGTTGAAATTATCAAGTTTGTCGTGTGAGTCTTGTCGGTTAGGAAAGCATATTCGTAGTTCCTTTCCTTGTAGTGTCAGTTAGGTGTGGTGTGAATAATGGAGAAGATTGGGAGAAATCTTCCTTGTGTGTTTTGCATACACATAGGGTAATTTATTTATAATGTAAGATATGGGCCAAGGCCCTTAATACAGAATGGGCTGAGTCCAATTAACATAAACACATATCTTAACATCTAACACTTAGTATTCGATTGCCATACCAAATGGTAGAAGTTTAAGGGGAAGAAAAATAAAGGAACTTTTATTGAAAGAGAAAGAAGGAAAATAAAAGAAAGAATCCTCCATGTAATTCAAGGAACATGGTCCCTTCCTGTTGTACCCCACTTCCTTCTATCATAAATGTTAAATATGATGAAAAACTATATTTGGGATTAACTTCCCTTGTGTTAAATACACACATGGGGCTCTCTATTTATAATAGAAGAAATATGGACCAAGCCCAAAATACAAATAAGAAATAATAACAAACTAACTAAAGATAAAAGATAAAGATAAAAGATAAATATAAAATAAAGATAATATATCTAACACTTCCCCTCAAGCTGGTACATACATATGTACCAAGCTTGTTACTAATATAATCCATCAAGACTTAGTGAAAATATCTGTTTTTGTACTCGAGTGACACCAAATTGCTAATGATTTGCAAGACGACATAGAAGACGAAATACCAACCCAAAAGACTCCTCCTGAGCAACAAATTTGGGAGGTTGCTCCATGTAAATCTCTTCTTGCAAATCGCCCTTGAGGAATGCCACCAGTGGATAAAGAGGTGATTGTTGGAGAGCCACCACGGCTATAAATAAACTAACAACAAACCATCTTTTCCATGGGAAAAAAGCATATATGGACGAGTCAAACGCAATGGTGAAAAAAGAGGTTAGAAGAGACAACAGCGGAAGAAGCCATAGATGAATAGGAGAGAGAAACTATAAAAATAAAAAATTCTCCAGTCAAGGCACCTGAAAAAAAAGGAAAAAAAAACAACATCTAAATTGTTGTGAGACGTGCAACCATGCATGACGGAAAAAGGAATAGATCCACAACTTCAAAAGGCGCTAAGAGCGCGTAGGAGCTCTGATGAAGATGTCGTTGATGACATGGTGATTGCATGGCCGAGACGATCAAAACCGTGTGATCGTCGGTCGAAACTGAAACTCCGGTAATGACAGCGGTAGACAACAGCGGTAGACGACGGCGCCGCTGACAGCGGTAAATGGCGCCGCCACCGGCAGCGGCGGATGTAGTGCACGAAAAACTTTTTCCTCAAAAGAACCTTAGGCTCTAGATACCATGTTAAATATGATGAAAAACTATATTTGGGATTAATTTCCCTTGTGTTAAATACACACATGGAGTTCTTTATTTATAGCCCAAAATACAAATAAGAAATAATAACAAACTAACTAAAGATAAAAGATAAATATAAAATAAAGATAATATATCTAACAGTAAACCTTCTAAATTAGAGGTTTCTTAGTAATACTCTTATCACTTAGCTTCCAGTAAATTCTTTTAACCATCTGTAAACATGTGTCTTCATATGTTTTGTTCACAGTGTTGGTGATTCTCTTTTATTGATATGGCTAAATAATAGAGTATATATTTTGAGTGCAAATTTAACTTTATTAGTTGGGTTAAGCTCAATCCTAAATTCTCACATAGTATCAAAATTTACCATTACCAGGTATGATGGGCTTATTAGCTAGCCACTATTAGACCATTTACAAACATCTTGTACCTTGAGATATGTAGTCATTGGTGTGAGAAGGATGTATTGGAGATTCTTCATCTTTTAGAAATATAGCAAAAGTATATATGTGAGGTACAAATATCATCTTACAAATCTATTTTATAGGTTTTAATTAGACTCCATCCTAAATTCTTATACATAGTATTAAGCTTTATCACTGCACCTGTAGATTAAATTTAAATCCTTCCAATAAACCAGTTTCTAATGCCAGTGAATTATTTCACTGTCGGTTAGGTGACTTGTATTGTTAACACACTAGAGAGCTATTTTCATAATTTTTTGCTATGATATGTTCTTGTGTATGTAATAGAGTAATTTCATGATTACATTTGTTCTTCGCGAACTCTCTAAAAAACTGAAACTGTTAGGTGAAGGGTCATGAATTATTTTATGTCTAGCACAACCTTTCATACAAGATTCCCTTGTGCTTGAAAGCATGTACATTCCTTGGTCCCATCTTGTGTGGGTATTCAACTTTAATTTAGAAGTTTTGAAGCATAAAAAACCTCATGGTTAAACAGGTTTGATATCATGTCAAAGTCTTACTCGTCTAAAATCTTAAGTTGTTGGATGAAGGCTCATGAATAGTTTTATACTTATTGTCCAATGACAAACGGAAAAAAGCATGGTAAGCCTTTTTGGTGAATATTACTAATTCCTATGTTTTTCTTTCTGCAGTGGTTGTTTTATTGCTTCTAGTGCATACGAAGATCGGCTGGTTATGTTTTCTATGTCGATGTCCAGTGGTGATATCATTGATGAGGTCTAAAATTACTATACCATTCTTCATTTTAGAAAAGCTGCATGCCAGTGTGCTTTATGTGTGTCAGCAAAATCAGTATATGAATATGAGAGAAAACTGTTTTTTTTAAAGGTGGTATTGACTATAAACTAGACATACATATAGGGCATGATTTTTGGTGGATCTTTGAAGAGATTGAATTTTGAAGGTTCTAATGTATCGGCTTCTTTTACCAACCTTTCTTTTCTTTTTCTTTTCATCTTGTAACAGTATATATTGTTATCTTATTTGTATTTTTTATTTTGTCTAATTTTGATAATTTGATTAATGTCTGAAGAAATATGCTTGTGATCTTTTTTGCTTAATTCTAGAGAATTTTATATCCTTCGGAAAGTGAAGGAACTGCAAGTTCTTCCAGAAGCACCCAAAGAACCAGTATGCGTGGTACCATTTGGAGCATCTGCTTCATTTCACAAGATTCCAGACAACCAAGCAAGGAGCATAATCCTGTACTTGCAGTTATTATAAACAGGTATGGTGAGGTGATACAATGTTGGCCACTCTCACAATTTTATTCTGCCTTGAATACACCTCTGTGATGGAAGTTATTTTCTGTTTCTGCTGTGTACTCACTGAAGCATGCATTTTTTTGCACTACAGGAGGGGAGCCCTTCAAAATGAATTGCTATTATTGGAATGGAATGTTAAAGCACACAAAATATTTGTTATTTCTCAGTATGCTGAAGCTGGGCCTCTGGCATATGACATTGCTGAAGTTCCCAACTCCGGGGGACTTGCCTTCCTGTTCAGGACTGGTGATGTTCTCTTAATGGATCTTAGAGATCCTCGCAATCCATTCTGTGTCTATAAGACTAACTTGAACATTTTGCCAAATGCCATGGAAGAGCAGACTTATGTGGATGACTCTTGTAAATTACACGATGTTGACGATGAACGCTTTAATGTTGCTGCCTGTGCTTTGTTGGAACTGAGCGATTATGATCCTATGTGCATAGACAGTGACAATGGTGGTGCTAATTCAGGCTACAAATACATATGCTCCTGGAGTTGGGCACCTGAAAATAATAGAGATCCTAGGATGATCTTCTGTGTAGATACTGGGGAATTTTTTATGATTGAAGTTCTTTTTGATTCTGAAGGTCCTAAAGTTAATCTGTCTGAGTGTCTCTATAAAGGTCTGCTGTGTAAAGCACTTTTGTGGGTTGAAGGTGGATATGTAGCTGCCCTTGTGGAAATGGGGGATGGTGTGGTCCTGAAATTGGAAGATGGAAGGCTATGCTATACAAACCCTATTCAAAACATTGCACCAATCTTGGATATGGCAGTTGTAGATTATCGTGATGAGAAGCATGATCAAATGTTTGCTTGCTGTGGTGTGGCTCCAGAGGGGTCATTAAGGATAATTCGAAATGGTATTAATGTGGAAAATCTACACAGGACTGCTTCTATATATCAAGGGGTAACTGGTACTTGGACTGTCAGAATGAAAATTACTGATTCACATCATTCTTTTCTAGTTCTATCGTTTGTTGAGGAAACCAGAATATTGTCAGTTGGGTTAAGTTTTACTGATGTGACTGATTCAGTTGGTTTCGAACCTAATGTCTGTACTCTGGCATGTGGCCTTGTGACTGATGGTGTACTTGTTCAGATCCACCGCTGTACTGTTAAGCTTTGTTTGCCCACTAAAGCTGCTCATTCTGAAGGTATCCCTTTGCCCTCTCCTATTTCCACATCTTGGTCTCCAGACAATGTGAGTATCAGTTTGGGGGCAGTTGGGCATAATTTCATAGTTGTGTCAACCTCTAACCCATGCTTTTTGTTTATCCTTGGGGTTAGATTGCTATCAGCTTATCAATATGAAATTTATGAAATGCAACATTTGGTACTGCAGAATGAATTATCATGCATTTCCATCCCTGGACAAGAAATTGAGCGAAAACCATCAAATTCATCCATTTCAGCAAATAATAGTAACATCTCTTCTTTCCAAAGTGGAGTGGACATCAGTAAAACCTTTGTTATTGGTACACACAGGCCCTCTGTAGAAATTTGGTTTTTTGCACCAAGTGGAGGAATTACAGTAGTGGCTTGTGGGACAATTTCATTGACTAATACAATAGGGACTGCCATCAGTGGTTGTGTACCTCAAGATGTACGACTTGTATTTGTTGATAAGTATTATGTTCTTGCTGGATTGAGGAATGGAATGCTCCTCCGCTTTGAGTGGCCGGTGGAACCATGTCCATCATCACCAATAAATATGGTGGATACTGCTTTATCTTCTATAAATTTGGTAAATTCTGCAAGTAATGTTTTAGGCAAGAGAAACGACCCTCCTTCAACACTTCAATTGATTGCCATTCGACGCATTGGCATTACTCCAGTTTTCTTGGTGCCACTAGGTGACACACTGGATGCTGATATAATTGCTCTTAGTGATAGGCCTTGGTTGTTGCATAGTGCAAGACATAGCCTTTCATATACTTCTATCTCATTTCAACCTTCCACACATGTGACTCCTGTTTGCTCTGTTGAGTGTCCAAAAGGAATATTGTTTGTTGCAGAAAACTGTTTACATCTGGTAAGAAAATCATATGAGAGCATCCCTTGCTGCCATATTTTTTTGTGCCTTTATTTTTATGTCTGCACTTTCTTTTGTAACTTATTGCATTGAAGATACTTGTAGATGGTATATTTAAATGCACAGAGAAATCTGAGATATATTTGTTGTGATTACTATCAATTATATAACTTGTGTGGTGGTGAATATACCATAATTTTATTAGATTGTCTCATTTCATTTCTTAATTTTTGCTGGTCCTGTTTCTTAATGGTGTCTAGTAAGTATTGTTCATATTTTTGGGTGTAGGGAGGATAATGTCACACCCTTGGGGCTCACCGTCAAATATATAGGAGGTTTAAGATGGAAAAGGGTGCATATTACAATTATTTTGGTTAGTGTAAAGTAGTAACCAAATTATGAATGAATGGTTGGGGAAAGTCAGATGAGAAATTAGTTATGCAAATGGACAGCTGGTAACTGGAGAGTGGATAGCAATAATTGGGAAAGATTTGCAAGTGTGGGAGGGGGGATGAGAAATGGGTGGGGGTCGAGTTTATACAGTTTATAAAACATTTTATCTTTCTATCTCCATTGGATCGCTCATTTTATCCCAAATTTCTCTTGTTTCTCTCTTTCTCATTGTTGTAAAATTAGATGCACATTGGTCTGGAGAAACCATTGTGTTGTGTGAGTTATCTTCTCTATTGTTTTCTGCATTTGAATTCCCATAAACCAGAGGACCCTGCTTTATTCTATGAACTTGTCTTCCAAATATTATTTGTTGATTTTCAGTCCGAAACAGATAAGTTCCGTTAATTAATATGATTTAGGTTTAGATTACATACTCAATTCAAAATGAGAAACATATAGCTTTTTGCTCACCAAGAAATAGCCACTGTTTTCATTTCTTGTTTTATGCTTGGTGTGGTTCTTATTGTTTTGCTGTTTTGACTTGTACTGTATTTATGACTTGATACTTTAGGTGGAGATGGTTCACAGCAAGAGACTTAATATGCAGAAGTTTCATTTAGAGGGCACTCCTAGGAAGGTCCTGTATCACGATGAAAGCAAAATGTTGCTAGTGATGAGGACTGAACTGAATTGTGGTACATGTCTGTCTGACATATGTTGTGTGGATCCTCTAAGTGGATCAGTAGTGTCGACTTTTAGACTTGAACATGGTGAAACAGGAAAATCCATGGAATTAATAAGAGTTGGAAGTGAGCAAGTGCTTGTTGTTGGAACTAGTCTGTCTTCTGGTCCAGCCATAATGCCCAGTGGTGAAGCTGAAAGGTATGACATTTAGGTTTCCTTGTATTTTGAATTTCCTTCTTTGTTTTAAATTCACAAGCTCATTGGTAGGAATTTCTTTCCTTTTTACTATCAAATTGTGAAACTGCTAGCTACCAATTTTCCCTGAACTGCACATGGCTTTTATGACTTTAAACGAGCTGAGCTGCTGGTGAGCTTCTTGCAAGTTCCTTCTCAAGGAGTGTACACATCTCAACTCTCGAAAAGAAGAGTTTGATTCATGCTTCTGTGACAACTGAGTCCTACTAGTGTGCAATAATGCAATGAATAAAAGATAAGCAGTATAATTGATTAATGAAGCATCAGGTAATAACCAGTAAACACCAGCTCCATCACCTACCTCACCGCCCTTAAATCAACCAGTTTGGGACTCAGTTGAACTTTTTTGTTCATTGAAGTCTCAAATGTAAATTTTCTTAAGAGTACACACTGTAGTCTTCTGAATGGTCCTCCTCCTTTCCAAAGAGATTTAAACAGGTGGGCTCCTGGAATCTTTATGTGGCAGAATGAGATGCAATTTTCTGATTATGCTCGAGTGTGTTTTGCACCCAGCAGAATGGTCTACTTATATTCAGGAGTATTACAAAGATAATTAATGCATAAAGAATTTACAAGAGAGAGATTAAGATATTAATATTTCCCAAGATGCATTGAACCTAGTAGCTTTACCAAGTATGTAGGCTTAATGTAAAAGTCTGGAGGAGACGGGTTTGGTCAGAATGTCTTTATTCTTCTGATTAAGAGCTGGCGTATGCTGAACCAATTAGCTTTTGCTTAGAATTTTCTCCATGAGAAAGAAGATATCAGGTCCCATGTCGTGTATAATTTTTCATGAAGAACAGGAGTGTGGGAGTGTAAAACACTGCTTATATTTACTTTGATAACCCTGTATTGCATGTATGGTGGTGAAAGGTTAATATGTGCATCCGTTCTTGAAATTTATGCGCTTCATATTGATTACCATATTCTAATAGGTTGCTTCTTTTGCAGTTGCAAGGGTCGTCTTCTTGTTCTTTGTCTTGTTCATGTGCAAAATTCAGATAGTGGTTCGATGACATTCTGTTCAAAGGGAGGGTCATCATCTCAAAAAACTTCGCCATTCCATGAAATTGTTTCATATGCTCCTGAACAGTTATCGAGCAGCAGCCTTGGCAGCAGTCCTGATGATAATAGTTCTGATGGCATCAAACTTGATGAAAATGAAGTATGGCAGTTCCGATTGGCTTATGCAACAAAATGGCAGGGGGTGGTTTTTAAAATCTGTCCTTATCTCGATCGTTACTTCTTGGCATCTGCTGGCAATGCTGTAAGTAGCAAATCTCTTGCCTTTTTCTCCATTCGTTCTGTTACTTGCTCACTTTCCTAACTTTCCCAAAAGGATTCCAAATCAGAAGGTTTTGTATCTGTTATCTTCATTTGCTTTATACAGTCTTCTCATCAGGTTACTTTCTTGCTATTCAGTTCTATGTTTGTGGTTTCCCTAATGACAATCCTCAAAGAGTGAGAAGGTATGCTATGGGAAGGACGCACCACATGATAACATCTTTGAGTGCACATTTTACAAGAATTGCAGTTGGTGATTGTCGTGATGGAATCATATTATTTTCTTATCATGAGGTGAGTGGTGATGGCTATCTTCAGTGTATTTATTTTTCAAACTAAATTAAAGGACTAAACTAAAATTAGTGTTATCCTTTGTACTCCTTTCCTTCTTAAAGACTTTGTATTTTTTGTGCCTCTTATACCTGTCTTCATTTCCATTTGTATTAAAATTGTTGTGTTATGATTGAGGTGCAAAATGAGAAGTACTCATCGGTATGCATTGCATTTTCATGTTATGAACCCCTGTCTTTCTGGTTTTTCAGCCTCAATTTCTTCAGTTTTGAGGATCCCCTCTTTCAATTCTATTTTTGTCTTTCATCTTAATGAAATCTTTGTTTACAAAAGAGAAGTTATCTTGTATGTTTAATAGTTTATGATTGATATTTTTTTTTATTTTTATAACGTTTCTTCATTTAGAAAAGTGAGAGTGCTGCTGAACTTGTTTAGTTTGTATGTTCTATGCTAGGAAGCTAGAAAATTGGAGCAACTTTGCTGTGATCCATCACGAAGGTTAGTTGCTGATTGCATTTTGATGGATGCTGATACAGCTGTTGTTTCGGATCGAAAAGGAGGCATTGCTATTTTATGTTCAAATCATTTGGAAGGTATGCTTTTCCTTGTGCAATTCAATTCTAGGGTTTACTTTCTCCTTTAAAAATTTGTTTTCTCTGGTACCTGGGTTTTCAAAATGTAAACTATAATGTTTTGCCAGTTGCTACTAATCAAAATATCCCATTTCTGTTACTTCTGATTATGTTTGAATGAAATAGAAGAACATCATATTAATTTCTATTAAATATTTTGCCTGCTCATGTAACATACAGAGTGGTCTTCCTAATGAATGGTGGAATCAATGCAATTTCATTTGGAAATACGAATAAGAGTGTAAGACCTTGTAGTTTGTGTATGGTAACAAGTTTTTTTCAAAGCTTCAGTACCACCCAGCTTTCATGGTGTGACTGGATTGTGTTGTTTGTAGCATGCTTAATGGTGTAAATGACTTTATCTTCAGTAGAATGTGATATGTTAGTATTGCCCATGTCAAGTTGCAATGCTGGTTAAGATCTTGAAAAAGAGAGAGCCTATTTTTATGCTTTTAGCAAGCTTAAAGCTATTTGTTCTTCTTTTTTTTTATATTCCCCCTGAAACTAAGATTCTAACCATATTTTTGTTATTGGTTACCTGCATCAGATAATGCGAGTACTGAATGCAACATGACACTAAGCTGTGCTTATTTCATGGCTGAGATTGCCTTGAGCGTCCAGAAGGTATATCCTTTAAATGTCCTGGAAGAATGGGTATTAATATGCCTTAAATCTCGTAACTTTTATAGAAAATTTGATTTGTTTGAAGCAGAGGTTGCCCAGTGCTGTAATCGATCACTGCAATGGTGATGTGAATTACTCTTCAAGAGATAATTTTGATATTACATGCGACTCTACTCGTTAAGCACTTGTTCAATGATAATTGTCTGCTATCCAACTGTGAACTGTGCTAGAACATGTCGTCATACGTGACTCAAAATACCAAACAAACCTTTTTGTTTTTATTCTTTCAATTATAGTCCTTTCTTCTTTGTATGATATATGCACCAAAGGTGAATGTTCTCTGGCATTCTGATTCTATGATAATGGAAATAGTGCTATTCACCAATAAAGACAGATACATGGACTTGAATCCTAGAATTATTGCTTACAAAACATTATTTTACACTGTTGTTTATAAATGTAATATAAAAAAAGTTAATCTCTCTTAGAAGTGTTCCAAAAAAAGTATTTGCAATGACTCATCAAGTGTCTTGGTGCAGTAGCTCATACTTTATGGCCTATATATGTTTTGTGATTGGTGCAACCAATAGCACTACCTAAACCAGAAGGGCTCTGCTATGTTTCACAAGCCCCATTCATTACTACTTCATGTATTTTGGCATTATATTTTGGTGATTCTATACTTTGGATTAGCTTCTTTGCTTCAGAAGAACACTGATGATCTTTCATATTGATAATTTTGTTGTTGGGTTTAGTGATGACTTGTTCTGTAACTTGTCAATTTAATTGTACTCATCCCATCTCTTATTTTAATTTGCTTTTTCGGTAATTTATATGTTTTATTACTCAGGGCTCATATTCATACAGACTTCCAGCTGATGATGTTTTGCAAGGCGGCAATGGCCCCAAGACAAATGTTGATTCACTACAAAATACTATTATTGCCAGTACCCTGTTAGGAAGCATAATGATCTTCATCCCTTTATCAAGGTACCAAAAATGCTGTCAGTAACTCAATAAATATCCAGTTGAACATTAGTTGGGTTCAGTTTGGTCATTGTGGAACTTTTTATCTTGCACGATGTTGGTTGAGATAGATTTATTGCTTTCCTGGTCTGACCAAGTAAGGACTTCAAACATTTTGTGGTCCTTGGTCCATTTTAAAAGCATGGATGAGTTTTATTAAAAGGAAATTCATTTATTACTTTTTTGAGTCAAACCAAGAGCTTTTCTCAGAAGTTGTGATATCATGCCCATTTCTAAAGCTGTATTTTTGGTATTGTACCAGAACTTTTTCTTATTTCTTAAATTGAGTTATTCCGTGTTGATGTTATGACAATTGAATTGCCATTGTAAATCTGCACAGACTTTTTCGCCACCTTCTAAATACTTCAAGGAGCAGGGATATAGACCCTGAATGGCACGACTTGCATATAATGTAGGCATAACTACCTGCATATGTACAAGAGCCTCGAGACTGAGAAGTGGCGAATCAATTAGAGGCAGAGAATAATAGAAGGGAAGGGAACCATAGTTCCTGGAATGAACAATATTCTGAGTTAGAAGATAAAAAATAACAACAACTTAAATTATGCTTCAGACCTTGAATCTACAATTCTGTTTCATTGCTATTTTATCTGTAAATTTTCGTCTCATTACACTGGTATATCATTGATATCATAATAGAAAATAATTACGTGCATACAGTTTCACCCTAATTTCTGACACAATCTTTTGCAACTGCAGTCCAATTTACATGGGGTGGA
Source organism: Vigna reflexopilosa (assembly GCA_027742785.1). Classification (NCBI taxonomy): domain Eukaryota; kingdom Viridiplantae; phylum Streptophyta; class Magnoliopsida; order Fabales; family Fabaceae; genus Vigna; species Vigna reflexopilosa. Next base: position 5,347,150 of record CM050914.1, on the reverse strand, counting down.
ATGTGGATGATCCTTGTACTAAGATATTTTATTGTCTTGATGATGATATGGTTGACCATGTGTTCCAATATAGGAGCTTTTTCTTTTTTAACTTTACTGCATTTAGTGTTTTAGCCTTGATAATTTACATGAAACAGTAAGTAGGAACATTGAGTTCCATCTAAATTATCACTTGCGCCAGTTATCCGCTGAGAATAATATTGCCCTTTGAGGATTCAGTTAAACTGAATGTATGGATAAAAAGATAATACATTAGCTGTTGATATTTATTCCCCCATTGATGAGGGGTTGTGGAATGGCAATTTTTGTTGGTAGTGTCATTTACGAGCGTGTTGCTTTGTTTTGAAGATGTAAATGTTAAAAATGTTTTTAGCAAACCATACTTGTAATGGTATTCTGTTTGTTAGAATATATGAACCGTATCTTGGAGTATCCTTTAGGATTATAGAATATACGAAGTCTCTATGCCCAGTACCAAAAACCCATAATTTCAGCACTAGTGAAAATTTTAGATGCTGTTTATTAACATATATAATTAGCACCTTTCAGCGGATTGACGAGTTTTGGGAGGCAATGCTCTTGTGCTTTTTACTTAGGCATTAGTTTTCTATATGTATGAGAAACACCATTTATCCTGTTACAGGGAAGAATATGAGTTATTAGAAGCTGTGCAAGAAAGACTTGTTGTCCACCAGTTGACCGCACCTGTTCTAGGAAATGATCATAACGAGTTTCGCCGTCGTGAAATTCGGGTAAGTACTTTACTTCAGTTTATTATGATGTGACGATTCATTTTCCTTTCAATTTTCCTCTTAGAATAAATATTGATCACTGATTGAATATGGTTAATTTCAATTTTCCGCTTAAATATTGCTCACTGTTTGAATATGGTTGACTCAATCATTACATAGAATATATTCTGCCGTTCATATCCTTGATTCGTGCTCTTTTTCCTTTAATTCATGTTTGATTTAGCATATTTGAAGGAAATTCCTTTTACTTTGCCAAGCATGTTTTCTTACATCTAATTCATATTAGGGTGGAGTACCCAAGATACTTGATGGTGACGTGTTAACCCAGTTTCTAGAGCTGACAAGTATGCAGCAAAAGATGATTTTGTCTTCCGAGCCACCTGATATAGCAAAACCAAGTTTGAAGCCATTCCTACCCCCCAATGTTTCTGTAAATCAGGTGGTTCAACTTCTTGAACGAGTCCATTATGCTCTGAACTAATTCAACTTCCACTTTCCAACTGTTTTCTTACAACGGCACGCAGAAATCGGAACTGTTTTTTTACAAAGGCACGCAGAAATCGGAACATGCATATGCAGTTCTAAACAATGTTTTTCGTCAACAGTTTCGGGCCTGCCTCTCAAAATGTTGTCTGATATAGACCTCAATTCTGTGAAGCCAAAAATCAGGTGGTAAGATTCCTGGTCCTCTACGACAGGTGCACTCTCCGCTTCGGTATCACTTGGTCTCTGTCTCTGTATCTGTTGTACTTGTCATGAACTATACTGTAGGAAAATATCTTTGGCACCATAAATTGTATATTAGTTAGTGAGGTGAACAGTTTCATTTCTTAGCTATTATGTTCAAATTTTAGAATTCATGTATATTAAATAAAATCATTTGTGTGAGTTTTTTTCTTAGACCTTGTTCTTGTGTAGTCATTCATTATTCCCAGAGATTTGTCTTTAGAGTGGTGCTGCTTAAAGTAAGGTTGTTTTATCTGTAGTTGGATCTGCAATTGGTCGTATCTGTAGACTGTATTGGCACATGTTTGTAGAATGATTGTTCCACTTAAAGATGTCATACAGTGTGCGTATACCGTCTCTTTCTCCACACACATGATAAGAGAAGTGATAGACAAAAGAGAAAAGTATACAGAGCAAAGGAATACAACGAAAACTCAATCTGTACGCAAATATGAAATCCTAAATCCCTCTAAAAGAATTCTCTCACTAAAGAGAAACTAAAACTAAAGTGTTTATGCAAACCAAGAAGGTTTAATTAATTCTCACATATTTTCTATATGTATTGTAACATAGCTAGTGTTTCCATTCTGCTATGCCTGGGTTGATATTTTAGGCTTCGGTAGTTTACATATTGTTCATATGGATTTAATTGTTAAACTACTTACACATTATTCACAATTAATATATTTTTGTTAATTTTTTAAAGTTATTCTGGAAAAGATGAAGTAAATTTAATTAATAAGGAAAGATACGAGGCTTAAAAGGGTGAAGTTTATTATGAAATATTAACACTCAATAAGATGAAGCTAATATAATTTTTTTTTATTTAAAAGTATTAAATGAAAATTACTTGCACCCATATGACCATCTCAATTATAAATAAAAAAAAATCAGTTCTACACATATTAAAATTCAGGTATAAATATTATCATTAAAATTATATAAAAGTTGATATATAATTAAAACTCTAAGTTTAGTGAGTGTGTAATAGAGGTTATATAGATTGAAATAACATGATTGGTCGTTCTAATATAAATGAAATTGGACTGTGATCAGATTAATTATATTTAAAAATCTAAAAAAGATAATTATAAATATAAGTTAAATATATGGTTATTAAAACTTTTATTACGCATTTATTATAAATGAAGTTAACTTTATTCTTTAGTAATTTTTCAATCTGTAGAAGAATTACTTATCTGAATGAAGAGAATATAACATTCGAGCAGGAGACTAAGAAATTATTTTAAATGAACTTTCAATCATATATCTAGAACATTTTAGTGTTTATCATAAAATTAGACAAAAAAATTCTTAAGCTCACATGATAACTAACTTATGAACATGGAGAATAATAACATTGTGTTGAAGTCGATAACTATTAAATAAACCTAATGAAAATGATACAAAGATAGATAGACAAAATGCAAAAGAAATGTGAAGAGAAAATATGGAAATTGTTTTAACATAACAACACTTGAAACATATATGTATATATAATTTAAAAAAAGATAATATAAATACATAACAATTTTAAATTTAAAACAAAAATAATTGTAGCGACCGTAAAAATTAACTCGAAACAAAGTGACTTGAATTTTGATTACTATTTAGAATATGATTGCGATATATTAATTACAAAATGAAATATACACTGTCGTCAATGCAAATAAGTGAAAAAAAAACAATAAAAATTGGCTTGAAATGGACACTTAAGTAGAGGAGAATCACAAAATGGTGTCAATTCTTATATATTAAACATTGACAGATTTGAAAGGACAACAACAAATCAAAAGCTGCGAAAGTGCGAAAGAGGATTACAACTTAATATAATTGCATATGATAGAATAACGTTTGTGTTAAAATTTTAATTTGAAGTCGGTAAAATTAAATTTGATTAAAATTTAAAATTAATGCCTGAGACAAATAAAAAAATGAGATTATAATTCTGTATTTAATTGGAATTCTAGTTTTGTAAAGTATGTAAGCTGATAAAATAATCAATATTGATCAAAAGCAAAATACTAATTTTAACATATTGTGAAATGTAGACTAGTTTTTTTTATATATTATTATTATTATTATTATTATTATATGGGACGATCCAATTAAAGTTTCAAGTTTAGTTCATTCTAAACAATTCGATGCAACTAACCAAAGTCGGTGGATATTCCCCGAGCTTAACTAAAAAATATTTTTCCTTTTTTTTTCATATAGAAAATGGTCAAACCACTTGAAAGGTTTGGATAGTATACACATTTTCCTGTTGTATTATGTTTGACTTGAAAAACTTATGGTTGTGTTTACATTCACAATCAAAGTGAATAAAATATATAATAAAATAACAAAGTTCACAGTAACAAAGTTGAGTCAAAGGAATTTATAGCATCCTTACTTTAGAAATCTCACAAATCATTAAAACATTGTTTCTTTCATTAAAAAGTAAGAATAGTACGAGTTACATTAACATTCATTTGACACATTTAATAAAAATAAAATAGTTTTAAAATAATAAAAAACACTATTAAATAAATGTAAAAAATAATGTGTGTTAAAGTATATTTTTTAAAGAAAAAACCTTTTATTAATACAAAGTTCTTAGTTGATTTTAAGTATAAAGTCAATTCTAAAAACTCAATTATTATATTTTATTTTTTTATTCATCTCATAAATCTTCAACATATTCTTCAATGCTACCTTTTCACACTTGCATACTTCTTTGCTAACACTAAAATAGCCTTTTTCACATAAATGACTCTTGCTTCTACAAACAGTCTTTCAAATAAAAATATAATAAATAATTTATTTAATGTTTGAAGCCGACAAAATATGTCATGTTTCGTTCAAATTGCAAACAAGAACAAGAACAAATTATATATATGAATGGTGTCAGAACAGTTTAGTTAGTTTTGGCTTAATATGTAAAAACAGACTAAAAATTCTAACTCGTCCTATTAAAAAACAACTTGATTCACTAGTTTTTTAATTATATATAAATATAGATTAAAATATGTTGTGAATATTTTTTAAGTTTTAATTGATTGATTAATATTTTTTATCAAATAAATTATAATAATTATTGTTTCTATATGCTAACTTATTATATTATAATTAGTAATTTCAAAATTATAATATATGTTTGCATCTTTCAAATAATACACAGAAATTAATTTTCTTAAACTATTTTTTATTTTAATTTCTATCTAAAAATATGAAATAGCAAATCATAACGAATTGACCGATTAAAATTTCTATCTAAACGTGTATTGTCATCCGTAATTAATATATATATATATATATATATATATATATATATATATATATTAACAAAATTTTAAAAGTAAATAATGCAATTTATAAAAAAAAATATTATAAGAGAATTATGAATATGGTGTAATAAATTGTGTAGCAAGTATGGTGGCTGCATTGATGCTGCTTTTATTAGGTTTGCAAGTCAACTGTTGACTTTATGCTTTCCGTGATGTATGGGGAAATACAATCTCTTGTGTTTTTCATTTTGAAAATCACTTTTATTTTTTTTATTCTTTAAGTGATTTCTACGGTGTTTTATGAGAAAAAAAAATTCAAATTACACATTTAAAATTAAAAGAATATAAAGTAAACAGAATTTCAAAAAAATATATTAAACTAAACTTTGAATATTTTAAGGAAATTTAAATATATTTTATCATAAAAAATAATAACCAATAATGGTTGCAGATTGAAGCTAAATGAACAAAAACTCAAACCATTATGATTATTGCTTCTACAATCACTACAAAGAACCTTAACCATAAAAGTTAGTCATTGTATATTAAAATAAAAAAAATAATATTTAATGCATGCTTGTAACATAAAAGTGTAATTAATGGGAGTTAATCGAGTTTAATTAAATACTCCGTGAGTTGAATTTTGTTTAACAACACGATGTAATAATAATTAGGATTAGTTATTAAGAAGTTGAAAAACTGTAATTTCATAAAATAAAATATTTCAATAGACAAGAGATAATTATATTTATTATACGACAAGGTATAATTTATTTATTAAATAGTTGTTAGTTATATATATTTTATGAAATTAAGTTGAGTTAGATTTAATTACTTGTGAATACGGGTTCACGCGTCTTATTTATACCTTTTTTACACTTTCTGCACAATTTATTTGGTAAAAAATGTCTTATTTGATATTTTACTTATATAAAATAAAATTATCATGTCAATAATTATAACTTAAAAGATAATTGTTTTATTTTTTTTTGACATTTTTTAATTGAATAATTCTATTTTTTAACATATGAAACATTCTTTATTTAATAAAATATGTAATTACACATCTCTCTAAAATAATTCTATAATCTCTCTATTTAAAAATAATGACCACACACATTCTTTTAATGGAATTATTTTAAATTCGGTGTACTGAAAAGAAATTACTGTCAATTAAATTAAAAATGTATCATAGTTTTTATCCTGGTTAGGTAATGTTTAACAGTTCTTTAAAATCTTAAGAAAAATTTTAGTCGATCATGTTAGAAAAAGAAAATCATGAATAGACTAAAATATTTGTTTTTCTCTTAAACATCTAGCTATTAAAAAGATGCATAATTATTTGACATGTTAAGTGTCATGTTAAATAAATAAGGTTCAAAAGAATAAGGATATAAGAGAAGACAAATACATTAAACATAAAAAAAAATGTAATAAAATAAATATATTAAAATAGACATAAAACTGAAAAGTTAGTAAAAAATGAAAAATAAAATTAAAAATATTTACAAAAATTAAAATCCACCTACTTTTTAACTTATTTAATTTTAATTAAACTCATATAGTATATTTTTTCTTTTATTGTAAGGACATAGAAAATGACATTTTAAAATTGATAATGATTTAAATATAACGAGATTCTATTATTTATATAAATAAAAAATTTTATAAATGAGTTTCATTATTTTAAAACACATTAAATCTTTAGAAACTACTTTTTTAGAATTATCTGATTTATCTTTAGGAATTTTCACCCTATGTTTGTTTGATCCAAGACCACAACAATGATCTTTGCGTTGAGCTTTTCAATTTACAGAACATTTTAATTTACACCAATCAATTTCTCTCTTTGAGTAAGTTGATTTTCTACTCATTTCTTGAGTCTAATCTATGTTTCTCTTGCATGTGAGCTTTCTTTCATTTATATGTGTCGTTTTAATTTTTTATACGAGTCTCTATTAATCAGTGATCATAAATGATAGGTGTTGTGAGTTCTTATGATATTTCTATGTGTAGATATAACATCTTATAAGTTTAGAGATGTTGAGTTGTTTTAGAACTGTTTAAACAAATTTAATTAGGTAAAAGAAGCTAGTCTTGGAATGTTTTGTTAATTTGACAAATGTATTTTTGCTGCTAGATCAATATCAAATAACTTTTTTGACTAATCTTCTGGTTTGGTATGTATATATTGATGAGGTTATTTTATATAATTTCAATTATAACTAGATATTAGAACGATTAGGCTTGATTGAGATGAGCTTGCGTTTGAATGAGAGAATTAAAATTTGAACAATTGAGTAAATTGATATAAGTTTTAACATTTTAAAAATTATTTTGAACCAAAACACTAAGAGAAAAGTATCAAATTGAGCAATTGAATTGGACAAATCCCCCTTTTCATAACATGATTTTCTGAATACTCCAGGACTTTTAACACCCTGAGCACCAGTTTTGTGAATACTTTAATGTTGAGTACGGTAGTTGATAATCAATTTCATTGTTTGTTCTATTTTTCTCCTTAGCTACTTTTAATAGTTTTAATGTTTGATAATATTCATGTTCCTAGCTTTAATGGTCAATATATATAATGTGAAAATGTTATTATGGACGTGTTGAAAAATGATAATATTTACAATCACTGACTATACACGTGTAATTTATTTATTAAATCAGTAATACACTTATTGAAAAAATTGAAAGAGATAAAATACATATTAAAGAGTCTGAACTATTTAAATATAACATTACTTGAAATTAAGTCAATTTTACTAAACGTGCTATAATCATTCTGAAATATTAATTAACATTTAGTTTTATAATAGCTTATTAAATGTAAGTATTCGATAAAAAAATTTAAAACATTAAGAAAAATAAGCAAAATATTTGCGATACTATTTTTATAGCCAGCTCGAGTTGTATTGCAGATAGATTGTTCGTAATTAATATGAAAATCTGCAAATTCTGTGAAGTGGTTGTGATGGCTGAGCAACCTTTTTCTTTTGTGCCAATATCTTGGACTTTGAATTTGAAGGGATTCATTCATTCATGCTGTGCTCTAAATCATCATTCATATGGATAAATATTTGTGTCATTTGTCATCATTTTTAATGCAATGATATGTCTGTTCAAAAGGAGTTAAATAAATTGGATACAATAAGAAATTAATGAATGGAAATAAAAAATAAATAAAATTTATAAGACAAAAAAAATAGTGTTTACTGTAAAATTGATACGATTTATTTTAATGTATTCGTACAACTAAAAACAAGACTAAATATTTACCCATAAGTTATGAGTTGTCATATAACATATCTGCACCACTAATGTTTATGATTTTTTTTTATATGCTACTCATTTTTTTTTTCTTTTTATTGTTAACTGTTTATGAGTCGAATACCAATATCACTTTTGAAAAAAAATTAACTGGGGTGGATTCAAAAGATTTACCACCAACATAATATATAAGTTATTATATAAAAAATCTGACGTCACTTTTAATACAAAATATTTATAAGTCTTTTTTCCTTATATAATAAATTACTTTTTTATTTTTATTTAATATGAAACTTTAAAACTAATACTTTAATTTTTATCATGGCAGTTATTTGTTGACTGAAATAATAATTTTAAAGGACACTTTTAATGTCTAATTTCTTTGAAGAAGAAACGTTGGTAGATCCGATGACAAAGTGATACCAAAACTATCTTATTTCTATTAAGATCAATTGGTGATTGTATATCTAACTTTGTAATAACAGTAGGGATTGAAACGGTCTCATCCATCAGATATTAATACCAATTTATAATATATAAATAATATAAATTTTATTTTTAAAATCAATTTTATGAGATTAAATTAAATTTAAAATCTCATTCTCATATAAGAGTTATTTGTTAGAATCTTTTACTCCCAAAAATCACAAAACTACTGAAATTAATGTAAAAAGGATCCGCGAGCAAAGTCATCCGTCTCATAATTATATAAAGTTGCTTAGTTGTATAGAAAGTGACGTGCATAATACTGTCAATTGAGCACTTTTTGGAACTATTTTTTCTACAAGGTTGTCTTATATATTTAGCCTCCAGACAGCCATATCTCTCTATTAATTTCTTCCTTAACTGTTCCATTGCTGAACAAACATATGGCAACAGTGTGCGGAGGCATAGTTGATGCTCTAAATGCTAATCTCAGTGGAAATGGCACTCAAACTTTGGTTCTGGCTCACGGATTTGGCACAGACCAAACTGTGTGGCATTATCTTATTCCCTTCCTTGCATGCTACTTCAAGATCCTACTTTTCGATTTGCCTTTCACCCCAAATGCAAGTTCTTCCCTTTATAATCCAAACAAGTATTCAACTTTCGATGCATATGCTGATGACTTGGTGTGCCTTCTCGATCAGCTCAATTTGAACAAAACTATTTACGTCGGCCATTCCATGTCAGCCATGATTGGAACCTTAGCTGCAACAAAGAGACCACAACTCTTTCAGCATCTGGTCCTCCTAGGCGCCTCTCCAAGGTAATTTCTCTCCTGTTTTTTACTATACGAATTGTCTTTCCTACAAAATCGGTTTGCATCCACTTATATATTATATAATCATGATTCTAATGTCATATTAAGAAGTGTGTTTAAGTCCAACTCAACCCCACAAAATTGACTTGTAAAATAATGTTTGCATTCACTTATATATTATGAATTAGTCTTATGTCTAGTCAACGTGAAACTTTCAACACAAATTAATTCGTCGATGCAATCCCAAATCGAACAATCGGTCATTCCTTCAAAACCATCAAATCACTATCAACATTAGTGACAAATCGATATCTCATATATTAAGAAAGTCTTAAAATAATTAGTAAGATAAAACATATTTATAAGATATTGGATCGTGATAGGGTTAGTCCTAAACAAAAACTTATTTCAAATCCTATAAACATAGAAGCAAAGTAAGAAAATAAATAATTACATTTATTGAATATTTAAGACTTGACAACGATAACCGATCAATATAACTAAAAACTGATTTGAGTATCAAGTTTAAAAAGTACCTATTCAAACTAGTTTAAAGTATGAAAGTATACTTCTCAACCCTCCAAGTGAAATAAAAACCAAACTGAATATATAAACTCGTCTTATATGTGTATTTGTGACAAATTTTAAATATACAGTTAAGTTTCTAAAATAGTATGCCAAAAATCTTTTTTCCGTTTTGTGTGAAACTTTGTTTAGGTATTTGAACGAAGAAGGATACGAAGGAGGCTTCACTGGATCAGAACTGCACACAATCTTTGAATCAATGCAAAAGAACTTCTCAGGTTGGGCACACGGATTCGCTCCATACGCTATCAGCGCAAACAATCCTTCTGCAGTTGCAGAATTTGAAAACAGCCTGCTAAGAATGAAACCAGAAGTTGCACTGAGTGTGGCTAAAACAGTGTTTCTAAGTGACCTCAGATGGGTTCTGCCACGAGTTCGTGTGCCTCATTGCACCATAATTCAGACCAGAAAAGACCCTATTGTTCCTGTAAATGTTTCTTTCTACATGAACAAAAAATTGGGCACTCCTTCCAAACTCAAAATTCTAGAAGTACCAGGTCATTTTCCTCAGTTGACAGCTCCTGCTTTGTTGCTGCAAGTTCTTAAGAATACACTCTCTCTCAACTGACATATAAAAGTCTGAGATATCATTTCGATACCTAATATTAAAGTTAACAAAATATGGTAATAGAATAATACTAGAGACCCCATTAGGCAACATGAGTCTCTAGCAGTCTACTATTTATTATTACTACAATTTACTGTCATTTCTTTTTATTTCTTCTTAAAATACCTTTAATTAAAATATTATGTTGTAGTCTTATTCTGTTGTCACTTCTTTATATCTTAAAATTTTAATTAATAATAGATGTAAGTATAGAATTAACTGCAACTGTTCGATTATATTATCTCAATAGATGCCGTGTTAATTTATGTTATTTATAATTGTGATTTATTGTAGCTCGTTTTTTAATATTGAATGCATTTTTTAACTTAAATTGAAGACTTGTTTTTTAGAATGAAAGGATGAAAAAAAAATACTATAATTTGATAAATATATGTACAATTTATTTATATTAAAGAGAAAAATAGAATAAAATAAAGTTGATTCACTTTTTCGGTCTTTGAATAAAATTAATTTTATGTTAATTCGATTAGTAAATAAAACGTTTAAGAAAATCAACTGATAATTAAAAATATGAAGGTGCAAGAAGAAACTGCCAACTACTAAATAGAGTGAGTGGCCTTTGTTCGGACTATTCCCACGCTCATAATATTGATATTATCTTTGTTTGGCATCTCAGAAAGACATTCCTATGTTTCACGGAAAAAGTTGATAAGCCAAAATATCTTAGAATTTTTATCTATAAAAATATATAACCTCATTTTAATATATATATATATATATATATATATATATATATATATATTAACCTTATTATTAATTAGTTTTAAAATTAAATATAAATTACTTACACTAAAAAGTAACTACATGGTACTTTAATTCACATGCATTGTCGGAAATTTTGACCTCTTAACAAAATTTGTTAAAAAGTATTATTAAAATATCAGGATCTCTTAAAAAAAAAAAGACAATACTAGATAATTAAGCAGGGAAGGAGATAGGCATAGATAGGCTTCTCAACACAACAAAATAAACTAAGGTTTTAATTTTATTTAATGAAATCTCTACGTTTAATAATTTACATTGTTTATAATAAATACTAGATTGTAGGCTAACTGAGTACTTTTGTTAATTTAAGTTGCATGTACGAGAATTTAATAACTCTAACATAGATTAATACAGTGATTAACTAATTTAGAGGTAATTTATTAAAGTTATAGAATATATACTACTAATCAATAAAAAAAACTTCATCGATACAATTTTAAAACAATTATTATAAAAAAAATTAAAAAAATTATCATAAATAATAATCTATGATCAAACAATTACATAAAATAGATTCATATTTTCTAAGCATAACTTTTTTTCATGATTATTCCTCTTATCATTGGTATTAAGTTCAATATATAACTTAAGAAATATATTTATTTTTAATTTATATTAAAGATGGTTGTACCTTTTTATTTTGCTTAACAAACAAATTTACTTAATTTCTTTTTAATAAAATATAAAGAAATAAATATGTTTTTATTGTAAACTTAAAAAAAATTGAAATTTATTATTATTTTAAATTTTAATCCAGTTTTATTTTAATAAATATATTATTTTAACGTCATATATTAAGTAATAATAATATTATTATTGAGTTATTGAGACTTGTCAAAATTTAAGATAAGATAAATTATAATGTTGAATTCAAATTTAGAAAATACAAACCTATTTAATCTAATAATAAAATGTTGTACTATTAACTTTTACGTCAAAATATCACATATTACTTTTATTTTGAAATAATTAATAATTATAAAAATTACAAATCATTATTATTCTTGCATTTGATCAAGTTTATTTACTTTCAATTTAGTTTCATCACATCATTGAATTAATTTTTATTATGTTTCAATAATGTACTCGTCTTGATTTAAATATATCACAACAAGATATAAATAATTATAGATTAAGGATTTTCTAATAATGCAATTTATATTATTATTGTTTAATATATTAATTAGAATATGTTGACCATACATGATTTTTATGTTATTATCTAATCAATAAAAAATTTACCTCCATTCCGAAAATATTAACATTTTAATATATATATTTTTATATTTTAAAACTATTCAAGTTTCATTAACTACTTTTTTAAAATATCAATAAACTTAATAAATAATTTTGATCTAATAATTATTGGACTTATATAAAAGTAATTTATATATATATATATATATATATATATTATAATATTTCGTAAAGTCATTTTAGAATAAATACTTAAATATTTTTTCTTAAACATGTTTATACCTTTAAATTAAATATGATAATATATTACAAGAACTGTATGATAATAAATTTGTTGGCTTTATAGAAATTTTAAAAAATGCTACTTATTTATTATACAATTTTTAAAATTTAATAATAAAATATAAGTGAATTGTTGAAAAAAATTACCAATATTGAAATTAAATAATATAAAAATAAACTTCGTTTTAAGTAGAAAAAACACAACGTGGCCGTTTGTGATTGGGAGGGGTGAAGTCCTTCTCGCCACACGTAAATTGAGAAAGAAAAAGATCTGAAAAAGAAAAAGAGAAAGGAAAAGGGATTGTTGGACACCGTGCAAATCAAGCATTTAGTTGTTTGTTATTTCACGCGCCCCCCCTCTTCGTTTGGACCTTCTCTTGCTCACTAACTGCAACGGCGCCGGAGATTCGTCGCTCCTATTCTCCACCGCCGCGATGGGCGCCAATTCCATGCTCTCCGAATCCTCTCACGATGTCGACGATCAGATCTCCCAGCTAATGCAGTGCAAGCCACTCTCCGAGCAACAGGTTCCTTTCCATTCCTTCGATCTGTCTCATTTACCTACAAAAACGCCACTCACGTATTCAAATTTCCTTGATTTGTATACTTCTTACCTTTTCACGCTGAATAGGAGTGCTGTTAACATCGCGTGTGTTGATTTCACGTAATGGCGACTCAGATGCCATGATTCGTTGCGTTTTGATTCGATGTGGAACGATTAGGAGATTAGTGGTGTTTGTTCACTGGAGAACGATTTTCGGATTTGGAATCTGCTTTTAGGCGTTTTAGCATGTTGTTAACGAGTTTCGTTTGCAGAAGATTATTTCGATGTCCTCTGACAGGGTATATGGATGTTTTGTTAGGCGTTTGGAGGCTAGCCATAGCTAAAACGTATATGTACTTGAAACTGTTTGACACTGGAAATTTGTTTTTAAGTGAACTGTTGCTACTTACCTAATATAGCATTAGGTAAATTCAAGAAGAACAAAACTTAGACTGTTATTTTTGTGCAATTAGGGTTGTTCTCTAGTTAGAATTGAAGTTTCATCTTGATGATTAGTATGGCAAAGGTTTGCTTTATAGGTCACCGTAGGTTATCAGAGTGAAATTTCAGTAATGATTATACAACAATACCAAAGACACCTACGGTGATGTACTTGTCCCTTTTTGAATAGAGTAGCATGTTGGTGAGGGATTTTTAAAGAGAGACATGGCTCTGTTGGCATGCTAGTGGAATGAGTGTTGGCTTGCTATGGCTTTTTGTTCCGAATGAAACTTAACAATGATTACGGTTGAAGTGATTAGATTAATGGAAAGGAATGCTGGTGCTTGATGCATTGTATAGGTATTACTTTAATGGTATTTTCTAGATTGTCTGTCTTTTGCTGCAAGATTGTTTCATTTTTTTTTTCCTTATAAAGGATCTTATCTCATTAAGTTTGTTTACTCGAACTGTACTGAGAAAGTAAAAGTGCTGGATTTGATTGCTACCTGAGTGAGGTGTGTTGGGAAAGGTTTTGCCATCATTTCATTATATCTTGTTTTAAGCAGTCGTGTCCTTTTTTGGGGAACTATCTCAATTTTCAACTACTTCTTGTGGTATTATTGCACTGGGGGAAATAGATATAAAATAAAAAATAATGATTGTGTTTTCTGCTCTGCCTGTAGGTCAGAGTTTTATGTGAGAAGGCCAAGGAGATTTTAATGGATGAAAGTAATGTTCAGGTGCAACCCTATCTTCCAGTCTTTTAACTTATGTCTTCATTTATAATGATGTCATTTTCTATTTCTTAAACATTGATTTTAGTTGCATCACCGTTGTCAATCTTCTGCTTGCTTGCTTTGCATGTATCTTTTTTTAAGTCATAAATGAGCTATTGACATTTGTTATTTTCAGTTTTATGATTTTCTTCCTTTGTGTGGATTCGGCCATTCATTCATCTGATGTCATTTCTATTTTAATGCCTGTTTCTGGAGGAGGATCTAATTTTCTTGTCTTGTATGGATGTTTTACGTCACTGTATCTCTGGGCATCTGTTAGTTACTAGTTTATTGTGTTATAGAGAGAGAACACTAATTATTTTTTGTGTATGCCTCTCCCGTATTGCAGCCTGTTAAAAGCCCGGTGACAATTTGTGGTGATATTCATGGGCAGTTTCATGATCTTGCTGAACTGTTTCGAATTGGAGGGAAGGTATAATTTCTGACTATAGATTTGGTTCTGTTTTCAATCTTCTGTTTCAGCTGGGGAATGTCTTAAATAAACTAATTGAGACCTGTCAAAGAAAAAGCTTTTGAAGATTGAAGTGCATCAGAGGTATTGAAGAGTAAATTGTAAAATTCAGGAACTACAAATTAACTCCTTTGTGGCCCTATTACTTTGTTAAAAGTTCCGTAACATTTTAATTTTTGAAATGCATTATGTGGATATATTTTTGTCAGCTTCTGGATAGTATATTTTGCTGATTATTTAGGCATGGATTCTAAATATACCTGTTTTGTTTACAGTGTCCAGACACTAACTACTTGTTTATGGGTGATTATGTGGACCGTGGTTACTATTCAGTTGAGACTGTAACTGTAAGTACAACCAAGATAAACTTGTTTGTTTTTCTTAACTTTTGGATGGTTATTTTTATTGAAAATTTGGTATTCACTCTGTCCCTAGACCTCTCTGTGGGGTAGTCACTTTTTTAATTCATGCACTAGGTTGGGAATTTTGTTCTCGTGTGGTATTCAATGAAGTTTGGATAGCTCTTTCTATATAAGGTTGAAAACAGAAAATAAAACTATTCCCAAATGGCTAATAGTTCAGGGTTTAGAATGTGCCGCAAAGGCACCTGTAATTGAGTAGCAAATGTTTTTCAACGTGTCTTAATTTAGAAGGCTCACTAAGATGAAAGGTGAATTATATGTGCTCAATATTGTGTTGAATATACACATAGAGTAATTTATTTATAATAAAAAAAATATGGGTTAAGCTCAAAATACAAATAAGGAATAATAATAAGCTAACATAAAATAAAAGATAAAAATAAGATATCTAGTAATCTAATATATTTAACACTCCCCTTCAAGCTGGTACGTACAAATAGTATGTACCAAGCTTGTTATAAATATAATCAATTTTCGCTTCCATAAAAACTAAGTGAAAATATTTGTTTCTGCACTCGAGTGATACCAAATTGTTAATAATTTGCGAAGACAACATACCAAACCTAGAAGACTCCCTAAGTAACAAATTCAGAAGATTGCTCCATGTAAATCTCTTGCAAATTGTTGTTAAGGAACACATTGTTGACATCCAGTTGATAAAGAAACCATTGTTGAAGAGCCACCATGACTATAAATAAACTAACAAAAGCCATGTTTGCCACTGGAGAAAAAGTATATATGGACGGTGCATTGGTAACAAAAGAGAGGTTAGAAGAGACAACAACGAAAGAAGTCATGGATGAATAGGAGAGAGAAAAACCCGAAAAATTCTCCAAGCACAAATCCTGAAAGAGGAGAAAGAGGCAACCTCGGCACTTTGAACTGTTGTCAGAGAGGAGATGGGACACATAGCACTATGGAAAAGGGAGCAGATCCGCAATTACGAGAGGCGCGTAGGAGCTCCGTTGAAGGCGTCATTGATGGTACCGAGACAATTGAAACTGATGCTCTGGTGACGGTGACAAGCAGTGGCTATAACTATTGTGGTGGCGGCACTCGCAATGGGCATGGGCGACGAAATTTTTTTCCTAAAAGAACCAGGCTCTAGATATCATGTTCAATATAATAAGAAACTATATATGGGATTAATCTCTCATTGATACTGTATTTATAATAAAAGAAATATGGGTTAAGCCAAAATACAAATAAGGAATAATAACAAATTACTTAAAGATAAAAGATAAAGATAAGATATCTATCTAAGATATCTAATAGTCTAATATATCTAACAATATGCATTAAAATTGTATAAAGTTTGCATTATCCTAAAATTATTTTTCAGGATTAGTTTTTTCAACTTGTGAATAACAGATAAAGTAGTTTCACATACAATTTTAGGCATTGTAGTGGTTTTGAAAAAGGTCATATTTTGATGAAATCTCAAACCTGCCACTAATACATGCAGTTGAATTTCTTACAGAAGATGTTTCAGGATTCATCTTCTAACTTTACTGATTTTGACATTTGTTGATGGTTGTAGCAACATAAGAATTTTTTGAATCTTGATATTTCATCTAGTAAATTTCTTTTCAGTTATTAGAAAGAGGCTCACTTGTTTACAACATTCAAGAGTTTCTCCATGTTTACTTATGCAGTTATGCTGTGATAATTTTAGATCACGTAATTTTCCTTTTAAGTTGGGATGCAGAGTGAGATGAAGTTACACTGATATTTACTTTTGTTTGATATTGTTGTTTGTAATTCTTTTTTATTGACAGTGTATGTTAGAAATGCTAATTAGTTATTCTATACAGCTCCTTGTGGCACTGAAAGTGCGGTATCCTCAACGGATTACTATTCTTAGAGGGAACCATGAAAGCCGTCAGGTTTGTGCTTGAACTCTTTCCAAACTATAACTTTTTGATCCTGTAGTTATTTGTGAATGGCACATAAATTAGCTAGGCTTGTATATTTGATGATAATTTGTTTCTAAACTTTTTTATCTGTGATTGAAGACTTCTATGGGCGTTTGATGTTCATTATCTGTTTAACTAATTGTTCCTTCTATCGATCGTTAATGCAGATTACTCAAGTGTATGGATTTTATGATGAATGCCTTCGAAAGTGAGTTTTCAACAACTTCATTATAGGTTCTATGGAGCAAAAGTTGCAAACATAAGATATTTCTATCTAGAGAAAGATTTGTTTGTGTACGATGTTTTAGTTGATTCAATTTTACTACTTTTACCATGATGGAGTCACTCAAATTTCATTTTGGATGACAACCGGGAATTCTTTTTCGTATCCCTCCAATAGGCTCTTTTTGAATATCAACTTGAGAACTTGTTTAACTAGTTTCTTGTTAGTTTAATGTACTGAATTGTAATTCTGGGATGAGCATCTGAATCTTGCTGTTGATTTGGTGTCATGAACTTGTTAAGCTGTAATTTTTATGTTAATTCAGTTTTACATATTGATGGGTGTGTGACAATGGGACGTCTGATTGCCTTAGTACTTAGTGGTGATGTGATAGTGGTTGTTTGGTATAAGATATCATATTGATTCCTAATGTGCTATGTTCTTGTTAACATTGGTAATGAATAATTAATTCTGCCCCTGCTTTATCCCAAAATAAAAATCATATGATTTATTAAATGTGAGAATTTCAGTATAAATTGAAAGTGAGAGAACAGAATAACATACTTGGCTTCTAGCTTATATACAATATGATTTCTTGTTCCTTTTTTCACTTTCGTGACAATTACTCTTTTTTTTATTATTTATGTGCAGGTATGGTAATGCTAATGTTTGGAAGACCTTTACAGATCTTTTTGATTTTTTCCCATTGACAGCGTTGGTTAGTATCTTTTCCGTACCCTGTTGAAAATTTAAAATTTGGGGGAATTTTTTGAATGCATTGCATCATCTTTTTGTGATATCATAGGTGTTAGTATTTTCCTTTTTATCAAAAGGTTCAAAGAATTCAGATGTCCACTTGTTTTACATTTCACATTTATCTTTAAACATGGCATGGCTGCTTCCTCAAGAAGTTAAAATCAACGTTATGCTAACATTGCTCTTTATATTGTCATCTCGTGCACCTTATCTGAGCTGTACTTTTTTCACAACCGATAGACTTTCCAACATTCGTGTACAAAATGTTTCAATTTTCATTGGATTATATGAAGTGATGAGTTTTTTTAACAAATACATGTAGCTGGTGAAGCATAAATGCGATAATATTATATTTCTAGATATGCAAGTTTTTTAACCCGGTTTCCGTCAAAAGATCTTTCTAATTTTCAAAACTAGACATGATTATCTAGTAATTTCTCTCAACGGATATAATTTGTCTTTATTGCGCTCTAAAATATAGACTGACTATTGAACAACTTTCATTTAGCTGAGATTAGACATTGTTAGTTGGAGACTTTTGATCATCCGGATGCTATTTTAATATATTCTCTTCCAGGTTGAATCAGAAATATTCTGCTTGCATGGTGGACTTTCACCTTCAATTGAGACCCTTGATAACATACGGAACTTTGATCGTGTTCAAGAAGTTCCTCATGAAGGCCCCATGTGTGATCTATTGTGGTCTGACCCAGATGACAGATGCGGCTGGGGAATTTCTCCTCGAGGTGCTGGATATACTTTTGGCCAGGTAAACATAGCTTTATTTTCGTACTCTACATTATTGAATTTCTTATTTTGAAGCATTTAGAGATCTATTATTATTTTTTTGAATTTTATTCTAATTGACATTATTTCTTTCAGGATATATCAGAACAATTTAATCACACAAACAGCCTCAAGTTGATTGCTAGAGCTCATCAGCTGGTTATGGATGGATTTAATTGGGCTCATGTAATTGTTGTTCTGATGTATTCTCTTCCATTTGCACTCTTTAGAATTATAGGTGTAAAATCTTGGATGTGCATTGTTTATTTTGGAACAGGAACAAAAGGTGGTTACCATTTTTAGTGCGCCAAACTACTGTTACCGATGTGGGAACATGGCTTCCATATTGGAGGTTGATGACTGCAAGGGACACACATTTATTCAGGTCTCTTTTGGCCATTCAAAATATAATTTATGTGGTAACATATTGTGAACTTAGTCTTGACCGTTGAATTATCTGAATTTCTTGCAGTTTGAACCTGCGCCTAGGAGAGGAGAACCTGATGTGACTCGTAGAACGCCTGATTATTTCTTATAAGGTGGCTGTTGAATGTCATACCGGTATATCATTGTTACCTCTACTGCACTAATTTCAGGTAGTTGCGCGCATCCTCATCATGAGATTGCTGTAAGCATTTATCTCCATTGATATACACATCCGTCCGTTTGGGGTTGTCCAAAGACTGCTTTGATGTATAATAGGCAGGTAACTTTCCACTGATCTGTTACACTCGAGAACTTGCTGGGACACCTTGTCTGGATACGTCGCCAAGATGATGACTACTATGTCAGAATTCATATTGTTCCAGCATAAATGTGGATATTTTTGTTTGTTTTCCCCTCTTTATTTTTTTTTTCATGTTCAGTAACTCTAATTCAAGGCTTTACAGGCTATATGACTGGACTTTTTTTGTCTCGTGGATGTTTTTGCTAAGTTCTATCATTTTTCAGTTTAAGTTGCATGATAGTGATTCAGTTTTGTTCTTATGTTCAACTTATCATTAACGCTTATCACTGTTTGCTATCTTTCATCTTTCTCAATATATTTTACGTGATATTTTGCTGTTAACATACGATTCTTGGATTCTTATTGAGGTTAGCTCCGCTCACCTGATAGACTTGTTGCCACGATGTGTTTGTCGTTTATATTGATATTAATTAAATTAAGGAGCTTTTGTAAAATATAACACCGTCGGTATGATGTGGGGCTGTGGTAAAAGTAAAATAAAATTGAATTTACTACATCTATTTGGTTATTGGGTTTCGGTCTCTAGTTTTATCGGAAGATAGGGTGCAAGATTACAACTTCAAAGTTATTGTTCGGGACAAAAATAGGAGAGTAGCAAGGCCTTTTTATTTCCGTGCTATGGGCATGGAATTAATATCAAGAAAAAGTAATCTGGAGGCGAATTAATATGTATGAGGAAATCTTTACACTTTTGCGCAAAAATTGGAAACATCCGGAACGGATTCTCACGTTAAAATTAAACCGTGTGGGAACTACTGTTATGTTCTTCGATGACATGACATCTGGCTATACAGAAGTTTTCCAAAATTTGTAAGCGTGTGATCACAAACTCATGTATGAAAAAAGCGACGGCACTAGATCAACTACAGACCAGGCAAGACCTGCATACTGAAGAAATCTAATTCCGGTATCAACATCGAATGCCTTATACCGGGAAAGAAGCTTTTGCAAGTAACCTTGTTTGAGCTTATCAGTCTTTTTCACTGCAGCGGATCCATTCAATGTGGGTATGTAGCTGGTTGATTTTATTGGGATGCCCAAGGTGTTTGCTACCATTGGAATGGTCCATTTTGCGAGAGCCTTACTGCAGAATTTCACAGTTAGAATTGTAGGTATGCCCACCAGCATCCTTCCCGCAAATACAGGCACACTCAGTTCTGAAGAGAACAACCGAGGAACGTCGCCATGGTGAAATTGATTGTATGTTTGCTGTACTCCAGCCACCTGAAGAACACCAGAATTTCATAAAACTATACAGTACAAAGTAGAAAACGCTATGATCAAATATAATTGTCAAAATCTTCAAGAACAAATTACAGGTGTTATTCGTCTACTAAATATTTCTATTACCATTCTAATGTCAATTCACGGAACATTTTAATTTTCCTCCCGTAGAAACTAAAATGTTCCAAATGCATTTCAGATGCAGGAAAAACGATCGAGAAGATAACTTTTTCCTCACTTCCAATGACAGTTATTCACAGTTTAGAATTTCCAAAACTATGTAAGAAAAAATAGATAATTTAACAAGGAAACAATCTGAACAAAGGCACATACAGAAAACGTGGGAAAAAGATGGTATTCCAAATATTAAATTGTAAAAATGAAGAAAGTCCAATCAATTTGAGGATTTATCCAATTGAAGTACAAGAACCAATAAAATTTTATACAATTATTTTATTCTGAATTTTCCAATAGTGCAGTTACTACCATATTTAAGGCACAATTAGTTCTCTTGTCATTACATAATATATATCGCAAATGTTATATATCTTCATTTATCAAAGCTTTTATTATTTATTTTATTCATTCTACAATTTTCTAAAATATAAAATTATAGTTACCAAAGTAAATAATCAAATTATACTAAAATGAATAATATATGTAATAAATTATAAAAATATTAAAATCTAAGTATTTTTATAATTAATTATAAAATTTGTCATCTTTTACTTTGGATAAATATTTCCAATTTATTTTAATTTTATTGAACAAATATAAACTATTTCGCTTATTTAGAGTTTTATTCCCGATAACTCTTTTATTCTAGACTATAAATCAAGCACAAGTTCAAAGAAGAACAATATAAGAAAAACATTTATTTTCTAGATGAAATTAGTACAATAAAATGTTACTGACTAGCTTTTTTAATCATTATAAATTAAGTTTTTTTATTATATTCAAACCAGAATGTATAAATTTAAAGAGAATAGTAATTCAATAAACAAAAAACATAGCACAACTCTTCTCTGGCCCTTTGCATGTTGAGTTGACATTGGAGAACTATCAAAACAAATCCTGAGAAAGAACATGATTCTAACTTCCCTAAATACCCCTACAGCCTAAGATCTACCTAAATAGCTTTCTGACCAAACTAACTAACAATAACTCTTTAGTTCCCCATTTTGCCCCCTTACTTCACTTTTTAAAGACTGCTACAATTCCTAACTACGGCTTACTCAGACACCGTTTAAGGGTTCCCTATCTTTCCTTTAATAAAATTGACAAGTTTTGTGTACAATTTGATCGTGGTAAAGAACCTGATCAACTTGGCATTTATTCCTGACCAAATCAAACGTTCAAAGACACTATTCTATAGCTACTCTGCATAAATTTATATGAAACATTTCCACCTAAACGTTACTACTATAAGCCATTAGAGGAACAATGTTAGATTTAAGATGGCTGGTTTAAGTCAATTCAGTGAAGTCACCATCCAAACCAATCAGATACAGTCCCATTTAGATTTTAAATTCTGATCTGGTGTTGCTGTTAATGTTGAAAGTTGTCTAGACAAGGGCATCTTTAGGTCTATGACTTTAAATGAGTGTGTGTTACATTCCAAAATCATGTTTTCATTAATTATGTTTTAACTGTTTTATCCTCATACTATGAAGATGTTACTTGATCTTGTGTAGATTCATTTACAATAAAAAAAGAAAAATGAAACAAATTTAGATGATGTCTAAGGGTGAGCTAAGAGCTTACAATTCCCAGTGCAACACCATTGAATGCAGTGTGAAACTCGAAGCTTGGAGTTGGAAGTTCAGGTGTAGGATAGGCAAAAAGCAAGAGGAAGCTCAAGACAGCCCAAAAGGATGTAACTGCAGCAAAAACAGATTAAATCGAGATAGAATTAATACAAAGACTAATTGTCAAGATCGCAGAAACTAAAAGGTGGAGAAAGTTCTACATAAAAAATTACATAGTTTTAATAATTTTATAAGCAAAAAAATGCTTAAGAAATCAGGGGGGAAATCTTTAATACCTTGAGAATATAGTTTTTTAATGTAAAAAAAATAATATAGTTTCTACAATCAGAACACCAGCAAGTGCTGTGATTAATAAAGTGCGAAGTTATCATCTGCTGAATTTATTGATTAGAAGTAAGAATACCATTTTGTCCTGAGATCACAAAACTGTCTATGTGTTCATGAACCGTAAGCCAGAAAGCAAGGATCACTAATCCAACAAGAAGCCCAGCAAGAACATCAACCACACTATGCATGCCAAGATAAATTCTTCCTGCAAAAATACCAAAAGAATATCATTGTTTTGCAGTGAAATAGACCAACAAGAGGAAGCTGCTAATGATTATAAATAAAGCGATAGAAGACCTACCCAAACCAATGAGAAGCACCAGCATGAAGGCAAGAGAAATTCCAAGATAAGTAATATAGGCACCTTGAATTTGAGTATGAGTCAGAACATAGTGCAGAAGGTAGCTGACAAACATCCGTTCCAAGGAAAGTAATCCATTAATGACAACCACAAAGAGTTGAAAGCAAAGGTTTCGTCTCTCTCAACGGATAATCTAACATTGCAAACACATTTCCACCTCTTTACTTTTTCATTTAATTTTTACTTTCTTTCCTTGAACCGGAAAATACATAGGAAGAAAAGTAAGATCAATAGCCACCTTGCCACAGACTAGGAACCTTTATAACATGACATAAACACTCCCTCACTTTAAGGACATGCCTCAGAATATGGCATAGAAGTAAAAGAAAATAAAAAGAAAGAATAATAAATACCCAGATAAGCAAACTGTGTTGAGGGTGTGAGAAGAAGGCAATCCATATTCTAACGCGTTCTCTTCTTCATCTTTTGTGGCAGTTACTCTCTTGACAGGTGGAGAAGCAGGTCTTGGAGCTGAAACCACATCCTGTTGAGTGACAAATAATACCAGAAGCATTTAATAATATAACAAATGGCCGAATCCAATGTTGAATTGAATCATTAAATACAAGCGAACAAACAACAAATACCTTTATGCAGTTACCAAGATAATCACAAAACGCCATCAACAACGTCATCTGCCTCGCCAGTTTGCCATGTCCACTCTACACAAACAAAATATAATTCTTCAAAGCCAAATTCTCAGATGTCTGACATCACCAACATAACATGTAGTTCGTACCCAGAACAGCAGAGGGAGAAAACCAGTGTAGAAGGGCACAGAAACAACGCAAGACAACCCTGAGAAAAGTGCATCCAGGAACCCAAACCCGTAACTCTGCACCCCAGAAAGAAAAATTCAACTCGTACACCAAAAAGTTAAAAAAGCTCAGAGCTTTGAGAGAATAAAAAACTGTGTTTAAATCGAAGGCAATTGGGGTGGAATTTAAGAGTTACCTGGATCTTAAGGACAACAGAGGTTTGAGTTTCAACATGATGAGAAACCCAAGGTTGAAAGAAAGATCTAAGCTTGCGAGTAACGTCGAGGTATGAAGCAGAAACAATCCAGAAAAGTATTCCACCCAAAACCGCACCTTGCCACACTGCCGCACCCTCACCCTCCATTATTTTTCTTCTTCTTCTTCTCCCTCCCTCTTTCTTTCTGGGTGTTAGTTTGGGGAAAGAGAAGAAGAGAGGAACCCAAAAACCCAGAAAGAAAAACAAAGGAGACTCGCAAGAAAATGAATGGCTGAATCAAAATTGGACCGTGGAAGTTAGAGGAAACTATTCTTCATACAATTCAACTTTATTTATTTCTTTACATCGCTCCAAAAATAAGGAGAAAAGGGTGAAAAAATTTATTTTTATTTATTTTCTATTTGCTTTTGAATAATGAGAAACAGGGAAGATATTTGTGAGCCATGAATTTTATATTCTTTGGACTATAGTCCACGGATTCGGTGGAATTTGGCTGGCGGAGAACAGTGAAGAAGCTTCATATTCCAACGCGTTAACGGTAGAAAAAATCTTTCTTTCTTCTTTTTCATTTCTTGGAAATTCTATTAAGTGAAAAAGGTCAAGGATCCTGTGAAGCAGTGAAATCGTGAGACATTAAAATTTACCGTTAGATATATTAACAAAATAATGAACAGCTAAGATTTGTTTATTTCATGCATGTTAACATCGTTTTAGTAAATTATATTTGAGTCCTATGAGATTGAGATATGGGGTGTATCTGCAAATTCGTTTTTCTTGATAAAACAGTTGAACATAACTCAGCATTTGAAACCAAACTGATTTTTGCTTTTTCTATTCTTTCTTAGAAACAAAACAACCTTGATAGACACAATAATAAAACACAATCACAAATGAAAATTTGGAGCAACACACAATTATGTTAAAAGAAATCCTCAAAAAAATGCAATCATACCTTCTATTAGAGGTCATTATGATGGACAACCGGTGAGCCATAAATTAAGATAGTCCACCCTATAGGTCAGAAATTTATGCCACGGGATTTTTTATTTTGAAATTTCACTCATTTGTTTGAGTTTTTTTCTTAATTTTTTAAATTGATTATTATAATTTTATTTAAATATCGTCTTAAAGAAATATTCACATTAATCTACGTTATTTTATTATCAGTCATAAACTATAAAAAATATTGCTTGATAATGTCTTAATTATAAGTTACAAACTAATTAAGTGGAACAACTTAATGTCTTAATTATTACTGCAGGAGATGGTAAAATATTTTAATAAAACAACAGTGACTAAATTATTTATTTCTTAATATATGTGAAGAGGAGAGAACTTGTACTATCTTTATGATTATGATTTATTTAATGAATGACTAACATCATAAAAAAATATATATTAATCTTTTCAAACTCAAGTTCTTTTAATATTGAGAGCGTAACATCTTATTTTAAAATCTTGTATTATTTTTGTGTGGGTCATTTAATATTACGTATGATGTAAAGTTTCTGCACATGTCATCATGCAATCCTTGTTTTAGAGGAAGACTTTACTGTAAAATTTTATATCATTTTAATGGGTTTAACAATAGATCTACAATTTTATTTTATTTTTAAATATTAATTAACTAATATCTAATATACATGTTTTCCTATAATTTAGTAGCTTTAATTATAAATTTCCTAAAAGTTTTTGTAATGGAAAAAAATAGAGAGAATATGAGATTGGTGATTGTGATTGATAACTAATAGAGAGGCTCCAGCTATTAGTGTTAGTTGGTTAATATTGGATGACAGATAGGATGCAGTAAATGCATTCAAACTTTTTTTCTTCCTTTTGTCAGGCCACTCAAAATCTAATCAAATATTGGAAATTTCCACAACAATAATACTATGCACACCAATTGGCATTTTTTTTTTATAAAAACACTCGAGTTATACGGTGGAGTCTATTTAAATTATTACTATAATATATATATATATATATATATATATATATATATATATATATATATAATTTGTTGTATTTAGTTCTCATTTCTTTTATTGTTAACCACTTATATAGTTATATCATATTTATTAATTACTCAAACTTTACTTACATGAATTAATTACTGAAAATTATAAAATTTTAAGCAAAAAAAATATTTAAAAATTGTTTTTATGTTATTTTTGTAAGTAGGAGAAATAATTTATAACATGAGAAGTCTTAATTTAAAAAATATATGGACTATTAATTCAATAAAAAAATTTGAAGTTAATAAGACATCTGGACTCTTTATTAAACTTACAATCATCATTAAATAAATAGAGTAAAAAATGTAAAACTACTGTGGAAAAAGAAATAAGGATGAACTTATTGTTAATTGAATTTTTATGAAAATATTTTTTTAGTATATTTTTCAGTTTCAAAACTTTGTTTCTATAAATTTTGATGATACAGTGTAATTTAGAAAAGAACAAATGTAATGATCCAAAGCATATAGTATCCGTGAAATTTATAGAGTTATTTATAGAGTTATGTCTTTCACAGAGTAATTCCTACAATAAACAAATACAAAAATTTATGAAATAACATTATCAAACTTCATTCAACAATTTTAAAAATTAATCCACTAGATAGATCATATTTATGAAAATAATTGATTTAACTTGAATATCTTATCTTATCTTGTATATTTGAAAAATTGTCAACAATATCTCACTTGGTTCATTCATTTCATCATCAATCAATAAAAAAAAACTAAATACAAAGATTATGGTGACATGTCCTCCAAAAGAATGCATCATGATCTTTCATAGAGTTATCAAAATAAACAAATAGTGCACAACAAAATAAAAAAAAAAACTTAGGAAGAATTTTATCAAAATGAAATTAATAATTTTGATAATATAGAAACAAGTCTTATTTGCACTAAATAATCCTTAAATTTATTTAGTGACATGTCTAAAGATTGACAATTATCAATTCGATGCTAATATCTTTAATGACCAATTAACACATTTTTTTATGACTAGATATTTAACTTAAATATATTTACTTTCACTCTTATTATTCTTAATCATAAATAATACAAAGTTATCATAAAGATTTATCAATTGAATTCACAACAAAATTTAAAAATGAAATTTAAGAAACTTTAAGAACCAGATTTCAAAATCCTTACTAAAAGAGATGCAGAGTGATATGAATCAGATTTCAGAATCCGTACTAAAGGAGGTCTATAATGATTTTAAGAAGAAAAAGAAAAAATTAAATAATATTTATAAAAGTTAAAAGTGGAATAGTTGGAGGTGCAGATGAAATGTTGAAGGTGTAGATGAAACAATCAGAAAACAATGGGGGATGTAGGAGGAAGCCCACTACCAGTATCCATGTATAGTCATTGTCGGCTTCATGGCCCGAATTTAGTTTGCATCACTTTTGCACTTAACTCACCTTTTATTTGTGAATAATTTGTTTGTATTGTATCATTCAATTTAACATATATAATATTTGAAAAAACTTTTTTAGAACCTTCATACCTTCTTCCCACTTTTTCATAGGTATGAAAAAAAAACCCTAAATTATCCATGTATTGTATAGCAATTTGTGAATTAATCTTGCTCTACTAACTTTTTAACTGTTGCATAAAAATAAAATAAAAACTACTTTTATGTTCTGTGGATTGATATTCGTGATTGACTTTTGCTTTTTCTAAATACCGTGGCTCATCTTCATAACAAATTCAAAATGAATATGCAAATTTGATATTTTGAAAAAAAAAATCTAACAAAAGAATAATATTAATATTTATCTAAATAGATTGATCCGTTAAATTTAATTTTTAAATAATTTAAATTCAAACGTTATAGCTGAATACATTTTTATATCCATTTATACAATTTATAAAAACATTGGTTTGACTTGATGTAAAATAGGACCATTGATCGTAATTGTAACAAAGATACATTTAGGATGTGTATATATAATGTTTTCGTTTTATTTTTGTCATATCAGTAGTGTTGTGGTATCATCTGACAATTCATAAATAATCATGTGTTTAATACCCTTAATTAAAATACATTTTAACTAAAATATACGTTTCAATGAAACCATTTTTTCTCCTTCTAACATCTTGATTACATGTTTCAAAACTAAAATCGCTTTAAAATACACTGAAAACATCACTTTGTATAATTGAATTTGATCAACCGACGGATTGATCACGATCTCAAGATTTTACAATCTGTAGTAGTGTTATTAAGATGTAGGTTTAAACCCAACTAATCTCTACAAAAAACAATTGTTTAATATATAATTTTAATATATTTGTACTTTCAAATTTTAAATTCTTTTCTATCTCAATTTTAATATATTTTGATAATGTAATTATTATAATTCATATGTGTTAAATGATTTTTATATATTAGATGATATTTTATGCAATTATCTATATATATATATATATATATATATATATATGACATTTTTTAAGTTAATTTAATTTTTTTAACTAAATTTTGTTAAATTTATTTAATATTTTAAATATGTTTTTTCAATTAATATTAAAACAGAAATATATTAAATAGATAAATAAAATTTAGTTAAAAAAATAAATTTAAATATTTATAAAATTAAAAAACTAAATTAAACTAAAGTTTAAAAAAAACTAATTTAAATTTTTACTTATATCATATTCTCATTTCTATCCAAACAAAATTCAACCCAGACTGACATAAACTAACCTTTGAAATTTTAGCTACTGACATAACACGTTTCGTATGAAATTGTGACAAAGAAAAAGGTGACGAAAATATCAGACAATCAAATCAACTGGCATAAGAACGTGAGTTTTACAGTTCTTTACATCAGTCTAAAGCAGCCAAAAGGTACCCAACAAACCGGGCACAAATCCAGCCTATTTCAATACAAGGAACAGAAAAAAAGCAACATTCTACGGACAAATAATACCCGACAGATACCAACGATGCCCCGAATCACATGGCAGAGAGACACAATTACCAGTCCAAATCTGTTATATATGACCAAAATCAGTAATACACAATTACGAAGCAATCTACATATATTTTATACGTTGAGTAACAGTTAGTTAGCATTATAAGTAAGATTTGGGATGACGGATCATGCATGCAAGGGTGATCTCCAATCTAGATGTTCTTGAGGGTAGTCTTTGTTGAGTTCTTTGGGGGGTATGAAGCAGTCCATGGACAGGCCTTGGACGTTGAATGCAACATCATCAATGGTCCATGACTCTTCCAACCGCGTGATGGCAGGGCCTGTCTTTAGATTGCCCCCAAACCTTGTGATGATCACGGTTGAATGGCCAGCATGTGCAATCATCACACCATCCACCATTCGGTAATCATCAATTTTTGTTGACATTGTGGTCTCCCAATAGGTGGGGTGCGTACCAGGGGATTGAATCCTGGTGAGGTAAGAGTCCTCTAGGTGCACCAGTAGTCCATTTCTCTGGCTGAAGTAACCAAATGCAACGTGCTTTATCATCTCAGCAGTGTTGTCACTCCGGTCAACCAGGTCCTTCTGATCTGCTGAAAGCTTTAGCACGAAACAATCCATGCCTGAGATTTCTTTTTCTCCCATGTATTGCGCCGCACAGAATACAGCAGACACTGCCAATGGGTCCAGTCCCTACAAGAGTACAAGTAAATTGTGATTTAAAGGTGTGGCACTCACACAGCCACACAGCCACTCACTCACATCACTACCACCTTAAGATGCTCATCAAGTCAAATCACCATCTACACATCACCTAGTTCTTCATGGTAGACCCAAACTCACCTTTTCCCCTACAAAGTACTTTTTCTTTTTTTCAATTTGACCGTAACACTAAATTCCAAACTCTGGTTTACACTTTCACAGAATTGATAATCACAGAATTAATTTGGAACTTGTCTAAATCACATCTTTGCAATGTAGTGTTTGTGTTACTCTATAATTTGAAGAGTTTTCTTTTTTTATAAGAGAATCTCAAGTTAAGTAAGTCATGCCAAAACAGTCTCACGTGGTCATGATCATAGGCCCCTCCATAAATAAGAAAAGGAAAAAGAAGAATGTGGTTAGATCCAACAAATGAAGGGAATTTTGTAGGAAAACAATGTGTGGAAAAATTATTCGAAAATTAATTAAAAGGAAAATTCAAAAACGTTAATTTAATTAGGAGTGGTGCACATCAGTTACATCAGATATTTCGTTTCACTAACCCTTCTCTCATGCCCCTCCTTTGTTCATTTCTAAATTGGCTTAAACATTCATACCTCTTATTTTTCATAGCCAAGGCTCGATCAAGAGCCATCATAATTTAAAATTCTCTCACTAGATTGGGACTCGGATCCGATAAACACGACCAACAACACTACAGGAATTAAATATCAACAAATCTTACTTACCCCGAAACAAAATAGCACTGCTACCTAGCAACAACATCGTCATATAAATAGACAAACAAACCAAGGACATGCCACTCATTATAATTTATTAAGACAACAGATCATGGACAAACTGTTAAACAATTCAGATTACTAAAGTTTATGATCTTGCCAATTTTACTTTTACTTTTTGCGTGACCCCTATTTAAATTTTGATTTAATTACAGTTTTAGCCATTTAAGATGAATTTAATTTTAACTCTTTAAATATGAGTTTAATTTTTGAAGTATTATATATGAGAGACCACGATGATATATTAAAATTATCTTTAGTCCTTTAAGTTTAGTGTTTTAACTGTTAAAATCGTATTTTTTTTTTCAATTTTTAAGAGATTATCCTTCTCAGATTCATTTTGATAATACACAAATAATAAATTATAGAACTTGAAGACAAGTAATCTTAAAAAAATTAACGATTGAACTTGCCTGAACGGCGCGACGAAGAGGACGGACGCCGCCTTTGGCGGCGTGTGCGCCAATCCAGGGGGTGTGGCGCCAAGCGACGGTGCCATCACTACCGGCGACAACCTTCTGAGTTGCTGCGACGAGCTCAATCTGCCACTTGTCGGGGAGCATTTGCCATATGACAAAGCAGCCTCTCTCGGAGACTCCAGTGTTGCCGACGTCGTCAACGACCCACATTTCGACCTTACCGGTGGCGAAGACATTTGTGACGGTGGTGGGGAGGTTGCGGCAGCCGGTGGCGGCGGTGAAGTGTTGGATGATATACTGAGCGGAGGAGGAGAGCTGGTTGAGGGGGGCGTGGGGTTTGGAGTGGGGAGGGACAGGGAAGAGAGGGCAAGCGAGGACGCTGAGTAAGATCTTGAGGTCAGGTTTCTTGTGGAAGAAGTGCGTCTTTATCCAGTTCCAGTTCCGCCATTTCTTGCACGACCTGCTTCTCTTCTCTTGTTCGTTTATGGGTTCTTCCGATAATGTCGCCAAACGACCCATCTTCTTCCTCAGATTACACTCTCTCTCTCTCTCAGATACACACAAAAAAACAGAAGCTGTGGAATCGGACAATGTATGTCTGTAATGTATGCAAACACACTCCCACTCTTTCTTAAAAAGGAACAACACCTTCACCTTCTAAACACACGCTTGACAAGTGCGTGTCTGTCACACACCATCCACCCAACCCTATCAATAAAAAATTCTAAATATAATACCTATTATTTAAACTTCACTATTTAGATTAATAATAAACACAATTAGTAAATACTACTCCGTAGCAATAAGGTTGTAAGAAAAGAGACAGTTTTATTATATATGATTACGTTTTTAAAAGATCGTCAATAAATTGAAAAATCCATAAATATCTTTGAATGGATGAAAGAAAAAACAAGTATATACTTATACAATTTTAAATTTTGATTAAGTTTGTTTTTCAAACTTTATAAATGAATAGTTATAATTATTTTAATTTTGAATTTTTTTAATTTAGATTAATATTTAAATATTTATATTAAAATAGGAGGGATCTGGCTGTGAAGGAATATTAAGAATATAGCTATGGCGAGGCATGACGTACGAGAAGAAAATTAAGAAGTAAAAGTAAAAGTAAAGGATAATGATACAATGATAATAATTTTTTTATAATATTTTAATATTATTTACATATTATCATCATGATCTAAAATTCTTTTATAATCTATAATAATAATTGGGGTTAAATATCTTTTTAGTCCCTATATTTTTGGACGATTTTGGTTTTAATCCATTTTCAAACTAAAGTACAATTTAGTCCTTCAATTTTAGAAAACTCTAGTTTTAGTCATTTTTATCAAATTTTTTTAACTTTTTTTGCTGTTTCAAACACGTTTTATCATAGCATTTGGGTTGTTTACACTGTTTGACACATTTTTGCTTCAATGTTAATTGAGAAACGCGTTTGAAACAGCAAATAAAATTAAAAAAATTTGGTAAAAGGGACTAAAACCAGAGTTTTTTAAAGTTGAAGAACTAAATTATACCTTAGTTTGAAAATAGACTAAAACCAAAATTGCCCAAAAATATAAAGACTAAAAACATATTTAACCCTAATAATTATAAACATGATTGATCTAAATATAACAATAATTAGACCAATAATAACGATAACATGGAAATGATATTAAAATGTTTGAAAATTTTCATTGTCGTAAATAAAATGGATGGTTGAAAAAAGCGATATGGTTCTTGAAAAGGGTTTTGACTGAGTGGAAGCGTCGCAGGTTAACAGCTTTATATCAGTTATTCCATGCCTTGGTTTTGTTTTGATTGGAGGAAGTAGCATGCTATGAGGAAATCCACGTTCCTCACACTCTTCTCATGAAGTGCTTGTCACGTGCTGTGCAATAGTGATGCAATGTGCAAATGGTATGCGTATGGAATGAAAACCAAAGCACACTAAATTAAATTCTTAATAATTACTTTAAAATATTAAAATAGTAAAAGAAAAATATAATAGAATAGGCGCGTGGGATTTGAAGTAAGAGTGTGATGGGGAGGTGTATTTAGTAATGTTGTGGAGAAGAAGGAGCTTTTAAGGGAGGCAATGGCTAAAATGCAATGCAATGTTGTTGACGTGTCCACATCTTCTACCATTTTCATAATTCCATTTCTGGTGGTTCGGTGCCATTTTCATTTTCTTTGCTTTCTTTTGGTTCCTCGTTTTTTGGCAAAGATTTTAAGTGTCTTCAACTCACGCACTAATGTAATATGATATTCACTTGTTGCTCAGAATTTTATAAATGCAAAATGGAGAAGCTAAGGCTGAATAAGAAGGTAGAAAGTGGTTGACTGAATACATACTTTGGATTATGCAATTCATTTCATATATTAGCTGGAAATCTAATGCGATAACGACTTCAACCTATATAAGGATATCCCAAAAATTCAGATAAGTTTCTTCCGGGCAAAATTTGTATTTTTTTCTTTCTATATTCTGCTTATTAGTTCAAAATTTTAGATGATTATGTACTTAAATTTCTTATAAGAAAATTTAATATGTTAGTTTTAAAAATTGAAAGAAAAAGTGACAAAAAGTTGAGAGTTCAACTCATCCATTAACATTTAAGAACAGATTAGGATAAATTGTGACTTAAATTTTTTTATTAAAAAAAATACTATAAACAGTGTCTTATATTTTTATCCAAAACTATTACATATTTGGTATTAAAATGGACTTTTCTTCTTCTGACTATAAGAATTAAATATGTTAGTACTAGAAACCAAGATGGTAGTTTTAGTCTGTAGAATGGCTGACTTTTTATGACATGTGGCCCACACACATTTAATTTTGTCGTGTCTTCCCACATTTTATTATTTTTTTCAATGAGCTCGGATTTATTTATTCTCTTGGCAATAATGTCTTTTAAATTTAGAACTATATGATAAACTACGATATTTTTATAGTGTGGGACAGTTTTTCAAATTTTATTTTTATTAGTTTCATTTTAAATTCCTTTTATTATATTAAATATTTTCAATTTCCTTACTTTTTAAAACATTTACAGATAGAATATATTTGCATTAGTTCCTTTTTTAAGGTATAATTGACTTGAATACTTTTTTTTGTATCAAATTATGTAAGGCATAAATCGTTTAGATCCAAAAATATAATTAAAACTATACAATCTAGTTTACATTTCTAAATTAATCCAAAATATAATGAGATGGAGGATGTGGCATAATTACCACAGAATCATTTTAAAATGGCATACAAACAAAAATGTCATTATCTCCTTTTTTTCTTATAACATCGTGAAATTTGCAATGAAGGAATCTCAATAATTTCCCCAACGTTTTTAGGAGATTAGAATTTTACAGTGATTTTGTTCAACGTTTGGAGCATATAGTGCAACATGTATAACTTGTACTGCATATAGATAGCCAAACATGTCAATTTCATAAATTATCAGCATCAATCCTTACATACATAAAAGCCACTCATTATTGATTTGATTACTAGATTCAAAGTCCAAACCTATGTAGTCCTTAAGATTCATAAACGAAAGATGCACCTCCAATTTTTATTTCTGCACCTCCAAATTCTGCATAGCAAATATATCCTTTCTTACTCACATATTTATCTATTTATTTATCTATCTGTATATATATAATATTAAATTAATTATCTATCTATATATGTAATATTAAATTAATTAGGTAAGAAATGATTATGACTTACCTATTACTGCAAACAGCAACCCACAGCAACTCCAGCGTTTTCTCACCTTTTCAACTTCAGCTTTTTTTTACGACATTTTCATGCATTTCTTCATTTACTTTCGTTTATCCTTTTTCAAACTTTTTTTCATTTTTGTTCAACTTTATACATATTCAATTTATTTTTCTGTATTCATAGGTTTGTTTTTCAGTCTGATATGAATTTTGAAATTCAATCGAAATAAAAAAACATTGGATTTCAAATTTCAAAATCCAATTCAAAGAAATATCAAATTTTAAAATCCGATTAAATAAAAAATTTAGGTTTCAAAATTAGAATAAGAAACTCACCAATTTTTTAAATTCGAATAAAAAACTCACTTTATTTATTTTGAAATTCGATCAAAGAAAATTCGAATAAAGAACTCACTTTATTTTGAAATTTGATAGAGATACGTTGAATTTTGAAATCTAATTTAGTATTTTTTCGGATTTTAAAATTTAATACTATTTTTATGTTTTTCTTAATTTATTTTTCTTGTTTTGTTGACCATTTTTAATTATCTTTTTAATTTAATTTGTTTGTTTTGTTTAGTGATTTTATTCATCTCTAGTTATTATTATTCAACAAGTTAAATATTTTATGTTATCATTTAAATTTTATGAAATAACAAATAAATTTTAGCTTCATGTCATACTTCTTTTCTTTTTTTTTTTATAAATGAAATGTATCAACGAAATTACACAAATAACTTTACAACTTATCAGTGGGTTTAAGAGATTGTTTTTTATCTTAATTTTGTTGTTGTTATTATAAGATCTAATAAAACTAATGATTAACTTGAGAGAAAAACGTATGTATTGTTAGGATATGAAAGTACAGGAAATACAAGTCTAATATTCAACCCAATATATCTAACATAAGAAAATACGATTATCCTTTTAAATTGAGAGACACACCAATTTCTAAGAAGAGGGGTAGGTAATGAAGGTAATGTATAATGTCATAATCATAATTTGTCACAGATTGGTCCTTTTTTTGTTCGGAGGTTAAAATTCACTTAATCATCTTTTGTTGATGTGACTAAAAGTCAAATGAAACCTACAAACATTCTTCTTACTCTCAAAGAAAATAACGAACCTAATGTGACAACAATCAAATAAAT
The DNA here is from genome assembly GCA_027742785.1 of Vigna reflexopilosa. NCBI lineage: Eukaryota > Viridiplantae > Streptophyta > Magnoliopsida > Fabales > Fabaceae > Vigna > Vigna reflexopilosa. The sequence continues at coordinate 5,310,924 of CM050914.1, read as the reverse complement.
ATATAATGCAAAATATAGTTATAAACGATCATTTAGGTTCGAGAACTGAATTACAACATCAATAGCAGCTAATGATGATGTTAAAACATGCTAAATACATTCACTGAAGTAAATGTGTAGACAAATCTTAGATGGTAAGTGACCTCTTTAGAACACATACATTCTGATATAATAAAATTGTTGAATACATTTAATTGTTTTCTTAATAAATAACACCTCTAAAACTAACAAATATTAGTTGTTATTACTTGAGATAGGTGAGACCACATTAACAAGGTTGACTTTTTCATGTAAATCAACATAGGTCAAAAGATTATTAAATAAACACGTTGCAAGCTAGATTTAGATGAAAGTCTGCGACATCCTCTGTTGTTGAGGGCATGTTCTTCTGATGTCTAATGAGCTATTTGTAATACCTCATTAATTCAGTCTTATCTAATGAGCTATTTGTAATACCTCATTAATTCAGTCTTAGGCTATAATGTCCATACTCAAATCACCATAATCCATCATCTTATCATCTTATGTAAGATGATGACAACGCATCTGACAGTGCCTTTCTATGACAATAACAACAAATTAATTAACATTATTTCATAATTTAAATACATAAACATTGTTTGGTTGCCGACCTATAAACCATGTCCTGACTCCAATCTCCTACCCATTGAAATGTTCTCTAGGAGATGCCAACGAATGTACACAGTTGGTTGCTACTGCATATCTGCAAGTTTCTAACTTACAGGAACTATGTTCCCATTTCCCAGTTATGTGAATAACTATAAAATAGCACGACAGATATCAGAGTTCAAAATTTTTCAAAAAGGTTCCTTACAGTCTGATACGTAATAACAGAACCAAGCAATCATGCTAGTTACAAGTTAGTAAGGAGCAGAGCTACTAACCGGAGGAGTAAATAAATATGTTTGAAGAGAATACACGTTGCTCGTATCATACAAAAAGAATTCATCACCCAAACAACTTATTCCCTCGCTTCACCCTCGCAGAGTTCATCACTCGATTCACCCTCACATAATTCATCACTTGTTTCAACCTCTTCCTCTCCGGATTCATCACTTCTTATCTCATCATTCTCGACCAACGAATTGTTGCCGTCTTGATTCAATGACCCATCCCCGCGATAGAGAAGCCCCGTCTGCATGACACGGTAGAACTTATCTCTATGTCGGACAAGAGGGTGGGGGTCAACCAGTTTCCCACTCTGGTACCCTTCCCTTAGAGTAATAGTGGTCGTTTTACACTTCAATGAGAGGTAAAAGATGCCGGGATACCGAGTGAAAATCCGGGTAAACTTGTGCGGAAGATTCAACTCTTCCCTCAAGCTCCTCAAGTAGTTCCTCTTTGTTTTCTTGTGCAGAGTTAAACTCAAAAGCTCGTGCAGAACCCCAACCACGCGCTTCTCCATCAAATCGCTGTTGGGATCAATCTTGGAGGAATCAGCATAAGGAGAAACATAAGGCAGCTTCTGAAACTCCTCCATCCACGTCCTCACCTTCTTCTGCGCGCCGTAACCCCTGGGAAACTTCATCGGAAAAGCCAACGCCGATTGTCCCCGCTTGAATTCCCGGTAGTGGGTCCCACACTCGTTTCTCTGTTGCAGCGCGGACACAGCGAATTCCTCAGGCCATCGTGCTAGTTTGAGCGAAACGACGCCGTTGGACTTGACAAACTGGAAGTCGTTAGGGAAGTTGGGGACGAGGGTTTTCTCGAAGGAGTCGGGTAAGCCGAGGTCCCACTTGAGCGAGTGGAGGGAATAGAGGGACAGGGCGCGTGAGCGGGTCATCATGAGGAGCTTGGAGAGGCGTTCGACGGCGTTGTTTTGGTGAGCTTGGTGGAGTGCGAGTTCCTGGGAGTGGAGAAAAAGTGCAGTGTCAGTGAGGCGGAAGCAGGGGAGGGAGGGCCAGCGCGGGTGCGGGAACTCTTGGAAGAGGGTGGGGTAGCGGCGGAGGAAGCGGAGGACGGGGACGGTGAGGCCGAGGAGCTTCTGCCAGTCTGCAACGGATTTCGCCGTGAGGAAGGCGGTGGAAGAGCGATTGATAGCGTCTTTCAGGAGACATGCCGCTTTGAGATCGGTTTCCTTGTCGATGACGTGATCGAGGCTTCGGTTCTTCACCCATTTCAAACGCACTTTCACTATGCCCCGCCATTGCTGCCTCATCCACGGAATGACGCCATTTTTGTTCATCTTCAACAAACTTTCCCAAAACCCTCTTCGTGTTGAACCCTCATCACCGTCTGCCAATGGGCCCCCACCTACTGTCCAATAAAAATATCGGCCCATAAGCTTAGACTTACTGGCCCAATTGTAAGCATTATTATTATTATAGTATTATTCTTACAATTGATTAATACCACATCCTCTTTTTATTAATCGTGAAAGGTTTTTAATCATTAAAAAGATTAAAACATAATGAATTATATTGTAAATTTTTTTCTGATCACGTTTTACGTAAAATGTTAGATTTATAACATTTTATCTTCACCTACTAAACCACATTTTTTACTCACGTTCTTCCTCATTTTTTTTTTATTTCTACTAAACTCACCCTTAAAATCAATTTATAAAGCAATAATTATTTTTAATTCTATATATAGATGTTTATTTTGAAAAATACTTGTGTACTTTAATGTATCGTATTTCTGGCATATCCCAACACAAACCATCTTTACTTTATTTTTAAGAAAAGATAGTATGATTGGATATACTCTCAAGTTGCTTCTATGGCATTGATAATCTAGTTGTCATATTTTTTTGTATGAAATATTTTATTACAAAATTATATAAAGGTATAAATATTTATGAACAAAATACTGTTATTATCAACATATTTGATAGTGTTTAGCTTTTTTGAGTTTGCATATGTTCTATCCAATTCCTTCATTTTGTTAATTTGTAAGCCAAATAAACGAATCTATCGAACTGAATTATAACAAATGCTAAAACCATTGTTAATATCATATACACTTAGAAATCAATAAACAATTGTCAAGTTTCAATAAAGAACATTGAAGAACCAGACATTAAAATTTGCATAATTTTTTTTTTCTTTTTGGCTACTAAATATTGAAAGGATTCGTTCAGTGTATATATTCAAATTTAACTGTTGCACCCCAATTAATTCTCATGTTGTGTTCACCTAAGAAAATTCATACTTCCTTGAGTAACAACTGAGAGAAATATATAGATAAAATAATATATGTGTGTAATCACACAAAATATTACACTATCACTAATTTAATAAAAAAATAATTGTTAGATTATAATTTTATATTGTAATTGTTCACTTAAAATTGAATAAAAATAATATGATAATCAAATTATTTATTTTTAGTATATTTTAGAAAATATATTATATCAATTTTGATGTACATAAAATATATGTAAAATATTTTTAGATTAATATAAAATTTTGTAAGTAGTGAATTAAAAAATGATATAATAAAAAAGATATTTGACAATGTAACATTTACTTTAACTTAAAAGAATGTAGATTGATGTAACGTAATGTTTGTGTAAGTAAAGATCAGAACAGGTAAAATATAAGAAAAACATTTTATCTTATGAATCTTAGTCCTAAAACTAGATAGATGTATAAAAGAATCTTATTTAATAATTTTTTTAAAGCTAAAATAGATATATCAAACTTCAAACATTTAGATTGTATTATACACTTTTTAACGACTTAGTTAGCATTTTTGCATAGTAATCACAAAAGTTGATAAATTTAATGCTAAATGCATTACATAACTTCTTTACATAGATTGTGACAATCGATCTTTGTTCGTGAAAAATTAAATTTGAGGTAATATGAAAGATTGTTTTATTAATTAATCTTAATTTCGCAAAATTTTAACTTTTAAATAGGTTATTTATCTACACAAGTTCATAAGTGAATTAAGGTTATACATTCTATATTATTCATTTCTTACACTAAAATTTTGATTCTTGCTCTTCTACAAGATAATGTTATTTTTTAATCTCATAAAATACAAAATCATTTTTCATTAAATATGCATCATTTCAATGAAAATTATAAATATTTAAAACAAAAATGTGACAACTCCGATCCCCAAATTCCTGAATAAATGAAATAGAAATTTGAGTTGTATCCTTTTTTTAACTTAAATATTTTCTTAATTAACACAATCCACAATCTAAAAAGTAAAGTTGCTTCAGAATTGGAATCATTATCTTTAATTTCATCAATCTTGGCTTATCCAAATGGTCATACAAAAACTTTGGAGCTAAAGTTCGAGAACAAGACACAAACAAACTAATTTTCAAATAATAATGCCTTTGTGATGTCTGTTTCTGTCAATGAAAGAACCTGTACTATGTTTATATATGACAAAGCAATTGACATCAAATGTTACTGAAAAATTTTAATGAATGAGTCAAATGAGTAAGAATAATTCCACAAGAGTCAATTGACTCGGTGATCATACCATAAGGATAATGAGGCAAGATCAAAGCAAAATTTAAATTTAGAGGAGATAAAAGTCACTTGACGTATGTCTTGAGATGCAACTTTGGCCCATCAGCCAAACTAACAAGTAACAAGAAATTATCAAAGAAATCTTAGTCGAGTATCCAACTTCAATCATCACATTCTCCTTTGTTGCCACACATTCTTTTTCTCCCTCCAGGTGCTACCATAATTGAAATTTCATTAACTTCAACTAAATTTTCAACTTTTATCAAGATATGTACACAAGAATTCCAGTGATTAAGTTGTCTAACAAAGAAATTTGATCACTGTTAGAGATATGATTTAAGTATATTAAATTGAAAGATACAATATAATCTGATACGAAAATATCTTATCAAATATTTCTCACTATTAGATGTTAATTTTGTTCTTTATTATTACATCTTTTCTTCATTATAAATAAAAATATTCTTCTCTGTTCACAACACAAAATTCAACACGAGTTGCTCTATTCTCAACATAGTGCCAGATAACATTTTTGATTACCTGTTCTGTAATCTTGTCAACAATCGACAACTAGAATTTGATAACATATATGGTCAAAATCTAAACGTAATTTTAACTTAATCAATACCATACAAACTTACCAGGTTTTTTTTTGTCTATATCTTACAATGAGTCGACCACCCGAAGATCATATCATGACTACTCTATTCCCATTCATGATTGGTCTATTCTTTGAATTGCATCAAAAAGACATTGAAAACCGAAAATTGAGCTTAAAAAAAGATCAAGATGCATTGGTGGATATAAGTATCTCTAAGTTCAACTCACTGCAGTAGAACAAATGGCTAGAAATCAAACTTTTACAACTGAAATTTATTTTCAGTGGGAATAACTGATTATTATAATTCTCCCAATGGTCATACATATGGTTTCCTTGAACCATAACTCCACTAAAGTACACCAAGATAAGTAACCACTACAATAGCAATTGCTAAAAAAAAGAACATGACCTAGATGAACAATTTCAAGTGCAAAACGTCAAGGAGAAAAGTTCAGAACTAAGGAAAAAACCTAAAACCAAGGGTACAAATCAAGAACCAAATTGATAAAAACTAGAAAATCCAAAAAGGAAAGCTTTACAAAAGCTGCACAATAGACTATAAACAATTTTTAACAGATAATATATACATATATATGCCACTAAGAATGGATAATGCTCAACAATTCACTCTAGATGGTGTTCACGTAAGACTTAAACTACTTTTGAGTAACAACTATGACAGCCAAACTCTTTTAATAACTTTTGATTGAACAAAAGTAATAAAAAATTACACTTAGGTGGTAAAATTAAATTAAATCTAGCGGTAAGGAGCATTGTCAAGTATTCTCGTGAGTCGTGACCACTTTCTTTTTTATATCAATATACCGTTTTGAATTTGTCAACTTTATGATGATCATTGCATATGCAAAACAACCTAAACTGTGAATATTATCGCTACAGTAGTGAGATATTGAAGTCCAAGGCCAATCAGCCACATGATTGGAAGGGCTTGAGAATGGGGCGACAGTTAATTGATACTTGTTTAGAAACCCAATAGAAACGAACGTAGAAAAATTACTTTATAAGGAAAACGATTGGGCAAGACGTGGGCGAAAATAAGGCATTATCATAATTTTTCTATGACAGGTTACATGATACAAAGCAGATCATTTCAAGGCCCCCCACAAGGAGATACCTGGGAAAAAGACAAAGGTATGATCTACCACTTTTACAATAACTAAATCAAACGTTTCTTTCGACGCTTTTCATTGTCCTCTCTAGATCTGACCTACACAAAAAGGAGAACCTCGTCAATAAAGGACGAAGGCATATTTAGGTCTAGGCATAAAGAAAACACACCGACTTAAACTGCGATACGTATCAAAGACCGAAAAAGACAAACTACAACCAGCACTTTTGTAAAATGCAGTCAGCAATACAGCAGAAAGGTAAGTATAGTAGATGCAAAAACGTATCCTCCTTATTATGGTGAATACATCTAAAATCATTTAATTCAACAATTGCCAACATGCCCGAATGGAAATTTTCAATACCAGAGGACAAATTATTTTTCAGTATCATATACACTGCAGTATTATTTTATCAATGCATGCATCGCTTGAAGTTGTTGGGACCCATAACAAAAGACTCCTATATATAATTATTTTGGACTTCAGGCACTTTCATCATCACCCTTTAATGAACCTACAACACCTGGTCACATTTAGGAAACCAAATTCCAGAGTACGAAAGAAAAAATCATTATCAAATTCCCCGCCAATTCAGTAATTGACACAGATCAGATCATAAGGAATTGTTTCCGAACCAATTCCGAAAATTATAATAAGGATCATGACATTGTCCCTAAATTGTCAAAAATGTTCTCTCCTTCACAATTCCCACTCTTTCCCATCTCTCAGCTAATGAAAATGAGCATCCCTCTAAAGTAATTTGCTGCCCTAATCTCATCCGTGGAATCATCCATTATTTTTTTATACTTCAATGTGTCAAACAGCAAGGTCATGAGACCAACAATGTGTCAAACAGCCACGAGACCAAAATTGCTTCAATGTTGGCGTGCACATTCACATTCTTGACCTACTATACTTTGTTGTTAAGATCATGACACCAAAAATACTTCAAAGTGGTAAGGTAAATATCATTCTTCACCTTGTAATCAATAATCTTGCACATAGAGGAAGACCGCAACTATGCCTAGTATATGGATTAATAAACTTACATATTGGTGTTGCATGAAGCTAACCAGCAAATATGCCTAGTACTAATTACCTACAATAATGGAAAAGGTTCTTACATGGACAGACAGATGTAGCAGTCAAATTGTGTTTTGGACCACCCTCATATTGAAAGACCGATATATTGGCAATAGGCTTTAAGGTGCTTAAAGAAGCTATGTCTACTAGAAGAGAATGGAAATTAATAGAAAGAAATAAAAAGAAAACATACACAATTTAGACCAATTACTTCTAAATCAAATTTAATTTTGTGATAAAAGCCGATAAAGCAATAAATAATGTAAAATCAGGATGCAACCAGCTTTATAACTAATTCTTTATGAATCAAGTGATAAACTTCAATTCACAAGAATGAATATAGGCCTTCCAATACACATCTTGAATTTCAACGGTAACAGAAAATATGTGCCTTAAACTGTTCATTAATTGACAACAGAATTACAAATGCCAAGTTGTTGATTTTTCCAGAAAGATGATAACTACTAACACTAATCAAGCACAAAAGAAGAAAATATAAAATAATAATAATAAAAGATGGTAAAGGAAGAGATGATGGCACCTTAAGTCATCGCCTAGATCTATTCTTGCAGCAGCGAAACTCAGCTAACAGAGCTATATGATCAGAGGACCACTCAGGAGAAGGAAGTGCGGTGTCTTTCCTCAAACTCTCCTCATCCAATAGCTCCAACAATGACTCCACAACCAATGAATCCGCTGAAACCACAAAAAGACGTCACTTCATAAACTGTAAACAAATGACCAGGATGTTATGTTGATCAAATTAATAACATCATTGCAAGATATCACACCTGTGTAAAATATGTAATCTAGAGAGCCAATAAAATCTCTGGTTACATTAGTGAATAAAGGTTCATTTGTTACATTGTCTAGCCTCCGTTTATGCTGCTCAAATCCAAGACCAACTGTTCTTGCAAAGGATGAATAAGCACTGACCTAAAATTGAGATAAATCCACAACCAGAAAAAAAAAATCAACTAAAATCGGGAACAACCATTTCGAGGAAAATAGATAATATATAAGAAATTCTTCAATACATTACCAATGGCAACTGATGAACCAACTTGCTGTGAGGACGTAATATATTAAGTGGGTCAACAGCTAAATCAGGATGAGATGGGTCTACCTTTCCCATTGCAAGAAGTGCATGAGGAGCACTACAGAAAAATAAGAACATAGCTTTAAGAAACAAATTATTGACAATAATAAAAGACCCTTGCAGAAGAAACAAATAATATAACCAGAAAGTAAACAGACCTTCCTGGAACTGAATTAAAGTCCCCACAAACCAACATTGGAATGTCTGCACTAGCAGCAATTTTCTCCAATCCTTTCAAAAGAGTGTGCACCTAAAAAGAAGAGGAAATCCATAAGTATCATGTTCCAAATAAGCACAATATTCAATATGAAGAAGCAAAAGAAATTACTTACCTGCCAAAGTTTGACATCCTTTAAATCTTGATGAACATTTACATGTGTATTTGCCTAAAATCACAAGCAATATATGACTAAGTAATAGAGATTGTGTTACTAAAAAAGTAATTTAACCCAAACTCACAGAAAGGGACGAGTGAAATATTGCATATCTTTATACGAAATAAAGAAATAGATCCAATGATGATTTAAAAAAAAAAAAAACACTAAACCATAACAGATTACATTAAACATTTTGACTTAATTTATGTAAAAAGAAAATCAAGAGTTCTTGTATCAGAACAATCATCATCCTCAAAAAAATAAACCAAAAGCTGCTTAAGACAAAAAGCCATAAACAGATATTACAAAATGAACTGTTATAACAATGCATGACTAAGAAAAGAGCATGGTGGGAAAACAAAAGGCGTACAACATAGATATAAAGTATACATCATGGACCTTGATGGTAAGTGTATGCAAGACCATCTTGGTTGAAACAAATAAAGAAAAAGTAAGAGTTTACCACGCAAAGAAGCTGTCTTTTCCCAGGATTGTCCACAGGCTGGTTAACTTTTGCTTCTAAAACAACTATTAATGCAACATTATCCTAAGAATGTATAGAAAACTTGGTAAGGACTACACAATAAGAGAATCATTATTTCAAAGTAACATGCAATCTTTAGTGCAAAAGCTACCTTAACCAGTCTATTCAAGGCAGTTTTCTTCTGAGTGGTTGGAATCACAGCATCTGTTAAAGACTGTGCAGCCTTATTAAATTCAACCTGTCAACAAGCAGATATCGCTTTATGTTGTGTACAAGCCAATGAGAACTGGCATACACTGATACACACAAAAATTTCAACCTCGTATTTTTTCACATGTGAAAATCTGTCCCTTCGGAAGAATGTTGCACACCCATCAATTGTATTAATGTTGCCACTATATACCTGCAAACCGACCATAATCGTCTTAACATCAAAAAGTAATTTACAAAATGATGAATCAAAGCATAATAAATCAGAATACTCTAACAACCTCATTTGTTTTCCTTTTGTAAAGACCATAATAGCCATGTTTGTCCAGTTCAGGAGAAAAAAATTCTTCATAATGATCACTTTGAACCTGGGGAAATAAAGATTGCATGTCATCCAATAGAAATTATTAGAATGTTGAATATAATGCATACACTAGAACATCATACCACTTCCAGCAACAACACCCCCCCCCCCCCCGCCCCCCCCCCAAAAAAAATGAAATCTACCCATGTAAAAGCATGGAAATTCAAGTCCTAATTATTTAAAATTCATTCAAAACCAGTAACAACCAACGTTCAAAATAAAATATTAGTACGGGTGACAACCTTGTTTCATGTCCCCAAGTCCATAATAAAGCCTAATATATAAACCATTTGAAATTGAACATGACTATCAAAAGAAAACTTGGAAATAAATGAGTTGAAGATCAGTAGTGTTATTAGAAGTATTGTCCAATGAAATCATAGCCAAAAGAGCATTTGCATACCTCTTGAAGACAAATAATATCAGCACGGTAAACAACTATTTCTCGTAACAAATTTTGCCTGCGATATGGCCAGGAAAGAGCCCATGAAGGGCAGTAATTGTATAGATCATTTGAGGCATATGAATCAGACAATATGTTGTATGATAGAACAGTAAATGTTCCTGATGATGTTACGCATGCATCAGCATCCAAATGTCCCATCCCCTCAACATGTATTATTCGGCGTGGACTAGGCGAGGGGGCAGGAATGACACGGGATGTTAGTAGAGTGCTAGCGTTCCCTACAGTAAGTTTAGTCTCTGCATCAACTACAGCACACTCAAATTTAAGGACATGACCAATGTCATCAGCTGTTGGCGTATACGTCTTAGATCGTCCAACTTCAAACCAAGTTTCACCACCACTTCGTTGTGTAATGGCTGCTGGATAAACAGGTGCAGACCCGTTTGTCAAGCTAGCACTTGATGCAGAGGAAGATAAGGTGGTAGTGATTGATCCAGATCCAGAATTATTAAATCGCCCAAATAACTCTTCTTCCTCATTTCCATTTTCATTACCTGAACTTGCAGCACGATCATGTAAGACACGATGATGCTGCCAAGCATCTGAAAAACACTTTGGAGTGCAGTGGTAACTTTTGGCAACAGGTACCTTAACCTTTAGACAACCAAGGCACTGCAGTGTGGCCTGCTCAGATGGATGTATACTACAAACAGCAACCTTTTTATCACTCTGTACACGATACCTTCCATAGATTACCAAACACATGTCAAATGATAGAAGAAAAAAAGGATCAATACTTAGATCTGCAGCAGCTCAATCCAAAAATTACATAAAAGTAGGTAGTGTATAGGGATCAAAGTGCTCTTCGTAATAAAAAATTATCAAACGATTATTTAAGCAAAATCCACCTAATAATATTAACAAAACTCTTTCAATAGTTATCCAATTTAGGGTAATAATGGAATAACTTTGATAGTCCTATAAATGTCCAAACTTCATAAAAAAGGTGAAAAAAAAGATAACACCAAACACATCATACCAAATTATGAATTAGAATTACATACAAAGGACGTATCAAACAAACACATGACTAACATTATAACTGGACCAGATACATTAGGCAATGTCTATTCATCAGCAAAAAACACCACCAGAGATGAGATGCCATCCCTAACAGATTGATTAAACCTACATACATTGTCCTCTCTTACACACATGAAATCACAATAATCACATACGAAATGATGGAAGGAAAATTCATTATTTTGCATAGGGAGCTTCTGAATAAAACTTTACTTGGATAGTGATTTATTGAGACGGTGGAATATGTTATAGCATTCCAAGTGCAGACTTCAAGTTTGTGAATGAACACCTACAGACTGATACTTCTAAAGACTAGATCAAAAAACGAACTATAAACAAGTCATACATCACAGCCTAATAGAATTCAGTACTATCCTTGAAAATTTGAATAATCAAATCAATTAACAACAATGAATAAGCAAGACAAGTTACGCAAGAATAGTAAAGGAGACAGAACCCAAGTAACCATGAGACCACCAAAGAAAAAAAAAACAAAAACTTCTTTCAACGATAATCCACTGTCTCAATGTTTTTTTCTCAGACTTCTACTTCGGTCAAAATGCAAAATGGAGACATCAAAAGACACGATTAATAGAACTACCTGAACTATCCCCTTAATTTATAAGGCAATAATCAAACCTGCTGGATAACCATAATGTGCTTAATTTAATCACCACAAAATATACACTAAAAACAATCGAAAAGTCAACCCAAATAGGACCAAAATACAAGTAAACATTGAAAGAGAGCAAAATCTAGGAGCATACACACTTCACTCTTCACTTTAGTAACATGAAATTCAAAAGCACACACATTGAAACTCAGGTATCAACCAACTAAGTAACAAAGAAAAACCTGACAGGTAAGGAAACACCACTTAGGTAACAAATAGGAACAGACAGTGTTGTGTAAAAAAAAAAAACTGAAGGAATTCAGACAAGAAAGGAGAGGAATGATAGACCAACAGAACTGACCACTTGTAGCGCAAGAAATGACCATCTAACGGGGCGGATTCGGGGACATCGTCGGTGGTAACGGTCTTGTCAGGTCGGCGTAGGAGCACGTAAGGCGTGAGCTCACAGCCTACAATGGGAATATCAGAAGGGAGGTGCACGCGCAGCACGCTCAGCATGCTTCACTCTTGGCTATCGTCACCAGACTGTAACCCTATCAACCACACCTCCGCCGCAACACCACGCTCGCACCTCTCGCGGAGCCGGATTCCGGCCGGATCCGCCATTTACTTCACCCCAATACCCGCCAGCCTTGACAGACCCGCCCAAACCAAACCCTGTTGCGCAATCGGAACCACCCCAGATCTTACAGGGAAAGGGAGGGATCGAGATTTGATGTTCTTGAGAGAGAGAGTTGGCTTGAGCGAAACAGAAAATTAAATAATATAGGATTGAAGATATTAGGGTTTTACAGGGAAGTGGAAGTGATCCCTTCCGCTTCTTCCTCTTTTTTTTTTTTAATTATTGAGACCTTGTCGGAGAGAGAAAGAGATCTATTTCTATTTTTCCTGTATACTCACATCTTATACAATTTTTACATTCACATTTCATAAATCACTGTATATTATAACAAAAATTTATTAATATTTATAATAGTTGTTTTAGAAGTATCAGGTGAGGTGAAAATAAATTGAGTCTTTGGTGAAGCAATTAGTATATTGGGTTGTGCATGTAGGAGGTATAAATGTCAATAATAATGCTTACATGAATTTAATCAATGGATAAAATTTTATAAATATAATGCTTGTACTTAATTCTTAATTCGAAAATGTTTCTTTGACACCGTGTTTTGACATAAATTTCACACCGGCCGGAAAAAACACATTTTAAAATGTTTATGAAGGTAATTATGAAAAATCCAATATATGAAATTTGTGTTTGGCAGTTTCATTTTCACTTTCGGGTCGTCTCTCTTCTCTACTTTCCAGTCTTCTTTCTTCTCTCTTGTCTCTCCCAAAGTGTGCAATCGGAATTGCCTCATCTCTCCGAAACGAAGATTGCTCCCAAACGCCTCATCTCGAAGTCATTGTTGAGTTCGCGTTTTCTGTCGCTTCATCTCATCTCTTTTGGCATTTTGGCGTTTGTCTTCATTGACCCCCTTCTCGGTTGTCTTGGTAAGTAAAAGATGTCGAACCCTACTTTAGTTTGGAGCATTTTGTTTTTGTGTTTTGTGAACCCTAATTGTCTTCTCCACCATTGATTTTTTTGTATGAAATAACTACAGTTGGAATGGCGTCCGAAAACCCAAAGGTAAGTTCAAGTTTTTGTATTATATATAGTTGCTTATTTTTTGGTAAGTAATAACAATGTTTTGTAGTGGCGGGTTCGAATCTCTCTGGATTCCTCAACCATTGTTCAAATGAATGGCTTACCGAGACATGTCCATGTAAAACGAATTGGGATGACACCATTTTGCGTATTATATTTGACAAAATCTTAAGTACTAACATAATGGCGTATTTAATGGACAGTTAAACACTTGATAATCACATATAAACAACCAATTACATTTTTAGGAAATCAATAACGTTCAAAAAACAGTGTTATTCAGGTGTGGTCCCCTACGTTTACATCGGTGGCTCCTTCAGTTGAACAGGATGTCCAAAAACCATTTTAGACACGCGTAATCGTTTACAGCCCCCTTGTAAACGATTACAAGGCACCTTTTTACACCAGAGCTAGCAGAACTTCAATTGACTCACTAATCTCACCATGGGTGGTCCCCCCCTCCATCATGGGAGACCAAAAACATTAAGTTCAAACCACTCCTTACTCAAGAACATCAATTTATAGTTAAAAGCACTGGATTTGGGGCAAAACACACTACTACTATTCAGGTGTGGTCCCCTACGTTTACACTGGTGGCTCCTTCAGCTGAAGAAGATGTCCAAACCCCATTTTAGACACGCGTAATCGTTTACAGCCCCTTGTAAACGATTACAAGGCACCATTTTACACCAGAGCTAGCAGAACTTCACTTGACTCGCTAATCTCACCATGGGTGGTCCCCACCTCCATCTTGGGGGACCCAAAACATTAAGTTCAAGCCACTCCTCACTCAAGAACATCAATTTACAGTTAAAAGCACTGGACTTGGGTCAAAACACCATGTTATTCAAGTGTGGTCCCTTACGTTTACACTGGTGGCTCCTTCAGCTGAACAGGATGTTCAAAAATCATTTTAGACACGCGTAATCGTTTACAAACCCCTTGTAACCGATTACAAGGCACCTTTTTACACCAAAGCTAGCAAAACTTCACTTGACTCACTAATCTCACCATGGGTGGTCCCCCCTCCATCCTGGGGGACCCAAAACATTAAGTTCAAGTCACTCCTCACTCAAGAACATCAATTTACAGTTAAAAGCACTGGACTTGGGTCAAAACACACTGTTATTCAGGTGTGGCCCCCTACGTTTACACTGATGGCTCCTTCAGTTGAACAGGATGTCCAAAAACCATTTTAGACACGCGTAATCGTTTACAGCCCCCTTGTAAACGATTACAAGGCACATTTTGACAACACATGTAGCAGAACTTCAACTATGGTCCCCTGTGTTTTTAATGGTGGCTCCTTCAGTTTAACAGGTTGTCAATAATCTAAGTTACACTCACGTTGTAAACGATTACAATGCAAAATTTAGCAGCAGCATCTTCACCTATTCAGCTAAATTCATCAAATGACAAACATTACTTCATTCTTGTCTCACCAACATTATCATTTGCAAAAAATGGAGTCTTCATAATTTAAACGGTACACCAAAACAAAATATAAACCACTTAAATAACATAGACAATGAAATTGCAATTATAAATTACATAAATAGATAAAAGCAAACATGCATCTACTATATATTGCACGAAATAGCTTTAATTACAACATCAATATCTTCTCCTATTCAATCTACCATACATTAATCACTCGTTTTTCTTTATAGGTCCTACATTTCCGGTGTATGGTGTCCTAAGTGCGTGGCTCTTATAACACATTCTTGATCTATCCTCACATATGTCTTGAAATGTGATTGGGTGTTGGACATTCCGCCCGGTGCGTTCTTCGACATTCCACCATGTTCGGTCTTCGAAATCCCACCCGGTTCATTGTTGGACATTCCACCGGGGGAAACAAATGCATTGTTACTTAATGGTTGTGGATGTCCATTACTTTGTTCACTATCGTCTTTAGTTATCCTTTTAGTTGTTCTTGTGGCCTTCTCTTCCGCCAACTCTGCCTCTAACACTCAAGTGTAAAAACCAAACAATGGAGTCTTCAAATGGGTTTAAAAAATTACATTTATGATACTTTTTTAAAATTTTGTAGTTAGTCATCAATATTAATTTATTAACTTATTTTTTCTAATAATGATACATTTCAATCAGTGATTGAAAATATGTTCCAATCTGTTGTTTGGTGCCTCTTATCAAGTACAAGATGAAGGGGTATATTTGTAATTATAATGCTTTAATCTTTAAATTTGTGAACCCATATTTGTTGTCTGTGACAATTTGCAAGTTATTCAGTTTTGTGTCTGAGTTATTGTTTTCGTGTAAATAGTATTCTGTTTCAATCTTTCAATTCCTGAATATGAAATATTACTTAAATTGCTTCCTGTTTTGGTATTCTTTATTATTTAATAATGAATTATGTATGGATATAATGATAATGAAATAATACAACATAATAACTGATATTGTCATATTGATACTAATTTAAGTAAATGGCAAACATCAACAATCAAGAAAAAACATTAAATCAATCTCACCTTCAAAATTAAATGATAGAGGAAATAAAAAGATTGTTTATAATTTATTATTATTTAAAAGATTTTTATTCCAAATTAACTAACACATAAAATCAAAGTTTGTCCATTTTTTAATACTATAGTCAACCAATAATTTTAGTAAAATGTTCAAAACAAAACTCGGGAATATATTATAGTCAACCATTATATTATATATTTTTTTTAGAAAGCTTAATTTTACAATATAGAATAATATGTATTGGTAATTGATATAAAAAAAAGGAAAAAATAGTCAACAATGACAATAAGTTAAAAGAAGAAAATAAATATTCTAAGTCACCCAAAATAACTTCAATTATCTTTAATATTCGGTTTTATGTTTCCACAAAGGATTTTCTGTCGTGTTAGGTAAATTTATAAAATTTTTAACCCAAATAATTTTTTATTTTCTTATAACGTATTATTTATTTATATATATATATATATATATATATATATATGCATTTTAACCTACTAATATACTGACTAGAAATAAATAGTATATATGTGTAGAAACTGAAAATACACATTTTCAAATAGGAGGAATATAGAAAAATTAACTGTAAATAATAAATTATATGTCTATGTACATATTTTGTTTTTTCCTCAATAAATCATGTTTAGTCAAATATATTTTTGAAAAAAAAAAGTCAACTACATGTTCATTTTTTTTATAAGAAAAAAAGAGGAAAAATAAGCATATTTTAATCTTTCTCTAAATGTTTACCCTAAACTAATTGAATTGGAATTTTAAGTTGTTAGTAAACTTAAGCTCAAATTGCCAAACATCTACACTTTTGTTTTAGATTTTTAACCTTTAATTTTAAAACATTATTTAAAGACTAAACATGGCTTAAGTATAATTTGACTGGAGTTTTATGTAACGGGAATAGATTTTCAAATTCAAATTTGGTTAAAATTTAGTTAAGTGTGTGCTAAATTAACTTTAAAACATTTTTACTTAGTTTGAGAAGTCAATGTTGTGTAGAACTTATTTTGTTTGATATAATTTATGAGTATTAAATTGAATAAATATAATAATTGATTTGACAGATCCACTGAATATGTTAAATTTAGTAAGTTTGGAATAATTTAAAAACTAGTTAATTCTTTAACGGTTAATTTCATTTTCAACACTTAATATACTCTAAAGTCTTTACCATAAATGTTAAACTTATCCAAAGTTTAATACGTACATCACAAAAATAACAACACATAATTCAAAAAAATAATTTTGCTAAATGTTATTCTATACCAAATTATCAAATAAAATAATATCCAAAGCATATGAATAAATCTCCTTCCACCAAATTTATGACTCAACTGATATACAATTTCACAATAAATAAAGAATGACAAATTTGTAAATATTTTTTAAAAAGTAATTATCCACTCTAACAAAATATTTAAATCATAAAAACTTTCTGTCTAAATTTTAAGTTGATTAGTTAATTTCTTTATCAATACATTATATTTTTTAGAAGAATATATTGAATTTATCAAGATAAATTATCAGTGTAAGTTTTTATTTTCTATAACTGATTATCTACAATTTTTTTTTTCTCGGAGTTTGAAAATGATACATATTCAAGTTGTCCAATCAACTAAAAAAGAGGAATTAGACAATCAGGTATATTTGTTGTGTAGTTTAATGTTTTGAAAACACAAACCTAATGAATACTCAAATTGTTCTTTTTAAGATAAAGTCGCTTAACATATTCTAAACATGTATTTTTTATATTTACTCAATTAAGTTCAGTTTAAATATGTTGAGAAGTGATATTATCTTTTCATATTAGAAAGAGATCTCATTTAAATTTGTGAGGTACGAAATTATGATTTAATTGGTGTATATTATTTTTGGATTGAATGGAGGGTTAGGACTAATTTTTTATTATAATTATTATTTTAGTCTCCTTGAAGTTCAAGTAAAAAAACACATGTTTTTGGATTACAAATTTATATGAGAACAATTAAATGTTAAATTAGATTCTCTTTTTTCGTGTGAAAATTATTCTTTTTTTTTTTTATATATTCTCTTTGAAAGTTTAGGTATTGTTGAAATAACAATTTTCTTATGATGTGAGATTTGAAGAAAGAGATGTAAAAAAATATTTATTTTGAAAATTTCATCACTCAAGTATCAAGTGATTACCAAAACAATGGTATTACACTTAAACAAGAGAAAAAAGAATTAAATAATTGTTCTGTCTTATAAATTTAGTATCATTCAAAATATTAATCTACTTAACCAATACATTGGTCTCTCAAATGATAATTTGACAATTTAAATGATAATTTTTTTCATGTTTAGTGGATATAAATGTGAAATCATCTTAATTAAGTGACCTATCTTTGATTGATAATAACTTAAATTTATATGATGAGGGTATTGATGCAAAAGAAAATCTTTTCATTTTTAAATAATTTATAACTTAATCACTTAAATGGACAAGCTGGTGACATCAATATTATGGGACCTTCACCCTCTGAACAAACTTTCATCATTAGAATAAAAAAAGAACTAAAGAAAAAGAGAAAAAAAAATACATAGAAACAATGCACAACTAGGTATAAATTGGGGTTTATTTGTAAAAATGGTGCAAATTTATGGAGAATTACATGCACAGTTTGAAAAGAATACTAATATAAGTAAGTCATGCTTAGACTTTAAAAATGAAGAAGTCATCTTCAAGAATTCGACTTTGATTTCAAAAATGCATTTTGTGTTTATTTATGTATATTTTTTATATAATGTTGTGCCATGTAATATTTTTTTATTTATTTTTGTTTAAAGACATGCCTTATATATAACATATGTTCAATTTTTTCTTATAATTTTCTTTTTTTAAAGTCATGTCTTGCAGAATGTTTTCAATTTTTTTTTAATAAAATGGTGTCATAGGATGATATTTTTATTGATAGGTTCAAACGATATTTTTAAGGTTTAAGGATGGAGAAGTAGAGTTAGGCATAATTAACATAATTATACTAAATTATGAATTATCCTGCCACCGTAGAATGCCTTGCCACTGTCGAAGACTCTCGTTGGATGTGAGGTGATCACTTTATTTATCCTCTCTCCCAACTGAGTTTTCAATTTTAATCATTACAATTCATTTTTGCTTTTTTTTTTCCTAATTTCTCCAATCTGTACCCTTTTACTATTCTTTCTTGATTCTAATGTTTATACATAAAAAAAGAAAATACAGTAAAATCGTGATATGAAGCATATTTTAAATAAGATAAAAAAATTAAAATTCTGAAATAAAAATCAAACTCCAACCTTTTCATTTTGAAGTCGGATTATGGATTACAACTTCTATTAATATACTCTTTTAGTTGTTGGCTTTTTTTAAAATATAAATGAAATAACAGATGAAATTTGGTAGAAAAAATGTAAAACCAACAAAATCTTGTGATTTTAGTAAATTTTGTTTAAAAATAAAATTTGTGTTTAGAGCATTTCTCAATTTACAATAACATGTAATATTAACATGATTTTTACATATTGCCCTAATAAAAATGATTAAATATACTTTTTAATCTTTAAATTTTAACATAAAATTCAAATGTATCCATTTAAAATTTTCATACATTTGAATTTCTAAACTTTAAAATTAAATTAATATAATCATTTGAACTGAATTATATTAAAATTTTTGATGTATAAAAATATTTCACGCTAATATTTAAATTGTTTCATATTAATATTTAAATTGTTTTGTTCAATGTGAGATAGAAAACATGTTTGATATATAAAATAAATTTAATAAAATTGTATTAAAAGAAATCGATTCATATTTAAACAAAAAAATAAATTGTATCAAAATTTAATGGATAAACATATTGTTTTCCACTCGCACATTAAAACGAAAACAAAAAAATAGTCACTTAATTTACAACTCGCTTTTCCTTCTGTGAAGAAAATGGATCTTGCAGTTATCCTAGGACAGCATGTGTGTACCTAGAGAAATAGACTAAACAGGGAGGTTGAAGAGAGAGAAATAGAGATGATATAAAATTGATATGGTAAGAGAAGGAAGCCAGTGAAAAATATGATATTTCATCTCCCAACATGTCTGAAGGTGTTGCTTCAATATTTGTTACAACCTGAAACGACTACAAAGTTGGCAAGGATGATTGATATTTAAGGTTAGGTGGGAGTAAATTCTAAAGTACTCAATAATAATCTTGTTAGCGAAATGTTATCAAACACTTCGAAATTAGAGTAACTGTGCCTATCAAAATCAACAAACCTCATGACAACTTATTCTAGGATAAAAACAGTATTATCTCTTAAAAGTATTATAGCATACATTATATTAGCTCATTCAATAGTTAAAGTTAAATTTTATTTGATCAAATTAATCCTTAGCAATTACAGTTTAAGAATGACTCAACACGTTTGGAAATCAATAATGTAACAAACAAGAGTCTATTACTGACAAATTTCCATCTAAATGTTACATCATTCACCTTCAACCTTCTCATAGTAGATAATTTTAAATAAGTAGCAGAAAACATATTCTTCAAAATCAAGAATAAATATCCAACTCTACAAAATTTATTTCCCCTGTTACATCCCGATGACTATTCTATTTCACACTTCAGTGCTTAAAATAAGTACACCAAAAAAGAACTAATACATAACTGAATTTAAGACATAAACTGCACAATAATGCATAATGAGCAGAAGGGCCATAGGGTTTAGTATTTGAAGGAGTTTGAAAGAGATCGGGTCATGCGACATAATGCCATCCAAGTAGAGATCAAACACAACCAGAATTCTTGACACATTTTCTGCCACAACACATGTACAAAACAAATTTGAAGTATGAGAACAGCCATTTGATTAAGGGTCAACCAATCTATACCTCTAATTCATCAAACTACAATAATGGCATTCGAAAAACTAATCTAAAGGTTTCTTAGATTACAATCTGTTTGGGATAACTAAATATACAATATTATAAAACAAACCAATACATTCAAGAGCTGTCTAAATGATTTCTCTGGCATCGAACAAGCTTGGTCAAAAACACAGTTCAGAGCACAGATATTTACCAAAAAAATCTTTCTTTTCGTCCATTTATCCAGGACTCCTGAACCATAATATAATGGAAATGACATTTTAACAAAGAAAACTCAAACCGCTTATAAATACTCCATACTAGCAAATCAAATATAACCATTGCTAATCATGAAGAACATTATCCGCAAATCACAGGATGTAAAGCTCATTAAATACCGAATAAAATAGAACATATAATTGTATTTAGAGATCAAACAATCAAAATTGTTACAAGTAGCCTTAGAACGAGTACTCAAAAACTAAAAACAACTGGAAAACCAACAAACAGTAAAAACATCTAATATCCTCCTTTAAGATCATTAACCACGTCATAAGGAATGGGAGTGACAGTTTCTAGTGTAGCTCCTTCAACCATGAAACCTGGTTTGGGGCCCTCGGGTTGTCTCTTCGTGCTAATTTTCTCCCCCTTTGCCTTAGCATCCGCCTTTAGTTGATCATTCTTGATCTTCCTCAAACGGAACTCCTCAGTGCACCTTGAAGGCATCACATGCTCAACACGCACATGAATCCTCTTTCTAATAATTCTGTTCCCCACCTGCACAAAACAAACTACTTATATAACAAGAAATCCCCTATTTCAAAAGGCATACCCACGATTTCAGAACAAAAACCTTATAAACTAAAATTAGTTTCCTAGGAAGAAATCAAACAAATAAAACAGTATCAGAACACACCAATAGACCAACAGTTCAGAACAAAAACCTTATAAACTAAAATTAATTTTCTAGGAAAAAATCAAACAAATAAAACAGCATCAGAACACACCAATAGATCAACAGTAACGCGCTGAAGGCACAAAATACGAATTAGAGAACACAGATGTAAACCTTGAAACTAAAATCAACAACGCATGGAATACAAAGAATTGACACTCAATGCATTAATACGACGAATAATATTAAATAGACATCATGACAAATCCAGAAGAAAAGCAATAACGGCGTTACGGTTTCCGGGAGAGTGAATACCTGTTTGTTAACCTCGACACCAATGGCGCGTTTGGTGACGTTCCAAACACGACCGGTGCGGCCATGGTAGAACTTGTGAGGCATACCCTTGTGGACGGCGCCGTTAACCTTGATGTCAACGTAATCGCCGATGTGGTATGTTCGGAGATATGTTGTGAGGGCGATGGTTCCCTTCTTCCTGAAGGGACGAGAGAATGAATCTCTCGTGCGAGATCTCAAACCGTGACCAGCCGGCATTGTTCCTCACCTAGGGTTTCTCTCTCAGCTGAGCTTGGGATAGAAGGAGCTATCAGTCTTAATAAACCGTCTTTGCATTTTGTTATATAATGGAGCAGATCACTAGGGTTTTGGATATGTCCAACGGGCTTTTATTTGGGCTTTTATTAATGGGCTAACTGATATATCTCAGACCCAAAAGAACTACAATTCTTTAATTATACTCCCATTTTATTAAAAAATTATAAAGGAGTGCCTTAACTATAAGTATGATTGTTTTTCAAATAGTGGAGTATTCTAATAAGATTTTTTACTCCTTTTTAGGTTTTTTTTCTCATGTTAGCTCTTAAGATTAAATAAAATACTCGATTAAGGTAGTGAAATATTTTTTACTTCAAAGATATTAGATTTGGTTTTAGAAAATTAATTTTAATTGTGGTTAGCTAAGAAATATGTTACTTATATTATTTTTGTTTTATTTTTTTTTCAAAGTAATTTTTTTAATGTTCAAAGTTTATCTTTAATTTAAATAAAGATAATATTCATCACGACCAAAAACTATGAAATTGAGTTTGGTAGAAACCTAACATAACTTTGTTAATTGTGATTTTATCATTGAATTCCTGTCATTAAATGGAGGAAAAAATATTGAAGATTGTCTTAACCTTCTATCACATTCAAAGTTTACAAATAATACTCATATATTGATATAAATAATTGTATTTGATATTGTTCACTTCCAATTCTGAAAAAAAAAAAAAGACATTGAGTATCATCAATAAGCCACTAAATATTTATGACTAACTGACAACAATAATATTAGGAATATTTTCTCCACCACAAGGCACCATTAACTCTTACAATAATATAACATTCATAGTCTTAGTTATTAAATGATTAGAAATGCCTTCTTTAATCAAAATAATCTTTTTATTACAATTGAATACATATCTAAAATTAATGAACACACTAAAATATATGAATATAATTATCACGGAGAGATTAATGTGAGAAATCCATGATCAATACTATTTTAAATATATGAATATAATTAACCACTTTTACAAACAATGGACGAAATCATAAAAAAAGAAGAATGAGAATGAATAGTTCAATGTTAAACACATATTATTTTTGTTCTATAATATTGGACAAAAATATATAAAAAATGTATATATACGAATGAATCGTTCAATGTTAAGAGAGTATAGTTTTTGTTTTTTAAATTATTGAGCACACAGCCAGTAACTAGGTACTTATTGGTTTTGAAGATGCTTGATTGAAGCTGAAATCAGATTGAGCATCAATTTAGTTAGTAAAATTAATAACTTCAAGTTGTTACCTCTTGAAAAAAAAATATTCATTTGATCCTAGCTATTTTTATTTTAAATTATAGTCCTTGTATGATAGAAGTATAAGTTTTTAATCCATACACATATACATCTAGTATTCGGTCCTAAGATAACACAGCATATAAGATTTTTTTTTAATGTAAAAAGAGGTAGTATATCCTTATTTTATTATTATGAATTGATAAATAAATATTTCATATATAAAAAATAAAACATCGTATAGATATAATACCTATTTCAAGCTTATAATTTCTATAATATTAAATTGTAAATATGAATTGGTATTTGTAATTTTTAAATTAGTTGAAATAGTTTAAAAAAAGTATCCTCCTTTTTTAGCTTATTTTAAAAAAAAATTATAAATGAGCTAACAAATGAAAATACATCATTTTAAATCATTTCAAATATTAAAATTTTAAAATTATAAATGTAATTTTATATTTTCATTTTTAATAACTTTTAAAAAATATAAGTTTTTTTAAAATTTAAAGTAAATAATAAAATGAATTTGAATATTTAAGTTAAGTAATTTGATATATAAATTCTAAAAATTTATTTTAACATGTATAAGTTTTAGTTAGACTTAATTACTATCTTAACGCCATGTCAAAGAAATAATATTACGTTATTGATACGATGCTAGAAGGAGATACGAGACAAACCAAACAATAAAAAAAAACACTTAAAAAAAATCAAAACAATAAATTAAAAAAAAATCAAAACAATAAATTAAAAAAAATCAAAATACCATGAAGAGACACGTGATATGTACAAATACAACTTTCATGATGTTTATACAAATCTTATAAAAAAAAAGACTAAATTGAATTGATTTAAAAAAAAAGACTTAATTGAAAAAAGAAAATAAAGAGATCAAATTGTATATTACGAACAAACCAAAAAAAAAAATATTTTAGTCTAAAATTAAATTAATTCTTCTTAATTATAAATATACCACTCTCCTTTTTTCTGTTTTTTTTCAAACAAATTTATTATTTTTATTTCAAAATCTAACATGATATTGGTTAATTATGCCTAGATTTTTACTTTTCTGTATTTTATATACTTAATTTAGAATTCAACAATGAATTTTTGAGAAATCTATATCAAATGTAACATCACAGATAAAAAAAGTTAATCCACGTCCTTTCTATCAGGCCAACTGTCTAATTTTTCATTTAAAAAAAACCAATACTATTATTTTAGTTTTAAGAATTATAAAAAATGTATTTAAGAAAGGTCATTTGCCAGGCTATTACGGCCAGGTCTATTTATAATCTCAAATATTTGAGTGTTTTCGTTTTATGAATTAAGAATATAAAAAAGTTGAACTTAACCAGTCTTTGAAATCTGAGTTTGAAATGTAAAAAGAATAAAACGAACCTCAAGTTGCCTTGTGTATTTAAACGCATAAACTTGATTTAAACAAAAATTACCATACTTAAATGATTGCTTACTTTCCTCATTCTTCTTTTCATGAGTTAAATCTGGTTCATTATTTTAATATTTAATGAAAATTTTCCATTTATAAAGTAAAATAATAAAAAATAACTTTTCAGTATATTAGTATTCACAATAAAAAATAACAATTTTAATATTTAATAAAAAAATAATATTAGTATTCACAATAAAATTGATTTCATTGTATGATCTATTTTTGAAGTATATGATAATCGGCACTGAATCAAACAACATTGTTGACAAGCCAACTCTTCCGGTTCAAATTGGCCATGGAACTATACTGAATTTATTTTCAGTAGTAAGGCCGGCAACCTTGACTAGAACAAGATACATTTATATATACATTCGGCAAGTTGAATTACAAACAGGTACTCCTAATCTTACCAAGTGTAATAGTTAGTGTCAAAAGCAATTGCCAACATACAATCGTAAACTACAACTGTGGAAGACTAGCTTGATGCCCCTGCACAATGAAAGACAAAGGGACTCGAGTTAAACCAAGCGTTCACCATATATATATATATATATATATATATATTTATTTATTAACAAGAGGCAACAATAACCAGAAAAATATAAATATCAAAGCAGTTCAACATAACAGCTACAACCAATTATCTTTTGTTTCCGAAAAGAAATTCAGAGCCTGTTAAATTTCCATAGAAATTGCAGCCTCGATCAGAAAAGCTGAAGACAAGATTGAATTACAAATGGAGCAGCAACGCACGAGATAAGCATATGCCTCCGCGCAATGACTTTATAATTTAAATAGGAGAAAATATCAATTATCAAGCAAGCACTTCATTATCTAGGCTGGAAAAGCAAAATTCAATTCCGAAGTCAGACGTGCAAATTTGTTTTAAAATGCTGTATTTATATCTTTTATTCATCGCTAGCAGCACGACAACCTTGATTTGCTAATGCACGATACCTGATGTTCTCGAAGCAGATAAATTATCTGTGGGTCTACTAGAATTCCCTGTCTGAGCTTTGCTTTCCTCCCTTGAAACTCCAAGTGACCTAAGCTTGGATGATGATCTGATTGAATTTATCAGGGGAGCATCTTCATCCTCCTCCTCCTGTCTTCTCCCTTCGTCTTGTGCATCTTGTTCATATGCACTGATGGAATCCTCATCTTCGCTTGAACTTTGGTCATCAAAAAGCTTCTTTCCTGGTATGTTTTGCCTCTTTCGTGGCCGGCCCCTACGCCTAACAGAAACCCCTTCTTTTTCATCTGAAAAATTAACCAATTTGTGCCCAAAAAAGTTAATTAAAGCATTCCAAAGAATGGTAAAAAATTATTATTTCACTAAAAAAAGCCTTTACGAACCAAACATACTGTATATATCATTGTAATCTTAAGTACATCATGTAGCACACAGAAAAAAGGGAGAAGATATTTGATGTCATAAAAATATTACCAAAATTGTGAAAAATATAAAATCGTAGCAAGGTGGGATGCTAAAGGAAAAATTTTCATTTCATATGTTGTGCTCGTGCAGGCAGGCAACTCAAAAGTATTATGAATACCACTGAATGAAGCACATTTTAGACACAAGCAATTGTCTAGTCATGGAAACTGAAACACAAGTACAAAACCCGAGAACTAGAGCCAAAAAGAAATGAATATGTAAAAGAACTACGGATTTACAATTGCAAATGCAGTGTTTTGAAATTAGCGGCATATTTACCAAAAGCATACAATCATATCCGAGCACATTAATAAGGTCATATCCACCACCTGCACATGATCAATTTCACTGTCACTATGCTACAACAGTGGCAAAGTCATCACTAAACATCTAACCGTATCTGAACGCATTAATAAGGTCATACCCACCACCTGCACTGCCCTCGGTCAATTTCACCGCCAGTATGCTACAACAGTGGCAAAGTCATCACTAAACATCTAATAGCAACTTAACTTTGATTTATTCTCACGCTATAGCCCCAACCTAATTTGATTATATAGAATCCCAAGTACCTAAGTTAGCAGCTATTTTATTTGCTTCAGAAATAAAATTATACCTAACGAATATATGAGTTTCTTGGTCGTATCACTTTTCAGTAAAGAATATCTTTTATACAGGGTCCTAACCAACGCGTGTTATCAATCATGCCATTAAGTTGTTACGAACAGTAGAAAGGAAAGAGTTTTTTTGAAAGTTGAGCAATTTGATTGAGTTGATAAGAGATCAATTATTTGTATAGTTAATACTCATTATACCCGGTCACCTTATGCAACACAAATCAAACAAACATGGAAAAATAGTAATTTATTTTTAAAGTTTTTTTGCCTATCGTCTTCAATTATTTTTCATCCTCTTCACCAAACTACCAAATCTACTTACCCTTCTCTCCATCTTCATCCATCCACCCACCAAAAAGGGCCTCAAAGTAATATTAAAAATACCATTCTCATCATAAGTCTATTTTTTCTAATATGCATCTACAATGCATTGAAACCTACAACCTAATTCATGGGTCAAGCCATTCACCAATTTTGGACTTTACCACCATATCTTATAATACACTCATTCTATATTGGAACAAAAAATCCATCTGAGGGGATATATTTCACATGAAAAAAATATACGCTAATGAAAAGCTACCGGATGTAAACAAAAAATTGCATTGCACCACATAAAATGAGAACACAAGTGTTTGTAGAGAGAAACGTAAAAAAGACAAGAATAACAACCAAAAGAAGAATCAATAACAGGTAAATGACAAAGTCAGCAGAGCCCAGCCAAGCATATTGTATCCAGAATGAACTTACAAACGACAATTAGTTAATCAAGTCGAAACTGGAAAGAATTTGGCAAATGTTATTCACTAGTTACATATTGGCTTGAATTTTCCAAAATTTGCAAAATAAATAATCACTATTTGATATAATATGTTTCACTCGGATAAAAGCCATGATTTCTTAATGACGGAAAGTATTTGGCTGTGGTACATACCTAAGAATGAAAAAAAATGTATAAATTACCTTGAAATCCCTCATTCTTTGCGCATTTTTCTCGTAAGAAGGCAATAAATGTGTGGAAGGGACGCCATCCACTGGGATTTTCCTCTGTATTGACATTTTGTGCTCTTTGTTGAACATCATTCAATCTATTTCATAAAGAATATGCATCAAAATGTGTATTACTACAAATAATTATAAATAACACCAAGCACATGAGAAACAGACTCTTACATTTCATTTAAATCTGGTCCAGGGAGTTTTGGCAAAAAATGAAGCACTGCCTCTTCAAGAAATGACAATTGTTTTGGGGCATTAATAAAAGCATATTCAATGCCATCCCTGACGACTTTTAAAATTTCAGGCCTGTATTTCATCCGGGCAGCACCAATAAATGTTCCAGAAAGCCTAGCAGCCAGATCTTTACATCCTAAAGAATTGTTTTCGGAAGAACCATTTTCACTACCAGAGATATTGACCAGAAGGCGATGGTATGCCTGCCAAATAAATTGGTGATGACTTACAAAAAGAACCATAAAAGATGGGGCAGGAGGGTGAAATATAAATATGGTGTTCTTCTTGAGGAAAAGGATGGTGGAAACTAGACCCTCATTTCCAACCAGTGCAAACTATAATTCCAGAAAGAATGGCAAAGACAAGCACAGTTGAACCACTTCTTCCAGGAAAGAAGTGAATCCTATGATCAGCTATGCAAAACATTGAGCCCAAGCTTAAATTGAAAAATTAGAGAGTTTGAAATGGGAAGCACTCCGAAACATAATATTCATTTTGTTTCTTAGGTATAGTACCGTTCCTTTCTATTAAGATAACGAATCTCCTTAGCAATTAGAGGCAAATATTTACTTATATATCTTACTTTAAATATAAATATTGCAAGTAACTTTTGTATTCAGATTTCAAGTAAATAGGAGTGTCATCACAAGAATAATGAGTTCATATCAATTTGTGTTGACCAAGAATACACATTCATGAGTTACTTTTACATTTAGATTTAAAGTAAACAGGACACATGGCTAAAATTGGACTGTTTATCATTGCTAAAATAGAACTTGGGAGATGTGCCAAAAGACTAACCTTTTTAAGCGCTTCCAGAAAAATGAAAGCCAAATCAACATCCTTTTTCTTCAAAACTGTGATCAGATGCTTTACAATTTCAGTCACACTAGTCCCATGCATCACAAAATGAGAAATAATCTCGGAAGCAAGATCCTCCTACATCCGGAATAGTCAAATTTTGACATCAAGACATTTCACAAGCAACAGAAATATTTTTCCCAATAAAAAGAAGAAATAGTCATAACTTTACATAAACAAAATAACAATCCACCTTTGGAACAACATCATTTGCAATCAGCTTTGCAGCAGCAATCATCACAGCATCTCTATTTGTCTCCACAGCATACTCTTTATTAACATCTTCATCTTCTGCCTCATCTAAAAATTGATTGGCAAATGAAAGGGACATCTATCACTAAATCAATAACACCAATTATATAAGCAATTCTTCAAGTGCCAAGTTCAAACTACAGACAGTACACAAAAAAATTGTGTAGTTTCAGTTTAATTACAAAATAGGATGAATCTCAGTACCAGTCCATCACACCCGTCCATGTTCACCTGAAATATTAAGCTGTTGTTGACAAAGTTCCCAAAACTTCCGAAGCATAATTGCATCTGGCTGATATCCGAGTGCTTCCAGTTGTGTCTTTCTGAAATTTGTTGTTCTAAATAAGAACCATGTTTCTGCAAGTATGGTGCATACCTTCGGGAATAAAATATTCATCAGACCAAATCAAGACAATGGAGACATGATGTATTTGTAATCAACAAAGAAAAAAGCAGACAAATGGGAGCCTTCTTACTCTGCAAGCAAGTTCACTTCCAGGTTTACCCCCTTCCTTGGTGTCTGCAGCCAAGTTGAGAAAGTACTCAAGTTCTTGTAACAAGGTATCACGCTTAGACAAAAGAGAAGTTAAGGATGCGCCAGAAACAGCTTCTTCATTTGCTATAGATTGTAGACTCCAAGCCAGATGCAAATACATGTTCAGAAGCAGGAAACCAACAACCTGAATGTGAATAAGCAGAAAATTAATAATTGAGCACAAGTAACTATGTCACAAAAAAATAACACCCGTTGTGAGAAACCACTTACCTCATCCTCCATATTATTCCTAGAACCACGTAGCACACTGACAATGTCTTCATACAGGCTATCAATAGGCACGTATCTTTTCAGTTGCAGTTCATACAACCTCTTCAAGTTTACAAGAAGAGAATATTCATCACCACCATCCTGCAGTGTCATCTCACTATATGTTAAGTTTCTCCAACAAGAAGCTAAAGTAACAAAAGTTATGAAATTTGAATTGCATAGAACATACCACTACTTCCTTAATAGCAGATTTCAGCTTAGCAACAATTTCATCTTCAAGTTCCTTTAATTTAATACGAGCAAAATCTTGCAATTCGCCTTGACTTTCCATGCAACAAAAATCAATTGCCTTAACACAAGCCCTAAGAGGGTCCTTGTCACCATGCTTAAAAAATGTGTCTTTCACGAGCTGGAGTAAGTTTTTGAAATTCTGAAAAGCAAGCACTAATCAGGTTTTTCAAAAACAACATAGAAACTCTGAAATGTCACAGAAAAATTCACCAACCAGTTCCTGCCTCTTCAAGGAATAATATTCAAGGTTCATATGCAAAACAATCTCAACCAGTGATGACACTTTTGCTTTATCTGAAATGTACTTTCGCAAGAGTAATGGGTATGTCTTCATCATAGCAACAGTTATTTCCTGTTTGTTATTTTCAAATACATCCTGTCATTAATTGGAGGAAAGAAATTAGGGGTTGTCACAATGAATAATAAAACAAACCTTCCATCACAATGAATGTTTTCAAATAGTACTCGGTTGTTACTGATGGGGTATCCAACAAATGCATTCTTAGGTAACGAAAATAATTTAATGCAATGAATTCCTGAAGCAATCAGATATTTACACTTCAAAAACACAATAAAAAATCCAAAATAAATTAGAAATGACAATAAGAATAAAGTTATATATACTGTACATGAAAGCATGGATTGCTAAATTATGTCAAAATAAACATTAACCATCATGTGCAGCATACACATCAAAGATCAGTATAAAAAAAATCATTGGGTGTTGGAGTTATTAAAAACAAATACGTCATATTTGGATTTAAAAAGTTTAAAAAGCCAAGATGGCACAAACCTTTTGGGCTTTGCTGTAGTATGGCTTTCTGTTATCCGTAACAGGGACAATCCTCTCTCCAACAGCTTTCTTCACAGACGCACACAGGAGCCGCACCAAGTTTGTTGCATCACTGTCAGATAGCTCTACTGATGGATTTTCATCAAGCAGCATTGTTATGATGCACTTCCAATCCTGCAAACAAAATATCAAGTATCATCAAGAAACCACTAAACAGTACAACACTAACTATGACCCGAACAATTTTAGGTGCACCATTGACATAATATCCAGAGGGCAGCAACTCCTGGACATACAGAGGATGTGCAAAAAATATACATCGTACAAAAACTCAGAAGAGTGAGATCATACCCAGGAATTCAGATTTGTACTCAATCTACATTTGTAGAATCTTTAAAAAGTAGCAAGAATTCGTAAAGAAGATATATTTAACAAATTCATTAGGAATGTTGCAGCACTGCTTAATTAACAAAAATTCCTAGTCAGGATTGGAATATTCTAGAATCTTTCACCAAAGAGTAACATGCCTAAGCAAGGCGGGAACTCTAGAATTTGTTACCTATTATAAGAATGCAATACTCTAAAATATTTTTATCCTTCTATCCCATCCCTTACATTTACCTACAACAAAGCGCATCCTAGCCAGGATTGGAATATTCAGTTCATAGATGCGTGAGTAAGCAGTTAAACACGTGATGGTCAAAAGGAGGGGGCATCACTTTATTCAATATTTTTCCTAGTATTAACAAGGCTTGCATACCTTTATAGCAGCCATGTATTCCCACACATCATCAATTACGTAAATACTCAAAATTGGATCTTGAGGGAACTCCTCCAAAATTCGCAACATTCTCTTTATATGGACCTCAGAGTTATTGAAAGTTTCATCTGTAAAATAAAAAAATTGTCTCATCACAATTTGTAAAAATAATGGTATTCAATACAAAAGTAAAAATACATGGATTGACTTAAGACCTTTTGATCCTGATTGGAAGGTATTAAATTTTTGAGCAATTAAGTGATCATACACTAATGCTCCTATTGCATGCCTGATTTCTGGGGGATCATCAATCAACAAATCATACAAAGGACCCAAGTCATCTTCAGGAATAAGTTGATGTCTGCAGTGAACCAAAGATACAATTGATTCAATTAACAATTTACAATCTATTGCACCAAAACTCATAAGTAAACAGTTAATATATATGAATTGAAAAAGGTTTGAAATTCAGACCTTAGTAGTTGCTTAACAAGACCTATGGCATGAACAGCCACAGAAACATCAATGTCATCAGCCAGCTCAATCATCCGGCCCGAAAATCTTTCAGTAAATAAACTAAGGGTTGGTACATTATCATCCACCTCATAGAGATTTTGCAGGGCGTTTATAGAAGACTTTCTTACACCAGCATTCTACAAATTGGAGGGTGGGAGAAAAAGTTACAGCAAGACAGTAAGTTGTGCAGTACATGAACAATTAAATGCTGCATGATAAGAACATAAAAATATGTTCAATACTTTGTCATTCAGAGTCCATCCAAGATATTTCAAGTACAAATCCTGCAGAAAAAGTGATGGATATGAAAGGATCCATGCACCCAATGATTCAATGCATGACATTCTAATACTTGGGTCAATGTCTCTGTAGCGGTGCACAAATAACCTTCAAAAAAACATTAAATGGGCAGGTTAGATCTACAGCCAAAACAAATTCAATACTGGGGGTAAAATGTTGCTTTCTTTCCTTTGAATAAAAACAATCTTAGTTTAGTAAACTCTTACCCAGTAAAAATCTTACGCATCATCTCCTCCAACAAAGTTATTCTCTCGTGAGTATCAGAAAACCTTTTATTTAGTGACTCCACTCGAGGCCCCTCAGTTCTTTTTTTTTTCTCAGCATCCAACTGCCTACGAGTAGTCTCTCTTTGAGCACCAAGCATATTAGCGATGGTTATGTATGATGAGACCAGCCTAAGACCCATCAATGATGCAACTTGACGGTAAACTCTTGGAGGGGTGCTACATAGGTACAGCAACAGATGAGTCATGGTATATATATATATTCATAGAGTCAGAATTTTGAAGTAAGCTCACTAACCATGACAGTGCAATGATATAGTCCATGCACTTGTCAAATAAAACTTGATCAAACAATGGCCCATGCTGACATTCCCGAACCAAATTATCCCAGAATGACTCTAGATTCTCTTTGAAGTTTTTAATTTCTTTCTTTTTGGAATTCTGATAATCTTCAACTGCACCCTAAAATGTCAAAAGGTAACAAAAGAGAGGATAAAGGTCCGCATCTAACCCATGATTTGAGTATTATGTCACAGTAGAGGATGTCAAAAACTTGGCAATTGTATACTATTGGCCTTAACACTGCTTAAAAGTATGTAAATTATAAAAAAATAAAATAAGAACGATAAACAGGAAACAAAAATAAAAGGGAACAAGTCGTATACCCTTTTAGCACAATTGACCAGAGCAATTACAACTTCATCAACATCAGTCTCATCCACAAGATCACTTTTATCGTAGTACTTGGCTCCACATGCCTACACTTAAAGATTCACTTTGTTACTGTCTGTAAGCGTTCATAAATCAATAAGGGTATTTACAAACAATGATGATAATAAAGTTTCCAAGATATTTTCCAAGTCTACCTTTCACCTTTCATTTATATGAATGAAACTATGATGTCTAATGCCAGTAGTCCTACATTCTTTGAAACTGCTTGAGAATTTCATATTACCTCAAACAGCATTGTCAGGAGATCAACCATTGCAGGTTTCGGATCCTTTTCATAGCGCTCAACCCAAAATTTGACCGCATGAGGAATAAACTTGCCATTTCCTTTTATCACCTCTACAGAAAATCACACACAAAAATTAGCCCCGGTCCAGTTACTGCACAACAAAATCTACCATGCCAAGTAAAACGACATACCTAATTACACACACACGGCATTTAAAAACTATTCATAACAAAAAAAACTAAGCATAGTTTCTCTAATCACAGTATCAACAAAACGGTGCAGATATCAACTGTACAAGTTAAAAATTTGAACCCTAGATTTTTTTAGCAGTGAGAAAAGTAGCAGAGAGTGTTCAGTTTACCGATTAGGGTTTGGTCAGAGGGTTTGTGCGCGACACTTGAGGTTCCTTCCGAAGCGCGATTTCGTTTGAATTTGTTGCGCGCTTCGTCGAAATCGTCGGGCGAACTCTCTCGGTACGCGTGTTCGGTGGACCTGTCGCGGTTCATGGCGTCGCTGTCGTGCTCCTTGGGGAGGTGTTTGGGAGGCCTGCCCCTCTTCTGCTTAATTTGAAATAAGCGAAAAAAAATTAGGTCAAATCACAGCACAATTGAGAAGAAAAGAGAAGGAACAAGTAAGTGTGCTAAGTGTGAGATCGGAAACTGACACGAGGGGGTCGATTTGATGCTTCAGAAGGAGGAGCTGGATCTTCCATCTGCTAACGATGCTTCTTAAACAGAGCGAATCAACGATTTCACACTGAGTCCTGGTAGAAGAAGTAGCAGCAACTGGAATGAAGAGTTTTGGCACTGCAAATAATAGTTAAGAAATCTCCCGCCAATTCACAACTATCTACCATCCAAATCCACACCCACCCAAAACCACATGGTGCGTAAAATCCAACCGAACCGAACAATCGATAGACATGGGTTCCATTAATAATTGAGATTTTTCTAGTAAATGGAAAGAAAAATTGAGTTATTTCAAATTAGTTTCAATTTTACAATTGAAAACTGAATAATATTTTGAATATGTAGAACTTTAATCCATTTCCCTCTAAGAATAATAGTTATTATGTGGTATGGTTTTATAATTCTTATATTATTTATCCGTCTTCGTCTATTTATTTGTTTTTATTTTATTTTATTAGGTTATCCGATTTAAAATAAATCAAATTGATTTTTGCTATATGTAATTCAAATTGAGTGAAATAAATTTTAGAAACAATATAAAATATGTGATAAATCGATTTGGAATATTAGTAATTCTAAATTTATTTTCATCAAAATGTGTACGAATATTTTGTTCACAATTTCATTCTACCTTCAGTTGAGAAGTGCAAAGAATATTTTTAAATGGTGTTATCTTTATAGTCTTTTTTATGTAAATATACTTTTAAGCGAGTTGCTTATTATATACTTTTTATTTTTTATTCCAAAGTATGTTTACGTTTTATTAGTTTTTTTTTATATAGTCCTAACTAATCTTTTTTCTTTTCCGCATTAATTAAATTAAGAATATAATTAAAAAGTATGTATCATCTTAAAATCTAAAATATTAAATTGTAAATATGTTAAAAGATCCAAACTTCAAAATGAATAGAGGGAATTAGTGTCATCATTTATGCTTTAAGCGTCTCTTGTAACTTATGAAATATGTGATACTTTTTAGTTAGCTGTTAAGTTTCCACTTTTATCAAGTGGCCTTTACAGCACACAATGCAATGCACGTATTGTAACTTATCTAATTCACAATTTAACAAATTGGCTATGTGCCTATGACGGTATTGTTCCTTCAAATATCTTACTTTATGAGTTTTTTTTTTTTATCAAAGATAATTTGAATATGAAATTATTAAATGAGATAATTCTTAAAAGAAATTCGATATTGTACAAACCATGTCATATTGAAAGCAAAGTCGTTAAAATATTATAACTGAAATGAAGTCATGTTAACTTTTGATAATTTATTTAAAAAAGTTAAGATTGTATTAGTTTAAAACGATTTTGATTAAGATTAATTTTGTTTTTATAAGTTACAAACAAAGTTTTGCATATTGACATAATTTTAGTTGTATTGTGAAGCATCCTGAAATTGTGGAATGCTACGACGGTTTCACCGTGTTGTTCCATCCTTCATATTCTTTTTAGCTTTGTATAATAAAAGTGATGAACAAGAATATTTTTTTCATTATATAATAAAATTCATTAAATTGATGCAATAAAAATAATATTATTAAATAGAGATAAAGAAAAATAGTTTTTGGATTTGATAAATATTATAAATTAGAAGTTTATAAGAAAAAGATAATGTATTGAAAATAATGTAAACAAATTGCATTATAATATTGCAAATAATTTTACAAGTATTTAAATTTTGGTGCCTATATGGACACTTGTGTTATGACCTTAGATTTTTACAATAGAAACATTTTTTTTTTGCTTATTTGGAATTGACTAGTTCATTTTATTTATGGATATAATTTGTAGTTGGTTTTCCTTATTTCGTATGACACATTTCGATGAGGTATTAAATTGGGTCCATACAAACATACTAATAATCTTTATTTTGAAGAAGATAAAATTAAAATTCATAAGTCTTGAAAATACTATTCATATTGTAGTCTGATTAACAAATGACAATTTGAACAAACAATAATAACACATCAGAAAGACAAGATGGCAGTTGAATTTAAAACTTATATACGACTCAATTTAATACATTATCCCATATGCATCATAAGTAATCAGAAAGATCATCTACAAATTATATTCATAATGAAATTGAACCAGTCAAATTCCAAATAAGTAAAAAAAAAAAAAATATTCAAATAGGAGAAATCAAAGTTATATGAGAAACAACGGTTAATATATACAGTAAAATTTCATCACTTGTTAAATTATTCTTTATGTTACAACGCGCTTTATTTACTTTATTTTCAGTACATTATATTTTTCTTATAAACTCCCAATTTACCATATTTGATATTTACTCATTTCTCAATTACATCAATTTAATAAATTTAATTATACAATAAAAAGATTATTCTTATTTATCACCTTTATTATACAAAACTAGAAAAATACGAAGGATGCTTCAATGCACTGAAGTTACTCTAAACACCACAACATCATTTAATTTCCTCCATTGTTTTCTATCTTTTGTAACAGTATAACTTTTTATTTCCTTTTGTTTTCTATAAGAAATTTTAGAAAAAAATTAACGAAATTGTTTCCTAAATATTCAATTAGTTTATATTAATTTAAAAAGTCATTAAGATTTTTTTGATAAACCAGTCAATCCATAATGTATTTATCTTTTAGAAAAATATATATTTATTGTCTTTTCTTTTTAAAAGTCCTTACAAAAAAACTCTATTATTTTTCAATGGAT
This sequence comes from Vigna reflexopilosa, assembly GCA_027742785.1. Lineage (NCBI taxonomy): Eukaryota > Viridiplantae > Streptophyta > Magnoliopsida > Fabales > Fabaceae > Vigna > Vigna reflexopilosa. The sequence continues at coordinate 5,273,370 of CM050914.1, read as the reverse complement.
GCAGAACATACACAGCCATCACATTCCAGTACTTTTTGCCTTTAGAAATAGGAAGGTAACGTAGGACAAGACCTTCATGCGTGCCTAGAAACCTTCACGGAGCACAATATTAACGAAATTGTTCATAGATAAGATCGATACCCACTGAACACGCAGTGTATGTGAAAAGACATTGTGCAGAAGCCGCGAACACAGTTAAAAACATCGTCTGCATACTATATAATTTGAAACATTATCACCCTTAAAATAGTGACTAATGGTGGTAAGAGTTATCTCTAATTAATTTAAACAATAAAAAAAGTGAACCATATCAGCTCATTTTCAGTAAATCGAGAGATCCGAGATTTTCAGTGGCAATACTATGAAGAAGCAATGTACAAATCTCCAACATAAACATTGTGCGAGTGCTATGGAGCAATAGGTACCGTGTTGCTGCAAAGGGCCTGAATGTAGAGTGCATAATTCTCTTGACACCATTTTAAACGAGGCCACAGTACCTGCATAAAGCATCAAGCGGTATTTGCCATAGACTCAATAAGGATCTGGTAACCTTCTGGAATAGAAGTCTGTGTGTGCACACATGCCGTCAATGCAGGGACATCAGCATTCAAGTCTAAAACCCTTGCCAGTACAAGAAGAAGGTGAAAATCAGAAATTCGCTTCACAAATGGAAGACTTTTTGTCCTGTCCAAATGATTCTTCAAAGCCTTCATAGTCATCTGAGTGTTCCGGTTCTCAATGGGAAACGATGATGAAAGAGGACCCTGCATTTTGGTGACAATACACTGGTAAGTTACTGACGGTTATAATTTACAAAAAAAAAAAGATTAAAAAACTTGTGTTGACATCTGTATAACATTTGACAGTTTATTACTTCAAATAAAGAGAGAAGAAAATATAGTCAATCATTTAGCAATCTGCAGCACATAAATTTGGCTAACCCCGGTTAAAGAGACCATATTTTAAAGCTTAGAATTTTTACCTAAATAGTATTGCTATAATTCTTTTAGCTTAACAGATATTTATTGAGTTAAATTTTTTTAGGTAAGGAGTTACTGGATCCTGAAGTTCAAAACAAAAAGGAAAATATGGGCTAGAAGTCAAAAACTACTAAAACTAACTCCTTTAAAAACTCGGGACCAACTGTATTAGAAGCTGCTTATTTTTTTAAGTTCTTTTTGTTAAAAAGGTTGATTACAGAAGCTCCTTTTCTTAAAATTATAGTTGGTCCATCTTCTCTCCTATAAAGGAGAAAAAAGACCAAAAATAAGCTAGGTCATCAAACATTACCTATCCAATACCTAACAAGTACAGAACAACTATTTAACAAGAAAGCCTCTGTAGTAGCAATTGATAACTAAGAAATATCATATGATCCTTCCATACTCTTTTCACATTTTAAGTTATCAGAAGACTCCTTAAACCAAAATATATACCTTCCAGATAAATCATGTTCAGGGAATTAACTAGCTTGCAGGAAGAATAATACAGGTGGAAATATTTCTAGATTCCCAAAGAGCTTAAAGACTAGAACAACCAAGTGACATGATTAAAAAAGAACACTGTTTTACATTAAACTAGCGCTTGTTGATCAAATTTTCAGTCATAAAATACAGGGATTATCCGTTTATTACTTCAATACGCTGAAATCTGTTCTCTAAATCTGTGGAAACTTCCAGATCAGATATTAAGCCTATACTCACAACAGTAGACAATATAAAGGAGAGTTCAGATATAGGATCATGTCACACTATCCATACCCATGGAATCCATAGTACTTTAACTAATTAAACTTGATGTATAGAAGAAGAGAAAATCACTCTGAATCGGGCTTTCTTGATTTTACTACAGTACACTGAATCTAATTAGGCACATCCTCAAAAGGGTGGAATTAACTTAGGCTGCTGAAACAGCTATTCTCTTCCTTTACTACCATGAATTCATACCCTATACAGTCCAACTGATCCATCCATAAAAATAACCATACCCAACAATAGCGCAGAGTAAGCCACCATTTGGTACCAAAATTAAATTGATGGTTACCCCAAATGCTCCAAAAGAAAATAGATGAATATGGAATTATTTCCTTCCCATCGATTCCCTCTCCACATCCACCCCAAAAAATTTCGATTTTAAAGATTGTGGCAGAATCAACAGCAATCCTAATGGTTATGAGAAAAATAGTTAATCTTTAACAAACAGTTGTAAAAGAAAACCAATGGTATAGACGACGAAAAACTCTTAGCGGCTGAGCTAAAATGCAGCCTAAGGGCAGAACAGAAGACGAGTACAACAGACGCCTACCATAGTTAAGCAAACATGGTAACTTATAATAGACAATCACAATCACATTGACATGGAGCAAGCATAAACAGAATATAAACAAGGAACCATACCTGATGGTCTGAGATTTTGACGACGACCAAGAAGAAATCATTGTCAACTTCTTTGGTATCCTTAACCCCAACAACCACATCCTTCTTCATCTTAGACAACTTGGGATCATCGTCCTCCTTTACCTCAGTCTCAAACCACCCTTCCTTGAACAATCTCACGCACACATCACTAATCTGAAACGCTTCAAAATGCACATCCGCACTCATATCATCATTCACCTCAAGCTTAACAACCGCAGTAACCCACTCTTTCAATCCACTCTCAGCATGGTACTCCGCAGCCTGAAGCACCTCCCTATTCGACAAAGTATAGTCCTTCTTGTCCTGGCTTATCGTCTGGGTGAAAATGAACCCAACCCTTCTCATCCCCAACCCCGCCGCAATAGCCTCCACGAGTTTCTCCTCTTCGGGGTCTCTGAAAAACAAGAGATTCTCTTCCGAACCCTGCTGCGGCGGCTCGTAGATGAAGTCCACCTCGACCTTCCCCTCCTCGGAAACAGTGCCGTACATGAAGCCGCCGCGCTTGACCGCGAACGCCAGCGTGTCGTTCACGTAATGCTGGAAAGCGTTGGCGCAGTCGCGGTCGAAGGAGACGAGCTCGCAGTGTGGATTCTCCTGGCGCGTGACGCGCATCTGCTTGGCGATGAGGTCGTCCATGGTCATCTTGCGGCCGAAGGACCCCGCAGGGTTGAAGGCGGGGCCCGCCACGTGGCGCTCGCCTTCGTATGTCAAAAAGACGATTGAGCCGTGGGCGAGGTTGAGAGACGAGAGAGTGAGGTCGGGGTTGGCCATATCGGTGAATCGATGGAGATCTTCACGCGATTTCGCCAATAGAAGGTTCTGGTTGGTGGAGAGGGTTTGGTTGTGAACCGGAATTCTCAATTGGGCTTCGATAATCCGTTTCAGCTCCGACACTGTGGTGGTGTGCGGGTTTTCTACGATTACTCGCTCCAGGCCGTCGCGGCTTCGAAGTCTGAGCATCATGGTGATGAATTGAGAGTTGCTTATGTTTTGGATTTGCGTTTGAATGTGGAATTAGGGTTATATAGAAAATATTTAGGAGTGAAATTGGGGAATAGAATGTGGAATGACTGATGCCTTGTGGAAGTAGAAAAGGTGCAGGGAAGCAAAAGAGGTTTGAGGGTGAAGAAGAAGGAGGGTGGTGTGATGATGAGAGTGACAGATAGTAAAATACATATATATAGCCTCACTTCACTCCTATTGGGCCTTCTCTTAGATCTCCAAATTGATATTATTTCATTGATTTTACTGTTTTATTCCGTCACACAAGATTGAAGATTATTTTTTTTCATATTCTTATTTTTTTAATATTATTCAAATTGATTTTACTGTTTTCATATTTTTTTAATATATATTTTGTGAAGGTGATATTAAAATTTTTATATATAGTCACTATCTTCAATTAGAAATTTATTTGATTATTTTTTATCTATTAAAAGATTAAACTGTTTAATTAAAAAGATGAAAAAAATTACAATGAAATGTATCTTTTCTATAGATTAATAATAATTTTGAAAGAAATATACATATTTTAAAAGCAGAAACCTTATTTCACTCTTTCTGTTTAGTTATTATCCTTTTTATTTAACAGAAACAGTGAAGAGTAAATCCTAATTTTGATGCTCTTCATGTTTTGAAATAAGATTTCAAATTTTTAGTTTCTTTTACGAATTCGATCATCATATTTGTAGAAAAGTTTGTAACTTGATTTTTTTTTTTCTCTTTTTTTGTCATGTGCTTTATTTATTTTATTTTCATATAACTTGTTTGTTTATGATATTATTAAAAAAAAAATAGTTAGCTCAGATATAAACATAAATATATAAGTATAAAACAAATTCAAAATTTAACCAAAATTATATTTTAAAAATATGAGAATAAAAACTGTATAAAATCACATGAAAATTAAATAAATATAAAATTATAATGGATGGTAAGATAAAATAACTATCTAATCACAACAACAAAAATATTCAAGAGGGATCTTCTAAATCTTTATTCTCGTCTTATTTTGTTGATATAGTATGCTTTTGCATCATGAAAATGAACTAAATTAAAAACCAACTATCTACATCTTAAATACGTAAGTATATATATATATATATATATAACACTCATCTATCTTAACATATATAGACAAATAAATAAAATAGTCATCACACATCATGTTAATTGAAAAATATTAACACAATTGGATATAAATTTAATTAAAAATATTAACATTTATCATAAACGTATAACTTAGTTAAACATTTTTAATTATAATAACTTTATTATGCATAACTAAACTATTTAATTAATTAATTTATCAAAATAACAATGTCGCATTTAAATAAACCTGTTTATTTTTAATACTTGAAGGAAATTACAATTTTAACGTGTCAAAATCATAACAGACTTATAAGAAAAAGGGTTACTTTGTCATATTTTATATTGCATTATGTCATTAGTTTGTTCTTGTGAAATAAATATGCAATTATTGTATGGTATAAATTAAAAGTAATCTTAAATCTTATCACACTTTTTTATTTTTCCTATCTTATATTATATTTGACTGCAAAATGAATATTGCATAACAAGAGTGGAAAAAATAAATATGAAACTGAAAATGGCTAAAAGAATTTTAAATGATGATATAAAATAATACTAAATATTAAATGTCTTAACTGTTTTAGATCCTGCACATTTATCTTTTAAATAACTTTTAAAGCCACGTACTTTATTCTTCTTTGTCAGTTATTAATATTTTTAAACCAGCTTGGAGAAAACCAAAAATATAGTAATATATAATTGTTCATCTGAAAAAAAAAATTGTTAAACTCTGTTTTTTTTTTTATCAAATTTCATATTTTTTTGTTGCTTTGTTTGAGAGAATGAAACTAAAAAAAATTGTAATGTTGGTTTAAAATTGTAATTTATAACAATACGAGGAAATTTAAATGTTGTTTAAAGTTGTAATTACTATTTTTTTTTTCAATCTTGTAAGTAGAAAAGCTTTTTCGAATTTTATTAAATATAATGTTCGATTTGTATAGATGAAATAAATTAATAAAAATTATTTTCAATCTTAACTTATAAGAGTAGACAAGATTAATGTGATTTTCTGATTCTGTTAATTTTTAAAACACAAATTAAAATATAAAACATTGTCTATTTAGAACCTAGAGGTAATACAGGAATTTCTATAAGGTAATTTCCATAAGAATAAAGGAAATTTAATGTAAGGGGATCTAACTTTATTTAAATCACAATTTAAACTATAAAGCCTTGTGTTGATTTTAGATTTAAAGGTTTGCATGTGAAGTGGACAGTAAAAATTTGTTATGAATCACTGTTTTTTTGTTATTATTAGGTGAAATAAGACTTAATTATAGAATGGAATGATTTAATTGTAGGAATTTGAAATGACTAATAGTTAAATGATTGAAGTTGATCTGGTTTTTGTTAATTTGTGGATTTATAATTTGTATTTAAGCTTTATTCATATTATCATAAATAAATAAATAAATATTGTCATATCAGTTCAGTTTATGGGATACACTCTAAGAGTAGAACAATGTTAAAAATCTCTCAAGTTATACAATAGAAATTAAACACAACCTTTATTCATGAAATCAATTTGAAGGTGTACAAAGCAAATTTAACTCAATGGCTTCTCAAAGAAAAAATGTAGGAAAAGAAACAGAAGAAATGAAAAGGAAAGAGTTCATTAAGAGTTGACAACAGAGCACTTTGCTCTAATTTCACCATCCGAGCCAGTGAGAACCTCAATGGCTCCCATTCTCTTCATTGACTGCCCAAACTCTGTGAAGAACTTGTCTTGTTTGGTCAATTCATTCACAATGTTTCTTGAGACTTTGGCTGTTAAAAGGGCAGCATCTGATTGGAATAGACCCTTGTTTTGAAGAAGGATAGAATAATAGTCATTGTCAAAGGTGCTTGAACTGTCAGGATCCATCTCTACTGTAGTGGTGGTGTCACTCAGACTTTGACATTTTGTCTTCAAAAGAGTGGCATAAGTAGGATTCAGAGAAGGATCTTGATCACCCTTTCCGGTGAAGTTGAAAAGCCTGTTACTGAATAAGAAGCAATGACCTACCCCAATTGTGTGTGCTCCTATACATACACAAACACATAGCCAACAGGTTTATTTGTCATTCATATTATGTACATTTAACACAACTTTGCACAGAAAATGTACCTGATAACACAACCAGATCATGCACTGTAAGCTTTTTACTCTCAAAGCTTTGTCTGAGCTGGGTGATGTTGAAAAAAGGTGCTGGCAGATTGGCTAAAGCTTCACCACTTATGGATACTCTCCCATCCCTTCTACCGGTAAGCACTTCCCACATAGGCTTATTGAACTGCAAATATTACCAGTCAGCTACATGCATAACACAAGATTGCATATGAAAGTTTTGTAGTATGTATAATGTTTAGGTTTTGCATATACCTGGACAGAAACAGCATCCCTAGCAGCCAATGCAAGTATGTCAGCACATGATACAGTTCCAGGACATTTTTCCTCCAATGCTGCTTTTATGTCATCAATGACATCGAAGCCTGACAGAGATAAGTTCGGAATCGAATCCTTTTCTGCTGTGTTGCTGGCAGTGGAGTCCAGCAAAACCGAACCGTCACAACCCTGAAATGTTGATTACAATTACATAACCATGTCGTGTGAATCGGTGTGTAACTCTAAATTAGCTCTGTTGTATTTAAATTTGAAATGAGGCACATAAGGTGTAACAAAAGTTATTAAAGAGCAGGAACTATGAATGTTTACCCTGACAAAACAGTCATGAAAATGCAGTCTGATCAACTTGGCAGGCAATTCAGGCCTTGCAGAGACATGTTCCTGGATTTTGGTCCTAACAATGTCCTCGGCTTGAGAACATGTTAGCTTGTAGAACTTTTTTCTAAGGTCGCCACCTTGACAAACCCCTAGGATACAGAACAGTGCCAAACAAGCTACAAGAAAAACTCTCATCTTCATCCTGTTTTTAATCCCTTTGTCTGACTTATATGCTATGCACTTGTCTTAACTCTTAATCAGTGAGTGCAGTGGTTGATTACAAGAGCATTTGCTCCCTTTTATAGGCCATCCAAGTCATTTTAGTCTAGCAAATCCAGTTAAGCATTACATACAACATAATATTAAATTGTGTGAGAAGATTAATCAGAGAAGGAAACTTGTGCCCTCAAACCAGCTTCAACCATATATAATAAATGACAACTTCAATCATCGCATGCATGTATGTATCCAGTAGCATTAAGATAATGTCACCTACCATTGGTTTCACATGATATTGTTACTTTTTCTATCAAAATACTTCTCTCAATTGGATAGTCATTCTATAATAAAGTCAGTTTGTGTTAAGAGAGTTGAATAGGCTACTAAATTGTACAGTGGTTAATATGCCAGCACTCTGCACATATATTCCTTGCTGTCATAGCTTCTGGGTCAACCATTTTTGGACATTCTCTTAGGCTTGAGCAAACCCTCTCTAGTTTTCTGGTAGTGAGTGTAGTTTTACAAGTTAAATGTACATGATTGTGTCCCTTAAGTTTGGAAGAGGAATTAGACAAAAGTATAGTTTAAGCTTTTCAGGGAAAAACAATGATTTGATCGAGCCACACGTTTTCGCCCATTCATCAAGACAACAAATTCCATGTTTGAATATTAAGTGATTTGCATTAGTTAGGTAGTTGAACAATTATCGTGATCGAATGTCAACTACACTTAAAGTATTTGAAGCATGTGCAGAGGATTTAGAAAAATTCAGCTGCCAAGTTAATGTTATGCATATGTCAAAGGCATCGCAAACATCCAAGTTTTTTCTCTCAACTTTGTCGTCTGTTTGCTAGTCTCGCGTTTCATGATTGCTTAAAACTTCAATTAGGAACCTTTTCTAGTTTAGTTATCAAATGTACATAATAAATATAAATATTTTATTTTCTATGTATTATAGCTAAATTAAATCAAATTATTTTGCTATATTTTAATGAATTAATTATTGTATGATTACATTTAACTTAAATTTAAAGATAGCACTATAATTATACTTATTATATTTTAAAATAATGCATTATTTTATGAAATAGAATATTTTAACTTACTTATGATGACATTGCTTTATCATATTTTCTAATGGATAACATTGGTCTATACAATGATGATAACTTTTGTATTTCAAATAATTCATATAAATATTTAAAAAATATATATTTTTAAAAATAATAACGTGTTTAAAATAATAAAACTCGATTATTTTAATATTAAAATATTTTAGTATAAATAAAAATTTTATAAATTAAGCTATATTATTCTAAAACACTATTTTTAAAAAATAATTTTTCTAAAATTCTTACACTATTCTCTGAGTTTTTCTAAGTGTTCTAGTTCTATAATTGTCTTTTTGAAAAGATCGAATGGTACTAGTGTGTGTGACAAACAATTTCTTTAGATCAATTTCTTCTAGGTTGAATTTATGTCTTCACTTTTTTTTATTGAAATTTCTGCGTACATTTATGTAAGTACATCATCAGTCATTATTAGTCACATGAATGACAATAACCCAAACAATGGTGAAATAATAATAATATTTTTTGTATGTACATATTTATTCTTTTTCCTCTCATTAACTTTCCACCAACTAGTCATCTAATCTATTCATTAAGAAAATAAGATAACATAACAGCTTCATTTTCTTATTAACAATGTTGACTCTCTCTCCTTAATTACGTACGTTTAACACAACTTAATTTTAAGAGTTAATATGGTAATATTTTTTAAAAGAAAAAGAAAACAAATATAAACTAATGAATATAGGGAAAAAAAAGAAAAGTAACAAAGAAATCATCAGCAAAAAATTATTTTTTTTTGAAACACATTTTATATTAGAAGAATTAGTTTTTCTCGTCACACATTTTGTGTTAGACCAAAAGAAAATCAACTCAATGTGCAATGCCATTTTTTTATAAATAATTATAAATTGTTTAACTTGTCCTTTTCAGGATTCAACATTAAACTTGACATTTATGTCGAATTGTATGTTAATATGATGTAAGTCTAATGTAGACTTATTTAAATCATGATTCTCACATTTTACTTGATAACGATTTCGATTTGATTTCTCTCTAATTGCAATGAAATTTTGTGGTCTAAGTGCGTTATTAAGATAGGTGTTCTATATTTCTATTATTGTTTTTTTAAATTTCAACCACGACAATACATACATGTTTGAGCATGTAATTTGCTCTTTTCTTTTTTGTTTTTTTGTTTACCATGTCGTTTTCAATATCCTAAATTACTATATCAATTTTGTTGTATTTTTGTAATTTTATATTCATTTAATTTTTATACAAATTATTAAAAATAAATAAAAATTGATTTTTGATCCATTTTTTATGATAAATTCTTTTAATGTATATTTCAAATAGTAGAGTCTTTACATATCATATAATAGTCATATTTTTTAATGCAAAAATTTTGGTAGAAAAAAAAATTATTAGGACACATAATTAAAATACAACAAAAATGAAAGGTGCTCAAATTGATGAAAGGAATCTACTACCATAATCTCCAAAATTCCTCCATTTATTACACCTATTCATCTAATTTAAATATTAAACGGAGATTTATCAAACATTTACATTTTAAATGTAGTTTATATAACTAAGTACTCTTCGACTATATCAACATTGATATCTTCCTAGGATAACTTAGCACAAAGCACACCTTGGATATTGCCTGTCGATAGTAGAGTGCTACTTGTTAAAGGTTAAGTACTTCTTATCGAGAGCCATATGTCGCATGTTGAGGACCAAGTGCTACCTATCAAAGGTTAAGTGCTGCATACTGAAGGTCATGTGCCACATGTCGAGGGTTTAGAGTTACCAGCTAGAGGTTAAATGTTGTTTGTTGAGTGTCATGTGCTGCTTGCTCATGGTTATCTATTGCTAACCAGGATTGAGTAGCGACGTCGCTTGTCGAGGACTACATGCCTCCTACCAGTACCATGTGTCGCTTGTCGAAGCTAATGGTGAACGACATACTAAGCGATCTAGCCAAGTACGTGTCGGCCTATCAAATCTAATGATGCACAACTCATTATGAAATTTAACAAAATTTGATTAATCATTGCTTCAGTCAAGGTAAATGGATCATTGGGCCATTGAATCCAAATTTAGACCATAGAGGTAAGGACTTATGAGTATTAAATTATGCTATAAATATAACAATATCAAGGTTTATTTTTACTTTTGACTGTCACTTTAAACTTACTTGAATATCGAAGAATTCTTTTAAACATAACCTCTCATCAAGCTCGTAGAAAACAAATATCAAGAAAAAAATGAATGAGTAGATGATGAAGTGAAAATTGAAAAAGTTCATAAAATCTCTTTACAAAAATACCTTTTCGACCATGTGAAAACACTGTATATTCCATGCTTCCATATTTAAAATTGTTTAGTTCATTATTATGTATTTTTTTCATTATCTTATTATTTTATTTAATGTATGAATAATAAGATATATTTTTATATTTAAAATTTTAGTTTTAAGCCAAAGCTAATTATTTTTTATAAAAAAAATGTAAAAAATTTACTTCCAACCATACTCAAATCCGATATAATTTTTGTGCTAGTGCATGATTGACATAAATTTATGTTATTTATTTTATCTTACATAAACCCATTTTTATGTGAAACTCTTAATAAATATAGTTAATTCTAAATATTTAACTTAATATCCTTCGTATGAGTGAAATATATTTTACTTTCTTTTATTATTTTATATCATGTAATAACCATCTATAAAGTATTTTTGAATCTTTTTTAGAGGAGACACAAATGATATAAAATATTCAATGGTGCTCCATGTTGTTCTGTTCAACAAGCAACATAGAGAAACAATTTTGAAATTTGAAGATATTTATAAAAGTTTCGAATAAATTGTCGTGGTTATCGTGATCAAATGTCAACTCCTAAGTATTAGAAATTATTAGAAAAAATTCAAACAAGCGAATAGTCAATGTTATGTATGCCAATCATCACAAACATTCAGTTTGTGCACATTTAGAATGACAAATCCCAATCCACATACTTGCTTGAGAATTAATAAAAAAATTGGAATAATATAAAGGATTCATGCTTAGTTATTTTCTACATTTTGTTTCATCTTTTTATCAATTGTGGAAATTCTTTACTATAGCAGTCGTGCCCTTTTGTTTTATCAATTTTAATAATTTTGTTTCTCACCAAAATTACAAATTTGATGAATAAAACTAAAGCACTAACAGATAAATGATTCAAAAAAGACCAAAAAAAAGTTATGCTATAAAATTAAAAAATAAATAAAAAAATAACATGGAATATTTCACTTTAAAAATAGTATTTAATTATACCATTTTCTACACTATACATGCTTTTAGGATTTGTTCTTGTTACGATAAAGATAACGATACCATTACAATTCACAAACTCTCAACAGCTATACTTTGCTTTTCTCAATAAACTTTCATTTTATTTTATTTAATTGTAAATGAAGAAAAAAAAAATAGATCAAGAGAAAGCGTATCCTCGTCATAAATTGAGCACGAGATTATTATTAGCGATTACATCTTATCTCATATCTTTTATCATTATCATTATGCGTACGTAGCCACCTAGAAATAATTTAAGTATTTTAATTAATTAAAGTCCAAGTTTCGTTTTGCTGAATAATTAGAATCCAAGTTAGAGAGGAAGGCAGGAGTTATTTTATAATTTTGTTATAAATATTTATAAGTGAAAAAAATGAGAAATTAAATGGAGATTTAATCTGTAAATTAATATGATTTATGAATATTTTTTTTGAGTAATTAGATAGAATAACGTTTAAAAAAGTTAAATGCATAATTTTTTTTTTATTTTAGAAAGAAACTTAATTTTATACAAGTAAAAAATACTTTTTTCATTTTAAATAAGCTTAATTTAACTACAACTATATTAACAAATATTAAAATGTCAAAAAATATATTTTAAGATATTTTTATCTCACGAGTTCGATAAATCTAATTATCAGAAAAATCAAATATACACTAATCAATATACAAAAGGACTTGTTACAAATTGAGTGAAATTTAAAATCTACTTCGTGAAACATATACCCATTTTCAAGCTTTGCCTAGTGGAAAAGTTGTAAGGAATATTTCCTCCACAAACTATCAATTACTGTGTCTTTTTCTTCACTTGATAAAGATTAAAGTATTCTCATCAATAAATTTCTTAATGTTAAACTACATGACAGAATTTTAAAACCAATTTATTGTAATAAATATAGTTGACTTTAAACAAAAATATATTTTATTACAAAAAGAACAAAATCAATCTATTAATTTGAGGAATGATTTATAAATATTATTTATATGTAAAAATAAGTTTAAACCATACACTACATTTTGTAAAAGAAAAACAAGTGATTATCATAATATCTGCTTTTTATTAATTAAATTCTCATTGACCCTCTAAAAATATGTTATTAATTTTTTTTAAAAGAATAATATGCCATAACATAATTTTTCTACCAAATATTTTAACTTAACAAAATAAATTAAAATTATTTAAATATTCTAGAAAGTTCGCTCTTATTTTGTTAATTGTATCTCTTTGGTGGAAAGCCGCGTGATGAAATTCAAATAAATAAATAAATAAAATGAATGGCACTACCAAATATTTGAAAGGACATACAGCTAAGGTACATAAAATAAATTATTGCATATATGCCCAATAAGTGATTCTTAGGGCCAAGTAGGTCCATTTTTTCGAAAAAAATTGTACCAGTGCAATTATATACTTTGTTAAATATCAACTTTCTCCAGGCCTCTCTGCAAACAACAAATTGGTGTCAAAGATAAAAAAGTTTGAAGACTTCAATATTTTTTAAATTATATATATATATATATATATATATATATATATATATATATATATTATATTCAATGGGAAATTTCAGTTCCTGAGATTAATATACTTTTTTTGTGAAGAGGAAGGTCATTGAATTTTTAAGTAAGTAAATTTAATCCAGGAATCTAAATAAGATATTACTATATATTTAGTTACACAGGGACACATTGTTTTTTATTTCCAGTAAAAAAAAATAGAGCTATGTGAAAATAAATATTAAAAATTCATAATTTTGAAATTTTTTAAGAAATTAGATATATTTATTTTGAAATGCATGAACAAAATTTGATGAATAAAAATTATATTTAAAATTAAAAAAAAAATCTGAATTTTAAAGAAAGTTGGGGCTGAGTCCATGGACCCCTCAAGTGCCGCTCCCTCGGCCCTACACTTTTGTCATTACCAAAACACAATCTTCTCATTATACGAGAAGAGAACTTTGACCAAAATATCAAACACAACGAGAATTCGAGTTACATAAATTAAACTCAACCAAATTCTAAACATTCACCTGAATGATTGATTACTAATGTGTTTGGCTTAACCATTTTAAGAAGGAATGAGAAAAGGCCACTTACATTTTTACATGTTATTAACTACATAATTTATTATTCCTATAAAAAATAAATAACTTTTTTCTTTCTTAACACATCATTTGTTTTCTGTGAATAAAAAAATAAGTTAATTTAATTCAGCGTCAATATCTCACAAAAATTAATAAATTAATTTTTGTTTATTTTTTATTTTATTATATTTGTATTATTATGTTTTTATTAATTATAATTTTAAATTTAATAAATTGAGAAATAAAAATATTTAGTTTTTATTTGTAAAAATATTATATAAATAAATAAAAGTCACTAAAAGTTGAATAACATCTCAACAAAATCAATTAACAAGTTATTTCAATTACAAAAATTAAATAAATATAAATTATTAAATACTTAATAACATCTCAACAAAATCGGTTATATTTGTTTACTTTAATCACACACAAAAAAAGTACAAATTATAAACCTATTCTGATTTGAGATATCTTATAAATAAAAAATTTGTCAAAATAAAAAAATACACTCTTACAACATAAGAAACTAATTCTAAAATATATATGATAAAAACTCATTTTTGAGACAATCTTTCTTTTTTTTTCTAGTATTCAGAATGTATAGTATAACTAATTCTCTTATTTACAAGAATTAAACTAATTCTTTTATTTATAGGAGTTGAATGTAATATGATTTTAATTTTTGTGATTAATTTCAATATACTTTTTTTATTTTTTGTGTGTTTTATTCTCAATTTTAATCGTATAAATTTATTGATTGCATATTTATGTGTATATAATTATTGGACACAATATTGAAAATTAGACTAGAATATAACAGTATTAAACATAGAGTTCATCCCTTAATCATTAATAACTAATTTTATTGAGATATTATTTAATTTTCAATAATTTTTATTTATTTCCATAATATTTTCACAAATAAAAACTAAATACGTTTATTTCTCAATTACAAAAATTAAATAAATGTAAATTACTAAAAATTTATCAATAGTATCTCAACCAAATGAGTTGTCTAATATATTTGTTTACTCCAATCATAGAAAAAAAAATTATAGATTTACTCTAATTCGAGAAAACTCCCTTGTATGTTATAAATAAGAGGCTGACAAAATTAAAAAACACACTGTGTTATTTACACATGATGTTGAAAAAATAATGAAAAAAATATATTGAAATCATAAAAATTGTAAATATATTACGTCCAACTTAATTATACTTATACATTCTAAATAGTAGAAAAAGAATAACACAGATGTCTTAAATATGAGTTTCTATCATATATATATATATATAGTGTGTGAATTATAAATATATTTTTTAGTGTTTTGAATGTTGATTTGATATATGAAATCTAACTAGCTAAAGTCTGTATTATATATTTTATAAATCAATTTAATTATTTTCTTTAATTTTAAAATTATTTTATAATTAAAATTCAATATTTTCAATTGCTAAGTTTTCTTAGTCTTAATGAATACACATAGTTTTCTTAGATTACGTAAATTACTTGATTAGAGATATTTGGCAGTTTTACAAAGTAATAGTCAATATCAACATACGTGAAGGTGTTAGAAAGCATATACATCACTTATTCTGTTTTAGGTATTCATTTTCCAATACGATAGATGAGTTGAATTCCTAAAAATGCTAACATTGAATTATATTCTAGTCTTGTGTCCTATCAGTGACCCTTTCCATGTCAGTCTTTAAGAGTCTCATCCCAATCCCATGTTAATCTATATGGGTCCACAATTACCCAACATTCGGGTATTTCTGTTTTCTCTCTCTCTTTTTTTTCTAGGGTATCCCACAAAATAACAAAATAAAGAGGCAGTTTTATTATAATTCTGAAATAAACAAAATTTATTTTTCTTATTTGCATGGACGATGCAAAGGTTGTAACGTATACATTTTACTTGTACATCCCGTTTCTCATAAAGCATTTAGAATCAGGCAAAAAGGATACAAAGGTTGTTGTCTCCGATGATACGGTGAAACAACACTTCCTACATAACAAGGAAAGTGTCCATAAAAGAACGATCATATTCTTTTGCAACGGTCTTCAATAAAATTCGAATTTTATTATGAAGGACGGCATGTCTTTCTATGGGTCATTGGAATTTGATAATTTGTCCTTGTGTGAAAGAAAGTACACCACGTTAATGATGTTCATAAATTCTAATTTTTCACCATCTTCATCGACAAATCAAATCACAGTAAGTCATTTGCGTATTAAATCAAACCCAGTTTATAGATTTGATTTGATGTTCAAACTATAAAACCACATGCCTTAATTTCACAAACGCAAGGAGCAAATAGGATCACTTTTTCACTATAAAAACTTTATTGCCAACTAATTATTTTCCTTTATGCAGGGCACTTTCGTTGGCTATATATGAATTGCTTATACGAGAATATACTATTCCATTTCCAAGCCGTTTTAGGATTTAACAATTTAACATTTTAACAAATCATTACCTTAGATAATTTAAGAATGAAACTACATTTAATTAACACATGGGATCTGTAACAAAACAAAACAAAAAACACCCTCAAAATTTTAAAATATTTCAGGAAATTTATTTCTTTTGTTCATCATTATACTAAAGTGTTCCAGTACAAAATGAAAGGCGAAAGAAAACAAAATAGCCCATTATTAAATATTGTTCCCTTTTTGCAGTTTAATAATGAAAATAAATAGCCGTACTTCAAAATTCGTTTTTTTTTTTTAATATTTATTGCTGAAAGTTTTTGAAGAGCATTTAAAAGTTAAACAGAGATAAATTATACAATTAATAATGATATTTGGAAGTAATAAGATGGAGTACAGCGATGTGAGAATTGATTAAAGAGAAAGATGCAGTTAATAATGTATGGTGGCATGTGGTGTTAATAGTGCAAGGACAGTGAGGTCAAAAAGGAGAGAGAAGAGGGTAGATAAAGTCTGGAACAAAATTTGAAACGAGTGGCCGTTGAGGTTCAAAGTTCACAGATACATACATAACATACATAACTAGCAAACAACTTCAATGCAACCCAACAAAACTCACATTGCCAAACTCATCCTCAAATTTCAAATCTGTCTTCATTCCCACCTCCCAATAAACACGAGAAAAATCTCTCTCCACTCGTGCATCCAGAGAGAGACATAGATAGACCGTGTGTGTTTCGTTTCTCTGACGAACAAGATAAGGATGACGGGGCAAGTCGTGGTGACCAGCGTTGGCGGATGCGGTGGTGGGAAGGGGCGGAGAGCCGCGGAGGACGAGCAAAACCCGGCGTCGCCGGTGGCAGTTCTGTTGGCGGCGCTGAGGAAATCGATGGTGGCGTGTAGTGTGGACAGTCCCGACGATGTAATCTCCGCCGTCCATCACCCCATGGAGATTGGATGGCCCACAAACGTGAAGCATGTTAGTCATGTCACTTTCGATCGCTTCAATGGGTTTCTGGGTCTTCCCCTCGAGCTCGAGGTTCATGTCCCCGCTCCTGTTCCCAGTGCTAGGTACTCCTTTCTTCACCTTTTTCAAATGGGGTTTACTAAAAATGCTCCAAGTTTATTTCTTTTCTTTCATTTTTGGTGCTTAGAGATTTTGTTGTTGTTGGGTCTGTCTCTGTGTGGGTAAGTAGTTTTTCTTTTTCAAAAGTTGCTCGTGTTTTTTTTATTTTCTTCTAAAAATAATCCTGTTCGAATCCTCTGGAGTATTGAGCCAGCAAAATTGACAGATAAGCTGGAAATTTATCCACTGTGTTGGGATTTTATGAATTGGAGAGTTTTATGGCCATAAACCCGTTTACATTTCTACTGAGTGTGTTGGCGGAGGAGCGTACGTTAATATCCTTCAATAAGGATTTTCGTCCGTTGCGTGGGAGAAAAGCGAAAGAAGGAGGATGTAAAACTAAAAGTTAGATAGTTGCATTCAAAAGGAGATTGAACTTTACCTTTTTTATAGTTGCATTTAAAAGCGAATTAAGGTTTGCCTTTATTTGCGGAAAAAAATACCTAACGGTAATGTAGGATTTAAAAGCTCTCCTATTTTTTCTCAAGCTTTTGGATATACAGTAACACTTTTGAAAAATGCAAGCAAGCCATTTGTACGGCCTGGTGTGAAGCAAGTTTCTTTGATTTGTGTAATTGCAAAGTGGGGTGTTTTGTTTTTTGATCTGGGATTCATGTCGATTGCGTTAAATTTTTAAAGAAGCTATTGAATATGTCTGTGTTCTTCCCCTTATATATATATATTTTTTTTTCTTTCATAAACCTCAACTAGCCAGATTATATATCTTTATCCGTAAGCTGATGTGATTTGCCATCGTCAACACTTGCAGTGTTAGTGTGTTTGGCGTCTCAGCAGAATCAATGCAGTGTTCCTATGATTCAAAAGGAAACAGTGTCCCCACCATTCTACTGCTAATGCAAGAACGATTATACTCACAGGGTGGCCTAAAGGTAGGTACCAAATTTATGATATGCTTTGCCGTTTGGACCATTGACAGAGAAAGACCTTGCGATATTGGGTCGTTAACTATCATTTGTGTCGTCTTTTCTTGATGAATTTTCAGGCTGAAGGTATATTTCGCATAAATCCAGAGAACAGTGAAGAGGAGCATTTAAGGGAGCAGTTGAATAAGGGTATTGTGCCTGATGACATTGATGTCCACTGCTTAGCAGGCCTAATCAAAGCATGGTTCAGAGAGCTTCCTTCAGGAGTCCTTGATGGACTTTCCCCTGAGCAAGTTATTGAGTGCAACACAGAAGAAGAGTCCGTTCAGCTTGTGAAGCAGCTAAAGCCAACTGAGTCAGCCTTGCTCAACTGGGCCATTGATCTCATGGCTGATGTTGTAGCTGAAGAGGATTACAATAAAATGGACGCAAGAAACATTGCAATGGTTTTTGCTCCAAATATGACTCAGGTATGTTTCCATACACCTTTTCATCTTAAAATGTAAAACATTAATTTTTATAATTAACTAGTCATTCATGCATATGTTTCCTGAAACAGATGTCCGATCCATTAACTGCTCTGATGCATGCGGTGCAAGTGATGAATTTACTGAAGACACTAATACTGAACACACTGAGAAAACGTGAAGAAACAGCCGAAGGAGGATACTCGCCCATGTCATTTCGTTCATCTGATCGCCAATCTGAGGGTGAGTATGATAGTCAGCAAGAAATGGATACTAGTGGTGAATTGAGGGAGACCAAGTCAGAAGATGATGATGATGACCATCATAATCATCATGTTAACTACAGTCCTACCAGTGAAGAGGACGAGGAGGCTGATGCATCATCAGTTAGTGAGATAGTGGAGTGCTTCTTGAAACGTTTGGATGAGAAAACAAAAAGATTCTCGGAAAAACCTGAGGGGTATTTACAAGAGAAATTAGAGAGCCCCAAGAGTTTCTCTTTAGATAATATCTTGGAATCCACTTTATCTTTTACTGACATAAAAACTGAGAATTCCTGCTCAAGTTCCTCTTCCGAAGATGACTCAAGAACAACTCTTACTGCCGAGGAATCAAATGCTGACACAAGTAGTTCATCAATAGGAAGCACAAGCACCAATGATGTGGAGATGATCGATAAATTTCCAGATCCTCTTTCTCTAGTTCCACTGTTTGCATCTAGTTAAGAACTGAATGTATTTTAACTTTGAAGCGGTGTTTAAGTACCTTGTCTTATATTTTGTCCCTACAAGCAGGGTTGCTTGTGTAAATTAATTGGTACACGGGTGTAGGAAATGTTTGCTTTGTTGTAGAGTGTGTGCAGTGGTTATGTTCAGTTTAGGGCTGAATTTGACCTGATTCTGATTGTCAATGTCCCAGTACCGGATTGGAAGGGGGAGTCTAAGGAGTAGCTAAGCGTATTTTCAAATTTCGAACAGGTAGTGTTGAATGCATTCACGAATTGTTAGGGAATAGGGAGATTGGTTCAGCAGCAAGAAATGGTGCTTGCTTTGTTTGTATCTGTGCATGATCAAAATTTGGAGGTAATGTAACATTACTGGTAGTTAAATGTTAAATTCCTTTCACAATGGTATCGCGATTAGAGTCCTACACTATTCATCACCCTCTATTCTTGAGGCAAATACAGCATTCAATAGGTATATCCAATATCACAATACGATAATTTAGTTATGCCTTGGCAACCATTTCAGATCATACTCCTATTGTTTTATAAAGAGAATGCATTGCTTCAGGAGGGAGAGTTATACGACGTTGCGAAGAGTAGCTGGAAAATGGCCTCAAATTTGCATTTGGTTGGCAAAAGAATGAAATATGTGTCTGACTTGAATGCTTAGGATAAAAATTTCAAATTGTAATGCATGAAGACAATGGTTAGATTTGGGTGAATTTTTTAATTCTATAAATGATACTAATATTGTTTTGGTGCCCAAATGTGATACCCCATCTTCCATCATGAGTGACTTGAGACATATTCCTTACGTAATGTAGTATGCAAGATCTAACAAAGATCATCATTTTATCTTCATCAACAATTCTGGTATGCTCTAACACATGGTATACTTAAATGCAATTTTGCTGCTTTTGTCGGACAAACTAAAAATAGAACTTCTTGGAGTATGTGTTTGCATGATAGCATTATTTGTGCGAAAACAGAGATAGTAAATGAATGTTATGGTATCACATGTGGAAAATATTTGGTAATCATCATCTTATTTAAATTATTTTTTTAAGGAAAATTTGCTGTTTTTAGAAATACTTTTTACCTAAAGATAAAACAACATATTTATTTGTTATTGAAGTTTAAAAAAATTAAGATTAGATATTATAAATATTTTATATTTTGTTTTGGATATATGTATATATGATAATTCTTCTATATATATATATATATATATATATATTTTATATCTCTTATGTTTAGAAAATCCATAATTTCATTAATAGAGTCAAAAGTCATCATTTTTACTAAATATTATATAGAATGAAAAGTAGCCATTCTAACAAAATACATAGAATGAAAAGAGAAGAAAATTTTCCACAAATTTATATTTCATTCATTCGACAATGAAACTTGTAAATTTATCTAGATGGGTTAGATTTATAAAAAATTATTAAAGTGAATTGAAGGATTGACTTACTATCTCAAAATTTCTCCATGACTTAAATTTAGAGAAGTATATAATGTTTTACATATATATATATATATATAGAGAGAGAGAGAGAGAAGTATATTTCACAAATGATCATTACCAAAATCATGACTTAAAGTTATCCAATAAAATTTATGATTATTAGACTATACAAAAATAAGAAAATTTTAAATATAAAAGTACTAAATTTGATAAGAGAGTTTGAAATAAAAGAGTTTGAAACATACAAAAGACTTATTACTTTGTTGAAAAACATAACACAAAATTATTTGTCTACTCTTACTTTGAGAGAAGTGATACATTCATGCAAGTATAGGAGCACGAAAATTAATGAAAGAAGATTGTATTGTTGAAAGTACTTTAGTTTATACATTTGAAAGTGCTTTAAAAGTCAAAATCTATAAAAATAATTTGCTACACTTTAGTGAAGACCAAATATAAAATGTCATGATAAGTTAAAACATGTAGAAAAGATATACAAATCCTAACATTTCGAATATGTCAAAATTATAAAGGTAGAATTATAATATGAATTACTTCTTCTAATATATGTTTTACAACCATCAAAGCTATAAAGTTGACCTAACGACAAAAGTTAAAAGAAAGAATAAAAGAAGTTATAGATTCAACAAATAAATAAGTATTATAAAGGAAGATGAATGTTGAAAGTATTTTTTTTTATTTAAAATAATTTTTAGAAAATCTTTCTATTTATAAAAATATTTTCTTTATAAGATAAAAACATATTTATTTATTATTTAGATTTAGAAATTAAGATTTTATAAATATTTTATCACTTTTTTTACTTTCTATATATAAAGTACATAAGATGATAAGCTCCTATATATAACATACATTTTATATTTCAGAAATATATTTCCAAAATTCAAAATCTCATCACATGTACTCAAGCCACGAGTTTACTAACTAGTAATATTTCTTGGTTATCAATAAGTCATCTTTTAGCTTAATTGCAAACTTGCGGTTAACGATATTGACATCATAGTGAGGATATTTGTGAGTGTGGTTTGATCTTCAGTGAATTTTTATTTTTTTTTTCAATTTGCAAACTTTGAAATTGATCCAAAGTTTATATGTATTATATGTATTCTAAAAAATGTGTGGTGCATGATCCAATGTCTCTTACCTGTAAACCTATCGATGAATACAAAGAAAAGATATTATTATCTCATCATAGGTAATAAATAACAGGCGGCAATGGACCATCTCCCAGTCTATGGTCCAAAGTAATTTGTACCAATACTATAATAAAAAGCAATTTGTTTATTACAAATTTTGTTTTGGTAAACAATAGATTTACACAGTTAATGCTTAACAGTCAAACTCATATATAAATATATCATATATCTTAATCAAAATTTACAAGATTGATGATCAATTCAAGCTAGAGATAATCTTATCAACTCTAGCATCAAATAATAGAATAGTAAATGGCAATTTATTACTTGTCACAGTTTCAACACTCATGTTATTATCCCCAACTCATGAAAGTTCACCAACTTGACCCAAAACTATTTAAAAATGTTTGAAATTTGAATGCTACATGATACCTGGTACTACTATAATAAAATACTCAACTCAGTTGGACCGTAATTGGTGTTCAATTATTCAAAAGATCACATGTTCATTGCATTTATTATTCATCAAAACTTCAGAAATTGATATCAAGATGTGAGAATTCTCAATCAGTGGGCATAAACAAAACCAAAATACAAATAAAATCATCATACTAGATTTTTGTATTTAAAAAAAAAAACAATAAAGAATAGTATTAAATGGAAGTAAAACATTTTTTTTTTCAAAATACTATTTTCCAATTAAAGTATACTTTTCTGACCATTAAAACTGCTGTCATGCTTTCTCAGCTAAAACTCTGAAAGCATATTCTGAATCTCCTTATAATATGTGATCATCCAAATTTCAAAGATAACTAAACCGAATCAATGAATTCTGTAACAAGAGTATGGCACATGATTAAGCTGTTATAAGAAATGGTAATACTTGAATAGTGTGATCATGGTTTATACAAGTGAATGGTTTGAAACTGTGAACAAATCAGTTTAGCCATAGATACATACAATTGAAAGCTTTTATCTTTCTGATAAGTTTAATTGACCACATCTAGCTTAAAAAAAAGGAATAAATTGTATGAATGTTCTTGAAGCCAGAGCAGTGTGATTCAGAAAAAGGGAATTACTTCAAACCTAATCACGATGCCAAGCAAGCTTCCCAGAACCTCCTGTTCTTTTCCATCTCATCCAACACTTCATGGCCTGACTCATCAGACACACAGAACTTCTGTTGTTCTTGCATCTGATCATCATCATCATCATCACAATATGATGTTCCATGAACCTCACATTTCTTCTCATCATCATCAACATCAACATCATCTGCATCATGATCATCATTCCAAAACTCATATCCTTTGAGCTCAGCAGCATTAGATGTCTCAGAAGTATCGTGGATGCAAGATTGAGCATCATCATCTTCTCTGCCAATTTCACAACCATGTTCTTCCATAGTGGGGTTGCAGTCAGTTTCAGAGTCACCACTGGCCTCAAGAAGCATGTAATTAGAAGGGAAACCAGAAGGGTTCTCCATGTATATCATGAACAAGAAGCAATTGTTCGGTTTGAAACTCTGGGAGTACTGCACCCAACACTGCAGAAGGGAATCTCCTAGACACTGAAATAAGAGTGAGATCGAAAGAAAGAACTTGTTTGATACTTTTTTGTGACACTGACAGGGCAATCTTTCTAAGACTTAGCCTCTATAACGTATGGAACCAGTCAATTGTCATTAATAAAGGAGAAGGATTTGCCTCAGATTTGTCATGGTCTTCTAGAGGGACAACAACTATTTATTTAATCCAAGAACAATAAGGACATCTTTCAACATTATTCTAGAATATATTTAAGACAATGAAACATAAATGGGAACTATCTTAATAGCCTCGTTTTTTTTTGTTCTATTTTAGTACAAAAACCCTCTAAGATAGCCTTTGACTCTATTAGCCTCTAGGTGTCAAAATTCATAGCTCTGGTCAAGTCTCATCCCTGCATGACTTTTATTATAAAATTGTTTTATTTTATTTGTGTGTTTTTCATATAAAATTATAATATATAAATAGGTATAAATTTTACTTTTCATTTTTACAAGATTAAATTAAGTTTAAAATTTAATTTTTAAAATGATATTAGATTCATTCGAAATCTATCATAACTTGTTAAGTTTATTATTACTATTATGAAAAATATGTTGAATAATATGTTATTTTAATGTATAAATATAAAGTAAATAATAGTGTTAAATTAAGTTTAAATTTCAGGTATTAAAAGATTGATTTGATTGGGTATGAAGATTAAAATTTAAGGTATGATTAGAATGAAGCATTAAGTTATTTGTGACATTCTCCAACCTAAGGTTGGTGTGATGGAAAATGTTGTTGTTGTGATAAGATGAACAGTTCCGTGTTTGATAATGCAAATGCATAGAATGCATGAAAATTGAGGCAGCCACTTTAGAAAAATAAAATAAAGGTAAAAGAAAGACGGCATGAGCATGTGATTCACGTCACAGTAAACAGTTGAACTTGACCTTGGAACTGTTAAATAAAGTACTAACATTCAAAATAAATCATCACCGTTGAGTTGTTCTAACTCTATGAATTAAGTTTCGCTGTTCCAGTTGTCATGCTTGCCTCACATGTGTTACTTTCAGTTTCGTACCGCTACATATAAAACAGATAATCAACCATTTTGTCAAAAATACTTTTTTTAAAATAAACACGAACAAACTCTTTCAAGTAATGGTTTTTAGTATATAATTTAATATATAATAATCAAAATAACTATTATAATCAGTCTTTTATTTTTGTTTTTGAGCATATAATAATAGAAATAAATGTGTGATTATTAAAGTTTTTTTATCGACTTACATTATATGGACAGGTTTTTTATTACTATTTTCAAGGTGATCAACCCTTGACCTTCAATATCACAATGCCTCTCAAATAATTTCTCACTTATTTGTATACTTTAATTTAACCATATCTTTAATAAATAATAATATATTGAATCCAAAAAAGCTAGTCACCTATATATTAAAATTACATTAAAAATGAGCTAAATTTTAATTTTTAATGATGCTTACTTTTATAATTGTAAAATTTTTTATTGAGATTAATTTACTTGAAAAAAAGAAAAGTTGTCATTGAAACGTGTAGCACGCGCAAAATTTGTCTTCAACGAATTAAGTAGAAAAAAAATATTATTTTTATTATAATAATTACAAAATTAAATATAAATATATTTTATAATTTTATAATAATTACTTATGATTTTAATATTAAATGATTTTAATATAAATAATTTTGTTAACCAAGACGGTATGATTGATCTTTGTGGTGAATTCTTCAAGATAGACCGATCAGTTCCTCAATTTGAGTAAGTTAAGTTTTTAACAATTTTTTTTTTGTTTTTTTTTGTACCTGTTGTAGTAGGTTATGCTTAGTTTGCATGCTTTCTTTGAGTTTCTAGTTTGAGTCTCTACTGATAAGTGGTTCTAACGATTTATCCTGATCATGTTTTTATTATTCGTAGGAACAGATAGAGTTTCCTTGGCTTTTGGAACTGTTTTAGGACCCCTAAAGTTGTTTGGTGATTTATCATGTAAGGGGAGCTAGTTTCCATATCGATCTTTGTATTATGATATGATAGTCAATTTGAGCGATTGAATGATGGAGTAGATTTTGGTTTGTTGTATTATAGCATGTATGATTGCATGAATTTGGTTGGAATATGCCTTGTCTGATATTTAAAGAACCTTGTTGAGATTGCTTATTGAATGTATTTGTTTTGATAGATTGAAATGGTGGAGTTGGTGTTATAATTGGTGGGAAAAATGTTGTAAATCTTGATGTAGTGAATAATTAAAGTCTTGGCTAGTTTTTGGGTCTTATTTGGGGGTTTTAATAGGTGAATTTCTAGATGAGTGATTTTGGAGAGAAACCTGATGCGGGTTGGAATGAGCGTACAAATTTATTACTCCAATGTTTATCAATTTCATATAACTAACTCATCATTAACATAAAAATTAACCATATTGATGAATATCTATGCTTTGAAGAAGTTTCTTGAGACATTCTTGAAAAATAATCCAATCCCAAAAGTAAAGTAAAAAGAGTGAAAAGTTCAAAGTAAGCAAAAACTATGACAATAATGAGAGTTAAATTCATATTGAAGTTGAGATCTTAAAGGTGATAAGAAAGACTTTGCACAATTTTTTAACAAATACACAGAGAGAGAAAGAGAAGCAATCAACATGGATTGAAGATTAATAAAGTGAATAATAGAAGTAATTGACTATATTGAATAGAATAAGGTAAAATAATTTTATCAGAAAAGAAGAAAAGAAAAGGTAAAATAATTTACATCATTCATTAATTATTATTCCAAAATATTGTAGATGTATCCTATCAAAAGGGCATTAAATATTTTTTCGGTGTTTAATGAAAGCATGAGTAGAACTTAAAATTAAGAAAATAATGATATATATGTAGATATAGATTTTTTTATCATTTTACAAGCATAAGAGTAGTATTGTAAGACATTTTGTTGCTTCACACACCTTAAGAAATTGGTGTGATTAAGTGGATGAATTTAACTCTCTTGGATATAATTTATTCTTTAAAAAAGATTACAATAATATTGTTTAATATTTTTTTATCCTAGTTGTTAGTTGCAATTCTATTAGTGTGTTACGTAACATATATCTTAATTGTTTGGTAAAATATTTAAAAAGATGAGATGGAAAGGTGGAGTGGTGATTGAATGAAGATTGGAGCATGGTTGGTGGGTGGCGACTGATGTATTAAAAGAAAAAGGAAAGTTATGATAATGAGAAAGCTTGACTTTTGTAATGCACTCACTAGGCAGCCAGCATACATCTATCAAGCGTGTGGCCATTTCTCATTCCCATCACCAAAACCTATTATGTCTAAAACAAGTTTCTCATCTTCATCGTTTCTTTCTCTCCTTGTGATTAAAATAAAATCTATATTATAATATTATTATTAATTAATTAATTAAAAGTAAATTATGCTATCATTCATTGATAGATGTTTAATTAAAAGTTTCTTTTTAATGTCTTACTCTAATTAAGAAAATTACTTCTTTAAAAAATAACTTATGTATGAGAAGCATTTTCATCCCGTTATAGAATAACTTAATATATTGTTTTTCTTTATACTATTTATTAAATGTTAAATTTGTATTTCTTCCTTTAAACATGTTGTAATTTCATCCTTACGCTTTATAAAATAATGTAAAATATTTTCGGTAGTAAACTGACTTTAGCGATTTAGATTTTCTATCCTTTCTGCAACCCTCTTTCTTTTCATTGTAATTTTTTTCGATGGTGGAACCTAAGGCTGTGTCACGGATATTATGCTGTGAAATAAAATAGAAATAATTTAAAGTGTTTGCTGCTAAATTCAACAAATTAAACACACAGTGATTTATAGTTAGATATCAGTGTTTAATCTTTTTTTGTTTTGATATAAGGTAAATTTTTATATGTATTTCACTAATAATAGTGCATAACATGAAGTTCGTCTATTTTTGTTTTTTAAGATTCACATGAAGTTCGTCTAATAATAAATGCTTCTACAACTCATCACACACTTTATTGGGCCGCATTGAAACCTATATTCATTTGCATCTTTAGACCCTAAAAGAAGCTTCTTCCACTTTCAAAGATTTAGGGTGTATCCATCTTGTGTATTAAATTGAAATATGTGTGCATTAGTGTCTTTCAATTTTACTTTGATTCTAAACATAATTGTCAGCAACTTTCATTAAAAAAATTGAACACAAGAGAAATAAATACAAAGAAAGTTTCATATTAAAGAGATAAGGTTAGGTCTTGCACAAAATATCCTTACTACGTGTACAATTGTGCTCAGAAAATATAAGTTAAATCCAAAAATCATGGTTACCGAGAGAAAAAAAAAGTATATGAAGGATAATACAATGAAGGGGCGTTGAGGGAAAAATCAATAAATTAATAATCAATATGCAATTGAACTTTGATGTTACAGAAAATTACAAATTGTATTAACATCAGATGGGTCATGAATTACAATGTGAATTGTACAAAATTCCATCGTTGAGCTTCATCAGTAAGGTTTACCCTGTTTGTTATCCCTCTTAAGCTGGACCTTTAACTTCTTACCTCCTAATTGGAATCCATTCATCATACCGATGGCAGATTGAGCATCCTCTGGAGAATCATAACTTACAAACCCTGCAAATTCCAGCTCATCAAACACAAGCTCCAAATAAAACCCATCAAATTTATTTAATAAATGGAGCATACGCTTACCAAAACATTTGCTAACACCAGTTGCTTTATCAACAAAAACTTTAGCACTCAAGACCATACCGAATGGCTGAAAAGCATTGGCAAGTTCTTCATCTCCAAATTCTTGAGGTATGTGATAAATAAATAGGTTGGCACCAGGTGGTCCTAAGTCAGAAATAGAATAATAAGTACAAAGGAAAGAGTGATGCATCCAGCACAGACGAACAAAGATTTTATACACAACACATAAAGATAAGATAACAACCTTCAACCTGCCCCCCAGAATTTTTGCTGCCACCAGAAGATGCAGCAGTGTTGTTGTTTCCACTAGCAGGTGAAACAGAGCCTGGAGAAGCATTCATGGGCCTTGGACTAATCATTCCTGTAGGATATGCCATGGGATGTTGTAGACCTGTTACAGCAGGATAAGAACCAACATAACTTGCAGGAGCCACATGATAATTTCTAGGGTTCATATTAGGGCCAAGATCAGGCCGTAATGCATTTCCTTGATGATTCATATGGGGCATCATATTATGGAAACCGTGTTGACTCTGCATTGGTGGCATGCGGTAGGGCATGAGCCCATAACCTCCAGGAGCCTATCAAGACAAAAACCAATATCATCACGCATATCTCACCAACAAGTTCATGGTTTCTGATTGGGAGACATAATAAATTACAAGGATTAAAGAAAGAAATATCCTAGAAAATAGTCTCCTTAGAACTAACCTGATAACCATATCCATTATATGGAGGAACATAACCCATTGGCAAGGCTCCAAACAATGACGGGTGCTGGGAATCACTGTGTGGTACATTAGAAGCTTGGGACTGTGCTTTCTGAGCTCTTCGAGCTTGCCTTTCCTTTTCAGTATCAGCCCATTTAACAACTAAGGGAACACTTGAACCCTATGGAAGACAAAAACTAACGTCAAACATTCAAATTCCAGTTATCTGATTTCATACACTTGTCGACTTAGCAATATCATAATGTTTGACACGTATGAGTACTGTGCATATCAAGCAAACAGAAGCCTATGACTTTGGCACTATGCAAACAAAATAAAAAATAAAAATAGTATCTAGATGAAACTAAGTATTTGATGGGTAATCTCACTTAAAGAATGTGATTTTTGAGCATAATCCAATTGGTTGTAAACAAATGAGAAGCCAGTTTAACTCCAGCATGCAATATATATATATATATATTATTGCACTATATAAGTTGACTGAAATCATGAATAAGGATTGTGCATGTTTAACAATCCCCTATCTTGAGATTTATTCAGCTTGGGCACATATTATTGCAATCACATTATGAGCTGAACAAACCATAGCTGGAGTTCCCCTTTCTAAGCTTGGATCCAGTTTGAGCCTGCCGTATAAATAATGAGTCAAGCTTTAGCCTGAAACATTATCTTATGCAAACCAGTGTAGGGAACAAAGGCAGTCTTAGATTTCCAAATCGAGAAAACAATAAAACAAATTGAAATAAGTATTTGTGCATCTATAATGAAATGAGACACATGATTAAATGTTCACGTCCCTCACCAACAGAATTTTGTGGCTGAATGCCGCTTGAAGGTCCAAAATACTGCAAACACCATTTACAACTAAATTGTAATTGAGTTTAAAGGCATGCGCTTTTCCATTCTACCACAAACAATGAACCAAAAACATGTAATTGAATCTAAAATATTCTTTATGTTTATATGTTTTATCATGCCCTCTAGTTGGTATTTCTGCTTTAAAGCCATATCTACTCATACATTCTAACAGCAAAATTAACGTAGTACCAATAAATAGCTAAACAATATCAGTC
Source organism: Vigna reflexopilosa (assembly GCA_027742785.1). Taxonomy (NCBI): domain Eukaryota; kingdom Viridiplantae; phylum Streptophyta; class Magnoliopsida; order Fabales; family Fabaceae; genus Vigna; species Vigna reflexopilosa. Next base: position 5,243,103 of record CM050914.1, on the reverse strand, counting down.
AGATAACAATATAGTTCCATCCTTAACATCAAATTTAATATTCTTCTTCCCTCAATACAGTATGTAATGGATGAGATTTTCAAACACATTCATTATATTGCTCAAACAACTGCACTATCACCACAAAAAAGGTGTTGAAAATTCTGATGATGGTTTAATAAACACCAACCTCCATTTTATGCTTTCCATTGATTGCCTCCAAAGCAGCAAGCGCCTGGTCTTTGGTTTCATACTTCAAAAATGCACAACCTATCGCAAAATACAACTATAAATAACACTTTGCAGTAGAAACATCAAATTCCTAAATAAAAGGATTAATTAAGGTATGAAATCAGTACCTTTACTTGTTTGCTGAGAACCTCTTAAAACCTGTAAATCCTTTATGGTTCCATACTGGGAGAAAAGTGCAGATATTTCGACTTTGGATACATTCTTCGGAAGCATGCCAATGAAGAGTTTGTGTTCTAGATTCAATGACAACAGAAAACTACACATCAAGGGTTGACCTCAATATAACAAACAAATTATGGCACATATACGATTCTAAGAAATTGATCAGCTGAACAAAATTTTTAATTAATAAAGAAGTATTTTATACCTAGTCTTTCCAACTCGCCATCTGCATACTTCACTTGTAATGGACTGGATGCCTGAATTGGACACACAAAAACAGGATGTTCCAAATCATAATGGGAATAGTATGGTTACTAAAGCACTAACTTTCCATGACAATATTGCTATGGCTTTGGAGTTAGGATAATCAAATTTCAGCTGTATTTAATCTTTTTCATAATGTATATTTAGATCACAGCCAACAGAGACAGTTTATCAAGCAAACATAAGCCTTGATTTTAACATTAAAAGCACATCTGCCAGTAAATAAATCACTAGGTCAGAGAATCCCAAAATAACAGAATCATCACGGAAAGAAAAAGGATACGATCAAAATAAATTTTTATTGGACTGACTATAAAAATCTAAATTCATATCTAATGTTCTTGTTCACCAAACCACAGTTCTGTCAAAAACCTTAGTACAGTATTTCTGCTTTAATTATAGAATTTGTTTATTTCTTCAATTATTATATATTTGCTTTCTACTTGCATAATCTTCTACAGTCTACCTTTTTTCTGGGCAGGTTTCTAACTTCTATGTTACAATTTAAATGGTTTTCTCCATTCAATTTCAATAGGACTCATTACACTGGGTACTCCTCAGGAGATTATCACCCTCTGAACCGATGTTCCAACCATTCAATGGCCAAGTCCTCAGCCTAGCAATGTCCCGACATTTAGAAGCATGGCAGATTAAGGAAGAGAAACTAATAAAGTGTTTAAAAGGGTAGGTTTAGCAAACATGAACAAAACCATAGCCTAGGGGCATACCTAAATCTACATATAAGGAGCTAAAATAATGGGATAAAAATACGTTATTCATCTTAACATTTATTACCCTTATTACAAGGACAATATAGTTGATTTGAGTATTGAAGTGTCTTTTGCACCCATACCGTTTTGAAGAAGAATTGGAAGATACAAAACATTCCGGGAAGCATAGTACTGCACCGTTTTGGAAGGTACATTATGAAGAGAACAGCAAGAAAGACAGTTTATAAAGGAAAAATGTTTTTCCAAACCACGAGTATCCTCAATTCTCAACCTTAAAGGATGAAAAGAATTACAATAATCTGACTTGTTGGAAAATTAATGGAAAATTAATGAAAAATTATAGGAAGCATCCACTCACATTACATGAAAAGCGTCTGTTCATTAATTAATTGATTAAAATAAAATGCAACCAGTCAAATGTACACTGGAAAGAATAACATATGGATACTTCATGACAGTGAAAAATACTTCATAAAAGTTGACTAAGATATTAACAAAAGCCAGAGACCACAATGATATTAATGCTGCAAGAAACATTAAGAATACAACAGAAAGAAACAAAAAAAGAAGTAAAACAGTATATAGAATGACACTTTATAAACTAAAAAATGTCGGACCCAAAAAATAAATAAATTGTGGCAACCAAAATTAATTTCCGTGAAAATCGAAAAATAAAAGTAGAATAGAACAGGAGCAAAACAGCAGAATGCAAATCACTTATAAGCTACGAAAGGTAAGTTGATTAGGTTACCCAAATATAGTATGTACCTCCGCGAAAATAAAGCTAAAATTAAATACATGTTTTTGCCCAATTAAGACACTCATTCCTAACAAACACTCGTCAGCTTCAATAACTACTATAGCAGCACCACCCATTCACATCACAAAACCGAATGCATTCATCACATTCAACACCACCATATGCAAGAACAGATTAAGTTTATCAATTAGAAAAATATATAAAAAAGAAGAGAAAAGCAGTTAGCAGCAAGTACCAACCCCGGGTAGCGTCTTCTTGTTGTGACACGCATTGACGGCCTTATCAGCCTCCTCCCTGGAAGGACATATGACGAAACAACAACCTGCGAGGGAAACGCAAAATTAGGGTTGGAAGGAGGCGAGACAAGTGGCGCGGGAGAGAGAAAGAAAACGAAGAATAATGTCGGAGAATACAAGGTTGGAAAGGTACCTCGGGAAACACGAGTTGCTTTGTCTTTGATTATGTTGACCTCGTCGACGAGCGCGAACTCCTGGAACATTGCAAGGAGTTCGGGTTCGGTCATGTGCTTCGGCACTTGCCCTACGAACAGCTTCACGCTCTCTTCGCTAGATTTACTCTCTTCCTTTCCTTCCGCCATTACCAATCAATCAATGTCTTTCTCTCTCTCTCTCTCTTTCTCTCAGATTTGGATTCAACCAACTAATTTTAGGTTCTTCACACCCCAATACGGGACTCAGATGCCAAACTTCCACTTCGATCTTCAATTTCTCACATAAAATAAACTGTAAACTACGATGATAATAATAATAATACTAATAATAAAATACAATTTTAATTATTATAACCTTCCACTAACGACATGGTTCTCTATTTTTTTACACTTTTGCCACTACGTACAGCTGGTACTCCTACTACTAGTGGAGTCCTGTCTCCCTGCCTTTCTGTCTTCCATGCACTTCATTTCTCCACTTTTATTTTATGCCATAAATAAATAAATCGTTTAAATTATGATAAAAAAAATTATATGTTTGATTTAGAAAGAAAAACAAAAGGTTATTATATAATTTGAGAGAATTACATACTTTAGAAAAAATCAAATATATAATTTTGTATTCTGAAATTCTATAGCGTAAGTTGGTGGAATTATTGAAAGTAAATGAATTTGATTTGAATATAATAGTAATAGAAAGAAAAATAGCGTACTGGTAGTAGACTGGTAGTGATTGATTAGAATGAGCACATGCAACTTGAATGTTTTTTGTTGACTTGTCGTTTGTGTGTGTGAATGTAGTTTGACTTATAATGTTTGTGACCGTGTGATAAGGTCTGATATCTATCCGAATTTCGTGTCCTCCGTGTTTATTGCGTAAATTTATATACCATGACAGAAAGTTTGTAATTACGAATATTCACGATTAAGAATATGTTTATAATATTTATTTTGAAAAATATTATCTGAGATATTTAAATTTTTTATATTTATTTTATATTATTTTTATTTATTTTTTAATTTTTTTGAAAAAAACATATAAAATTTTATATTTTTATATTTTTTTTTAAACGAATGAATATAAAAGTGTGTTATAATATTATCATTATTTCTTTTTTATATTTGAATAAAAAAATATTATCACAATTCAATCTTATTCAAATGCAGAACGAGCGAGCGCATGATGTGCTTTGACTCATTCATCATTCCTTTTGTTCACACTTCTTTTGTCTTTCTTTTCCCTTTTAGTGTAACCATGTTAATTTATTGCTGTTTATTGGTTACTGAATGGTTCTTTCAGAAAGGTAATTTTGCTTTGAAGCAAATTATTCTTTTAAAAGAATAAAATAAATATTATGAATTATTGGTAATTAAACTAATAACTGCGTATTTACCTACTTGAAACCTCTCAAAATTCGCCCTTTGTTCTCTGAAGAAGTTATATTTTCCAATTATCACATCAGGTTTCTATTTTCCAACATAAAATCATATAAAGTTGTCGAATTTCCAGTTTCAATCATAGATTAAAAGCACATGAAGCTAAATCCAAATAGCTATATATATATATATATATATATATATATATATATATATATATATATATATATATATATATATATAGGTGGTCATTATCTTCAAAGCTACTAACCCTTTGAGCCTATACGAAAAGCCGCTGATATCAAAGAGAATTTGAACTCGGATTCGATGAATAATGATGTCAAACTCCAATCAATTGCTATGGTGAATTTGCTTACTTCATCATTCAGGTGATGAGGAAGTTGACGCCAAGCGTATAATCAAGTGTTTAAATTACTTTACTTTTATAATAGTCCACTTATAAACATGTTATAAGTAGTTTTGTAACATATATTATGTAAAAAAATAATACATGGAATGGGATAAAGCTGGATTAAATTTGCATAATGTAAGTCAAAATATTTGTAACGAGTTTTTTTTTTTTTTTTTACATTAGAATATAGTTTTATGTTATAGAAATTATTGTTGTTTTTTAACTCGTTAAAGTTAAATATTGGTTTAACTAATGATTTATTTAGTTGTTTTAATACATATTTTTTTATCTAATTGGTTCTACTTTTGTAAAAAAAAAAAACACGTTGTTGGTCTATTCTTGTTTGTTGAGGTTCCATTTCAATCATTTATTTTTTATCCAACCATATGTATGTATAAATAAAACTCCTTTTTGTTGTCTATGTCTTTTTTAGCATTGTTCTTAACTTTTTGTTTGGGAATTCATTTCATGTGCCTTTACGATTTGTTTGTTGTGTCTTTCTCGATTTAGGTTAATGGATTAAGGTTTTAGAATTCTTAAGATGAAGTACAATGATGTGTACTCTAGGATGATTCTGAACTAGAAGAATATAATGTATTGGTTCATTTTAATGTATTTATTAACATAAAAGCGTAAGAAAAAAAATCATTTTTTTATGAACTAAAACTACTTTATATTAAACTGGACAATCTAAATATAGTAATTAACCGATTTTTAGAAAAATGAATATATTAATGTGAAGTTTTTAATAGTCGAGAAACAGATTTTATTTAAAATGGTGTTTATTAAATGAAGGTGCGACCTCGAGTAATTAATTACTACAGGATGATGTGAAAGGAGGGGATGAATATGAGAGTTGAGGTTGAAGGGTAGAAAGGTAAAAGAGAAGAAAGGGTAGTATGGTAATAAAGGAGAAAAAAAGGTAGAAAGACAAAGAAGCCAGACTGTCCCGCCAAGACAGCGCAAATGTTTGATGAATGAATGGATATATTTGCATCTTCCAATGTCACTGCCCAAAACCACAACGAAAAAATGTCATTCCTTTTTCTTTCCCAATTTTCATCTTTAACTTTGTCCTTGTTTTTTTTTAGCCACGTCACACTTTTTCTTCCTTTCTTTATTAAAAGAAAAACTAGTGAAAATCACAAAACTATTTTTCAAAATAAAAAATAACTAAAACAACTATTATGTAAGAATGAGAACACGGGATACAGCATACCAAATTCATTTGTAAAAAAAATAAAAATATTTACAGATAAAATGAGTAAACAAATAATTAACCACTCTTAACTGATTGGTTAAGAAAGTTGTTGAGATAATTATAATTGATTGACAGTTAATAAAAATATTAATTATTTATTAATAACGAAAAGTGAACTCATTTTAATATTTATAAATATATGATTGAGAAAGAGGTCAAATAATTTATTAAATATTATCATCTAAAGTTATTGACTTGAATGTCATAACAACTTTTGGAGGTACCTCCTGTTGGGTACAAACAAAATTCCACATCAGAAAAAAAATAAGAGATGAATATGAGTTTATATACACATAAGTTACTTCCATTGTTAATAGGTCTTTTGGAGTGGTATCAAAAACAAATCCGTGAGAGTTTGACCCAAAGCGGACAATATGTTATCAATGTGGAGACTTATGTGTATGTGTGAGTGTGTTGAATCTCCCAACAAATGGTATCAGAGTCCATGGTTTGGGTCTGGTGACCGGGCTCAGACGAGGAGCTCGTCCCATGTACAATTTATTTTGTTATTTTTTCATCCTGCTAGTTTTTTGGTTTACATTCACTTAATTTATTTCAATTTTATTAATGTGTATGAGATACCTATGTTGCGAAAGAGAATGATGGTTGTGATGATTTGCAAAAAAAATGGTGTGAAAGGGAACATTCCTGAGTTGGGCCATTTTCTAAAGAAGAAGAAACAGTAAAGGTGTGTTCGAAGTATATTCAGTGTCAGATTGTCCCTTTTGGGCTCATCGGTTTCAAACACTTCACTCGTAGACCCTCTAATTTATAATGTATTGTCATCAAAACTATCTTCATTTTCTATTTAGCTTTTATATTTCCAATATTTGGAGTTAAGTGCTGAGATGAATTTTACAGACACTGTTATCTTTCTCTTAATCCTAAATAATATATTGTCTATCGTATTATTTCTAATGAATTTTATTATGTTTTTTATCTAAATTTTGTAGTGTGATATAACTTAATCTTCTTACAATGTAAATAATTCCTTTATTTACCAAATTGGTGGTGATTTAAACATTTTTTATAGGCAATTTTAATAATTAAAAGTTGGGCTACCGAAATGTTAAATGTGTAATTAATCTTGAGATGGATGAAAACATTACCGGTTTTAAAATATTTTTTGTTTAAATATGTTATTATGGGACATGAATATATTTCAGTGTCGGAGTTGTCCTGTGATTAGACTTTTCAAGACATATTCTATGATCTAACTGACGTTACTTTTTAAATGTTATTTTCAAAGTATCTTTTTAACATCAATAATTACAAAATCTCAATGTAATTTGTTTTTTAATTTGATTATACAAAAGTAACTCAGGAGCAAATATATTATTGAACACAAGTTATCACACGCGGTACCTAACTTCAATGTAGTTATTGAGACAAAATTTCTAGTGTGCGCCTGTGATATATTTGAAATTTGCCATATGTTTTTAAAATATTTAATAAAAGTATTTTTAAAATATTTTTCTGTACATTTATTTATTTTTAAATAATTAAATATTAAAAGATAAATTAAAATAGTTTGGGATAAATATATTTTTGGTCCTTAATTTTTTAGTAAAATTTAGAATTAATCTATTTTTGAAACTTTAAACTAATTTAGTCCCTCATCTTTATAACTATAGGAATTTAGTCTTTTTTAAATAAATTTTGTTAAATTTATTTGAGGTTTTAAACATGTTTCTTAGTTAACATGGAAGAAAAAAAAAATGTCAACCAGTCTAAACAACTCAAATACTATCATGAAATACGTCAAATAAATTTAATAAAATTTGATTAAAATAAATAAATCTACATATTTTCAAAATTAAAGGACTAAATTTGACTAAAATTTTAAAAAATGACTAATTTTAATTTTTAGTGAAAGTTAGAGAATAAAAAACATATTTAATCCAAATAATTTGTATTAATTAAGTATTAATAAATTAATTTGTTACATTTAAAAAAAAACAGATTAATAATAATTTATAAAATTAAATTCATGGATGAATTGAATTTATTTTTTTAACAGATAGATGGAATGTAATTATTTTCATGAATAGGCTAATAGATAAATTGATATATAGATTTGACATCCTAATTAAAAAAGTTGAAGTGGTCAAGTGTGTTTAGTTTAAAATATAATTATCAAGTTCTGATTATCATTATCTTTATGTAATATTTAATAAGTAAAATAAGTATTTCTTACGATTGTGTTTTTGTTTCTCTTTTTAAAAGATTATTCCTCGATAGTTAAATTATATTATTAAAAAAAATAACCAAAATTATGCTACTCTACCACATTGTTTAGTTGAGTGGAAAATGATTGAAAAGACTACGGAGTTTTGTTGTATAGAGTGGTGGAGAAGTTTATGTCAAAATCTACTGAATTAAAACTTTCATTAGATTATTGTTGTTTAAATTGACTAAAAAATATATGAAAAATTAGAAAAAAGTAAACATACAATTTATTAAAGAATATACTTTCATTTTTAACTAAATCCATAATATTAATGTATTTCATTTTAGTTTACTATACTTTTCTTTAATCAAACACTTTCTTAACACTTTTTTCTTTCATTCTCAATCTCTTTTCTCAGCAACTGAGTGAAGATAAGATAATATGGAATAGAATAAAGGAGAGTTTCTCATAAAGCACACATTGCATCCTTTGCTAGCTTTTCATCTAAAAAATTCTGATACAAGAAATTTCTTCATTACATTAAGACGAGTTCCCTGCACTCTAAAAAGAAATAATTCCATGCTCTGTAGCTAAACTTTGACGCCATTTGATTCTTCTTAATTAGAATGTTAACTTGCACAAGGAGCGCTCTTAAATCAGCCTCTGACGCCTTCTGTAAACCTTCCCAAACCGATTAGACGCACTTGGGCAATTGGTACTCCTTGTAACTTGATTCATCAAGAGTTGATGTCTGCCAAAGTTCATAATAATGTTAAATTTTGATAAAATTGTTGAGATGATACGATACCAATCACTTCATTGGGAAGACAATTTTTTACTTGTTCCTCAGGGATGAAAAATAGGCTCGTTACATGCAAATATGTCAAAAGATTACTCCTAAGTTGCCTGAAACATAATCATTTACAAGGCATAGAGCAAGTTGTGCTTGAACCAATGGACAAGGCTCTTCCAAGTGAACTAACTCGAAATTGGACAAATCAGGGTACAATAATTAATTGTGATCTGAAGTCCAAAACTACTAAAAGTCAGTAGAAGTTACATCCTTTCTTGTTCACCATTAATACAGTCTCACTTTATAAGAGCTTCCTGGGATCAAAGGTGGCTTTTATATAGCTAGGCTAATATGTCAAACAAGGTTAAAAATGCAAAAAAAAAAAAATGAAGCGGAGAAAAATTCCTTCTGTGTTTGCAGAGTTGCGGACAAATAACATAAATACGAAGGAAAAATGACTTCAAATGTGTCATCATACCTCTCAAGTTCCAATTTTTGGATTATAATTCCATTCAGAACTAGCTCTGAACTGTAAACTGCAGTTCCTGTAATTTGTGTAGTCCACAAGAACTATGTTATGATACACTAATACACAATGAAACATCTGAACAATTATAAAAAATGTGATACTAAAGTTCAAAACCTCTCTTAAATAAACGGTGGCATATTGCATGGTCGTCTTCACAAGAAAGAATCAACAGATCATCAAAGATATTATCCTTCATGTCACCACACACCTGACTTTGATCTACTATCTGAAGTTGCAAGACAATTTATACATTAACTAAATTTTGAAAATGGGGAAAAGGTGGGAATCACAAAATATTAATAGCCGAAACACGCCGAATATTGCAGCCACAAATAAGGTGCAGTTGTTGAGTGGCACGCATTGGTGAGTATGCATACCTGGCCATGAACAGCTGTGACCAAACTTGCAATCAGTTCCTTATCAGGTTTAACATGTGGCGTGATGTAAACTCTTTTACCCTGTAAAGGCAAGAAAACAGGTTTTGAGCAAATATCATAAATGCATAAGAATTTGGGCGTAATAGAAGTTCATATGAATACCTTTAGGAGTGGCTTTTCTCTTGCGAGAGCAAGAGAAACTGGCATGTAGAAGCCTATTTCCTTTTCCTTTTTCATATCCCTCAGAATGTAATTTTTCTCGTCAATAAAACAGTTGGCTTGTCCACAGCTCTCAAGCCATAAGTGATTCACAATTAATTTCCCAAGAGCAATTGCTTCCAACATATTCTTTGTGCGTGTAAATTTGTCAGCTACGAAATGGGTGGCTTCCATTGAACTTGACGCAACAGATATATTGAAACGTTTCAATATCTGCAAGGAGGGAAAATAGCAATTCACTAGCCAGTCATGATTACATTTAGCATCTTCTATCACAAACTTAAAATCCATGGCTAACCTTTTTTTGTCGCTTAATGATACTGTCATCCAAATGCTGACTAAACAGAACTCGAACGTCTGTCATATCTCTATGATGTCTCAGATCTTTCCACATCACATCTGACATGGACTCAGGAACTCCTAATCTTGTAAGCTCTTTCAAAAGTGAAGACCTAGGCTGGGTTTTTACACACAGTTTTTTGTGACGCTCAATGCATGAATGATTTACATTTGAAACTTTTACACCTTCACTTGGTACAACTGTAGCACGAATTCCCGATCTTGATTGTGCAACACTTTTGTTTGATGATCTTTCAACATGTGCCAACAATAAAGGGTGCATATCAGGAAAGTTTTGTACCTTCATTGCATCACCAGATGAGCCTGGTGGCACAAAGTCCCCCTGTAACAAGCATCTGCCATCATCTACACATGAAGCATTGGCCAGGTCCTCTAGACTTCTAGTGGAGAAGACATTGTTTTCTTTTCCATCGATACACAAAACAGATGATGCATTGAGATTGGTTCCCATATTAGCCCCCTTTCTTTTCCCTCTTGATCTTTTTGGATAAGCCCAAGAATCAGTCCATGAAAAACTGCGGGTTGCAGATAACTGTGGGCTAACTTCAGTCAGATGATTCAACTTGACTTTCTTAGCAACCATACACGAATTGCCAAGGAATTTAAGACGCTTAGTCCTTGCACCCAACTTCACTGGATCAGCCACTAAATCAGTTCCCTTTCTCTTGTGTTTAATAATACCCTTCTCCTTGACATTACTCTTCTCCTCTGTACAATGGCTTGGTTGATCTTTGATTCTTGGATGTCCACTATCATTGTTCCTATGTTCGGATTCCTCTTCGGAAGCAGGTTGGAAACTTGTATATTCTCCCAGTGGGCAAACCTCTTCCAGCAATACATGTTTACTGCGTTCTGGGAAAATATTATTATTTTCAAACCGCCCCTCAGCAGTTGACTGGCTCTTCATAATTTGTTTCATTTTACCCGAGACAACATTTGACTCCTGTTTGTCAGTGTGCTTGCAAGAAGAGCAAGTTATTTTACTAAATCTAGAGGAGGATGCATTTTTCTTATTTGATTTTATTTTCATAGAATGTAGACTAGGATTCGGAATATTTGAAGAATTTTTCAGATGAGTTTCATTCTCTGTCAAATCAGTCAAAGAGCCGTCTAATGCATTCTCTGGTTGATGGGTATCATTGAACTGGCAGCCATAAGGGGGCATTAAAGCTAAGACATGCATTGCTTCAACAGCTATTTGAGTGCCTAAACCAATATCAGACATGTCCTCTGCATGTGTTACACTGGAATAAACATTAGCATTCTCTCTTGTAGAACTTGGTTGAACATTCAATTCCTTGAGAGAATTATTATTTCCAATTGCGATTCTCGGTCCTCGACCTGACTTCTCATCAAATGTATCACTTTTACTACAGTTTCCTTGGCTGTGAAGATGGCCACCTTTTTTCCTTCTTCTCGTATATGTCTGTTTGTATCTTCCAAAACTTGATGATGCTTCAATTTTTTGACCAAACATACGACCTCTGTTGTCATGTTGGCAACTGTCAACCCATTTGAAAGGTTCTTTCTCTTCATTATTAGTTCGGGCTTTAATCTTAGCAAGATTTAGTGGTCCCCTTGCATTCAGGACATTGGGTGATTTCTCCCTAGCGGTCTTTCCACAATGAATTCCTTGAAGCAAGTCCAGATCATTTGACGACAAGTACTTATCCACAAAGCCAAGTGCACCTTGGGTTGAATTCCCAGGCTCTGGTGACTGAATGTGATTTAGGGTTGCAGGTGGATATAAACGGTCGTTGTAATCAAAGCTGCCCGAATCAACTACCGCTCTTTTGTCGTCTTCAAGCATATTATGTTCTTGAAAAATTAATCATTCATGAACATGAAGTGCTCCATAATTTATAAAGTAAAATTTATTACAAAGACAGAAACACAGTAGACAATGTTAAAATCAAGATAACAAACACATACCAGCAGTAGAGTTCCCAGAAGTGGTAGCGTTTGCTTCTACTTGCTCACGAGGTGGCTTGGGCAGTCTTTTATGGAAGAGTGTCGAAGGAATTTTCACTGTTGGACTAGTTTCATCCTCAAGAAATTCTTTGCCAACATGTCTGTCATTCATTTCTTCATCCTCGCTATCAAGAACATATTGTTCATAATCGCATCTTTTACCTGTTGCCATGTCTTACTGCAGGCTCGGGATCCTCTACAATCTCAGTGTCCAGACTGAGATTTTCAAACTCCGTTTCAGTGAAAGGGCTATTGAGCACCAAGGTGTCCTGAAAGAGATCGGTTTGCCTAAATGGATCATCGTCACTTGCAAATTGAACTTTATATCCCATTTGTAGCGAAATAACATTCTTATCAATATAAGCAAGTTCTATGACTCAGTCCATAATCTTTCACATGCGGAATGATAAGCACAACTTTCACAGTTACTCGTCAATTACTTGCATGCCTATCCTATCCCAGTAAAAACATTTCAACTCAACCTGGAGCGTAGTTACAAATTACAATCACCCACATTATAAATGATCATGGAATATAATCTATTACCAGATGAAGCGCACTACACATTAAATTCAATACGATCAAAGAACAAACCACTCGCTGTCTTCGACATTTTAATGATCAAAATAATCCAAGTAACAGGTAAAAAAGTTTACAACAAAAAAAACAAATAATGTAGATGATGATTGCAGTACCGTGAATAACAAATCAAAGAAGAATGGAAGATTACCGGTAGGGGGTGATGAAGTTTGAGAGTGAGGCGAAGAAACCCCGACCATTGGAAAGGTAATTCTGTTTATCTTTACTTAATAAAATTTGAATATTCTTGAAAAACGCGGCATAGATGAATGATGAATTGGGTGGCAATGGAGTTGAAATAAAACCCTAAAGCTGCGATCAGAGCGCTAAATAACTAAGAATGCTAACTTGTCAAATTGAAATGCCCTTCATTTGGGATGAAATCAAAATCAAATGCAAATATAATAAGGGTAAACTTTCGTTTTGGAGGGAAACCATTTTCTGTTCTAATTATTTTATAAAATAAATTAAATACACTTTTCCTTCCTTACATTTTATAATTTTTTATTAATTGGTATAGGTTATTTTGAAGGGAAAAACTTAAATGCAATGGCATCTCGTTCACAAGTCTGATAGAATTCTTCTTAAATTTATAAAAAATATATTAATTTACAAAAGTTAAAAGTTACAAAAATTAATAAATTTGAAGCTTGACACTTATTATTTTTATGTTTAGGGAGAATCCAACTGCTTGTAATATATTACTTTTTTGAAACATGTTAAATATGACTTTAAAATTCTATTTATTTTTAATATTTAAGTTAAAACGGTGTATTTATACATTGTTTTTTATGCCTCAATTTTTGTTCTTACATCAACAAGACACTGTTTGTTCTGTGTCTATTTCTGTAGATAAGTGTTTGATTTACGGGGTTTATTTAATATCTAAGTCAATCAATTTTCTTTTATTATTTTCAATTTGCAAAATAATTAGAAATGTGGCAAATGTGTCACATATATGTTGATCAATACTGTTGGTGCGATAAACATCGTGATCGACACAAGAGTTTGAGAGGCAGAGAAAAAGATTATAATGCAGATTTAGGAGATATGATAAAAAAAATTATTAAATATATTTTTATTCCCTCAGTTATTAAATAATTTTGTTTTTTTGTCTTTTTTTTCATTTTAGTCTTTTTTTTTTAAAAAAATTTTAATTTTTTGTTCACTAAAATTAATGGCGTTAAAAATCAGTACGTAACTTTAGGGTATTCTTTCATCCGCAACTTGGTTTTCTTCTTTTTTAGGCAAAACACGGTTATCTCCTCTTCGTGAGAAAGCAGCACCACCCACTGAGCCAGCACCTCCCTCTGGTCGGCCAAAGGCGTCGCCAACGACGTCGCTCGTCAACAGACTCATCGCCGATGATCGCGTAAGTCCTTCCTTTACGTCTTTTCTTCGTGTGCGAGAGAGAAATACCCTCACTCAACGGAAGAATCTACTGCTCTTTTTCTTCATCGCGACAGACTCAACGTTGGCGGCGAGGGCGTCCTGCAACAGTGGTGTTGTGAGGGAGATCGACGCAACAACGGAGTGAATCTTCCGTTTTGACTTTTTAGGATTCTGAAATTTGAAATTTTAGGGCTTATTTCTGTGCTTATAAAATTTTTGATATTGCAACTGGGGTTTAGGGATTCAAAGTTGAGTTTTGGATTTCTTCTTTTTGCCATTGCAGCGTTTTGAGATTAATGCTTTAGAAATCTTCTGTTGGGTTTTTTAATTCTTGCAGTTCTGGTTCTTGGTGATTGTTGGTGGTTACGCAAGAGGAGCAGCCATGGGGTTGCGTTGGTCGAGGTTAACAACTTCGTGCTGACAGTATGTTAAAATAGGTTGACTCGATTTGAGAAAAAAAGAAAATCACGTGGCACACTGTTGGCTCAGCTTTTTTTTTTTAACGGCGTTAGTTTTTGTGGACGAAAAATTAAGGTTTTTTTAAGATGAGGACTAAAATGTACCTTGTTTGAAGAAGGAAATCGTTTGATAGTTGAGAGACTAAAAACATATTTAACCAAAAAAAAAATCTAGAATATTCGCCTAGTTTTCCAACAATTCAATTTAAATTTAAAAATAATAAAAATTATAATTTTTAAATACAATTTAAAATTTTTAAAATATATTTAGATAAATGATAGCAAATAATTTTTTGTTAGATATTGGTTGAATTATTTTTTATTTTGACGAAAATTTCTCGTCAATAATGAATATTTAGATATCTATTTTTTATATCCAATCTTTTCTTTTAAAATTGAGAATAAAATTGATATTTATATATATATTTATTCTTTTCTTACTTTCATATTTATTTCAATATGTATTGATGATTTAATTTCTATTTTCATTTAAATTATTCAAATATTTTTATGTTATTAGATAATTTAAAATTATATATATATATATATATATATATATATATATATATATATGAGTTTGTTAACCCGCGTAAACCTGTTTTTCAGTTGGTACATTTTAACAATGTGTACCGGGTTTTAGTAGACAAAAATATCTTCATATATTATAGATTTTAAGTTTTAAAGTCAAGAGTATTTGAATAATTTTCATTCTCAAAATTAAAAAAAAAAAGAAACCCCCAAACCCTTACTCACTTCCCTCATTCATCTCAACCCTTTCACTCCAACCTTTTCTCTGTCATCTCTACTGTAGCCCAATTGAAAAAATCAGAAACACTGGTTAAACAATTTCTTACAAATAAATGATTTTATAATGAATTTTCATTTTATAATTTTTGTCTTATCTAATTTTCACGAGCATAATGACATATGAATGAATTAGTAATTCACCTGACAAAAAAATCAGAAACACCCGCTGTTAAACAATTCCTTACAAAAAATGATTTTATAATGAGTTTTCATTTTATAATTTTTGTCTTATCTAATTTTATCTAATTTTTCACAAACATAATGACAATAATTAGTAATTGGCCTGGAAAAAATCAGAAACACTCGTTATTAAACAATTTCTTACAAAAAGTGATTTTATAATGATTTTTCATTTTATAATTTTTGTCTTATCTAATTGTATCTAATTTTCACAAGCATAATGACATCAGAAGGAATTGGAAATTGGCCTGAACATTTTTTAAGAGATGATGATTCAGCATCTGCAAATGATGAAATTAGAGAGGTTAGTGAAGATGATGAAATTGAAGAGATCTTAAATGAACCTCCGAATATGTCAATGACTCAACTATTAACAAAGGTGAATTGTTACCATAGGATGACAGAGAAAATTGGAGTGAAAGAGATGAAAGAGAAAGAGTTGAGAGGAATGAGGGAGGTGAGTAAGGGTTTGGGAGTTTCTTTTTTTTAGTTTTGAGAATGAAAATTATTCAAATACCCTTGACTTTAAAACTTAGAATCCATAATATATGAGACTATTTTTGTCTACTAAAACCCGATACACATTGTTAAAATGTACCCGATACTCATATATATATATATATATATATATATATATATATAATTATCTATACTTTTTATATAGGATAATTAATATATTCAGAATAGTTTTCCAGTTTTACCTTTAAATAAATATTTTTCTAAAACTAAAATAATTATTTTATTAATTTTTTATGTCAACAATTCTTTAAATTTAACATTTTTTTTATCATTTTATTAAACTTAACATTTTGTTACAAAATAAATAAAAACCATTTACAATAAAACTAAAAAGAATATTTTAATTTTTTAACTACAATAAAAAATAAAAATAATAGTAACTTTTTATTTATTTTTTATTATCATTAAAAAATACAATATATATTTTCCCTAATATTTAATAATTATTTTAACATATACACTTTACATAAAAAATTATATTTTAAAATCCCATACATTTTAATTTCATAGAGTTATAAAATAAGTATTTAAGGACATAATTATAATATTATTATATTTAAGTAATATTGTTTAAAATAATTATATTCAACATAATTGTTTAATGAAATAGTACCAGTTTGTTAAAGTTATTAACGTGTATTTATTTTAATTAATTCTTTAAATAATTTACAATGTAATTATTGAAAATGTTGATAAGTTCTTTCTATTGATAATTACAGTAAATAATAAAAATATTTATATAACTTTCTACTTAATAATTTTACAAGTGTAACCATGTTTAAAAAAAAGACTATGATTGAAAGTAAAATATTTATTAAATATTAATAAAATAATAATATCTTATATTTTCAATTAAAATAAATAAAAAATTAAATATATCCATATAAATAAAAAATTAAATATATTCCTATTCTAAATGCTGTAAAAATACAGTAAACAATTTTATATTTTGATTAAAACTACATTTTAAATAAATATTTAAAAATAGATATATTATTTGGAATATATTAGTATTATGTAAGTACATCTATTATAATGTTAATGTTATAAATACATGCTTCCAAATGTATTTAATTATTATTATTATTATAACATTATTTTCATTAAATTCTAAAATTAGTATTATGTAAGTACAATTAATATATATATTTAAAGCAGGGGAAGTTCTTCTGAAGAATATATTTATACCTGATAAATATTCTTTTATATTAAAATGAGAGTTAAATTTGTTTTTAATTTTTAGATAAATTCTAAAGATAAATTTTTATTTTTAAATTAAATTATGTATTAATTTATTTATTTATTTTTTAAATTTATGTAAAATATTAGTTTTAATAAATAATATAAAGTTTATATTTATAATTTACTGGGAAATTTATTTGAGAAACATTTTATATATATGAAAATGTTTTATATTATTTTTAATTGAGATAAAAATTTATATTTAATTTTTAAAATAATTATTAAATATATATTAGTGGAGATAGAGAGGAAAAAAAGGAAAGAAAAAATATTAAACCAATAAATTTTAATAAAATAAAAGGTAAAATGAAGAGTAAGTCATTTCTAGTAATAGGATATTCTTTTAATAATTGTATCACATATATATTTTTAGCCATATTGACCAAATTGTCCTTCATAATTTTATAAGATAGCATCGACTAACTCTTGTCTAGTCGACAGGGATCCAAAGCTAATGTTCAGAGCTTCTGGTGTATGCCTCTGCATTTGAGCTATTTTTCTCCAGAAAAATTATGATAGGAATGGCTTTGAGGTTGGTTTCACACTCTATGTCTTTCACCTGTTTCTCTGTTTGAATTATTCCCTTTCACCATCTTTTTTTTTTTTTTTTTTTTTTTATATATATTATGAATACTGCTACAACTTAGTTTTTGTTTCTGGTAATTTCTAGAAACGCTGCCAACATTTCCTATTCAAGGGCTTTGTTTGCTGAGAGCTTCCACAGGCTGTTGTCTACTCAGACTGGAGGGTATGGAAATTTAACCATCAGTTTCTTTTGTCTTTGATTTACATTTCCTTTTTCAACTTGCCTTATGATGGGAAACTATCAGTTATTCTGATCTGAGTAATTGAAACCATGAAGGTTGATTATGGGAATTTTTTGTGAAAACAAGCAAAGGGGCGAATAACTGAATGTGTTCCTTAGGTGCATTATAATTTATATTTCTGTCATGTTGTGTGTGTTTTTGGAGAGGACTATAAAGATGAACAATGAATATATTTCCCCGTTGAGACACAGGATTTTTATTTTAATGTAACCAGAGCAGGGATTTGGGGCTTCTATTTGGCACCTAATAAGTCACCCTAGTATTGGATTGACCATTTTAGAATAAAGTGGTACTTCCAATTGCCAACCTAGATCCAAACCAAAGATTGAACCCTTGATTTTGGTTTAGGGACTCAATTGTTGAAACACCTATACATCTTTTGGCGACAGACTAATCTTTGATGGGGCATCAAATACTCCACAACCTTTAAGTCCTGAATTTCTGCTTCCACCAATTGCTAGATACATATCATATGATGCTCAGCATGCTACAAATTTTATCAAAAGGATCTCTGTACTTGTGGCTTTAATTCACATTTGATGTTGAAATAATTCAAAATCCTTCTACAAAGTTTTCCTACTAATCCTCTTACGAGATAAAAGCATTGGATATTTTTTAAGTTTCCTAGATATTGACGAATGTATTTGCTTTTTCTCTTAATACGTTTTTTCATAAAGTATTAGAAAGATTTGTGGGATGATATAGCATTGCTCCCTGATGTGGTGGTTCAGGAAGCTGCAAGACAAGGTTGCACTGATCACTGGGGCAGCAAGTGGAATAGGAAAGGCCACAGCCACCAAATTTATCAACAATGGAGCTAAGGTTATTATTGCTGATATTAATCAACAGCTTGGTGAGGAGACGGCAAAAAAACTAGGATCTAATGCCACTTTCATAACATGTGATGTTACTCAAGAGTCAGACATATCCAATGCTGTTGAGTTTGCCATTTCTAAATACAAACAACTTGATATCATGTACAACAATGCAGGGGTAGCCTGCAAAAGTCCTCTAAGCATTGTTGACCTGGACATGGCCTTGTTTGACAAAATCATGGACATAAATGTTCGAGGTGCAGTGGCAGGTATCAAGCATGCAGCACGTGTGATGATCCCACGTGGAAGTGGGTCTATTCTCTGCACAGCAAGTGTCACAGGTGTTATGGGAGGTTTGGCTCAGCACACTTACTCATTATCTAAGTCTGCAGTCATAGGCATTGTTAAATCGCTGGCTTCTGAGCTATGCAGGCATGGAATCCGAGTCAATTGCATATCACCTTTTGCCATTCCAACACCTTTTGCTCTGGAAGAAATGAGTCAGATATATCCTCATGTTGATAGTCAGAGACATGTGGATATTATTCACAATGCCAGTGTTCTAAAGGGTGTCTATTGTGAACCCGATGATGTTGCTAATGCTGCACTTTTTCTTGCGTCCAATGATGCCAAGTATGTTAGTGGACACAACTTGGTTGTGGATGGAGGTTTCACATCTTTTAAGAATTTGGAATTTCCTGCACCAGATCAAGTGCAGTAGAACTTTGTTCAAATTATATTTAGATAAAGGTAACAATGATGGAAAACCATCTTGGAATTTCAAATTTTAAATAAATAATTCAGTGAGAGTGAGTCAATTTCATTTATTTCAGTACTCTTCTAAATACAACCATGTTTAGCGTTTGAGTGGCGACCCCAAATGATATCAGTTTCACACCCAAAAAGGTTGGGAAGCTCATGCAAGCATCAAGAGAAAGTTCAAATGCTTTAAGGCACCCTAAATAAGCATGCGATCATAAATGATACTTTTTTGTAGTTCATTATTTTTATTCAAAAGGAATTAGAGATAGAAAAGCTTTGTAGGGGGAGTTTCTGTTGAACCTGTCCTGTATGGCTGAACCAGTCATTCCAGGTCCTTCATTACTTTGTGATACAAGAATAAAACATTCCATATTTACCTTTAGTTTTTAGCATTATAAAAGATGCTATAGCCATAGTCAACTTTGAAAAGATGGTAAAGCTTTTTATTCTCAGAGCACTTTTTGTTGCGCCCTCTGTTAACTTGATTGAATCTTGTAATATAACCAATCAAGCTTCCCTCAATAGCCTTCTTTATAATAAACTTTACAGCACCAATGGACTACTTGACAAAGGGAATCACACTTTATACGATTCTAAAACTAACATAGGTTAAATCAGCTTGAAATCTGTAAGATGATTGAAACATAGGAACAACCATTTTGCAAATATCATCATTTCGACTTACACCTTAAATAAATTCAGTCCAGTATGCATAAAATAAAACCTATGCAAAATCAATTTTTTAAGCATATAGTTTATTAAATGTCTCATACAATTGCTGCTCATAAACTTATTGTTGCCGATTTGTTTTGCAGACTTCATTCATTCATAAGAAAGTACCACTCAAGGCATGAATTTCTTCCCTTTTCTCCTTCAAAATTGAGAAAAAAATTGGTTCAAACGATGAAGACCGGCTCTTGATAAGATTCGAGAGTTTAAAGGTTAATCATTAGTGACATACTGACATGCTAATGAATTTCCCAATCTCACTGAAAAGGAACCCTATGATATTCATTTCTTTTTCAGCAAACTCAGAAATAGACACCATAGTGCGATCACAAGATTCCGTGAAAAAATGGCCTATACTACAACATTTTCCAGGAATTAAAGTCATAATTCCAATAAAGATACAAGATTGTACTATAAGCAAATCAAACCAAAACGAGAAAATTAGAGGCAATCAAATTCAAATCGATTGACAGAACTGTTCTATCCGTTGAGCAATGAGGTCAATAGCAGCATTTGCTGATGAGAATGCCCCATGGAAACTTTCTTTATAGTTGATAGACTCCAGTTCACGGGCCATCTTCAACAGAATCTCACCTAGGTCTGTTTGCTTCTGTAGCAAAGAATTGTAGTATGAGTTGGCAGCCACTCGGCTTATTTCCACATTGGTTTCTTCTGGACAGTACTCATCATCCAACCATTTATGTAAAGCAACCCTAAGCCATTCTGATTCCTGACAAGTGAAAAAAAAAACAAAACAAAAACATGATATAATTTATCCCCAATTACTTATTCTCTAAACTTGTCGATAATTGAAAACCAATATCAGTTTGGATCTGAAAGCAACAAAAAGGAGTACCTGCAAGGAAATGGTTGGTTCTAACCAATGGTCAGGAACTCTGAGGTCTTCAACTTGGTCATCCGATTCTGTGAATGGGTGAGAATGGGATCTGACCCGTGTGGGAAAATGAGTAGGAGTATAGCACAGAGTTAGTGAAGAAGAAGCATGTTGGTTAGTCAGAATTACTGCAATGGAAGATGGTGTGAATGCGATTGTGCGAGGGATGACAGGCGACACGATCATGTGCTGACCCAGATTAAGTTTCGAGGTTGTCATCATGGACACTGTTGTCTCCTCTCGCTTTCTCTACATAAAAAACACAACTACTAATACGGACCATTCATTCGTAAACACTTAACTTTTTTGGATGAGGTCATGCCCCACCACTCGCAGGAATTGTGCAATTATTCAGATTTCTAAAAGAATGTTCTTTTAACCTTCTAGGATTTTTTTATACAGTCGCTAGTTTATCGGTGCCAGAAAACTTATTCGTAAAGCATTTGTGGAGCACCATGAGAAATTACGAAAAATTAAAAACGAGTATAGGGTACTATGGCACTAAAATCATTTGATAAAACTAAATTTGCTTAAATTTTCAAGCGCCAAGGTGTAATTCTAAAAATTATGGCTGACGATCGAAGCAATCAAACTTGAGAGCCACAAGAACACTCGTTTCGACGAAATGGCCATGTATTATTGTCAAGTATTATATCACAATCATGGATAATATTTGCACAAGTATCAAAAAGACAGGTTCTTAAAACAACAAAACCAGATTTCGATTTTTGACCCTGTAAATTTTCCCTGTGATTGCTATATTCCTATGCTAATAATAAAAGCTAGCATGCACATAAGCTTATAACATTGCGGATCTCCGAAATTGCCAGGAAAAGGAAGAAATGTATTGGAACTAAAAACGACTCAGAATGACATTGGTTGCATAAAGAGAACAGATATAGATAGATGGACTAGTCCTGAAAGCTGGTGGAGAAAGAGACGCAAGGCGGATTACTAAAGGCTTGGAGGATCTGTTGAGGAGCTTGGATTGAGATTGTTGATACCATCCTTCTGACATATGATCATCTTTTGCACCATACACTGGAAATCCCTGCATTGTTTGACGGTACAAATACAAAAGTTATCTACAGAAAAGGAAAGAAAATAGTAACTAGCCAAAACAATGCCACTCAATTTTTTTTACCAGAATTTAGCTACAGTAAACGTTTCAATGTGAACATGAAAAATTCCAACCAGAGCTGTTAAACCATTGAAATTACTTGCTTTTGCATAAAAATATATAAGGATGTCACTTAAAAGAGACAAGTATCAAATGAGAGGGTTTTTTTAGAACTAAATATAGAGTAATAATATCATATCATAAAGAATTAATAATACATATTAGTACACATAGTTGAGGTAAACTTCTAAAAAGATCACATGACTTTTTTAAGTAATCAGGCGACGAAAACATTGATCTTGGTCATGCACTTATCACTAAAAAAAGAAAAAAAAAAATTTGCTTCTCTTCATTCCCTTAAGAAATGTTGATGGTATGGTATAATTTCAAAAACTAAAAAGAAAAAAGAAAACAGCAGACTTTTCTGGTTTCTATTTGTGTGCATACAGGATAAAAGAACTAAGAAGCAATTGCAGAGTAAAAAAATATCATGACTGTTATTTAGAAGAAGTAGAAACACAAGCAGAAAAGTAATAACAAAGTTAACTCCATATAATCTTGTTTTCATATGATGCTGTTAGTTTCGGTACTTAACTGCCATGGGTAATCTCGCAAGAACATCATGTCTCCATCATCATCTATGCAGGTCACATGCCATCCACTGCTTCCATTGACTAAGCTGCCTCCAAAATCAAACATCGAGTCGAGCTCAGCAATGAGTTCATCATATCCACGAAAACGGGTAAGATCAACTGCTCTTCCAAGAGCAGTTCCCAGCTTAAGCACCTGAAATAGTTAGTTGCCTTTGTTCAGATGTCTAAGAATGGGAAGTGCTAAGAATGTTTCAGCTACTTGCTATAGTATTTGAGTAATGCTGTCCTTTTACAAACATTCCTAGTACTTAACAAAGAAAGTATTGAATGAATAAGTAAATGCATTGTATGTTTTGGAAATATAAATCATTCAATAAAGTATAACATAGGAGATTTTAGAATTATTCACATTATATTATTATTTATTTATATCAGAATGTATCTCGAGGGTTCAAATCATAACCTATTACTAAAATGCTTGGACAGTCAAGCAAGAAGGGTCTAGCATGCCAACAAATTAGTATCCTTTATTCAACTGGACATTTCTCAGGGATTTAGATTCTCCACAAATAGCTATCTAGTTAAAACTGTAATGGGTTATCCAAATCCTTTTCCTGACACTGACTAAAAGGTTTTAATCAGCAATTGTATTCCCTAATCAGGCTGTTACCTACTATTGTCCCCCTAGCTACCCCACCTACCTATATTTTACTTAGTAGCACTGAAACAATAGTACACAGCAAAGAGAAACTTCCAACTAAACTCAAGAACATCAAATCGATGTGAAGGTTAAATCTGAAATGCCAAGTACCTTTGTGCAGCTACGATTATTGACAGAGCGGCACTTCTTACATGTTTTCCCGGAGGTAACACACATTGGAGGACTAGGAAGCAGACTTGAAGTCTTGCTGAAACCATCAAATTGTGGTGAAGGGAGCTCCGGTTGGCGGTCAATTAAGTTAACTCCAAAAAGCTTGTATTTGCTACAACTGCCAAGATGGCCAAGTGGAGCATCATTTTCATTTCTAAATTCAGAAGGCGGCCATCCCAAGGATTCAGAACAAATGGAGCTTAAATTTGAACTTGAAATTGACAAGTCTTCATGTGGCAATGACCTTGATCTTCCAAGAGATTTATGAAGAATGTCTTGCATCAGAAAGGGAAGCTGGTTCAGATTCTCCTTCCCGAATTGTGAACCACCGATTGAGAACTTCGATGGGTGGATTACATCAGTCGATGGTGGTCTTTGCAATGCCCGTGAAGTACTCAGGCCACTGTAATCTTGTCCTTGCAAGTCCCTATCCGCTACCCGCCTGGCTGAACTCTGAGCGGCAGCATCTGATAACAAGAGAATTCAACTAGTCCACAGTGCTTAAAGAAAAGACATGTCATTCTAATTTCTAAACACGGAAAGCATTAACATCTTTTAGCTTCCTCAATTCGAATTTTACAGGTAAGTCAAACTAGAGATGAATTTATAAGTACTGACCATCCATGGCAAAGACATTTAATCCAGGCAAAGGGCGCTGGTGAAGTACATGTGCCTTTTTTGGGTTGGGGAGAACGGGGATGTGCTTCTCCATGCCAGATTCCAAGGGCTCAATCCACCACGGACAGACCCTTTCAGGGTGCATGAAGGCATCTACTATGGCATCCCATTGCACCTGAGAAGAGATATAAGTTTAATTGAATCGAGTAAAATAAAACATAAAGGTATTATAGCTTCAGAAAAACTAGATCTAAAAGACTTGGAAAGAGCCTGATTTACCTTGAGACATCTCCATTCAGAACCAGGCCACCTAATGCTGTCAATAACTTCATTACCAATTATCGTACCTGCATATCTGGTTACTCGAACAAAAGGGCAATAGACCTGATTATGAATTGTTTCATTGTGGAGACTATAATTATCATTTAACAGCTTCTGTACGTTTTCCTTTTATTTTCATAGTGATAGATTCATTTCAAAATAAAACATCCATCACTCGGCCAAACTTTCACATCGTTACCTTCTTCGAGACTCTTCAACATCACACTGCATCTGAACTCTCGTTCCAATTGAATAGTCGGGTACAGTTGACTTCAAATAGTTTTGCAGAGGAATGATAAACTCAAAGGGATTCGTCCTGCAAAAGGTGCGAGTAACATACAGCTCATTCCAATTGAAACTTAAGTCCAAAGGGTGTTTGTGTGTGTGAATATCACACACACGTATACACATACAATGCAAGGAAAGTAGACATGTTCTTTTTGAATTTTCAATTTGATAAATCCTGAACAACTCACCAAGGGTGGTAATAGACAGTGAACATGGATCCTGTGGCGACAGCATGGGAAGCACTTGCCAAAATTCCAAGTTGCATGCTATGACCCGATATCAGAGATGAAGAAGGGGATGCATTGCTGTGATGTCTAATTGCCCGACGAATCCCAACACGAACTTGTCCATACTCCCCACTGCAATAACACAACCACCGTCCTTCTTACTGACACTTCTATTAACATTGGATCATTAAATAAACCTAATCATTTAGAATAATATTACGAAGCTCCTCTTCTTGTGACGTTTCATAGAAAATAACTTGTGATTCTAACCAGAGTTCCTCTGGGACAGCACAAACATAATTCATGGGTAGGAGGGAAAGGAGACACGGAGACACAAAGTACCTAACAAAAATGCATGAATCTCCAGCAACGAGTTTCTTTGCACTCACGAACGTGCTCCAACCACTAGTTAGCAAGTGTCGTTTCGGCTGACCTGCATTTCATTTGAAAAAATATCGAACCCAGAAACTAAACCAACAGCTCTTGCAAAAAATATGCGATTTATTCTACTTGGCATCAACAATAATTTCCCTACGTTGCTGCAACTGAATCAGGATATTTGATGAAAATAGAAGTAATCTAAAATACCACGGTATATGTGTCGAAAATGCCACTCGAACCCGTGCAAGTCCTTCGCAACAATTTCCTGTGCAGGCGTTTGATGAGTCATGTCCTGTAATATCAAAGAGACAGAGACCTTAAACTAGGCAAATTTCTCAAAAAGAAAAACATAAATAAACGAAGATGATAAGGATTCCAACCAGGGGACGGAAGCATTCATCAGCATGTCTCTTCGGAATAGAGAATCCACCATGTGTACTTGTGTCTGACGGAGTGAGTACCTTACCAAAGGAGTAGGTTGTAGTTCTGCTAGGAACATGATTGTCTTCGTTCTCTAAACCAAAGTGATTTTGCTGCAAAGATCCAAGCAATAACGAATTCTATTAAAACATTATCCTTGTTTGCATGTCGTACAAGGTAAATTGTCATTCATTCTTTAACATCAAAGTCTATAGAATACTGATGTCATATACTGAATGGATACCATAAAAAATATCATAACAACTACGGTTGCACATTAAAGAAGCAAAAATGGAAGAAGGTGAAGGTAGATGTTTGAAGAAAAAGTAGCCTACCCTGGGTTCCGGAACTAATGTAACTTGAGCAAAAACCTCATCAGTGTAAGTTTCGGCCTGCAAAATCAAATATTTACATTATTTCCAATATGTAATAAACATTTTATGTAAACAATAATACTAACGCGAGTAGAAAGATGACAATACCTGTAATAGAACACACACGACTCTACATAAGATCTTTGGTGGCAAATCATACACAGGAATTTCCATGTGTCCATCTTGCTGATGCTGAGTAAATGCAGCAACCTATTCCACATGCCAATCATTCGATCATGAAATGGTGTCATAAGACAGTATATAGGTTTTGCAAAAGACAGAGTTTTAGCTACGCTAGTGTGATCTAACTTTAGTACGAGAAGTCACAAATGGTCAAGGACGAAAAAAGATAAACCAAAAGCATTTGAAACATAATTATCGTCAAATAAATGAAAAATATGATATAAGACAAATACTAAAAGCTTTACAATACATTACTAGTTGTAAGAAATTGTTAATAACGTAGAGTCATGATTGTCTAGAACATTAAAAAACAAATAAAATGTTTAAAAACTTCCTTCTAACAATAAATTTGATGTCCTTATATATATACATGCACACTTATTTTACTAAATAAGTCAAATAAAACAACGTTTTGATATTATTTTATTAACTCTTTCTTGCTTAGATTAAATAAATATTTTAAAGAATCACTAAATAATACTATTTGCTTGCTAATATTATCAATTGAATTTTTGTGTCTTTTTTAAATATGAACTAGTATATTTTATATTTCAAAATAATAATTTAAGAGATACGAATAGCATGCTAAAACAATTATAAGAGGTGGAATTTTAGCTACGGGTAATGTGATATCTAATCTCGCATAAATAAAAATCAAGAACATTTGAAAAAACGTCACGGTCAAACAAAGATGAAAAAACTTACATTAGTCATATAGCTTCACGTATTATTTTAATAAGGGTTTAATGGTTATTTAAATAAAAATATTATAAAAATCTGTAATTATTGATGTTGTTTAAGTTAATGGTGTCAACTGAAATGATTGAGTTTTGTTAATTAAAAAACCCAAACTCATTGATTTCGAAAGATTAAAAGAGAAAGAACTTCAGTAACACTAATGTAATCAAGTATCAGACACATAACAGTCAATGACAAAAGAATAGCAGAGATCAAAGGGAAAATATGATAGATTAAAGACATCATAACTCTGACAAACACACACTTGTGTTTTAAAATAAGTTAATCACATTACTATTTTAATAGTTCATAAAACATTGAATGAAAAAAAAAGTACATTAAATGTTTTAAAAACATTATTATTAGTTTTATTATTATTTTTAATTGTCTCAAACACTTGAGTATAATCTAGAAGCCAAACTCAAAGGTTTCGCAAATTTAAAAGATAAATAAATTCATTAGAGGTCAAATGAAGAGCTTAACAGTATTTTTTTATTTCTAAAACAAATCGTGAAATTGAAGAAGGTTCGTTAGAAGTTAAAAAAAATCAACTTTTATCTAAATATAAAAGTGGTGGTCAGGGACATAAGAAAAACAGTGATCAAGGATATTTAGGAGATGATGGCTATCAAATAAACAAAGATGAAGAAAAGGAAAATTGGAGAAACCCATAAATTTTACAAATTAAAAAAAAATGAACTTCTGTCATAAAATAAGTCAAGTAAGCTTGTAAAACCATTTTAATAATTGATAAAAATATTGAATGAAAAATATTTAAAAATGCAAGAAGCATTTGAACAAAAAATATTAATGTCATATAATCTATTTTGTAATTGTTTCAATTAAAATTCTTGAGTGATTTTTAAATTCCAAAAAAGTTAGATCATAGATTAAGAAAAGGAAACTTTAGCCCTCTAGAGTAGTTTAAGTAAATTCTTTGAACCGGATTACTTTAACAAAATAATTAACTGTTTTTATTTATATATTTTTTTTAAAAGCAAGCTATTATTTTTTAATAAAAAAATGTTATGAAACGCACTTTAACTATAGAGTCTTAGTTGTCTACTAAACACAAAGTGACAAAAAGTTTATTTGCAAATTCACTCCTAATGATGCTTAGGTTTTCGCATTTTCCAAAGCATGAAATGAAGAAACAAAATTTGTATACATCGTTCATATCTATGTCTCCTTTGCTTCATTATAATTGGTCATCGAAAACACAAAGACATCAAGAATATACGCCATAAGATATTCTTATCTATCATAGATTAAGAAAGTCAACAGTTGAAAGAAAACATAAATCTTGTATAAATTGAGTGTAAAAAAAGTATGTTTGAGAGGTAACGATGTTTTGCTGTTCACAAATTTGAAAACATAAAATTAAGAAACAAAGTTTTACATTGTTACAAATAACGCTTTCTCCAAATAGTTTAAATTGGTAATCAAATAAATAAAAAGAATTATAAGAATACCACACGCTAAAAGATACGTTCAAAGACTAGAAAACGTAAATCCTATAAATTTAATCTGTATTTGAATTATCATTTGCACATCGTTCAATGCTACTAAACGTGACCCAAGGATTTACGTTAAACGGAATTTCTGACGGAAAAAACAAACATGCAGTTAAGAGTTACACTTATTTAAAAAAACAAAAAAGTTAATAAAATAATACGTAATTAATAAAAATATTAAATAAAAAAGCACTGAATATAAAAAAGTAAGCATAATCGTTTCAACTGAAATGTTTAGTATTTTCTGAATTCCAAAAAGAATAATTTCAATAAAGCTTTAGTACAAAATGAGCTTCAGCCAAACTAGAACAATCTGAGTATAAAGGGCATTCGAGAGACGACACTACATTGTACAGAAACGATGAAACCGAAACTGGGAGAGTGAGAAAAACAAAAGTTTAAATGTCACAAATTAAGTAAATGAATATTTAAAAATAAATGTACTAAATATACAAAAAAAATAATTATTATTTTCATCCAGTTCTCAATGTTTTAATTCCTGTGAAAAAAAATGAGAAAGCAGAAACTCGTCCTCTCGAATGCATTCGTACACGAAATAATATTAAGTGAAACATATTAAATTAAAATCAGCAAAAAGTAAGATATACACAATTAAAAAAGATCAATAATCACGAAGCATAATTAGTTGACACAGGAAAATTGCATATTCAAAACGATGTTTCCAACACTCGTCATCAATAAGTTTGTTTACATTAAATAAAGCAAAACATATTTAATTTTCGGAAAAGGTAAAAATAAATAAAAGCCTTTGATTTACAATGAACAAGGAAGACATGGCAATAGAAAACATTTGTGCAATAATTGACCCAATAAAATTAACTGAAATAATAATAAAACAAAAATAATAGATGACAAGACAACCTTGGAAAGTTACCATCTTTGTTGTACAGTCAACACAAAACATGAGTAGAATTGAGAACGACAAAGACAAGATTGGAAGTAAAAGAGAAAGAAAGAAGAAAATTGAAGAACCTGCTCCAAGTGACCTTGTGGGAAGTAGAAAACCCTCTCTCCAACACGAGGAACATAAACGGAAGACCCCGCACATGCACGCCACAGTTCTGTGTACAAATCATCTGTGCCACCTACCAAATCATAACAAAAAATCAAAATTAAACCAGAAAACCGATCCATAAACAAACAGGGCACCGGATTCAGAAGAGATGAAAATCAAGGACTGATACTGATTCAGTTCAACCTTCTCGAAACAACCTTAACCCGACACCAATAAATAAAA
Organism: Vigna reflexopilosa; assembly: GCA_027742785.1. NCBI lineage: Eukaryota > Viridiplantae > Streptophyta > Magnoliopsida > Fabales > Fabaceae > Vigna > Vigna reflexopilosa. The sequence continues at coordinate 5,212,924 of CM050914.1, read as the reverse complement.
AAACAAAACATAATTATCAGTAGTTGTTGACTCTGATTTGGTGGAGCAATTGTAAAAATATCTGTCCTGGTAAATCCAGTAGCACAGTTTAAAAGAAAGAGAAAAAAAAAAGTAAAGTAGCACTATTGTATTGAAGGTGCCTGAGAAAAAGAGAAAAATGATTGAGTCTGTGGTAATAGCTATATAGCAGTAACAGCAGCAACAGTACCTCGGTTATGGGGAAGTCCATCTCTGGGTGCGGCTTCCATCTCTCTTCTCCTCCTCATGGAAGGCAAAGGGAGGCGGAGAAAACAAAAGAGGAAACGGAGAAAGCGAGAAGAAGAAGGAGAGAAAGAGAAAGTGAGGACACGTGAGATTTAAGAAGGAGCGAGAGATGCGTGTCCTGTTGTTCGAAACAGAAAAAAAAAAAAAACGTTTCAAACAATGTGGTTCATTGATTTCTGAGAGTTATGTTACAACACTATGCGGACCCTTACTTTCTCTCTCTAAACAGCTACATCTCTCACCCTTCTCCATGGCCATCCCACCTTCACAATACTAATGCTCAACGTGTGTTCCAGTACGCGCAGGTGCAACATAACAACACTGGAAATCAGACAAAGACAAGATTAAGAGTTTTATGTTTGTGTTTATGTGTGTTAATGTTTATGTGCAGTAAGGTGCAGCTGCAAAGCAACACCCTTTGCTTTTATTGTTCCATCACTTACTGGCTTGTTTCCTCTTTCTCGGCATCTCTCTTCTCTCTATCATCACACCAACCGTACTGCTAACATGCGCCGATACGATCGAGGAGAAGAGGCGTTTGTTAGTTGCTTGCATCGCCCTTGGGGTTTGTCTTTGTGATGGCCACACCTGAACCGTAACCATTGATTAATTGAGTTAATTAATTGGGTTTGGATGAGAGTGATAAATGCTTTTGGCGTTGATTAATAAATTAATTAATTAAGATATTAATAAATTAATTAATTAAGATATGAGAGAGAGTGAGGGCATGCGGGTACTTTGCATGCAGAGGCAGCGTCAGTGATTGCAGAAAGGGTTGTACGGATACACCATTCACACCGTTCAGGCTATTATGGCTGGCTGGCTGGCTGGCTGGCTGCTGCATCACTATTTCTCTTTCCTTTCTTTTCAACAACAATTCACCATTTCTTTTAAGTCTTTATTCATTTTGCTTTTACCATATACATCCAATTAATCACTTCTTTTCTCACCATTCCAATTTTTTGTTTTAGCATATTTTACTGTTTAAAATTATATTTAGTTTTATCTTTTTCATTTTTAATAATATGAACTTTTGGGAACTAATAGGAGATGACTTTTGATCTATCACTATGTACATTATAGTTTTAAATTACATGTTTTATTATTATTATTATTTGGTAATTTTACAATTTATACTACTAAACTTGCAATTCCATAAATGTTGATAAGCATATTTTGTTATTGTTTTGATGGTCACTCCACATTTTTCATTGTATTGTTTATCGTGTAACATTCTTTTTCATTAATTATTAAATATTTCAACTTTATCACAGGTGTCAGTATCTATTTTATATATTATTTTTAAAAATTTAAAATTAAAATTTTCTTTTTATAGAATGTCAAAATATATGTTTAACTTAAAAAAAAGAAACATAAACATATATAATTTTTTTTTATTATCCTTGAACAAAATTTTTTATTCCAAGTCAAATTTTTAAAACAACTTATAAATCATGAACATGTATTAAAATAATAAATTTATATACTTTATTTATATCTTACCCATCTGTTCTCAGTGATACATAATCAACTTTCTCATTAAAAAATTATTATGCATCTATTTTCATGGTTGCATGAATTAATTCAGTTAACAACATTGAGTGTTTAGGCTTTTTTTTTTCTTATTGACTACTCCAATTATCGGTTGTTTACATCACACATTACAAATATTTAATTCAACTTCTGCGCTCACTTGTTAAATGTTAAATTAGATTTAAAAATTTGCATTTATGATACTACTTTTATTATTATTTTCATTATGAAAAGTGTCATCATAATAAAATAAAATTATATGATAGAAATTCAATTCTTATAAGTATATATATATATATATATATATATATATATATATATATATATATATATATATATATATAGTAAGCTGCATTACATATTAAGCTATAAGAACCTCTTTTAATTTTTACTAGCTAATATTTCTTGCATAAATCAAATATATTAATAGAGTGAAAGTTACAAATTTTAGATTCAATACATGATCTAAATATCTTAATATAGTGTTTTTTCCCTAAAAATATTATATTCCAACCACACCACATGTCATATTACTATTATATCAACATAAATTTTAATTCATATACATACATCCAAATTAATTTGAATGTTAATAAATTACATTTAATAACACTTTAATATAACATTAATTAATAGAAACATGTTTTTCAATATATTGTAATTTTTCATAAAAATAACTTGCTAAGCAAAAATTTTACAAATTATAATAAAAGATTCAATTGGTTCAAACTGAGATATTTTTTCTTCGTTTATTATGTCTAATAATTGAATATTTTATTCTTAAAACAACAATTGAAGCAAAAATTTTACAAATTATAATAAAAGATTCAATTGATTCAAACTGAGATATTTTTTCTTCGTTTATTATGTCTAATAATTGAATATTTTATTCTTAAAACAACAATTGAAACATTTTGACTTATCATTAACACTCAACAAATTTCTTATTTTAAATTTATTCATTTAAATAAAACAATTTATTTTCAAAGATTCAAACAACACACAACCTTTACATAAAATCTCATAACAGCTTCACATTTATATAATTTATCCCAATGTACTGTAAAAGATTAACTAAATCTCCTTCATTATTAAGGCTTGTTTAATCAAATTTAAGTTTCCAACTCCATTATTATAAAAGGAAAGGTAAACATGCACAACAAATTTTGATTAATAATTTGAACATATTCTTATGATTTTGAACTAAAAGAGGTTCATATTTTACTTAGAATTATCTCATGCGCGCGGTAAGATCCTTAATTCCTACATACAAAACTTTTCAAAACCAACTTAAGAAATATGGACAAAGAAAAACTTACTTAAAAAAAAAAAGTAAGATTTAATTGAATAATTTACTATGTTATCCACCGAAACCCGAAGTTGAATTCTTATATAGAAACAATTTTTTCAAAAATCTATATATACAAAAAACAGAAAAAATAATAAAAAATATATTTTAAAAAGATTGTCATATTTTTTTTAATATAATTTGAATAACTAACTTTTTCTATTTCAAAGCTTTATACTTTATATAATATAATCTTAGTTATACCGCATTCACTCTTAAATAATTTATCAAATCCTTACTTGAGTGTGATCAAATATAAAATATTAATCAATTTTTAAAAATTAATAACAAACATACTTTTTATAATGTACATTTAATTTATTATTATGTTAATTAGTTAAACCGATACTAAATTTCACTTGATTCATAAATATTCCATTATCTCACATAATAAATTATGTTTATAAAATTGTACGAATAATTAATTACATTGATCAGTATTTGTTTTCATGAGTTTCTTAAATTTTTTATTTGAAGTGATAATTTTTTATATTATGAAATTTAAAAAATACAGTTTCACATGTAGTTGATTATTTTAATAATAATTGATTATACCGGTTAACCAGTATTTTTTTCGAGTTACTTTCAAAATAAATTAAATAATTATAATTAAAACGTAGTTGAAACAAAAGTTCTTCCAGTGTTCATTGCAAGTGTTGTAGATTTTTCTGTTGCAATTTTTCATAAACCTTTGTTTGTTTCTGTATCATTTTAACTATCTTATCTTAGTTTCATTTTAACAATTGTTATTATTTATCTTTACCTACTTCATCAAAGTTTAAATTCTTTTTTAATAAATATTTGTTATTCGACGAATTCACACTTACCTTCTATTTTAACTATACTTTAATTTCGAATAAATTTTACTGTTTAATTTCTAACTTTGTGTACTTTGTTACAAAGATTTTAATTTTCACGATTTATTCACATTTGTTTTTATAAATTAATTGTAATGATGTGACCACCAGCACCACAACTTTCTACATTAGTGTGTCTTTAAGGTTACCACTGTTATTCCTTTGTAAGAATAAATAATTGAAAGTATAAATATTTAGAGTAGTTTAAAAAAAATATATATTACTAAAAAGAAGTATGTTTTTATTTTCCTTAAATACTTGCATACTTTTATTGATTAATTATTGTAATTATTTTTTACAAGATAACTAATTAATCAATTATTAAATTATTTTTTCGAAAAATAAATATGGTTTTTGAAAATTTGGAATTTTTATATTTAAATGGACCTGTATTATATTAAGTTCATTTAATTATAGTCTATTAAATCATTTTAATAGAAATATAAAGGAAATAGAAAAAAAATATGAATCTTATAAAAAATATTCTAAGCATTAATTTGTAATAATTTATTTATTCAGTGTTGAAACTTTTGAAAGCATGAAAATAAAAGATTGTTATGCAAACGTTTTGTTTGAAAAATCATTAATTTGTAAAGAAGATAACAATTTTCAAAGCATGAAATAGAAAAATAAAATTTTGTGTAGTTCACACGTAACGCTCATTTGCATAGTTTTAACTGACAGCGTCACACAGAGAGAGATTGACAACATATATTGAAAAAAAATGTCATAAAACAAAAACTAGAAAATCAACATTGAAAAAGAAAAGAAAACCGTAAATCTTAAAAACGCAATAGTACGTTTGATAATCCGTTCGTAATGTTGTTGCAGATATTCAGACTTGTCTGATTTAGAAGATTTAATTTTGTTGAAAAAAATAATAATAAAAAGTATGATTAAGATTTAATAAGTGAACACGTGTTCTAGATCGGCATATCTCAACTTTTATAAAAAAATATTGTTTTTTTAAATTATTTAAATAAACCCATTTTCAATTTAATTCTTAGATCAAAATTATTTTATGTTTTCACTCGAAATTATCTAAATGAACTTTTTTTTTTCGTTTAATTTCTAAATTAAAGTCGAATTTTTAAAGATGAATAATACTATTAGATTTGTTTTTCAAATTTCAAAAGAAAAATGAAAATACCATGTCAGAGTTTGATTCGAGGATCGAATCAAAATCTCTAACGTACCACTTACACTGGAAAATCAAATAGAATTTGATTACCTAATTTTGACATATTTTTCCAAATTTACTTTTAAAAATTGGAAAGAAAAGAAAGTGAAATATTCAGAGTTCGATTCATACAGAACTGAATTCTAATAACGACAAAATTAAAACGAAATTAATATTTTCAATATTTTTTATTCTTATAATTTTACAAAAGTACTTGTAATACACAAAGATATTTTAGTTCTAATAAGTATTCAGAATTAATACTTGTAATACACAAATATTCAGAATTCTAATAAGTATTATTTTATCTATTAATAATCACCAAATGATGATTATTTTAGTTCTTTAACCGTTAAAATGATTGTTAGCAGTAAAATATGGTTAAAATAAAAATTAAAAATAATTCAAAACTGTTAACCTATACACTCACCCACGCATATAAATTAAAGAGAGAAGTGTATTAAAAACTTAGGTAGTTTAATTATTTATTTTTTTTGTGAAGTGAGGGTAGGTACCCTTGAATGGTATATATTAAGGCTCAACAAAATGAAAGAACGGCCATGAAAGTTTCTTGTACGATCCAATCTGGAAACTGAGGAATCAAACATGATAGAAGGTTTTAGGTAAGAAATTAATGTTTTAGGGTTGACAAGAGCACTACTCCTAAATCCTAAATCAGATCCCATCAACCTCACCTTACTGTTTACTTTAAAAGAGAGATATATTTATCAGCCACTATATAATAAATTCTATGTATAATATAATATTTTAGTTGATATTAATTTAAATATACATTTCATATGTAATATTTATATTTGATTTTCCTTTGCTCACTATAAAGTTTTATAATGTAATAAATATGAGTGCATTGAATTGCAGGTGCATATAACAAAATAAATAAACAGACTTCCATTGACATCCTTTATTATAGGTTTGAAGATATACTAGTTATTTATTATGTCATGTCAATGTTGAAACGTTTCATCTATGAGATTGGTCCCAAATTGGAAGGGTTGCTTCTTCTTGAACCCCACGAATTTCTTCCTGCACCCCAAACTTTTTAATATCCCTAAATTATCTATATAAGTCTTTAGGATTTCACTTTGATTAGGGTTTAAAATTCAGTTTCCAAACATTCGAAATTTAGTTTCTGAAAATTCACAACCAGATTTTGAAATTCAAACAAATTTAGGTAGTTGAATTTATTGTCATAAGAATATATTTTGGGCTGCGTGATTTAAATTCTAAAATATCATTTTACATTACAGATAAAATTATTTGAAACTTCATAAATTCAAAACATTAAAAATTTCGTAGTTCAAAATATAGTTTTCAACTGATTATAAATTTTCATAGTTTTTGTTTTTTTTTCTTTTTTTTTTCATGTGTATAAGGTAGTATTAAAGTATGAATTTACAGAAAAAAGCCCAATGTCTGTAATACAGCAAAGAAAAGAAAACGAAAGGACTAAAATTTATTTCGTGTAATTGATACCTGTCGCAACTGGAATCGCGATGAGACGATGATCCAAAAAGAAAACGATAGTTTGGAAAGAATTTTGGAGTCGTCACCATAGTTTATTATCTGAAAAACTACGGAAAAACCATAAAGTAAGGTATGGTCTACGAAAACCGAATTTTGGATTCGGGGGTCGGTTACGTGTAGGGAAGGTATTAGCACCCTACAATAGTACCTTTAATCAAATGCGCAAAAGTGATGTGGTTTGCAAAAATGTTTAATGATCCCAAAAACAAAAACAAAATATGTTTTTTTTTTAATTTTTTGTGCCCGATAAGGACTGACCTTGCTTCTACATATTCTCATTCAGAATGAGAAATCAGGGTTACGTAGTTCTTTAAAACCATTTGGAAAATTTGTTTGGAGAATTGTTTGGAAAATTCGTTTGGAAAATTTGGATTTTTGGGAAAGTGAAACTGACAAGGACTGACCTTGTATCTCCACCCTTGGTAGAGAATCAATGATCACGTAAAGATTGATTGTTTGTTTGAAAATATGATGGTTTTTGGTTTTTGAAGATTTTTTTTATAAGGAAGGGAAAATGTTTTTTTTTGGTTATTTTTATAAGAAAGAAGAAAATGTTTTCAGACGCCGCAAACGGGCACACGTGTGCTTTAACCTTTAAAATAAATTTTTTGTTATTATTTTTTTAAGAAAGAAGAAGAAAAAGGTTTCAGCGCAAGGACGCCGCGAACGGGCACACGTGTGCTTTAATCTTTAATATATATTTTTTAGTTATTTTCAAAAGAAAGAAGAAAATGTTTTTAGCACAAGGACGATGCTACGTGTGCTTAAACCTTTTAAAAATATTTTATTTTTTGAAAGAAGAAGAAAATGTGTCCAGCACAAAGACGACACGTACAGTCACACGTGTGCTGAATTTTTTCAAATGTTTTTGTTGTTTTTAATATTTATTTAAAAGCAGATAAAATAAAATAAACAGGTAAATAACAAAATAAAATAAAAAATAAAAAAATATAAATAAAATAAATAGGTAAGTTAGTAAATAAAAATAAAAAATAAAAATAAAATAAACTAAAAATTAAGTGATAAAATAAAAACAAAATAATAAGTAAAAAAGGTATGGTGATACTTAGACAAGATGAGGAGGGGTGTCTAAACTATTTTTCTCTTTCCTTTTTAAAAAAAAAAATCCGAGCCTAAGCCGAAACAGAAAAGGGTTAGTGAAAGTGAAAATAGGGTGCAGAGAAGTTAATCAAAACATAAAAAAAAAAAAAACTAAAAGAAAGCAATGTAAATAAAAACAAAAATAAAATAAAAAACAGAAATTTGTTAGACCCAGACCCGGTTTTACCCAGAAATCCCCTAGGCGTTCAGATTACTCCCCCTCATTCCCATCACGCACACTTCATCTCATCAGAGACGTAGGGTCTCTCTTCCTCTCTCCGCCGCGAAATGCCTTCAATGGCGTCGCCGGTAACGACGCGTGACGCCAGAGCCGCTGTCAACCCCGGCTTCAGGCCCTTCCTCCATTTCGTCTCGCGCTGCGCAGCCAACCACCGAGCCAACCCTGTCGCGGGACCACGTTCTCCAGTCTCGTCGTCGCCGACAACGGCAGACGCCACCGGGATCACGGCCGGCCACGACCTCTCCTCCCCTTCTCCTCTCTCTCGCACTAGCTTCCATGCGTCACCGCCGCGGAAACGCCAACCTCTAGTCGGACCACCACCGTGAGCAGCCACCGCACCTCCGGAAGCCACCGAGAACCCTAATCGCACAACCATGGCAGCCACCACACGAATCTCCTTCGCGCAGCAACGCTCACTCCCAAACCCAGAATCGTGTATCCTCATCGCGTAAGAGCACAAAGGGGTCTGCTACTCTTCAACCTTCACGGTGGTACGACCAACAAATGCAGGAAGCGTCGGACATTCAGCTAAAACGGTGACATTAACACTGGTTCCCTCTACTCCGCTGCAGGGATGGCTCTCGAGCAAGCGACGCTCGAGTATCGTTTTGGAGGGTTGAGGAATGCGGCCATTTTCGGCGCTGTGACAAGGGAAGGTGCTCGAGGGCAGGGTTTCTCTATTGGATAGGGGTAATCTGTTTAATTTCGTTTTGTTTCTTTCCTGTGTGCAGATTGAAAAGGCAATGGAGTTGTGATGTTGAGGGGTCTTGGGTGTTGCAGGCTAATGTGGTTACTTTCAACACTCTGATTAATGGGTTTTGGTAAGAAGAGGAAGTTGCATGAGGCGAATAGGGTCTTCAATGAGACGAAGGTTGCCAATGTGACCTCCAGTGTTGTAACTTACAATACTTTGTCGCATGGGTATGGTCAGGTTGGAGACAGTGAAATGGGTGGGAAGGTTTACGAGGAAACGATGAGGAATGGAGTTAAGGCTGATATATTAACTTATAATTTATTGATTTTGGGGCTGTGTAAGGATGGAATCATGGATCAACTTGGAGCAAAGAAGGTGGGCTAGCGGGGCGGTACAGGTTTTGTAAGGGTGATGACGATGTTTGATGGTCATTGAGAATGAAGAGTGGGGGATTCATATGCAGGCAGAACAATTACCTCAAGCAAGTATAACACACAGTTCATAATACAGCAATTCATAATACAGCAAGCATTACATGTGACAGTATGAGCGAGGGAGGGAGTTGCTTACCTCTCGGGGCCCCTCTCCAGTGGCAGTTGCGGAAGACAGAGTGAAGTGGATGCCGGCGTTAGGATTACCAGAAGACCTTACCCCCTAGCCCTCCATCAAGCTAAGCTTTCTCTCCTTCAATGATAACCTCTCCCCCCAAGAGAAAAATGTCCTCCTCTTTACGGTCTCCTGCTCCTCTTCCTTGAAGCTTTTTCTTCCATTCTTGCCCTTTTTCTTCCTCTTTGAGTTTTGTATTTTTGTATTGCCAATTATGATCAGACGGAGAAAAAAATGGAAGTGGATCCTGGTTGATGAAGTTTTTAGAAGATGGACGAGTGATGTGTTTAGGGAAAATGAATTGGTAGGTGATTGTGCCTGTGTGAGGGAGGATGGTACTGCTTGTCAAAACGTGGTGTCTATCGTTACATGGGGAGCCTCCGCGTGGTGTCCTTCCTGGCCTGCCAAATAACCAAATCACCTCTGCCAAAAATCAACACCGCCTCTGCCACAACAAACGCCTTCTCCTTTTTTTTTCCAGAAAAACCGTTTCCCTTTTCACAAACCACAAACAAACTTTCCAACTTTTTTTCTTTTTTTAAAAAAAAAACAAAATATTTCAAACCTTTTTTTCTTATTTTTTTTTCTTTTCTTAATTTTATTAATTACACTAAACAAAGCTAAAAAAAATTAAAAATAAAAATTAAAAACAAAGTTAAAAATAAAAGGAAAAATAAGATAAAAATAAAATAGAATAATAAAAAAAAGAAATAAAATAAAATAAAAGATAAAAAACAAAATAGGATAAGAAAATGTGTATATTATAGTCATTAAGACGAAATTGGATATTAAAAATACCCAAACTGAAAATTGTTATTAAGAATTAAATTTGCCATAAACAGGAAAAAAAATGGAGGAAAACCAAAGTGATATTAGCTGTAATTGAGAGGTTACAAATATAATTAAGTTACTATTTATTGCTCATCAGTAATTGATGTGAATTGAACCTTAATGAGATTGTCTTTTGTGTTATGTTTCTTTAGGTCTTGATTTTTTTAACACCCAAATAATGGCTAGATATCCCATTAACACTTCTAATTTATCTCTATTATTTTTCTTTATAAATTTTATCATTGATTAAATTTATTAAAAGTTATAAAGTCATGAATGGCTAATCAAATAAAGAGGAAAAAAAATCACTAATAGGAATCTTTTATATAATTAATTAAAAATAAAGTAATTTTTAATGGTATTATTATATAAAGCACTCACTAGTTTTGTAGTATAAATACATGCTCCACTATTTATCACATAGAAAAAATAATTAACAAGGCAACTTATAGTTTTTTCTATTACTAGAGCCTTTCTTTTACTATCTGTATTAGGTAAATTTCTACATTAAAAATAATTATAGAACATTTTCAATAGTCCTGTACAATTAACGTATTAATCATGCAACACTTCAATGATAAAAAAAAAAAAGAAAAAGAATTGCAACAAATATTGAACTCCATAATTAATTGCTGAACACATTGAGATGAATGATAATATAAGAAAATGCAGAGTGAAAAGTGTTATTATTATTTGCAGATGATACTCATGTCCTGTCGAAGACCAATGGGAACTGAACAATAACAACGACAATGTTCCAAATCATGATGTTCTGCAATAATTATGTCTGAAAAACATGATATGGGGAAACTTTTGTGCTGGATATAGCTTGTTCTCAGGGTTGTTGCATGAAGAAGCTTATATCATTCGCTATATTCTCAGCATCTGCAGCAGCTCCATAGAAACCTCTTCTTGATAGGCCAACACAGTACAAACCATTATTTCCCTTCCAATGGCTGGGGTATTTTGGCTTTGGAAGACCATCATCATTCAGAAGTTCATCATCCTGCACAACCATAATTTAATTTCTTAAATACAATAAATTTAACAAATTATATTAAGATATATTTTGAATCTCATATATTAAAAATATAAATATATATTTTAAATTTAATTCAAAACATTTTGCATTAAATTAAAAAATAAATTTTAAATTTAATTTAATCTAGTTTGTGAGATGAGATTTACGCTCAAATGTATATTTTAAATCTATCGACTTACATATTAAAAATTCATCTCATATTTAGATTGGGTGAAATTTTCAACATAACTTTTATCTTTATTTTTTTATACAACTAACTGGTTCTTACCTTGAGCCACTTGTTGGTTGATCTCTTGAAGCCTGTGCAGAAAACAATGGAGTCAAATGGGTGTAACTCTCCATTCTTGAATAGGACATCCTTGCCTCTTACGCTTTCTATTTCTGCTCCCAAAACCTACATATCACACAATACACAGAAGGCTGCTTCGTCACGTCACAGGAAACAAACATTCTGGTGTAAAATTGCAGCAAAAGATGGGTGAACATGTGATGCAAGGAAATGAAACAGTTCACCTAATTAACTATAAAGTGTATAATAATGTATTTGATATGCATAGATGAACAACGGAATAAAACCAAATGTTTGTAGAAAAACAACCCTTCAAACCTTCCCTTTTCTGTTGATTATTGGATTATTGGTCTAATTCAACATTTTAATAAAATATATTAGCAAATATGAAAGTCGCATATAGGAGTGGTTTAAAAGAATTAAAAGATGTTGTCAAATCATGCATGCAAATAGAGTTTTGTTATTAGAAAAAAATATATTTTGTATGTAAGTTAATTTTTAACCTGGCTTATTCGGATTGAATTCATGGTAAGTTGGGTTGGTCACCAATCCACTTAATTTTATTTTTATTAATTTATTATCTTATAAAATCCTAAAAAATATCATCCGACTCATTATACATGAATTGTATTATATTTTTTTTTATTTTAAATTGTCTTGAGTTTAACATCATCTTGAGAGTGAAATTTATTTATATTTAAATTACAAAAGATTTCTAATTTTTTTATTGGATCGAGTCAAGTTCAAATTTTTCTGACTTAATAATAAATAAACTAAATTAAAATTAACTCATTAAATGACTAACCCGTGATAAATCACATCTAATCAAATCATCAGCCGTTTTGTTAGCACTACATATACACATGCAAGTATTTGTGACAATTTTAAATTGGAATGTTTGACCTACAAAGGTTATATCACGTACCTTTAATTCATGAGATTTTATCTTCTTGTAGGTTCCAACGTCAATAACTGGATATTTTCCATGATTGTTCTTCATGGAAAAGGGTCCCTCGGTGGGTCTTCTAACCCCATATTTAGTCACATCACCGTAAACCATGGTGCTCAGAATCACCATCAACGAGTCCACACTGCTCAACGACAAATACTTCAACAGAAACAACCCTAAACTCACCATTCCCCTTGATAGAAAATGAACCTGTTCCTTCCATTATTATTCAATAATTTCCATCCATTAGAGTGCGTAACAAGCAAACCATAACTCACCCTTTATTCAAGTCAACACCCAAATATCCATAATCATCAATATTATAAATACGCCTACTTTTTCTGTTCTTTTCACATCAATTCATGACCAATACAAAGCTCAAAAAAGTCAACTTAACAAGCTATCGTAAACACCTTATACCAATCTAGTGAAAGTGACTCTTCACATTTTAACTCGTTTTCTAAGCTTTATTCTGACATTATCATTAATTATTATTTAATATATTAATGCATTGATACGTCAGATAAAGATTGGTTGGAGTGTGAATTGTTTGATGTTTCGGACACTTAATAAATTGTCATCAATATTTAAATTAAAGAAGAGTTAGTCTAACAACAAGTCTACAAACATTAAAGCTTCGGGTCCACTAAATTTTTAAGTAAATAAATAATGTGCCAAGAATTTGTACGAAAAAAAAAAATCTAACATGATAGGTAACATGTCTCATAAAAAAGTATCTGATTCTTCTAAGAGAATATATTCATATATTGAAGTATTGATCTTTAACTTCCAAACAAGTAATAACCTTAGTATGATATAACACCAACATAAGCTGTTTGGAAATATAGAAATACAATAATGAAACGAAATCGGTAAACAATAGAGTGAGATCAAAGTTATAAACTTTCTACCCAATGAAGTAATTATTTGTCTAGAAATAGCTTTCATAAACGTTCATTATCTTATTTTTTAGTTTTACTTGCTTCTTTTACTCTCACATTCTTCTCTTTCTTTTTTTCATTAGCAAACTTAATTGTTATTTCTCTTTCAAAATATGATAATAAGAAGTACAATATGATGATGAAAAAAAAAATACTAATATAACATCAATTTTTTTTCCAACTAAACAGCATACTCTTTTTAACGTATGTATTCTCAATAAAACCAAATCTTCGCTCTAGTTTTTTAACTTTTTTTTTCTCCAAACCAACGTGATGCTAAAGTATTTAAGATCAGAATTCCATTTCTGAAAAATCAAATTTTTAGAATAATTTGTGATGATGAATTGGAAAACAAATACATTCAAATCGATTTTTAATTTACTGCTGAAATTATAATAATGTAATATAATTATCAATAATTTAAAACATACTATAATAACAAATCTAATTTGTAAAATTAAATCATGCTATAATGTTTTAAAAAATATTTTAATTCTTTCTAAAATACATTTTTCTTAAAAAGAGGAAAAAACCAGACCATGCAAATCAGCTCGAGCGGAACCAAGTTATGAACTTAATATAAAAATAGGTCTCTTTTAATAAAGGACCACGATAGTTTGACACATTCTTTTATACTCCCATTCTTTTATTCTGATATACCAGGTTGGATTGGAGATTTTTTTATTCGATTTCTTTGAGGGAAAAATAAATCGTAATTCTCTCCTATTTCTCTATTTTTTTTTCTTTCCTTTTCTTTTAATTTATCTCCTCTTTGAGGAAATAAAAAAAGAAAAAAGAAGAAGAGGCTAACTAAGAATAATAACCTGGTATCTTAAAACATGCAGTAATACTATAAACTTGTTTAACCTTAATCCTACAAAAGCATTAGACGATGAAAATACTAATTAACTATAATAGAATTACCGGGCTTCGAACAAGAATGGAGGTTTTGGCACCATGGTTGACAAGGTCCAAAGCGATTTCCATGCCGGAATTCCCAGACCCAACAACAAGAACATGCTCGTCTTTGAACTCCTTCCCTGACTTGAACCTAGTGGAATGAATCACCTTCCCAGGGAAACTACTCAACCCTTCCACCGCCGGCACAAAGGGGTCGCTAGTTTCCCCAGTGGCCACCACCAGGAATCTCCCGCAGTACTTCTCCACCTTGCCGGATTCCCCATTCCGGGCCTCCACCCTCCAGCAGCTGCGGGCGTCGTCGTACTGGGCCAGCTCCACCGTCCTCCGATAGAGCGGCGCGATGGCGAAGTGGGAGACGTAGTCGTCGAGGTACTCTAGGAACTGGTTCTTGGGAACGTAGGAAGGGAAAGTGGGTGGAAATGGCTTGTGGGGAAGCTGGCAGAACTGCTTTCTGAGGTGGAGGTGAAGACGGTCGTAAGCGTATTTCTTCCATAGAGAAGCGAAACAGTCTTCTCTCTCAATGATTATGAACGGAATTGAGTGCTTCCTTAAACATGCGGCGGCGGAAAGACCCGAGGGTCCTGCTCCGACCACTATGACTCCCTCAGCCTTCTCTTCCTCCTGCATTCTCACTCTTTGTTTTCGATCTTAGTTATTTCTGCTGCAACGTATTATATAGGGCCCTTGCTTCTGCAGAGAAATCACACATAACAAGATGGAATTATTTATGTCGTTTTAATATCAGAGCTCAGGCTTAGCTTTGATGACGCGCTGTATAGAAAAAGTCTTTCTACAGTTCTGTTATCTCGTTCGAAATGTTTACGTGAAGCATTAAATTTCACAAATAAATTACGAAAATAAAAAATATTAAATAAAATTACGAAAATTGAGCGATAATGTCCTATACGATTTTCATTGAAACAGTTGAAAAGTGAAAATCATTAGTCTATCCAACGATTTTAATGTGATATAATCGTTTGAAAATGTTTTTCATCTAACGTGTCTGAGAAAAAACATGACAGGATTATAGGTTTTACTGTCTCTGTTCCTTTTAACAGTATGTTTATCCAACAAATCTGAAGCACAGAAAGGGGTTTCCCTGTCAGCCATTAATAGAAAAGGGAAAATCCTATTTTGAAAACACTCATTTTTTTTTTCTTAATTTCATTTAGGTAAATATTTTTTCAACAATTTTTTTGACAAATTTTTTACATTATAATTCATGATTCGTTTCAAATATTTTTTTTAAATAAATTTAAACAAATCAATAAAATACCCACACATTATCTATATAAAAAAAAAGTTGTTATAAAAATATACATTGATTTATTGCATGAAAGTATGATATTTACAAAAATAAAGTTGCATGACATAATCCGTTAATAGCCAAGTAAACATCTCTTCTTCATATATTACATTAGGAATATAATTTTATTATTCAATATAAATTTCAATCATAACAATTCAAAGTTTTTTTTTTATAATTCAAATTACAATATTAAATTATTCATTAAACCCCTTTAATTAGTATTTTGAATTTATCTTAAGACTTAATTATTTAAGAACCCACTCCAATTCTTATTGACAAATTTTTTCCGTCATGATTAGTAATTTCTTTATGTAACCATTATAAATTACACAAAATAAATTATTTCCATTTAATAAATAATTATTAAGTATTTTACATTAACCATTCTCATTTTTAAATGATAAGAAAATCATATGCAAAATAATTAAAAATTGAAGTAAAAATAAAATGTAATTATTATAAAAATAATTTATATTTTCTTAAATTTAATTAGAAAGTAATAAATAAATAAATAATCATATACTCAAATCCCAAAACTTGTTTCACAATTTACTTCTTTTCTTTATGTGTTTACGCTATTCGAATCTCTGAACATACATATAAGGTTAAGAAACTTATCCGCAATTTCTAACCTATCCGTAAATAAAAAATGTTCAGTGACCATTTTTTAAATTGGTGTAGTAAATTATTTAATATTGTTACGTTAACGTCAATATCTTTAAATTAAAGTTATAATTTGAAAGATTTGATCCAATTATTGTTATTAGAAAATGATTACATTTCATGATTATTTGCCAATTAACTCTATCCATAGTATTAAGCAAAAGAAAGTGCATAATTAAGCATTTAAATTCTTGAAAGATATAACGGATAATGTATTTTTGTAACGTCATTATTTCTTATATATATATATGATCATCCTTAAATAAGATATGCTAATCTAAACAACAAAAAATATGATAAAATTAATATGGAAATTATTTCTGATAAAAAAAGAGTGACACATACAAATATTATATAGTATAAAAAAAACAAATCTCTCATTTTTTTTTCAATGTATTAGAAAAATAATTTGCAATTGCTTAGGCATATAATTAACATAACATTTGACAAAGAGAAACTACTTGGAAGTTATTCAACATCAGAAGAGTGACAGTGCATTATTGAGCATGTGAATATCCATAATCAAGTTATCTTCCAATGAAAGAAATAAATGATAAACACATTTGCTTTTGGGAAAAGTAAGTTGTGCCTTTGAATTTTTGGGACAACACATTTCAGGGTTTTCTCACGTAGCTTTTTACGTTGAAAATCACATCAAACCCAATCTCAGCCGTAGAAAATTCGAAATTCTTTATATATTGTCATAATGGATAGTGATATAATGAACAATTATATCATATATAATATTTTCTTTTCTTTTGTCATTCTACCACAAATTAACGTACAATTTACACGTTAGTCTTATTCGATATTCACCTTGGAAAGTTGTCATTGTTCTGAGAAAAAAAAGAGTGATTAATGATAATTGCGTCTTTCTGGACACATGATCAATAGTGATAGCCAACTAGTTCATACATTAAATTTCATTCAATTAATTCAAAGTGGGAAATTTTGTATTTGATTGATGTACTACAAAAGTATAATTAACTCTGATTATTCGATATTATATTTGCATTTATTTATATATATAATATATAATTTGATTACATTTAGTAGCAATCCTTAAACAAATAATAGGTAAACACAGTGTGTGAATATTTTTAAATGGCATAGACCATAGATACATGAATAGCATGGAAGGTGTTTGTGAAATTGTTAGATCATAGAAACCTTTAGCTTTCAGTGGGTGAGATCTTGTTAATAATTGATAATTTTGATACCTAAAAAGCAACCTCATGGTCCTTGCTAGCTCCTTTATAAGCAACACAAAAGCTAAAAAGTGATGCAATATCGATGCTATTTGCATGTGAATGTTTCTATCTTGCTGTTTATTAACCCAGTCCCTCAGACTGGCACGCATGCTGGAATTTCGAAAAAATGTCACACTCGATACAAATTCAAAAGAGATTTTTCTTACATGGATTGTTCAACAATGCTTAAACTATTTAAAAGTATACACTTCAGATTATTTTAGATTCATAACATGACATTAAGAGAATCTCAATGGAAGTGTATGAACACCACATTTTATCGAGTTTTTTTTTTTCATTAATTAATACCTTTTTATTGTGTACTGCAAATTGGAGGTGGAAATTCAATTTTCTAGAGACCGAACTTCTAATGTGCACAGTAAAGAGAACTATTTGGAAAATTATTTTGTCACTGGATATTATTTGGAAAAAATTCTTTTTTAAAATCTTATTATTTGAGAAATAAATGTCTATTTTGTGAAGTGAAAAAAAAAACAACTAGAAGCAAACGATTTTTATCCATTTAAACTTTTTTTTTTCATTACCACATTTTTTATGAAACGATGTGGTAAAAAGAACAAAATAACATATTAGTACTATTAATAATTTAAAACAGTCCTTTCAACTTTTTTTTTATAATTTTTTCATGACGTATCATAAATAATTCAATGGATAAAAGAAAAATTTAATGGGAAAGTTAGAATAAAGAAGATTGGAAATAAATTATTATGAGATGTTATATGTTTATTTAATTAAGTTAAAGAGAGTTATTGTTGAAGCAGTTTTATGAAGAAAAGGAAATGTATTAATGAGATTTGACAAAGGGGTGGAGCTATATTTTCCAACTTTTTAATTCTTTGCTTTGGTTGGTAGTTGGGTTTCTTTTTAATTTTTTAACAATTTTTTTATAATAAATTATGTGTTATTATTTTATTAATTTATATATTTAAAATAAATTAATTACAAATTATCATAATACATTATAAAAAATATTTTGTTAAAAAAATATTTTCCTAACAATTTTGTGCTCATACTCAACTACCAAACACATCTCACGACTTTATTAATTTTCACAAAAAGCTATTAAAAATCGTAATTACTATAACTTTTATTTTTCTTATATAATAGTTGAAAAATAAAAGGTTGTGAAAGATGAATTAATGCCATAAAGGAATAGGTTGGACAGCTAAAATTGCTACTATCTGAATAAATTCTATGGGAACTAAGCATTAGTCAAGGACAACAAGGTGAAGATTGACATCCCGAAAGACCTTGAGCAATGACAATCACTTATCTACCAACAAAACTAGTATGAACAACAACAGTACACATTATTAAAAATTTAAAAATAAAAAGTTTAATTTTATTTTGATTATGTTTAAAAGTTTTATTTACATTAGGTTTGGATTACTTTTATCTCCAAGTTTTGGATTTAGGATTGAAATGTGAATTATATTTTAGTTTCATTTTTTATTTTGAATTATGGTATATTTAAATTTGATTCTAAGTGTAATTTAAATAGTTCTTGAAATTAATTTTAAATTATAACTTACCATGGAATAATATTTTATTAGAAGATGTTTAAATATTGACATTATTATATATCTTTACAATAAATAGTAATTAAATTGAAAACAAAAAATAATTAATCACTGATTAATTTATATGTTATAAATTATTTAAAATAGTCTTTATTATGAAAATTTTAAAATTGAATCAGAGATCAATTTAAATATTAGTTTTTTTAGTAGTCAAAACTTTAATATAGTTAATGTTAGAGATCAATTAATTTACAATTTAATTATATTTTTTTATTTATAAAAGACTATTTTAGATACCAATAATTATTGATATTTAAATTGGTCACTACATCAACAAATTATTTTTTATCTATAAAATTGGTTACTGTATTTTCTTATATGTGTGCTAATGTATATTATAAGTATAAGAATAATAGTGAATTTGTGCATGATTTATAAGAATTTACTTACATTGGACATTGTTAGCAAGTAAGCCAAAACATTAAATCTTAGTTTTGATCATTATTTTTTTTATGTATTGTTACATTCATTAGGTTATGTTTTACTGTTATATATGTTAAGTATAGCAGTTATATGGTTTAGTAAGAAGTGTTGTTTCTGTATTCTTCCTCTTGTGTGTGTTTTGTTTCTATATGGTATCAAGAGTTGTAAGTGCTGAAAATTGTGAGATAACCAAGAGTGATTCTTTAATTATGGTGCAGTTTCTTGAAGTGAACCAAAAAGATAGAAAAACCGTTTGATCAAGAAGAAATGTTCAGCCTTGCCAATTTTTTATGGCAAGACATGTTTGATGATTGGAAGATTAAGATGGTAGTCACCTTTAGATTCTAAGATGTGGCAAAAGTGGACACTGATGAACTGTCAAAACTGGGATCGAAGGTTACAGATGAAATAATAGAAATTACATAGGTTGTAGAAACTTGATAACAAGACACAATTTCTCATCTCTTAAAAATTACTTATTTATTGTTGTGTAATACGACTATGTTTGTCCACAACTTTACCAAGTATAACTTATACAAAATAATTTATGTGTGGTTCACATATTCAAGGAATAAAAATTATTAAGTAAGAACATATTGTATGCTATTAATATAGTAACTAAACACGACTATTGTTTACTTCATTATATTTTCTCATGCTTCCATTAACACATATGTTTCAACATAATCCACTAACACTTTACACTTGGTTTTGACATTTTTCATAAAGTAGAAAAGTATAACAAGTGATATTCATTAAAACAAGATCTTTGTCCTTTAAACATCATTTACATATCATATAAAAACAAATTAACCATTTGGATATTACCCTATCAACATTAATGAGAGTTTTTTAAAGGATACACTATTTAATTGTTAAATGAAAATGAAAAAGTAATACATTAAAATAACAATAAAATTTGACTATAAAAGTACAGTGTACAATTTATATAAAATATTACAAATATTTAATTAAGATAATAAAAATGTTTATATTTTAATTTATAAATAAACTTAATTATGTTTTAAGTCTGAAATAAACTTAAAAACTTTTATCGAGTTTTTATTAAGTTTTTATCATCTACTAAATATTCAATAATTTTATATTTTTAATTGAATTTTTGTTGTTAAATAAGTGATATGATTGTTAAGTGGCTAATTACAAATTTGTTAGGATACTTGCTGAATTGTTGTCAAGTGTTATTTTATAATTTATAATTTTATAGTTTTATAATTTCAAAATTTTAATCCAAAATCATATAATTATTAAATTATAAATTTAAAAATTTTAAAATAATAAAATAATTTATAACAATGTCTCAATAATGTGACATTATAAAATAACATCTATTATTTAATAGTCATACGATTATGTTAATATAAAAATTAATAGCAGATATTCAATTAAAAAATAAAAATGTATTAAGTACAGAATCTATCATCCAAATTTAATACAAAGTTTCTAAATTTATTATAAACTTAAAACATAATTAACTTTTACAAATATATTCCTTTTCTTTTGTTTATCGAACTAACGAGACAATATCATTTGCTATGTTTTGAGCCTGAGCATTGGCTCCATAGAATCCTGCTCTTCCCATTCCAACACAGTACAAACCGTTCTTACCCTTCCATTGATTTTTCGAACAAGGAAAACCATCCTGGTTCAGAAGATCTTCACCTCCCTGTTTAAAACAAATCAATATTAATGCTATTAATTATCAAAATAAGTTAATCCTAATAATAATCAGTATTCATTCTAAATTGAACATATATTATAATACAAAGTGAACAACACAAAACAGAGAAATCTGCAGAATACAAATATGGCAGATGACATTTATATAATAACCAAATACAGATAAACCAGAATAGCAAATAGTAACAATATGAGTATGATGCATACCTTGAGCCAATTTTGAGTGGTTCTCTTGAAGCCTGTGCAGAAAATAATTGAATCAAAGGGGAAGGATTTACCACCTCGGAACAACACTTCGTTGCCTCTTATACTCTCTATTTCTGTGGGCACCACCTACACAGGTAGCGTGATACAATGAAATTCACTCTGTGTCTGTCTGTATCAGCATTACTTTCTCTTCAATTCAGATTTTGTTTTCCTTTTCTTGACAAAAAGTGTAAAAGTTGTGATAGAAATTTATCATAATGCTGTTACCTGTATCTCTCCAGATTTGATTTTCTTGATTGTTCCCAAATCAATGACAGGGAACTTACCGTACTTCATCTTCATGGTGAAAGGACCTTCACTGGGAAATGGCAGCCCATACTTACTCAGATCACCATACACAATCCTGCTAACTATCCCCAACAGTTTCTCCACTGTTTCTCGTGACAAATACCATAACAAAAGTGATCCATAATTCATCATATTCCTTGAAAGAAAATGAACCTGTTCATCCAAATCAAAACATCAGCCTAAGTCCTATAATAGAGAAACTTGACTTTAAGATTTTGGATTCATGTTCTCTTAAGACTTTCAACCCAAATTCTCGATTAAGGTTGACTCTTCTGTCAACCTAACATAAAAAAAGACAACATATTTTTTGTACGCTAATTAAAAAATACGATGAATGATTAGAAAATAGTTGTAAGGTTATTAACTTTTTTATGTGCCAGTTTATTATTTATGAGTGAATAAAATTGTATAAAAAAATTATTAATTATTATAAATCCGAAACTAAAATTAAAAAATTCAATCTGTGATCCAAAATTCGGTGTACCGGAGTGCGAGCAACGATGGAAGGCTTAGCATCAAAATTGGCCAAATCAAGCGCAATCTCCATGCCAGAATTTCCAGATCCAACAACCAGAACATGTTCATCTCTGTACTCCTTCCCGTTTCTGTACGAAGTTGAATGAATCACTCTTCCTCTGAAGCTCTCCAACCCTTCAACCCTAGGCACGTGAGGCGCTTCGTCATACTCCGCCAGCACCACGCAGCGGTGATACAAAATCTTCATGTCGAAATGCTTCTGGTAGGTTTCCAAGTATTCAACGAAGAGCTTCCGAGGCACGTAGTTAGGGTAAGAGTTGGGAAAGGGAAAGAACGGTAACTGGCACACTCGCTTGACCAAATGGAGATGGAGACGATCGTAGGTATACTTTTTCCACATGGAAGCCGAACAATCTTCTCTTTCGAGAATGATGTAAGGTATTGATTGCTTCGTTAAGCATGCTGCGGCGGCCATGCCAGAAGTTCCGGCCCCCACTATTATCACCTTTTCTCTCTGCATTACTTGTTTGTTTTTCTGTTGTGTTCTTACTCTGTCACAGTTTGCTCAGTTTTCTTCATATATACTTGTCAAGTTCATTAAATTTTATAAAATGCTTTAAATTAAATAAATTTAGGTGGTTAAAGGGTTTCCACGTGGAAAAACCTGCTCCCTACTTCTCTTTTTAATGAATGAAGAACAAGGAAAATGGAAAATTGCAATTTTATTTTATTTAGGTAATTATTTTATCATTTCTATATTTTTTTTATGATATTTCTAGCTCTGTGTTGTATCTTTATTTTTGTTTTGTTTCCAAATCTTGATGGATAACTCACAAGTCGCATACTTGTTGGTGAAGAGTCGCTTGCTAATGTACAAAGCACATGTGTCCTATCGAAAGGGCTCCCTCTTACTTTTTTTTTTCTTTAATTGTTATGTATTATTAGTATAAAGTTGTGATATGAAATAATGAAAATTAATATAATTTAAATTAATTATTATGAAAATAAATAATTTTCCTTACCTTAGTAATCAATAACATGTAAAAAATATTTTGTCAGGGCATGTAGATGAGACTATTTTTGTTTTCTAATTTATTACTTTGAAAATATTATATATGTTCTAATTTGTTTCTCATAACATATTTGAATAATCCTTTCTTCGCACATTTTCGTCTCTTCCGCATTTGTTGGGCAAAAGTAGATTTCGGTATCATATGATTTATGTGATATTTTGTCTGAAGGTTGGCCTACCTGTTCATAAAGTTATTAGATAATGACAAAATTTTCATTTAAATTTTGAATTTCTACTTAAAAAAAATTATGATTTTACTAAAATATACAAAAACTTTAAAGAAAAAACTTAAATGAAAAAACATTTTAGTAAAAATATAAATAAACATACTATAAAAAATAGCTTAAATATTATTTTAGTTTCTATTCTCATCAAGTTTATTAGCCGTGTTTCTTTATTTTTATTAATTTTTTTAATTTTGATTATTTTTTAGAATGTTTTTAAATCCTTAACATAAAGAAACAATATATATTATATGTTAGTTTGTGTTTTTTTTTTAAATATTTTTTAACTTTAAAAATTTGTCTATGTGTAATCGTACCATGTAATAATACTATTGTTATGTGACAAAATACTGATTTAACGCGTAAACAATTTTTTTAATCTAAAAAAACAAAAGAATTACAAATATGAAGAATATATTTTTTACATATTAACGATTTAAACTTCATCATAAAAAAATATTAAATTGATTAAAACTGAGACTTATCAGATATGAAAATAAAAAGACTATATTATATAAAGTTGATAAAAATAGGGAACAAATGGTATTTAAATCTAAAAAAATGTATTAAAATAAAATCTAAACTTTTAAATAAAAACTTACAAATAATTAATAATTAATGGAGAGGGTGTTGTAGATTATTGAAAGCATGAAACGGTCTCACACTCCATTAATTCCCCATCTTAGTGAAAGACAAGTGTCGCACCCCTCTAGTCTCCTTATGGGAGAAAAAAATGACAGCTTCATTTAATTTAACCGTATGGCAGCAGGGGGAATGGGAGTTTCCAGATAATGGAAGGCAGGTGGCAGGCAGGGAGTGGACCGAACGTCCATTTTGGTGGCAGTATTTAATATGAAATTTTGAAACTGGTGCTATTTCTCTGCATACACATTTCGTCTTCAACCTCCAGAAACTTCATTTTTCTCTTCCTTCTCTCTAAACTCTCCAACTTCTCTCTAAGATTTCTCACCTTTCTCTTCCTCCAATCTTTCAGATTGAATCTCCCCAGTGACAAGGCCTTTCATTTGCACCGATCATAATTTTAATTGGACGACTTTGGATTTTTGGAAGCCATAGAAGTAATTGCTTAAGGACTTAGAATAATAGCTGGAATTAGAGGTAAGGGAAGCTTATAAATTTAATTATGAATATTTCGTATGAATTGATGCATGTTTTATTGAGTATATGCTTGATGGTTTTTGAAGTATGTTATGCTGCTTGTGTGTATTGCATGTTTGATTTTCTGTTATGAACTTAGTGAAAATCTGAAACTGTAACCGAGGGTCATTAGGACCGTTCGGTTTCCTCTAAAATGATTGGTCTTGGCTGAATTCCCTCTGTAGGAAATCAGTTGATGACCGATCGATCTTATAACACTTATACTGAAACTTTACTACTTTGCTTAGTTAGTCTTTCTAAACAAATCAAGAAAATGCCCCCTCTCGTATGTGTACATATAATTAGCCATTTAAAACGTTCGGTCTTATACTGAATGTTCAGTCACTTAAAGTACTCGGTCATACATAAAGTGCTCGGTCTTTGAAGTGCTCGGTCATCGACTAGCATTTGGTCATTTAGTGCTCGATCTTATACTAGCACTTAGTCTTGAAAAATACTTGGTTTATATTAATATTATTTCCTTGGAAAAGTTCTCGGTCTTATATTGACTCTTGATTTCCCAAAGAGTGTTCGGTCTTGTACTGGCACTCAGTTTGTTGAAGAGAACCCTCTTTTTACTTTAAGGCATTCGGCCTGAACTGTAAAGTATTCGGTCTTCTTAAAGTCAACTAGTTGTTGAACGTTCGGCCATTTTCATAAATTATCTGTATAATAATTGCTCTGTCTTAATTAGTATTCAGTTTTCTTCTTAGTATCTGACCGTTCGATCATTTCCTTACAGTATCTTCTATATATATTAAAGAATTTATTTCCTAAATAAGACTATGGGATTTCGATGATATGAAATGAAAAGGATGAGAAGTGTTATGATCGTTTAAGAGAATTCCAAGGAGGAATGTCTCATGTTTGAAATTGAATGGTAAAGTATGAACATGGCTAAGTTAAGTTGTCGCTTATCCTGATATTCTGTTATTACTCCTCCTCATGCGTGAGAATGGCAGGAGGTCCTTTAGCCTCAGGGTATTTCTATATCGAGGTAGCCCCACTAGACTAATCTCGGGTGACGGTCTGTTGAGTGTATCCCAGCCAGGTCCACCCGGGAGCAGAAGTGTCGTGACTACATGGTTCATACCGTCCGGACAGTGTCTAAAGTGGTCGGTCTTGAGTATTTATACGTTCGGTTTATATTGTTGTACTTGAATGATGATTGTATGTTTGAAAATGTTGTTTTGTATCATTCGATTTTCATGATTAAATTTATGTGGAAATTGATTAATTAAATTTACATAAGCTTATCCTTATCTTTCTTGTCTTGTCTATGTTGTCGTTCGGTCGTTGGCTTATGTTTTTCCTGTACAGTTTCAAGTTCTATATGATTCTCATATTCCTTTTCTCTTTTGTTACCAGAAACTTGGATATGTGAAAGAAAACAAAGAAATTGATAGACCATGTACAATTGACATGATGCGAAGCAGATTGCGATGTTGGCCACTAAATTGCCAATAGTGCATACATGTCATGGTCGTGGTTCAGTCCAATTCATGAATTTTTTGTTTTTTGTTTTTAATTTTTTGGGCCTGGACTTGATTTTTTATGGACAAAATATTATAGGATTGAGCAAAATAACATTTATTATTGTCTCTCATAATTTGTGCCTCTATCTTTATAATTTTTTATATTTTGGAGTGTATAATTCAAAATATAAATATATTTTGAACTGTATATTTTGAAATATAAATTAAAATATATCTCAAATTATATAATTTGGAATATAAATTTTATATTATGAATTGTATAATTTAAAATACAAAAAATTATAGAAGTGTAAGAATAAATTTATGGAGGTGAGGGAAGAAATTACCTTGGGGTCCAATTCCAAATCATATATTATTTGTGAATGATGAGAGAAAAAGGTTGGAGTTCTTCCTTCTCTCATAGTTATGCTTTGAGATATAATATTCTAGGATTGGGAATGGAATCATAAATGTCAAAAAGTTACATGAATATTATGTTTGTGGGAAATTCGTTTCCTCTTATTTTCTTTTCTATAGTTAATATTATGTGAAACGATGTAACATATTTTACATAGTCCTGAAGATTTGGTGGTTATTTGTTATAATTTTAATCACCATAATTAAATATTTTTATGATCGGTTTTTAGATACATTGATAAAACAAAAAGGTTGTCTTAAATATATATTAAAAAAAACACTAAGATTAGGGAATCCTAAAAGAGGGTTAATAAAACAGCAAATCGCCTTAGTTTTCCTTTGTTTTTTCCTGTGGATTAACCTTTTATCCCTCCTTTTGATTTTCATTTGGATTCACTCACTCCAGAAAGCAACAAGTAGGTCCTAGTCATCAATTAGCACTGACAATTGGAAGCCCACCACCATTTCTGTTAAATCCTTTTCATTTGGATGCTGCTTTACTTTCTAAAATACTTAATATACAAAACAAATAAAAATTATGTGTACTTATCTTCTCAACCAGAAAAATTATTTTTTTACGTTGTTCTATACATCAATCATGCACTTTCACAGCTTCTCCTGGAACAGCTTTCTCTTTCTCATCAAGATATATTCATTAAAGTTCATCACAGGGTAATATATATTTTCCCCCCATCACTTATGGCTCCCTTTTGGTCAATCTGGGCAATGTTGATGACCATGTTGGTGTGTAATTGTTCATTAGCCTTGGCTTCTTCTTCCAGTTCTCAGCAAAGTATGCAAGTTTCCACCATCTCAGCGGCAGCACCAGCTAGTGATCCTGTAGTTTCTCCTACTCAATCACCAGATACTGAGCCACTTTTTCCCACCCCAGCTGCAGGTGGAGTTTCTCATTCTCCATCATATTCCTCATTGCCCACAATTCCTTCAAGCCCGAGCACTCCCAACCCAGATGGCTTGGGCACTCCAGGCACTGCATTGAATCTTTTTCCATCCGAGGCTTCTGCTTTCCAGTTTTCATATCAGCCCTTGTGCTCAATGTCATGCTTTATTTTACCTGTAATTTACACAATGTGGCCTCATGCCTTGTTAATACAATGATGTTGGTGTTTCTTTTTGTGTAGTTGTGTTAAGCATGTTATTTCAACATTTATGATTAGGTTGTGGTTGATCACAGTTGGCAAAAGATCTCAAGACATTTAAAGTCCATCCAACTTAGTAGTACTTGAGTTCAATTCAGTCAAATTCTCGAAATGATTGTTTTAAATACTGAAAGACAACTTTATCTTTCATACCCTCAATACAAACAAACAAAACAAAGATATTATTAACTTTGGAACTACAGAACAGAAGCTGGGAAACTTTCCCATCACAGACAGATTCAGAAGAAACATGGAAAATTCCTTCCTTTGCCTTCACTAACCTACATTAACTTCGGCAAATTGATCGAACTAAAGAGGAGTTAGTCATTTTGCCCTAGGACCACTAATTACTCTGATGGTGCTTAGGACCACAAATCACTTCCCGTTAGGAGGGAGAAGAATGCAAAAGACAGACAAGAATTCAAAGGGACTTCTTCATATATAAAGGAATATAAATACACATTTGTAACGATTGAAACGAATACAACTGCTATAGAAAAGACTGCATATGTAAAAGAATATAATGAATATGACTAAGCACACACACACTACGGAGATGAAGGAACAGAATGTAAGATTTTGGGAATAAGTTCCTAACATGAATAATATAAACATCTTCATAAGATCGTTTGAACATAATTAGTTAGTTATTTGCGACCACATGTTGAGAGCTCAACGCTGGGCTGATTCCTCGGAGCACCACTGAACAACTTCATCGAAAAGGCTCCCACAAGTTTGTTGATCTCATCAAACGGTTTCTTCCATTTATGGGTAGAGTCCTTGGTAATGAAATTTCTCATCTTCACATTCTCTTGCTTCAGCAAATCTATTGCTAAACTCAACTGTCTTATCACATCTATCTTCTCTTCATCCTTCTGTTTGAGTTGTTTCTTCTGTTCCTCATTCTCATCTCTAAGCCTTCCTATTTCTTCCCTCAACATCTTGACTTCCTCACAAGTTGTGTTCTTCTCCTTGATTTGATCCCTATGAGCATTGTCCTCTTCATTGAGTCTTCTGAATTCGTCCCTCAGCTTCAGCAATTCATAACTCACGGCCACTGATGAAGCTTTCTCCTTTATTGTGCAGCTGTGAACAAACTCGGTCCCCTCTTCCTCCTGCTCAGGATCATCTACTTCAGATTCCTCAGACTCGTACACATCACAATGCTCAGAATAGGTGTCGTACCCATTATCTGAAAAACACATCAACTTCTCTATCTGGTACTTGGCTGAAGCAAAAGGTGATCCCCCAGTAACGAGGTGTCCAATTCCAGTGGTATCAGGTTTGACTTGATCATAGCGCTCAGCTAGGGAGCGGTGTGTCCTGTAGAAATCCTCAACCATGCTCACAAGTTCTGGTCGCTTCTTGTAATACATCTCTGCACGTTTGGCAAAGGAATCTGCATCTTCTTCAATTAACTTTAGCATTGCCCTTGTCTTCACATTTAGCTCTGCCACAGATAATCACATAAATTTATTGCATATTAGGAAAAGAAAAAGGAAAATCACAGGCAAAACTCGTGAAACGATAACACAATATCACAGAGAGAATTAAAACGTAGAGCCTCAGATTAGCATTTTGGCACATTCTTCATCGAAACGACAACCCGTGAAAATAAAACAATCACGGTGCGCAGAAGTGTTGCCGATACTCGTACCAATAATACTTTCATCATCAGCTACTTCTCAAAATTCAATTCAATTCACTCATTCTATTTCTAAACAAAACAAAAAAAAATTCTGGTTCCTTTTCCAATTTCAAAATTCAATTCAATTAAAAAAAAATATTAATACAACGCTTTAAATGAAGAACAAGTGCGAAACAGAACACAACACAAAATTTTCATATCAAAGTCTCGCAACAATCGCTAATTGCAAGTAACGGCTAAGCAATTAGGGTTTGGTGAAACAGAGCACGAGGAGGAACAGACTCTCTTTTAAAAACAACACAACCATTGGGCCTCATCGGCCCATCTTTTGTAGCATTGATTATGGGCCCTGTTAGTGGACTCACTGTAATTTCCTTGTTGTATCTAGGTTAGGAAATCCAAAAGAAGAATGTGCACAAAAAGGTTCCATGGATAGCTCCAACGGCTAAATCCACAGGACAAAAGGTAGAGAAGATAAAGAAGTTGAAAAGTAACATCCAGATAAATCATAAGGGTGCCCCCATAACCTTTTTATGCTTCATCTTTTTCTATTCACTTGTCAACTGAAAATAAAAATTTAACAAATTGATGATGCAATACATACCAGAGAGTGTGGATTGAAGCCATGGGGATCGATTAGTAGTGTTCTGACTATCAAGCCACCACCACTGTGACGGTTCCCTCTTCATCGTTTCACCCATATTCTCCTTCTCTGAACAAACTTCTCCCCTAACAAAAATTTCTCAAGCTAAGAAAAAAATCAATCACTTGCACAAAAAGGAAAAATACTGGTACAGTATACATTTTTATGTTCGTTAAATAATATATTGCGGTTACAGAATATATCATCTAACTCACTTCCAATGATTCCCGGAGCACAGGAAATAAGGTAGTTGTAGAAGATATTGTGAAAATTGAAATTACATTATATGTATTTTTATCTATAAACTTATAAACTAATCTTTAGAAATTTTCTCTTATGATTTTTTCTTTTTATTGTAGATAATAAACTAATTTTATCCTAAAGCGAAGTTTTTTTTTTTTTCTCTTTAATAGAGAGAAAAAAACTGTTCAAACATTACATCTAGAAGATAATGGAAATTCAAATGCAAGAGATCATTCCGGTAACTTCAAAACTGCTACCATTACAAAGCTAGCTAGCATAAACTATTTAATTCACATCACAAAGATCTTTAACCTGATCTCCCTCGAGGATTAGATATCTCTTTTGTAGGATTTGAATAACAATTAATACCATCTCACTGTTTAAACTTATATTCAACGTAACCTTAAAAGCAACTCATAAAAACTGTCACTCTCTTGTATAACTTACTTTATGGTATTATTGGTGACATGCTAAGTAGTAAACATTCAACTTTCAAAACCCCAAAACTAAATGAAAGGCAGAATAAAAAAAATCAACAGAGACATGATAAAGAAAGAAGCAATTGAGATGAAAACACAGAGAGAGATAGAGGTACAGATACAAGAACTTGGACATTTGAGGTTATCCCAGTAAAATTAAAAATGCAGCAAACCATGAACAAAGGGACAAAAGACTCAAACTTTAGAATGCCCATTACGCAAAATGAATTTAAAAACGGAGAAAGAAGATGATACCAGATTTAGATCGTTGATTTAGGATGCATAAGATTCGGTTCCTCACGTTTTGAAATCTGAGTCTTCGTTCTTTGGTTCTGCTCTGTTCTGCAACTGTGGTGGAGTAGTCTCCACTCAAGTGTAGAGAGGGAGTGTTGTAACATAAATACCATGTTCTTTCTCATTTTGAATTTTTTGTCTCATTCTGAACTCTCCACCTATCACAATCTCCCACGTGTATCAAATGTCTGGGCCCATCCCTCCCCTCAGGCCCATAACACTGACCCATTCAAAGCCAGAATTTCCACTTTCTTTTCTAAGGACGATATAAAAAATGGTTTTATCATAATCGAGCTTATACTTATGATTTTATTGATCAACCTGAAATGATTAGACTATGATTTGTGTACAATAAATGAGTAATAACTCATCATTAGTATTTATTTTTGTGTAATTATGAATATTAAATAATGGGTTAGAAAACGTGATGGAGCGAGCGTGTGCAGTTAGCAATTTTAAAGAAAAGAAAAGTTTATGGTGCAACGGTCAGAAACTGCCACACACTGCAAGTGTTTTATTTCCTCTTTATGATGGCGATTTTAATTCCAGGTTTTGGACAAACTTCAAGACACATAATTAAACCTATCTTTAGGTTGATTGAAAGAAAGAGGCATTCTTTCTACACCTCTTAATCTCATCCTGCACCTCAAATTTTCTTTAATATCAACTCTACCCCTATTTCTAAAGATCTATAAATTGGTTTTATAAAAAGTTCCTCTGCCGCATTTCACAGGATATCAAACCCTACACCCCCTAGTATTTGTTGTTTTTCCTTTTGGCCGTCTTCCCTCCTTTCCTCCTCCTTAGTTTTTATCATTCAAAGTATAGTTCGTTATCTGTGTTGTTTGGATCGTTTGTGCAAATCTTCTTTCAGAAGTATATCAAATTTTTCTGGCGTCCAAATTAGTATATTGTGCTTGATCTTTGCTCGTATGTATGAACTTTATATGAATCTGATTTTCTGTATGAAGAGAGTAACCACAAATGGAACTGCAGTTAACGTTGTCCGCATTTTGAACTGCGGCTAAGGAAAAACACAATTCGAATTGCGGTTAAGGCAAACCACAATTCGAACTACGGTTTATTTCTCACCTAGAATTCAAATTATGTTTTTAATTATTATTTTCAAATTATATTCAATTATGTTTGTAAAATTTGTTTTATTAGGTTAAAATGTTAATTAAAATTTGTTTTATTAGGTTTAATATATTTTTCGAGTATATTTAGAATTGGTTCATTTGTTTGTTAAATATTTTTGAAAATGTTTTTTTTTTATTTTTAAGTTTTTAAATTTTATTTATTATGTATATAATTTTAGTTTATTTATTTATTTTTGTTTATGAATTTAGAATTTTTATTAAATTATTTACTTAAAAATTACATTTTTAAAATTTAACAAAAAGCAAATAAAATATTAAGAAAACATTAAAGATTAACCAACAAATATAAATTTCAAATTAATTACATTATAAATAATAATTAAATAAATATCAAATATAATAAAAATTAAAAAAATGTTAACAAATCAATAAAAAAACCACAAAAACACAACAAATTAAATTTAAATTAATAAACAAATCAAAAACTAAAAAAAAATATACAAGAAATAATTAAAAATAATTCATATTGAAAAATTAGATTAAAAAATGTAACAAACAAAATTAAATTTAAAATTAAGAAAAATTAATTATATTAAAAATAAAATTTAAACAAATATCATATAAAAATAAAATATAAATTACAAAATATTAACAGCAAAATATTTAATATTTAAATAAACTAATAAAAAAATATAAAAACAAATCAAATTAAAAAAATAATCAAATGTACTAAAGCAAATCAAAAGCAATGCGCTCTTCCAAATGCGGCAACACTGGAACCACACTTCCAACTGTGGTCCCGTATGAACCGCATTTCCAGATACGGTTAGGTGTGTTCTGAATGTGTTTAAGTGTGTTCTGGAACTAATCTGGCGCGCTTTATCTTTTTCACTCCTCCAATGTAGAATATCACCACCAAATTATCATCACCAAAGATCACCAGCACAATGGATCAACAACATCAATACCAATGTATAATTTATCAACTTAAACCAATGAAACAGTAAAATTAAACTGTGTAGGAAGAATGACTCAAGAACAGGGTGAAGGGGTGCATGATAGGTTTATACTAAGACAAAAATATTTGACTTGTTGGTAGTTAGGAAAATTTGTTAGTAGTTAGATATTATTAAATAATCATTAATTATGTTTTGACTTTATTAAATGAAGGATAAAATAATAAAATTGGAGATGTAGGAAGAAGGAGACGAGGTGGATGGAAAACAACTCTTAAAAGAAATTGGTTTGTCAATTATTTTCGAGAAAGAATGTCAACGTGCATGTAGAGTATGGGGAATATTACTAATAAAAAAAGAACTTGCATTTTTAACTACAGATGCATATATTAATCTTTATTTAGTAGTCAGCGTGTCGATTAATATTTTAAATACATTCAAAGTTAAAAAATCTTAATAATAGAAACTGAATACTTTTTATATCGAAAAGTCCAAATCATAATATATTCTCAATATTTTCATTATAACTGAGGGATGTAAAATCGAGTTTAATGGTCTTGGTAAGTTAATTTGAAATCTAAAATCCAAGTTTTGGGTTTAGTTGCTCATGTAAACTGCTTGAGGATACTATAGAATGAATTTTAATATTAAAGTAAATTTAACATTGATACTTAAAAAGTAATGGTGCAATAAATATTAAATCATTTATCAAAACCTATATTTATAATTTTTAGAATAAATTTTTTATTAATACTAATCTAATCAGTAATTGTATATTATTTTTAAATTGATCAATATTAAAGTTAATCATACTTGACTTATGGTCAATCAATTTACTTTCAGACCAATTAGTTTCATTAATGACTTGTTAAATGGTTTAAGATAAGATTGATCGTCTAGTATGTGACTAACAAAGTGATCATATCATACAATAACAAAAATATATTTAATTTATTTATTTTTATTATTATTATTTTATTGTTATTTTATATTCGTAAATATATGATTTTTTTTTTCAGAGTGAAAATTCTCTTCCATAATCTTTCATTAGTAGTTCAAACGCGAGAATATTATTTCTTCAATTCTTGTTAAGCATGAATAAAAGTTCAGTTTCTAAATTAAATTTTGAAAAAAAGGAAAGTTCAAATAGTAACACACAAAAAGAAAACCTAAATTAAGTGTTTTTCGACAGTTTTTGTTCCTGTTTTGTTTACTTAAAAAAGGATTGAATAAAGATCCTCTATTTCACAACAACTTTAATTATGGATAAAAAAACTAATTATAATTCCACTGTTCACAATTACTTAAAAAAAATTGTTGAAAAATCAGGTTTAAATGCATGGATCAATCAAGTAAAAAAGTAATTTGTTTTCCTTTTACAAATTTTTAATAAAATAAAAGTCAAATCATTGAGAAATTTGTCAATCTAAATTAAACCGGTAACCAATCATGATGTAAATAAAACATACATTATGCCATATCTGTAATAAAATTTTAAAGTATGCCATGTAGGAAAAAAATTATGATATTTTGAGAATAAATTTGAAAAAAGTTTCTCTCCTTGACATCTCAAATTTTTTCAATTCTATACAACTTGTTTTTATATTTTATTTTAAAACATCACATTGGCCTTCTCTTCTTACATTTTATACATCTTTAAAATTTTCAAGACGAGTGAAATACTTCAGAGATTTTTAAAACTTGTAAATATTATTCCGTATTTATTTTTTTAAAGTTAGTCCCCAAATATTTATTTTAGTGAGAAGTTAGTCTTTCAACCAGTGGATTAATAATAGAAGTGTAAATTAATAATTAAGTTTGAAATTAATACATTTCTCAATATCCACGTCCACAAGTAAATTGATGAATATACAATTGAATTGCCACTATTGTTATATGTATCTTGCACATCTTATTTATAAATTGAAATTTCAAAATGTTTGTTGTTATGTCTGGTGCCTTATGTTCTTCACACCTTTATCCTTTATATACGTGTGCTTAGAGTTTACATAGTTTACTATTGTCTGTTGAGGTTTTACATTTGTGTGGTTAGTGTTTGCCGATTAAAGATTAAAGATGCAGAAGATAGTTTATTCCATACCTGAAATCAGCCCAAAGTAAGAAAACTGGAACATAACAATTATATTATCCTTTTGCCATTATTTTGGTTTTTTTATAAATGGATAACTACTATAAAAATTTATATTAACTAGTGAAATCAGTGAAAAAAAATATGTATTATTAAAAAAACGGTGAGCTAATTAAAATTTCAAGTAAAATAACAATAGCTAAGGCATAAAACCTTATTTGAACGACTAACACAACGTTGTAAATTAACAATGGACAGACATGGCTCGACAGATTCGTGGGTTTCTTTTCAAAATGGAGGAGGTGGCATGCCTTGGCCTGGGCCGTGTCGGCCGGAGAAACAATCTCGGAACAAGCAACAACAGCACAAGCAGTAGAAGCTGCATTTCCCAGTCACCATGAATTAAAATTTAGAATTAGAAACCAACTACAGCATATAAAAATCATTATTGATTAATTGATAAACACTATCATCATTTTTTGCACCGCTTTTCTTTTGTAGATAATGATACTTACCATGAAGATAATAGGCCGCATATACCATCTGCACACCCACCAAAAAACCCACCAGGCCCAAAGAAACCAGGTCCTCCAGGACCCCAACCAGGCCCCCCAGGCCCAGGACCCCAACCAGGTCCCCCAGGCCCAGGCCCCCAACCCGGTCCCCCAGGCCCACCACCAGGCCCAGGACCCCCTGGTCCGCCAGGTCCCATGTTAACTGGCTTCCTTTTTACAATACCACAGTTTGCAGAGGCACAGAGAAACAACTTTAGCACCGCAAAGAAGGCAACGAAAACTAAAATTTGAGACGAAATCTATAGCTCCTGTCCTATGGTTGTGAAGAAATAGGTGGCTCCTATTTAGAGGAAGTAACATTCAGCAACTTTCCTTCTTATCGAAGCGAAAGAAGTGCATGTTTTACCAATCAACTTGATCTTGCCAACAAATATCTAACTATACTTCCAAACAACTAGTCAATGCCATTCTTACCTACCTCTCAAATCTACAAATCAAACAACAAAAACTGCCAATGTGGCCATATAAGTATTGTTATCCATCTTAGCATTTAAAATACAAACTAGTTACTCAGAAGTTTTTAAAGTTGTGATACTTACTCCTACAGTTTCTCTGAAACTATTTCAAAATCCACAAAGTGTTAGGTTGAATGCTTTAAATGTGATTAGATCTTGTCTTTTTTGTCTGATACGTATATGTATTTGATCTGTCTTTTTCAGAATAATACATCAAATTATGTTTGTTTTGGAACTCAAAGCAACCTGTTCAGTTTGATATCAGAAAAGACATTGCTACATAACAAATATATGCATGTTTTGTTAGTTGACTTATCATTTCTAAAAATATCAACACGAAATATACAAATCAATGATAATTTTGAAATGCAATGATGTCCCATCCCTTAAGTGCGCAACTCACAGTTTTAATCAACAGAATCGAGTATAAGATTGTGTTGTATCAAGTTAGTGTCAAACTTCGACCCCTTTTATTCTGTCATCGAATAAACTGTGGGGGCTCTTAAGGCTTAATTGATATGGCAGAAGCAAAGACTTTGATATACTTTTCGAAGAAATAATACTTCTGATTTAAGATTATACAGACGCATTTCAAAGTTCCTCCCAATCAATTGAAAATGAGAAATCAATAATAGGATATTCACAACCCCGAGTCGAAAAGTGCGGAAACAAAGAAAGAAAAAACCATTGAATACGATGAAACAAAATCACAGTAATAACGAAAACCTGTACGAGAAAGAGGAGTCTCAGATTAGCATTTTGGCACATTCTTCATCGAAACGACAACCCGTGAAAATAAACTAACACGGTGCGCAGAAGTGTTGTCGTTGCTCATGCCAATAATACTTTCATCATCAACTACTTCTCAAAATTCAATTCACTCTTTCTTTTTTAAACAAATCAACAAAACGTTTCTTCCTTTTCCGATTTCACATACCAATTCAATTAAAATATAATAGTAATACAAGGCTTCAAGCCAAAAACAAGACCAAAGCAGAAAATAAAGTTTTCAAATCAAAGTCTCGCAACAATCGCAAATTGAAAGTAACAGTGATGCCAATTAGGGTTTGGAAACTGGAACTTCCAGCGTCATAGACTTCCTGTTAAATACATCGGGCTTCTTCCCACTCTCCGACCCATTTTTTGATTATGGGCCTTCTTATTGAACTCGGGGAGGCCCAGTAGCTTTATGCCAGTGATAGTTTTTATTGTTCTCTAAATTTTTTATATATATTCATTCAGTAACATTTTTTTTTATCAAAAACCAATCCCTAAATTTTACACCCACGTTTCTTAAGTAAACAAATATATAATAAATTAGACAGTAAAACAATGAGTTTTTTTTAATCAATGACGTTAATTAGTTTTATTATTCAATATGTAAGTGGTAAAACCATCATATATATATATATATATATATATATATATATATATACATAAATTTGTAGAATTGATAGTTATACATTTAGTTTTTGTCAGTTCAAATTTACTTGAGCAGATTCATTATACATTTTTGAAATCTCATTTTATGGCTGCTGAGGATGTCCAATGGCCATAGCAACAGACAGGGATTCATTGAATAGAGAGAGAGAGAGAGAGAGAGAGAGATGCATGGGTGGTGAAAAGGATGTGTAAGGAGCAAATAAATAAAATATAAATGGTAATTAGGAGTTCCTAGACTTGGCAATGAATGTCCCACTTCAATTAAAAGAGAAGATCCATGAGAGTTGAGGAAAGGAAAGTGAAAGTTCTTGATGTCCAAAGAAAAAATATCCCATCTTTCATACCAACAAAGATTTATGGTGACACTTGGGGTTTCCCAATTAATATCAAGTAGTTGTTGTACTGTGACCTCAAAAATAAAACAAAAACTGAAGTTGAAGCAAATCTATGAAGGATTATTTTGGTTGTTCTAGTTAAAGCAAGCTATATTAAGAACAAAATGATGGCCTAGCTAGGTCATTGAATCTGAGTCTGAAAGAAACAGATTTGGCAATGCGATTCTGGAAAAAGTTGGGTTTACAAAGAAGTCAATGTCGTTTGAATTGGTCCCCAACAGACAAAGGTTAATAGAGGTTGACAGTGTAGTCCTTGGATTAGTGGTCCTCTTCACCAGTGGTCCATAAAATGTCCTAAAGTAGCTTGGTTCATGAATCATGTCTAACGTGGTATACCCAGCTATCAAAACCATAATAAATTAACTAATACAAACTTCCGAATTTACGAAATTTTGCATTCATCTCAGATATTTGTATTCATGATACACAAATTCCTATAGATATAACACATCTGTTTCGGCTTAGAGTCAAGGTAGCAGAATCAAGAAGAAAAAAAGTGCAGGAAAAAAGATGGTATCATGCTTGAACACAACATATAGCCTACACTCAATGGCTTCGTGTGAAGCAATGCAACAGTTAAGTTTTGAAAATGACTAAATAATAAAGTGGCATGCACATTCAATCCACTGATCAGTGTTGGACCTTATATGGACCACAGTGGCCCTTCAATGAACAGAAAGCTTTAGAAAACTCTGATAAATGCGTAGAAAATCCACAAATGAAGCTGATAACTCAAAGATAAAAATTTAAATCTGTAACATGCTTCTTTTTCATGTTTTGTTTTCTTTATTTCCATTCTTTTGAATATTTGTATGGAGGGATGGATGAGTTGTGACGTGAGATTTGAGATTTGAGAGTTGCTTAAATTTTGTGTGGTCCCAACACATACAATTTGATCAATGATGTCACGCAATAACCACTTTATGTGCCACATTCCCATGTGATGTGGTCAAACCAGGAATATTCAATACCATTTCTGAGTACATCTTTCAGTTCTTCAAAGTTATACATATACAATTGCTACAAATATACTTCATCTTTCACTTTTGAATTTGTTTCAATTGTGGGGGGATGGAGATGAGAAGAAATGAATGTTAAAAATGTAGTTTGATCGATGTGGGATATGTTCAGGGAACTATAATATACAAAAGAACTAGGAAAAAAAAGAAAGAAAGCATGGTATAGAATCAAATGGTGTTGTGGTGAAGTAAGGCAAGAAAACAGATAAAAGTGAAGAGTTTGGTGTACTAGATGATGCAAATTGTCAAAGAATGTGAAGAAGTATTGACTAAGTGGTGTATTAAACGTGCCAGATTTAAATTTGTCACGTAGTGGACTAACTAGGAATAAGTTTTTCGCTTTTTGGAAAAAGACAATCCACGGAACATGGAAAGGGTGGAGGCATGGTGCTAGTTTTTTTTGAAAAATCATGTTGCGGTGGGTTGGTATGATATAAAAACAGCAAATTCTGAAAGGGTAACGATATTTTGACAACCAAAAAATAACAATTTTTTGACACCACCACGTGTTGTCTTACTATTGGTCCAAGTAAAAAAAATTTTAAAAACTTGAAAATGACGTGGAAATGGAGAGGAGATAGAGTTGCTAGGGTTTTCATTTGGCAGGATTCATTTTGGGTTTCAAAAATTGAAAGCTCGCGCTAGAGAAGTGAGAGAACGTTCTCCCACCCATAGACCCATTTTCACAAAACTAGTCATTCATCCACTTTGT
This sequence comes from Vigna reflexopilosa, assembly GCA_027742785.1. Lineage (NCBI taxonomy): Eukaryota > Viridiplantae > Streptophyta > Magnoliopsida > Fabales > Fabaceae > Vigna > Vigna reflexopilosa. Next base: position 5,173,049 of record CM050914.1, on the reverse strand, counting down.
AGTGTTACTGGACCTCCATCGTTCACTAGATGCTTGTCTGCCATCGTTATGTTGTTTCAAAGCACCAACATCATTTCGCCGTTTGATTGCTCGTTTGGGTTGTTCTGCAAAGCCTATTTAGTTGTTATCGTTGGTGGTTTGTGTTGTGTGGGTTATGAGAGAGTGAGGTTGACATGGAAAGGGTTTTTCTTGTTGATTTGGATGACAGATCCTACAGATGCATATTATTGCCCTTGCTCATAACATTCTTTCTCATGTATGTATTCTCCCTCTTCTCTTCAAATTCAGTTTCTATTTGATCCTTTTTTATTTATTTTTTATTTTTCAATTTTAATACTTGTAAAAGAAACTTGGTTTATTTTTTATTCTTTTGGAATTTGTTTCGAGCATGAACTTTGTGTGGGTGATATTGGTGAAAGATTGGATTTTGGCCGTGCAGAAAATCTGTGTTTTTTGGTCGATTATTGATTGGAAGATATTGGGTTGCAATCGTTTTATGGAAACACGGAATCAATTGTATAGTGTTTGTCGGTAATGTGTTATGGCGCTTTCAATAATTAGCTTAGTCTTTTCGTTTTCATTAATGAAGTTTGAAGGTATGCTTGTATATAAATGATATAAATATCAAGATAGAAAATTTATGATGGGAACCTTGAAGCAGTGGTCAGATTCCTTATAGTAATTTTGCAAAATTGAAATTAACAGGAATTATGGTATGATATAGATATTTGGATTAGTATACATTAATCGGTTGGGTTTAAATCAGTTTTATAAATATTAAAGTCCGGAGTAATTTGGGTAAAGGAAACTTTAATTTAGTGCTTTCCATGATGATGATGAATATAAAGAGAGGTATCCTGTTAAGGTTTAAAAGGAAAAAAGAATAGTAATTATGGTGTTATAATTTATGAAGCAGATGGATGTTTTCTTTGTAATTTATTCGGATTTTGTAAGCATAGAAAGTAAAATAAGAATGACATGGTAATTTATGCTGTTATGATAATAATAATAATAATAATAATAAGTTGTAAATGGGTTAGAATGATTAGCCAAGGATTAAAACATGGGTCGGTGGAGAAACTTTGGCTGTTAGAACGTTATATTGTTTGATTTATGGTGGTATAACGCTTAGCAGTGGATCATTTGTGGTTTTGGATTTAATTAATAATTGATTGGAATGGTTTAAGTTTATGAAATAGAGTTCGATATACATGTATAATGAATTAAATAAAGAACCTTGATTAATAGACTTTTGAATTTGAGAATAGGTTAGGCGTAGTTATTCTGCAGAAAATACCTTGTTGTTTTTGTTGTATAAACTACATTAATACTACACCAAAAATCTACTATTTTTACTCTATTTCTGCTCAGAAAATGCTGTTGTTTTTATTTTGTTTCTGTCCATAAAACATTGTTGTTTATATTTTGTTTCTGTTCAAAAAACATTGCTTTTTTTACACTATTTTTGCACCAGAAAAAGTTGCAGTTTGAATAAAAATTTGGTATCAGAAATTGTGTTGTTTGCTTACTGGTTCAGAAATTAAATCATTGTTGTTTTTGTACTGTTGCTGCCTGTTTCAGCATTATTTTCTTGCTGTTTTATACCAGTAAACCCCGCTGCTTGATGTTGTTTTAGGATACTTTTATTGTTGGTTGTTGTTTGTTTTATTTAATTAAAATACTACATCCAATGCTTGATATTTGACTTAAAATTTTGCACTATAAAGGCCTTTCATGGCCCTACTCATACCAATGTTGGAAGGGTGAGTTCATTGTTTTATATCCCTCATTATATTAGTTAAGTACAAAACTAACATGTCATTGTTTTTATGGTTTTGCAGTTAAATGGTTTCCTTAATACTATATTATTTTCTTCTCCAACGGTTGCATTGATTGTTGCTATATTTTTGGACAACACTCTTGACTACAAGGATAGTGCCAAAGATAGGAGAATGCCATGGTGGGCTAAGTCCAAAACATTTAAAGGAGATAGCTGAAATGAAGAGTTCTACACCCTCCTTTTAAAAGATTGATTCACATAATGAAAGAAAGAGCTTAATACCTTGCATTTATGTGGACGAATCATTGGCAAATGTTCCATTTCTTGTGCTAGGAAACAAGAATGACATTCCATATGTTGCATCAGAAGAATGAGTGCCAATTATGTACCTTTTTGAAAAATTACCTGTTCCCTTGGATTTTCTTTTAGATTTGTACATAGAACATAATTTTCAAACGTTGTTCTTTCGTAGGTGTATATATATACATATGTTTAAGGATTATACTTCTAGTTTATCAAACAGTAAGTTAATGTGTTTGATTTGATAATTTTTTCCAATGTATTTTCTGTTTGTAATGTGACAAACTTGTGAATTTCTTTATTAATTTTTTTTTGGTAATAGGATTGTTTGTTTAAGTTTTATTTTTTAATAATATCATCACATATTAGTGATTTTTATATGCTTATATAAGCTTAAAAGAAACAGAAAATTGAGATTCTGAAGTTATGGTACAATTGTTGTTTCAACCATTTAATAAAAATGTTTTCCTTGGCCATGGAGTTCGATATAAATGTGATAATCAATATCTGAACATCACTTGTTTGTCCAATAAGTCTTAAAAACATGGTTCACTTAAAAATCAATGTCATTTTCACAGTTGACCCCTGTGTGCAGAAACATTGTCTAAACTCTCCACTTATTTGGCCTTTGCTCCCACTGTTGTTTATGCACAATGAGTTTTACAAAGAATGGTTCATTGGAGATGAAGTTCGATATGAATGTGATAATCAATTCCTGAAGATCATTTGTATGTCCAATAAGTCTTAAAAAAATGGGTCACTTAAAAATCAATGTCATTTTCATAGTTGACCCCTCCACTTATTTGGCCTTTGCTCCTAATGTTGTTTTTGCACAATGAGTTTTACAAAACAATGGTTCCTTGGCCATGAAGTTCAATATAAATGTGATAATCAATGCCTGAACATCACTTGTATCTCTAATAAGTCTTAAAAAAAATGGTTCACTTAAAAATCAATGTCATTTTCACAGTTGACCCTTGTGTGCAGAAACTTTGCTTGAACTCCCCACTTATTTGGCCTTTGCTCCCAGTGGTGTTTCTGCACAATGAGTTTTACAGAATTGTTCCTTGGCCATGGAGTTCGATATAAATGTGATAATCAATGCCCGAAGATCACTTGTGTGTCCAATAAGTCTTAAAAAAATGGTTCACTTAAAAATCAATGTCATTTTCACAGTTGACCCATGTGTGCAGAAACTTTGCCTGAACTCTCCATTTATTTGGCCTTTGCTCCCACTGTTGTTTCTGCATAATGAGTTTTACAAAGAATGGTTCATTGGCGATGAAGTTCGATATAAATGTGATAATCAATGTCTAAAGATCACTTGTATGTCCAATAAGTCTTAAAAAAATGTTTCACTTAAAAATCAATGTCATTTTCACACTTGACCCATGTGTGCAGAAACTTTGCCTGAACTCCCCACTTATTTGGCCTTTCCTCCCAATGTTGTTTTTGCTCAATGATTTTTACAAAAAAAATGGTTCATTGGCCATGGAGTTTTGATATAAATGTGATAATCAATGTCTGAACATCACTTGTATGTCCAATAAATCTTAAAAAAAATGGTACACTTAGAAATCAATGTCATTTTCTCAGTTGATCACTGTGTGCAAAAACTTTGTCTGAACTATCCACTTATTTGGCATTTGCTCCCACTTTACACAATGAGCTTAATATATTTGTTTTTGGAATTTTAAACCTTCTTCTAAATTGTAGGAAGATTCTGCTTGTATTCCTATAGACTAGTAATTTTGTAACTAATTGATGATTGAATTTAAAAAAATATTCAAACAAATAGTTAATGAATATTTGATTTTATAATTTATTTCCTAAACTTTCCACACTACCTCTGAAATGCTTTTGAAAGTAATTAAATTATTTTTTTCCTTGTCAACAAGTATTCCCTTAAGGAATCTTAAACAAATTTGACGAAGAATAATCGAAGCTTTTCGTATTTTAACCAAATTTAATAATTATTCTTACTTTACAATTCTGGTAATTATTAAATCAAATAACATCCCACTAAATTATTTTGGTAATATTTATAAGTTGTGATATTTCACTAAAATTTATTTTTGATGAAATAAAATCCACTGATTTGATTATTAAATAAATTATATTTATATAAAATATTGAAACCTCGTCCATATATGACTTCATAAATTAAAAATTAAGTGGTATAATCCACCAGAAGATGAAACACATATTGTATGGCTCCAGCCGCAAGCAACCAAAGCTATTTTGTAACCCTGTCAAATTTACAGTTATGATCACATCAGAAGTTAACACCAGCAATCTAAGTTATGCACAAAATTTGGATGCTCAGCATCAGAATTCAATTTCATGCCAATAATCTATCTAGATTTTTATTCATAAATGTATCAGGTTTAACTCTCGAAAATGAAATACCAATAATACATTCTCATGATATGTTTTTGCAGAGTGTAGAATCATAATCATTGTGTAATCTGATAATGTTAGCTTGTACAGGTTTGAGAAAAACTTTAATATTTACACATAATCGATTATGTTTAAAACATAATTGATTATAAGTTTCTTCACAATTCTCTTAATCAATGTGAAGAAAGTTTAACATGTAAAACATGTCTCCTTTTTTTGTGCTTTTCAATATTTTATTTCTTTTGTTTTCAAATCTTCTTTGATTTTCGTTGCATCCTTTCCGCCTACGATTTCCTCGCCTAAACCAGTCAATCAATCCCTTTGATTTTATTAAACCAGTCAACCAATCCCTTGATAAATAACCAGTTCAAAGCTTCAGAACTAAACCTGCCCACAATAAATACAACATGTTTAAAATACTATGACAAACTATAAAGCATGTGAACATGGCACAAATTCAGCACTATATACCCGGTGTAGGAATGGGAACAAAATAACCTTTAATTTGTTCTTAACATAGTGATCATTCACTTGAAAGTAGTATTGGGGATCAGAGAAATATCGGATTATCTGTAGTTGAGCAGATAAAAATATTTTAAAAAAATACTTTGAATCCATAACTCCATATTATATCTATATAATTAAGCTAACATGCTAAATAAAGATACATAAATTATGTCAGCTGAATTGGGTTTTTCTCCAAAATCAAAGGAACCCGACTTAATTTAAATGTAAGCATTGCTGAAGTTAAAGCACTTGCCATATATGAAATAGATTCAGAAGTGAATTGCAATAATGCACAACATTTAAATTTACTATAACAGGATTAAAAAGTAAATGCAAAATATTAAGATGCTAACTTGTATGGTATAATTGTTTTTTATCATCAACAGGCAAGCATTGTTTCTTATCAGCAGATAAGCATTGCTCAAATGATATACCAAACATCATAGAAACACGATACTCAATAGGTATATATGTTTTCTAAGAAAAAAAAAACAGTTTTCCACACACAATTTAGATGCAAGGAAGAAGATGCAAAACAAGAAAGAAACTAAACATACAAAAAGCTAATATGAGAGACAAACAAGAAATCAGATATAATTTTGTCAACCATGAATTACCATGTCAAATTAAATACATACATTTCTTTGGACGTATTCAGAACTTGATCCTAATATTTTTTCTCCATATGCACCCAATCCACCTCGAATGAGTCCTCATCCAGCAACATTAAATGAATTCCCAAACAAATTAGGTTGTGAGCTCGTTGGAGGTTAAGGATGCAGTTGAGGCCCCCTGAGTGGCATCCCAACATTATTATACATTCTTACTGCACATAAAACAGAAATCAATCAGAACATAGAAATAACTTATTTCTAGGTTCTATGGAGATTTAAAAAAAGAACTACAACTGCCATATAACTTTCTACTAGTATCTTCTTTACTAACATCATAATTCCTCCTGCATGTTTTCCATTGACATCGTTCTTTTTCTCATGAGTCAAATCTATTGCTAAGATGGACAACTCAAGGGGTCTCTTCTGAATTTTAACATTTTTTTTCTCACGAACAGATGTTGCACAACATCACTATGCTTGCAGCAAATATCATCAATGTAGCACAACTAAGACCTGCACAACTAAAACCCTAAAATATTCACAAAAACATTGACATTTTTTGTACAATAGAGTTCCCGAACTGATATTAAGAATTCACACTCCTGCGCAGGCCAATAAGCAAGCTCAAACAACAAATTTTTAAAACATGGTAAGATCTTTTGAAGGGAAAGATAAAAAGATTCAAACCCCAATGTACTAAACGGTAGAATGGCGAAACGACGTTGGTGCTTTGAAACGGCAGAATGGTGGCAGACAAGGATCTAGTGAACGACAGAGGTACAATGAACGGTGCAAAGTGGATGAATGACTGGTTCTGCAATAGGAGGTCTATGGGTGAGAGAACGTTCTCTCGACGCAAACAAGCTTTCAATTTTTGAAACCTAAAACGAAGCCCGCCAAATGAAAATCCTCTCCATCACCTCTCCATTTCCAAGTCATTTTCAAGTTTTTAAAATTTTTTCCACTTTGGACCAATAGCAAAACGACACATGTTGATGTCAAAAGTTTGTCAATTTTTGGTTGTCAAAGCATCATTACCCAGAAATCATAGCTTTGATTTTCCAACAAGTGAGCTAAACCTGATTTGGATGCAAAACAAGTTTGGTATTTTTGTCAGAGTATCTATCGTTTAAGAGGAAATCACGTAATCAATCCTGAACCACTTAGTTGAACTGGTTGCACCAAAAGGTGGCACAATTTGAAAGTGTGATTGAAGTTGTGTATGTACATGCACATTGTTCCACTATGTTATGTTATCACCGTTAGTTTCGATTCACTGCACATACCAATTATTCCCTAGATTATTTTATTCCTTTTTACTAAAGTTAGTTAGGTATGTATGGAAGCATGCATAAAAATTGAGTTTGAAAAGATATTAATATTTTATATATTAGATAAACTCATATTTCATTTATATTATATTTTATATTGTATTTTTGTGTACAGTCTCTAATCTGTTTATGCCACATTTGTATTATATCTCCTTCCTAAAAAAATCTACCCCTTCAAAGAATAAGCTTCTACTTCCACACACTCATCTCAATTAACACCAACTAAAACTACCGACAGGGTATTTTTTTTTTTAAATAGCTAGTTTAACTCGTGTATCAAGGCATTTTAATTTACAAACAAATAAAATTTAAGTATAGAGAAATAAATAAATTAAAGGTAAGGATGTATTAGATTGAAATGGAGATAAAGAGAAAAGACACTAACTAATGATCAGATAGAGACCCTTCCACTAATGAAAAAGGTAATTGACATATACATAATTAAATAATATAGCTTTCAATCACGTGCACCTAATCTCCATGATTGTCTTCACTTTCATTTGAGCACCAAATTATGGTCGTCCAATACTTCTTCAATATTTAACGCAACTATTACAAAATGTCTTTATCTCCTTATTGCCTTCATATTCAATTCCCACCCTCTTTTCTTTTTATTACCTAAACAATACAAGATGTTTAGATAAATTTGCTAAAATACTTATAAGAGAACAATTATAAATTAAAACACGCATTAAATGATAGTGTTTTTGTGACACAAAGGATTAGAATTTTGTTCAACCTCCCTAACCTACAGCTGAAAATATAGAATAGATTTTGTGTTTGATTTGCTTTTTCGAACAAAAGTTATGGATAACTAACCACCACGAAATCGCTTACCATATCAAGAATTTTTCTTGCTTTCTTTTCCACAGCAGAATTTTTGGTGCCAATCTAGTGGCAGACTTTTTCAGAGTCATATTAAAGATACATTAATTGTGAGTGTGTTTTTAAACAGTAGAGCTACACGTATAGGAGTGTCCAGGTTCAATTTTTACATAATTATTTAAATTAAAATTTTAATTTAATATCAAATTTAAATAAAAACAATTTAACTATATTTGTAATGCATGAAATATAGTGAATTTTTCTTTTTTGTGTTTTTTTTTAATTCAAACACTGAAAAACTAAAATGAAAGGAGATTTTACTAGGCATTTTATGTTGTAGTGAAGCTTACATCATGTTTGTTTAACTATTTTAGCGAAGTGTTTCGCATTTGAATATTTTCTTAAAAAGTAATCTGAATTTATTATTATAAAAATGAGTTTCATTTAATTTTAATTAATTTTAATGTACAGTCTAAATCAAATCAAAGTAATGTTTCGCGGGTGGATGAGATCATTTTTATTTATTTATTTGTGTTGTTATAAATTTGAGAATATTTAATTTTTTTTTTGAATATTTTAAGATTAAAAATGGTAAATAGTTTACAATAAAATAACTCCATATATATTGCTATACTCATACAATCGTCTTTGCTTATATTGCTAACTATTGTTTTGGGGAAAAATGTGTTTGATGATATGAACGGTGATGGTGATTAAGAAAAAGATGATTAGTCTTTGTGAGAAATTTAACAATGGTTATGATTTGTTGATGAAGGTAATTGGACAATTGGTGCATACCTAGGGCACTTGAGACAGTCCATTTTTCTGTCACATTAACTTCACCAGCACCCATTAAAGAAGACACTTTTGTTTCAAAATTGCAAGACTCTGTGGCATGTTATAAATCAAGGTTTATGTAAACTATTATAACTAAATAATTTATAGAGTTTCTAATACTTTGAGTGAAGTGTATATAAAAGATATTTTACATACTTTTATTTTTTAAAAATAAAATCTTAACAAAACACATCCTCTAAAACCAGCAATATTATTTTTGGAATTGTTGTATTATCTGCTGCACCAGTTGGTCGTTGAATGTGACTTTGCCATGTATGATTTCACCGGCATGTGTTCCGCCATGCTTTCCGCTCTATTCCCATGGATGGATCCAACCTTCATTTATTTTCCGTCTTTCCCATCCTCGACATCGGATGTGTCACTTCACGTGTACCCACTAACACAAATCATCTAATCTCAATATTTCTATCTGCTCTTATTTTCAATTATTATTATTATCTTTTAATTTCTTTTCTGAAATCAATAAAATTGGAGGCTACTTAAACAGTAGTACCAGGGGAAGAGAGAGAATCCGAGAGAACCCGAGAGAACCGTGCGTGGACTTAATATATTAAACTCGTTAATTATCTGAATTCATTAATGCGTTTTAAAAGTTATGAGCTTGATTTCTTGGCAATTAAATAATGAACTATACGTGCAAGACAACTCAGGTCTTGCTTTACCATTTTAATACTGCAAATTATTGGAGTTCATAGTTTAAACAGATTAATGAACTCCTTCTTTAGGCAGCATTAGCAGAAACTGGTTTGTGATTATTTTAAGCAAAACTTTTGGGTGTTTCTTGAAATAATAATAACAATAGCAATTATTTTTGTATTTTGAAAAGAGCGCGAATAGAGACAAAGAGAGGTCGATTAAAGATGATATCGGAACCGTTGATTCCACCAGTCTGAGTCTCTCTCTCTCTCTCGTTTTACTGTTTAGTCTCAGCTTTTCGACACAAAAGGGACAGCTCAATGGAGTCCATGCCCAGCGAGCGAAACCCCATACTATCATGTCGTTGTCATCTCCTGACCACAATACCCTTTTCCCACGCTACAAAAACCACAACAACGAAGGCTACTTAAGTCATTTTCTAAACCCTCGCCAATAATTTGGGTAGTACTCATCTCTCATACGTGCTAGAGATTTACCAGCTTATGACTGGCAGTGAAGAAAACCAATAAGCGATTTTTGTGTTTGGGATTATCTGAAGAAAGAAAGGAAAATCGGGGCAGTGAGGGTTTAGGTTTTGTTGGCATACGTTTAACTAAACTACAATATACAATACAACCGCAGACCGTACACTGTTGAAAAAGCTTCTGATGAGGGAGAAGAAGAGAACTTTGATAGAGATGCAACGTGCAGCTTGTTTGTACTTTAATCGATTCCTCACCAGAGCCAATGGATTCCTCTCTGCTGCTCTTCCTCTTGTTTTTTTTTTCTACTTCAACGCACCGTTTTTAGTTAACCAGTGGAGTGGTTAGTGTGTGCTTTTAATTAAAAATATGTATTTATATAATTAATGTGTAATAGTTTTTAAAATGTAATTTAATGTTAAAATGTTTGGGGGAAGCAGAGTGTGTGAGAACGCGAATTTGATACGTAATTTGTGAAAAAAGGAGAAAGGAAGCCAATCAAATACGTATTAGATTGGTGGTAGCTTGACACGATGGAGTTGTTTCTTGGTATCTAGAATAAAATTTGACTGAATATATACCAAGGATGAAAAGCCAATCAATTCTTGCCTTGATAAACATGTTCATCTACTTGGTTTCTTATTGGAGATTGCCGACAATGTTTAGAGAATTACTTGTCACCTTGAACTCAAGATAATAATACCATTTAACTAACCAAACATCTATGATCGGCATCTACCAAAATGGGGGAAAGGAAGATTGCTAAGCTAACCAATGCCGTAACTCAACACATTTATATGCTATTCATGGCTTTGCTTTGCTCTACTCAGATTCTTTTGCACCTTTTTTTTCTCAATTCACCAACCTACTCCTCTAGCAACCTAAACTACTTTTAATCCTCATCTTTAATTTTCTTTTTCCCTCAATACTTTAATTATTATTTATTAAATTTTATTGATGATAGCAATTCTGTGATTCTGAAATTAAATCTCACCTGTATTACTATTGTGTGTCGTAGATGCTTAACCGAGCTTTCTCGAACAAATAAAATTGATTATTGATGAAAAAGAAAGAAAATTATAGAAATTATCATGATAATATAATGATTAGTGAAAGAAAAGCGATAAAGTTAGAATTAACATGATTTCATCTGGTAAGGTTAACGATAATAGGTTAATTGATGGTTGTGTATTTTGACATTTGCACGATAAGGTCATTAATGCAGGGTGATTCGTACGCATATGGTAAACAATGGCATAGATGATTAGATTAGTGTGTATGGTGGCATTAATAAAGTGGACCTAGGTTTCTTTTGAGGGGAGAGATTGAGTGAGAAAAATAAGTTTGATACCAAATGTGTGAGAAACCCGAAACAAATATCTGACTGTTAGAATCATAGAATGAAACAGTCATACATGATTGGACGGCCATGATGTCATGATTTCCAGACTCCACTTCATATCATTCATTCCTTCAATAAATTATACAATCCCAACCTTTCTTCTTTTATTTTTCTTTCAGACTCAACTCAAGATATAATATCATGCTTCCATCACCGGTGGTCCCCACCATATCCTCCCCCATCCCTTCAGATCAACCGTGCAATGCGAATCATGAGATTCCTTTCCACACCCACTTCCCTACACATCATAACACTTTATCAAACCCCCCCTCCGCGATAAAACCCTGTCGGTCTTCCCATCCCTACGACTCGCGAGAAAATAACGACACTAACAAAATATCGTCTCCATTTGGTCCACGCCTTTCACGTACACCCGTTTTCTGCGGCTCCTCTTCCATCCTTCTCAACGGATAAGATATTATGATCACCTCTTCGCGTTCCGCATCCAACGGTTTCCATTTACCCACGTGTCCCCTTCACAGTTGCTCACACAAAAAGAAAACGAAAAACCATCCATCACCTGTCACCAGTTCACCACCACCTATTTAACCATGGTTAATTTCTAACCTTACCTGGCACACACAGCATAAACATAAACTCCTTATCCTCTCTCTCTCTCTCTCCGTCTTTCTCTCACTCACATCACGTTACACATACTACTCTCGCTTCTTGTTAATGGCGTCTCAGATCTAGCAGTACGAGCGCTTCGCCGTTTCTGCTACTTTCTCATCGTGGAAACGACGCCGTTTGGGTGGCTGTTGTTAGTGTTTCCCTATGCAGAGAATGGCCTACACGTTCTCGTTTCCGGAGGAGGTGCTGGAGCACGTCTTCTCCTTCATTGAGAGCGAGAGGGACCGGAACGCGATCTCGCTGGTGTGCAAGTCGTGGTACGAGATCGAGCGGTGGTGCAGGAGGAATGTTTTCGTGGGTAACTGCTATGCGGTGAGCCCTGTGATGGTGATCAAGCGGTTCCCGGAGTTGAGATCCATTGCGCTCAAGGGGAAGCCGCACTTCGCGGACTTCAACTTGGTCCCCGAGGGTTGGGGCGGTTACGTCTGTCCGTGGATCGCCGCTATGGCCTGCGCCTTCCCCTGCCTCGAAGAGATCAGACTCAAGAGGATGGTCATCACCGACGAGAGCTTGGAACTCATTGCGAAGTCCTTCAAAAACTTCAAGGTGCTGGTTCTCACTTCATGCGAGGGTTTCACCACTGACGGACTGGCCGCCATTGCTGCCAACTGCAGGTTTCTTTATTTCCTTTCCTCATTTGCTTATCGCTGAGCGAAACGGTACATTGCTCGACTTTGTGGATTATTATTGTTAGTGAAAGCAGCCAGTAGGTAGTTGTCACTGTAACTAACGTGTTCCCTTGTCGCCGGAAGAACTTCTGGTTCGGATCTTCGCTACTGAGGGATGTTTTGCCTTATGGTTAATGTGAACGAGGGCTCTCTTGTCATTTTCATGCTCAGATTTGACTCATACAAAATGAAACGCTATATACGTTGAAATTTAACTTCATCTTGGACTTGGGGCTTTAAGAGCTGAAATTCTAATTGAAATTTTGTTCAATGGGTTTTCTAGTTTATGGTTAATGTGTTTTTGGGACGAACATCGTTGTGAATTCGAGGGACGTGTCGTTATTTTTATTCGTTTTCTCAGGTGTATGTTAGATCTGTTCTCCTTCCCTTTCAAGCCTTATATCGCTTATGGTCTGGGGCTATTTGTAAAAAATGTTTGAAATTTTGACACCTTGGGTATCATTGATTTGGATGTTTAATAATTTGACCCGTGATGTGATTTTGGGGTTTACCTTTAGTTACGTCTTGGTTTAAATGACTGTTGTAGTATCCTATTTGATTGGATGCTTGGTTTTTGTTGTTATTATTATTATTATTATTATTATTGTTATTACTATATTATTATTATTATTATTATTATTATTATTATTATTGTAGTTGTTGCTCATTATTAATAAATAATAATCAGTAATGGTAATAGTAAGCCAGTCCCTCCTGTTAATTTCACTCGCGAGCCACGGGAGTACGCACTGTTGGGTTGTTTACATTAATATACTTTGGAGCATTCCTTTTTCCTGCATGTTGATTTCACTTGTATCCCCTTTTTTTTTTTTGCTGCTACGAATTCAATAATTTAATTTTTGATTCACAGGTGACGTGAAATTTTATGATTGATTGGCGAGATAAAAAAAGCTTCTTACTAACAATGCTTATTAAATAATTTATCATCGACAATCTTGCATGGTTAGAGGAACATTTTTTACTTGATACCGGATGAGAGGGATTTGTGTAAAACCATGTGAGAAAAGTTTATTTCTCTCTTCTTCCAAGCTTTTACTTTATGAATGGCGCATCTGTGATGAATAGGATGATATGTTAATATTGGGGCATTGACAATAACGTGTTAAATATTTGGTGTGGTCCGTGTGGTTCGATGTACTTCATTCTTTGGTCAGAACCTCAGAGGATGCTAATTTCTGAACTGAAGTGTCTCGATACTGTCATTGATAAACCCTCTGTCTGCTTATGCGTTGTAGGAATTTGAAGGAGTTGGACTTGCAAGAGAGTGAAGTGGATGACCTTAGTGGGCACTGGCTAAGCCATTTTCCTGATTCCTACACGTCACTAGTGTCACTAAACATCTCTTGCTTAGGCAATGAGGTGAGTTTATCTGCACTGGAGCGTCTGCTTGGGAGGTGTCCCAACCTGCGGACCCTGCGCCTTAATCGTGCTGTGCCCCTTGATAGACTACCCAATCTACTTCGTCGTTGTCCTCAGCTGGTTGAGTTAGGCACTGGAGTTTACTCAACAGAGATGCGACCAGAGGTCTTCTCAAACCTGGAAGCCGCATTTTCTGAGTGCAAGCAGTTGAAGAGCTTGTCTGGTTTTTGGGACGTCCTCCCATCGTACCTCTCAGCTGTCTACCCCATCTGCTCCAGGCTAACATCGTTAAACTTGAGTTATGCTATCATTCAGAGCCCTGAGCTTATTAAGCTTATCAGTCAATGCCCAAATTTGTTGCGTTTGTGGGTATGTCTTATTTGTTTGCCTGCCCATGTCTATATTACGTCTCCGATTCAGTGGTCGGAGTCATACTTTTAAATTCTTTTGCTGATTAAGGTGATTGCTACAGGTTCTGGATTACATAGAAGATGCTGGTCTTTATAACCTTGCTGCATCATGTAAGGATTTAAGGGAGTTAAGGGTGTTTCCGTCTGACCCATTCGGTTTAGAACCAAATGTTGCATTGACAGAAAAGGGCCTTGTCTCTGTGTCTGAAGGTTGCCCCCGGCTCCAATCAGTTCTATATTTTTGTCGTCAAATGTCTAATGCAGCCCTGCGCACAATTGCGCAGAACAGGCCTAATTTGACTCGTTTTCGGCTTTGTATCATTGAGCCTAGAACGCCCGATTATCTTACGCATGAGCCACTTGATTCTGGTTTTGGAGCCATTGTAGAACATTGCAAGGATCTGCAACGCCTATCTCTGTCTGGTCTTCTTACAGATCGTGTTTTCGAGTATATTGGGACTTACGGGAAGAAGCTGGAGATGCTATCTGTGGCTTTTGCTGGAGAAAGTGACCTGGGGCTTCATCATGTGCTGTCTGGGTGTGATAATCTTAGGAAGCTGGAGATCAGGGACTGCCCCTTTGGTGACAAGGCGCTTTTGGCAAATGCTGCAAAGCTGGAGACAATGCGATCCCTTTGGATGTCCTCCTGCTCGGTGAGTTATGGAGCATGTAAGCTACTGGGTCAGAAAATGCCCAGACTCAACGTTGAAGTCATTGATGAAAGAGGACCTCCAGATTCTAGGCCGGATGATTGTGCTGTTGAGAAGATTTATATTTACAGGACTGTTGCCGGGCCAAGGTTGGACATGCCTGGTTTTGTGTGGACAATGGAAGATGATTCTTCGCTAAGGCTTGAGTGATTACGCTGTGGATTGAGCCGAGGAGTCTAATGCCCCTTTGATTTGGGAAATTGTCAATGACAGGTACACGCTCAGTATGAAATCTCTAGTGAATTTACTGTTGCCTGGCTTACATAGATGCAGTTATGGCTTGTCTTTGAGCTAGGTACGTGAAAGAGAGTACGCCGACGGCTTGAGCTCGAATGCCATTCATTTTACACTGGCTGAGCTTACGAGATGCTCATTTACCGATTAATAAATAGACTGAAACTGTTGTTGTATGTGCGTTCGATACTAATTATATTATTCATCATACTATAATATTCGCGGCCTTCAACTTATTTGTATGCTAATTTTGTCTTTCGTTAGTAGGATGTTGGACACATTTGTCTTTCTAATTAAGCATTCTCAATTTATAATATTCGTATTGTAATGCCCGCGTTATTAGCACTTCGGAATTTTTGATGCATTTGTGTCTAATGCCGAAGAGCAGAATCAGGATGAACTATCGATCATCGTGGGAAACAAAAAATGGTCCTATAGTTAAAAGGGTTTTTGTGCCCCCATAAAATGGTAGTTTCTTAATTTGTTAGCATTGAACTTTTTCATCGTAGATCATATAGAAGTTCTAAATCCATGGTTCTTGGCGGACTAAGTTCGTTATTTGGTGAAGTGTCCCTGTGTAAACATTAGAAAACTATGAATTGTTATAAAAAAAGATGTGAATAAAGTAAAAGCAAACTTGTTCAAGTAGATAAGCTAAACGGTTGAAACAGCTTTATTAATAGTCCCTATAAACCTATGTATAACTTTTAACTGTACTTTTAGTTGCTTCTGTTTTATTCTCAACAAATTACCGAAAGTATAGAATCATACATAAAAGAGTCAGGTTTTGTTTAAATATTTAACGTTATTGCTCATAGTTTACACATAGTATAGTATTATTTTAAGCTACCAAATGGTAAGGTATCTAGTTCGTACGCCCTGTACACATTTTAGGTGAAAAAAGTGGAGATGTAAACTGGGTTGATTTTATTGCCTGTGTTGCTTTGAACAGCTTGCTAAATCGGAATGAAAGCAGTGTGTAAAAGGCTGCAATGGATCTTTGGTGGCCTCAGCCTCAACCCCCTGAGAAGAGGATGGGATGAGTAAGGTTTAAAAAGTTTTGCTTGCGGAAGAGAAGAATCAGGTTTCAGGTGGCTTTGGCAGGAAATTTTGTGGCAGTGGCATATTGAAAAAGCAAAAGAAAGAGGAAAGGCTAGGGTGGTAAAAATGCCCTCAGGTGTGTGTGGTGACATCTGCTTTTTCATTCAATGTTTATCGGGGAAAGAGAGGAGGAGATCCTCGACTGGCGAGCCACGTGATAGATTCGGTCACATTGGATGGTGTCCCTTGCTTTTTCTCCTTCATTCATCTTCTCTTTTTCTTTTCTTAAACCATCCACCGTATACTGTATTATTAATCTAACAAAACACATCAATTACATTTTTGTAGAAGAAGTGAACAACTTTTGTTTTACAGAAAAAGTAGGCAAGACAAGAAGATTATGTTGCAGGGAGAGTTTGGTCCCCACCACAGTTATCCAATCAATAAAGAAAAAGAAAAGGGCGAAGGTGTGCGAGTAATAGTGAGACCAGGTTTCATTACTTAATGATGGCCGCACGTTTCATGTTCATCACCATCATCATTTTTATTCTCTTATTATTATCATTTTACCATTCTCAAATCGATCTTCTATCATTTCACCTTATATGTAATTAACTATTTTAAAATCCTCATTTATTACATCTCTCTCTGCTACTAATTCCATTTTTCAATAACATGTTTCTTCAGTAATCTGTCCAATCTTCACGGTTTTGGGCTTCTACTGCAACTGCAAGGCATCTTAAGCCCATGTTATGAGGGTGACAGTAATATTAGGGCAACTTCCTCCTGCACCTCCATATATTTCAATTTACACTTTTATACTGCTGTGAAATGACATATTTATCTCTATCTTTTTCTTCCATTCACCGGCTCACCCATTTCAAAATTCAAAATGAAAATCTTAAATTAGAGGATCAAAATTTTCAAGGATATGAAGTACAAGATGGATTCCTAGTAAAATTAGATTAACACCCACGTCTTTAATTCTATAACTAATACCTAATATGTAACTATATTGCTATCGTAGTATTAATAGCATATTCTATATTAGCTTATTATTATGTTATATTCAAAGTTATATATAATTAACCATTCATTATAATAATAAACAACAGAAAACGAACTTTCTTTCAATAACACATTATCGTTTTTAGTTAATATTTCTGATAAAGTTAATTTCGACGTAATAATAGCTAAATCCTTTACATTATATTCAATCATAAATTATTTTAAAGTTTGCTATCTTTTATAATAATTATTTTACAAATATTATAGATGATGATTTCTTTTACTAGTTAGTAATTTTAACAAATTTACATCAATAATACGTTAAAATAATTTCAACTAATAATCATAAATCAAGAAATGAATTGGTTTTTCAAAATTTTAGTTCATTATAAATTTTTAAACAATTTTCAAAATACCTTTAATCAATTAACATGCTGTATAGTAAAATACTGACCTTTTGAAAGACAGAGAAAAAAAACATCAAATTTTATACTTATTAAATTTTTTAAAAATCTACTTCCAGTTTCTAATAACTTGAATTAGAATTCCACTATAATATTAATTAATTAATTGTAAAACCAAGTTTTGTATATATTTTTTTTCTTTTCAAAAGAGTGGAAGAAGATGATTGTCCTTCCTAAACTAGAAATTATAACATAAACTGCAGTTGAATGGGGTCCAAGATAAATTTCAAAAATAAAGAAAAAACAGTTGTATTTCAATATGAAAAATAAAAAATAGAATAATTTTATATATTATCTTTAGTTTGTAATAAAATAGGGTAGCTAAATGAAACTTGTTTGGAACCTAACAAGGCACTTGTCTCCAATGGGTGGGTAGGCCCAGTTAATGAGAACAAAACAAGTACATAATATTAAAATATATAATAACTTGAGTAAGTAGTTGAATTTAGAATATTGTTGCAGAAACAATTTATTCCAATTCAAGATAACGAAGCTGATTTCGTTTCCTAAAGAGTTTTTTTATTTTTTTATTTTTTTTTTTTCAGCCTCCAACGCATAATAAAGACCAAATACCTTTAATTATTTGATTTTGAATTGTTTTAATATGGATGGATCCCACATCCCTGCTTTTTAGACTCCATAATTTGAAAGATGTTGACCAATTGACTTCTTAATTTATGCTTTCTTTGCACCTTTACACATTTTATTTATTTTTATATTTTTTTAAACTTTCAAAATTATTTTTTATAATTCAAAAAATTCTATACTTTATTTTTTTATTTCAACATATTTTTTTGAAATTTATTGAAACACTTTACCAAATTTTGAAATCCATTAAAAAAATAATTTCATAAATTTTAAAATTTGTTGAAGAAAAATATAATTTAAAAGCATTTTTGGAACGTGAAAATACAGAAAAAACAAATATGTAAATGTGTATGGAGAAACAACTCTTAATTTATGGTACTTGTAAATAAGTCTAAAATGATCATTTTACTGAATTTGAGGGCATAATTTCTAGAAGGATATTGAATATTCTTATTGATTGGAAATTGAAAATTGAAAATTGAAAATTGAAATTTGAAATGGAGTGTGAGGTAGGGTTCACCAAACTTTGGTACAGGAAGTCAGCTATCAAAAGATGAAACTTTTGGCAGAAAAATTGTAATGGTACCTACCTCATATTAAAACTAGAAAATGGGGTGCTTAAATTTTCCACTTTGGAGATAAAAGGACATTAAAAAATGGTAAAAGAGGAAGAAGACCTTATGCATGCGGCTTCATTGGGTCAACCAAGGACGATGGAATGGCCCGCCATGAGAAAGGTCATAAATGATAGTTAAATAGAGTTGGGACTGCCTAATTTGCAAATCAAAAGAGACAAAGTCATAAGAAGATAAGTGGAATTGCGTGGCCATTCATGAACTTGTTTTGCCTTTGATTACTTTTGGAGAAGAAAGAGAAATCGCAATAATGGCTTGCGTGGAGTTGTGTATAGACTTCATGGGACTTCTGATGGCGCTGGTGATTGCTCTCACTCTTATGGTTATCTGCTATTCCCCCAAGAGGCAGGTTGTGGTGTATCGCTGGTGATTCACCTTTCTCTCTGCTCACCATATGTTTGATTCTTTGCATCTATTAGCTCGATTTTCATTTTTTCTGGTGTAACTAGTACAGCTAGAAGCAGATAACTGGAGATGTGTGTCTCCTATCCATCTCCTCTGCCTCTCATAGCTGCATAGATACTCTGTTTATAGAATTCAAATTAATAAAATAGAAGCTTGGAAGATAGCCGCATAATCTTTTTTCTCACATATGCCGTGATTTATTGAAGAGTAGATGATTATGTTGAAATTAGCAATGAGATAAGTCTCAGTTACGATTTTATTGAGGATCTTTTCATTTTCCCAGTTACATTCATTCTTAAAATGAAAGTTACTTACTGTAAAACTTAAAGAAACTACAACCCTGCATGATAAAGGATGTAATAAAAATTCAAGCATGTTTACTAAGCTTATCATTAGGTTTTTTTGCTATTCTTTATAATGTTTTTTGGTGTTTTAAAAGTATTTTTAATATATTTTAAAATATTAAAATCAGTGGTTTTAGTGTATTTTAAAAGGAGAAGCAACACAGAATTGAAAATGTTGGAACCCATTATTATTGAGAAATACAGAAGAAATAGCACTTTGATATGTTTTATGAAGTTTCTAAAGAATGTTTAAATATTTAAAAGTACCATTAGTATTTGTTTTTAAGTAATGTTAATTATATTAAAGACATAATTAGAAAGAGAAAATATCAATGTAAAATGTCATTTCGGCTAATATAACTTACTTTTATGTATAACTTAGTCTTAATGACCTTACCTTGATGAATAAAATTAATATTCAAAAGAATAAAAAGTCAATATTTATAAGAACCAACAAACAAAGAGTTATCTAAATTTAATATGCTGGCAGTCAAAGTAGAATGTAATTAATATCCATTATTGATAAGTTTATATATATATATATATATATATATATATATATATATATAGTATGTTATTCTAAATTGTACGCAACTCATAAAGGTTTAAGCTGCGCAGTATTTTTTAATTATATTTAATATTTGACTGTAAAAATAAATTTCATAAAATTAAATAATTTTATATATTATATTTTGAATTACAATAATAATAATTTTATAATATCCCTGCAAAAACTACAATATGAAATTGTGAGACTGTGCCATGTCCCACTAGAGTATTCGTTCCTTCAAGAATTTGGATAAAAATATATTTTTATATCTTATATAAGTTTACTTATTATTCATTTACTCATTAGCGACTTGGTTTTTATAAAACTTAACAATTATATAAAAATCTTATAATGATTAATTTATAAGAATATAATATAAAATAAGCGAAAAGATTATTCATTATTTTAAAGCTTAAAGTAGGTAAAATATCTTAAAAAGCATTATCTGTTTCTTTTTTATTAGTTAAAAAGTATTACCTGTAACATTATTTCACAGTTTCAAACTAAAAGTGATATCATGATTTTTATCTATTCTCACATTATTTGTGTTAATATTCAGGTATATTTTCTTTTTAGAACTAATATATAACTTGAGAAATTATTATTTTGTTGTAATATTTTATCTATATTTGTTATTAATATCTTAATCTAATATTTTATTAATAAAAGTAATTGTAAGGTAGATGTATTTGAAAAAATAGTTATATGAAAAAATATTATGTTTCATGTTTTCTTATTGAATGAATTATAACAAGCTAAATCAATTGATAGTTTTTTCCACAATATAGAAAGATAACTTTTCCACAATATAAAAAAATAAGAAAAAAATCTCAATTTGAGATATTTCTTCCACCATATAAAAATATAATTTTTGGTAATTATTTTATATCATCTTTTAATTAGATAATTTTAATTGATGCATAAAAAATATTTTTTATGCATTAAAATAAATAATTGAACAATTGTTCCACTAAATAATATCTATACAATTTTCTATCTAAAATAAGCATCTCAAATATTATTTTAACGTTATTACTATAAAATTGTATATATTTATATATTTTACTATTTTAATATTATTTTTACAAAGTATTTTTAAAATTATATTATTTTATTATAATAAAAACTTAAATAATCAAGTGTGACAGCACATGTTTCTGGTTTAACATTTCGGAAATATGATCATCCTATTTTTGAACAAATTCGACAATGAGTATTTTGAAAAGTTTGAAGCATAATAGAAACTTATATCCATAAAAAAAAAATTAGAAACTATTAATTTAAAAAAAAAAAGTCATAAAATTGTATTTGGAATCAAGTAAATCATTTCCAAATTACCTTGGAAGTTGCCAATAAAAGGTAGTATTCAGCAAATTTGAGCATCAACAATTACTCAGTAAGGTTTTAAAAGAATTATTCAAACATAAAAATACTTTATTTGTTTCTTGAACTTTAAAATACATAATTCTTAGCATTGAAAGCATGTGAGGATTGCAGATTATATTTAATTCTTTGTATATTGAGACAAATGTCAAACTTAAATGTACTCACTACAAGCAGTGATTATTACTGATTCTACAGAGAGCAATTACAATAATGAATTTTGACTACAACATTTGATACAAGCATGACATAAATGAAAAGCTGGAGATTTAGTCTGCCACAAATATGTGATCAATGGTATACTGATTGATATAATACACTATAATAGTTATCAATGCATCGTTCCTCGGTAAGCTTGGTCACCAAATTAATATCAGTCATGTTCTTTAAATCAAAAACATAACGATGCTGATAACATTTAACAGAAGGATGTTCTCCAACATTCGTCCTTTTTCTATTCCACTACTTATGATTCCCTGCCAGCTGCAATTTTAGTTGAACCTTGAATAGTCTCCAAAAGATGCTCAATTCTGTATTTCATAACAGGCTGCCCTCTTCGGGTCTTTTTAAGCATTTTTTCCCGCACAACCTTTCTCCGAGTTTCAGCTTGTTCTCTCTCTTCCTTCTTTACCCTCAGCACTGCCTCTCTCTCTATTCTTTCTTTCTCTTTCTCTTCATGCTGCTTTCTGTACAGTTCTTCCAAACTAAAAGCACTGTTCTTCCTCCTCCTTCTCTCACTCCTGTCCTTGTACTTGTCAGTTTCATTTGCATCCTGTAACAGCAAACAAAAACTAAATGATGCGCACCAAAAAAATAAATACCCACTAAAGAGTAATGATTCATGAAATGAAGCCACAATAGGCCCCTGATTTCAGAATCATGTTAATAACCTCAAAAGCAAACAGCTGATAAGATATCAGACCTTGTCATGTTCCTGGCCCAAGGAACGATCATTCTGCTGGTTTTGCTGCTTTAACAACTTCTTAAACTTATTCACATTCTTAGCATTTTTATAGAACTCCCTTTGTTTCTCTGACAGCAAAGAAACAACAACTGTTAGAAGAGTATAATAGTTATCACAAAGGAAGTTAGATATGGTAAATATTTAACATTCTCAACTCAATTCATAATTCTGTATGAGAGGATATAATAAGAATTCAAGTGAAGGTCAAGAGCCATATTTACTAAGCTTATCATGACTGGAACGTGTCATAAAGATCACATAGAATTGAAAATTTTAGAACACATTACTATTGGAAAATGCAGAAAAAATAACTTTATCACATGTTTTATGAATCACATAACATTAACAAAACAATTTGAACTAGCTCCACAGGATTTCGGACAAATGTTCCCTTCTGGGAAAAGCTTTACTAAAATTAGTACTGTTATTTCCATGTTGTATATGAGTCCTTACCCATCTCCCCGACACACAATCATTCACAGGCAGTGCCAAAAAAATGACACTTGCCATGTCTTTAGAGATTTTAGCACAGAAAAGAAAACTGATGGAGCAAAAAATATGAAAATGTTTAGGTGTGTTGAAAGTTGCTGTAATTGTGGTCCACCCCAACAAAAAGGAAGGAAAGTAAATTTCACACTCCCCTCTCTCTCTCTCTCTCTTTTCTCTCTTAGCCCATTTTTACTATCAGTTATAACTAATAAGAAAATTCTTCTTCAGATTTGTTTATAATATGATTTTTATGATCAGACTACAAACAATTTCATAACATTGATTCATCCAATAAATAATTATTCTTCCAGTACATAAAGAATAAGGGTATTGGACAATTTGACAACAGGAGAAGGAAGATATTAGGGTAAAAACGTTTTTAAAACGAAAGAAAGACTACAATGATTTTTCCTATACTACATAGTCTAGATTGTTTAAAATAGGATGGAATTGAACCTCGAAGGAGTGTATTTCATCACATCCCATCCAACACTCGTCTTTTCCTCTGAACTGGGATGTGAAATAAAATTACCATATATTTCCAATTCATTATAAAAATATCCAAAAAATAGTGGTAACGTTATTATTCAATTCCAATACACAACCACTTTACTTCATTTAACATAAAATGGTATGTTAGTGCCTTTGGTTAACCACCTTTGACATTTCCAACAAGAAAAAACCTGTAATATTTGGTGACTGCCAACAGACGGCGCTCTTAAATAGAAGCCATTATGGCACCATAGCACTATCGTATGGTGAAATTTCTCAAAAACATGATTTCAATTCCTTCCTATAAGGGGGCTACTATCATTCTTGTGGTTGTTACCTGTGTCCTGCCTCTTCTTTTCATTTTTTACAAGTGCCAACCAAATGAATGAGTCAATACAATGCCAAATTTGATCTATCTACAATTCAATTGTTATATACATGTGCAAATGATTTATAATATGTATTTAAATTGTTATGTCCGCTATATCATATAAATACACCCAATCACTCACAATTCCAACCACATGGAAGAAAAAGAGGTTTATAACAATTTAAAAGCAACATAGACTAGGAATTGACTACTACATTTGATTCCTTTTATTCAATTCCTTCTGCTAAGAGCAGAATATTCCTGAAAACTTATAGCTATTATAGTACACACATAAAACAATACAAGAGTTGAAAGTATGAGGAAGAAATTGAGCGAATAAAATCGAGAAAGTAGCTTACTTATGAGAGCTGGGTTATATTGCTTGTTCTTGGACTTTGCATTGGCGAAAGCTTCGAGCGAAAGGCCACTACCGCCCAACCTCGAAATGTTCCTCTTCATCATGTGCTTCTTCTTGCGATTATCACTGCTTTCCTCATTCTTCTTCATTGTAGGAAGATGGAGGTTCTTCAGAACAGATTGGGGGAACAACAGTGATTAAATAGCAAACCCTAACAATTTGCTGAACACCAGCTTAGCCTAGAAAAAGATATCTTTCTGGACTTTCCCTCTGGCCCAGAAAATATATGGGCTGGACCCAATAAAATTAAAAAAAATATATATGATAATTTCAAACCATTTAATATTAAAACTCCCACTTCTCTTTTCAAAATAAGATATTATACTCAACTGATAATAATAGGTATAAATAAAATTACATTCAAACAATAATTATAAATATAAATAAATGTTTAAAATGAAATAATAATATTTATAACTTGCTTCTATAAAAAGATCAAAGTTGTAAAAAATTTCATAGTTCCAAAATAAAATCCTAGTTTTTCTTTTTGGATTCGGGTTTTATTCTTATTTCTTATATATTTTTTTAACTTCACTATCCACTTGTTCAGAAGATATTTTCTTAACTTAATTTATATTATTTATACTTTTTAAAAAGTATAGTATTTTTATTAATAAAAATATTGAACTATTTTTTATTTACTATAGAAAATAAGTGTTTTATGAAATGGATCAGAATTCATTAACCTTTCTTTCTATTTTATTTAAAAAGAATTTACTAATAATATTCATTTTACAAACATATACAGATTATTATTATTTATTATAATATAATATTATCAAGATAAATTAATAGTGATGAAGTATGTAACTAGATATCTTTAATTAGACAAGTACAAGTGTAACATAATATTTTTATTTCTTCATACAATTTTTTATTAGTAATAGAAGTTATATATATATATATATATATATATATATATATATATATATATGGGTTTGTTAACGTGCGTATGCCTGTTTTTCAATTGGTACATTTTATCAATGTGTACCGGATTATAGTAGACAAAAATATCCTCATATATTATGGATTCTAAGTTTTAAAGTTAAGGATGTTTAAATAATTTTCATTCTAAAAAAAAATAAATAAATAAATAAAACCCCAAACCCTTAGTCACCTCTCTCATTCCTCTCAATCACCTCTCTCATTCCTCTCAATCTTTTCTCTTCCATCACTCTCACTCCAAGTAGCCCCAATTAAAAAAAAATCAGAAACACTGGTTGTTAAGCAATTTTTACAAAAAAAAAAAAATTGATTTTATAATGAGTTTTCATTTTATAATTTTTGTCTTATCTAATTTTATCTAATTTTCACACATACGAAGGAATTGGTAATTCGCTTGGAAAAAAATCAGAAATACTCACTATTAAACAATTTCTTACAAAAAATGATTTTATAATGAGTTTTCATTTTATAATTTTTGTCTTATCTAATTTTATCTAATTTTCACAAGCATAATGACAGAATTGGTAATTGCCTTGAAGGTTTTTTAAGAGATGATGATTAAACATATGCAGATGATGAAAGTAGAGAGGTTAATCAAGATGATAAAATTGAAGAGATCTTGAATCAACCTTTGTCTAAAGGCGAATATGTCAATGACTCAACTCTTTACAAGTAAATTGTTTAACGACGACGAGAGATGAAAGATAAAGGATTGAGACGAATCAGAGAGGTGAGTAAGGGTTTAGGGTTTGTTTTTTTTAGTTTTGAGAATGAAAATTATTTAAATATCCTTGACTTTAAAACTTAGAATTCATAATATATGAGGGTATTTTTGTCTACTATAATTCGGTACACATTGTATCAACTAAAAACATACGTACACGCGTTAACAAACTCATATATATATATATATATATATATATATATATATATATATATATATATATATATATATATATATATATATATATATATATATATATATATATATATATATATATATATATATATATATATATATATATACTCCTTCTTTCTCTTTATAAAGAAAAACTTGATAGTTCCATATATTTCTTTTTTTTCTTCTTTTTTTTTTTATTTTTTTCATCACAGTATCAGAGCTATGATGATTAAAGTTTAGTAGTTATGATTGTTCTCAATTTCCAATATTATATTAAATGAATTTTAAGAAAATGTTTGATACAAAGGTAAAAATGTAGCTATCTAAAATAACGAATGTCAGACGTCAAAAAAATATCACTCTTAAGATAACTATGAGTATGTATTGAATAATAGTGTGATAAGCTATAAATTATATAGCGGATGGATAGTATTTTGATTTTCTCATATAACTTTTGAATTAATTTATATATATATATATATATATATATATATATATATATATGTTCTTTCTTTCAATAACGAAGAAGAGAAAAAATTATATAGCTCTTGTTATTGGTTTCTTTTCTATTATTTCTTTTTTTTATTAAATATTTTATAAGGGTTTTTTTAAAGTAGATATATACTTTGCCTTATGATATAGAATAGACAATTGCATACACGTTTGGAGACACGAGAAAAAAACATTTCTATGCACAGTCACGTAAAGAAAAATATAAATGTGAAGGGTATTATACTATAATTAAAAGAAAATGATAAAAACAGGAAAAAAAAAACATCGATAAGATATTTGTCTAGGTGCCCTCATTTACAAGGAAAATAACTCATGGATACTTGTAAAATTTTATATTTAAAACATGAAAAAGAGAGAGAAAATATAAATACAACAACGACATAATATAGGATAAAAACAAAGATAAAAATCACAGAGAAAGCAACATTTATTCGTCCAATTATAAATTAGACAATTATAATAATTATTTTAAAAACACAATCTGTGGTAATTATTTTTGTAGATTTTAATATATTTTTTTAACATATTTTTTTAAAATATTATTCTGCTGATCTGCAATAATCATAACCTTTTGTTAGATGCATATAACAAGAAAGACAAAATCTAAATCTTATAAAACTACATGTATTATCATAAATCGAAAACATATATATATATATATATATATTTGAATCTGGCAGCATGTATTAAACAAAGAACAGGTTTTGACAGGAACATTAGAGATGCAATGGTTAGCATCAAGTTAAAGAAAAACGTTATATGAATGAATGAAAGAAAGTAGAGCATTAATGTTATCACTCTCCAAGTAAACAACATATGATAGTATAGTTGATGACATTAAATAGGGAGAGGCAGTACCAGCTGCTTTCAATGCATCTCCAACCTCCCCACCTTTCTCATTCATACATACATCGTCTCCTTATTAATATTATATCTCATAACATTCCCACAACACAATTCTTCCTTTAAATTACACATTCTTACACCATTTTGCTTTCTCACAGCACCACCAGATCCAGCTATGAGCACCCACACCAAGACCAACCTCGATGGAGTGCACTCTGATGTCAAGGTCGTCGAAAGACCAACCAAAGAAAGATCCCACGATCTGTTCCTGCGCTTTCTTGGCCTCTCTCTCACTCTTGTTGCAACCATCCTTGTTGGTGTAGACAACGAGACCAAAGTCATCTCCTACGCTGAAATGAAATTCAGAGCCACTGCTAAGTGGGAATATATGTCTGCTATGGTGTAAGCTTCCCCTTTTATGTGTATACCATAAAAAAAATCTCTTTCTCTCTCTCTAAATCTAGTTAGAGATTGTGTGATTCTTGAAAGAAACACTTGTTTGTGTATATACTGCTTGCTCAGTATAGAAGTAGGTACATGTTTATAAGATTTTAGTCAAGAGAGTTAAGAAAGAAAACAAAATCTGAAAACAACAACTAACTTCTTTCCTTTTCATTTTATACTTTGGGAATGCAGAAATATACATCGGAACTGTTCTCCGATGTGTCATATATATATATATAGGAACTGTTTTTTTTTTTTGTTTCCACTGTGATCCGAGAATATATTAATAACTGGAATATCTGGAACAGGTTTTTCGTGGTGTCAAACGCAATAGCATGTTCATATGCAGCTGCATCATTGGTGATAACAGTGATGGCAAGAAGCAGTGGAACAAGAAAAAGCGATTTGACAGATTTGGTGATAACAGTTTTAGACCTTGTGTTGATGGCACTGTTGTTCTCAGCCAATGGTGCAGCTTGTGCAGTGGGAGTGATAGCGCAGAAGGGTAACAAGCACTTGCAATGGATGAAAATATGCGATGTCTTTGATGCTTATTGCCGCCACATGACAGCTGCATTGGTCCTCTCCATTATTGGGTCGACGGTGTTTCTCTTGCTGGTGCTGCATTCTGTTCTCAAACTCCATTACAGATCAAGAAGCTAGACATTATTCACCTTTTATATATATATATTTGTAGTGTCAATTTGTTAGTCAAGGGTTTTCTTGAGTGAATCTGTTTTTGGCTTAGAGCTTGAACTTCAAAATATAGGTGTTATATTTAATTTATGATGGGTCTGGTAGTGGTTAAATTGAATTTGTTTCGTGTGTTTGTAGTGAATACACTTTAGCAGATGGTAGGTCCATTTATTTAAGAGCAGTAACAGTAAATATAGGTAGCTACTACTTTTCTTATATGAATGCATGACAAAGCCATTTCACTTTCGAAAAGTAGGTAAATGCAGTAACTTGTAGCTACTCAAGATCAATATATGCAACCTTCTTCACCTTCCTTCTTCAATCAAAATTAATGGATAATAAAGAAGGGAATATATTTATATATAAATATATAATATAAACAGTATACAGTTAAATATTTTCTGTACAATCTTCATCTTTTATGGAAAGTTCATTTTATGCTGTTATATTCCATAACTAAATTCGGTATTTTATATTTTCTAAACTAGTCAAATGAATATAAAATTATAATTTCATAATTACATTAAAAAAATATTATTTTTGTATAAAGTTATTAACAACCGCGACATATATATTGTAATTTTAAACAAAACTCTATGATAAATTTTGGATTAATATAATTTAATCGAATTACTGAAAAGAATGAAAATGATAAATTAACTTTGATTTTTTTCGTTTTTATATTATAACTTTTATAAACAACATTTAAAGGGATAGCATTCATTATTTTAGGGAGTATTATTTTTTTTACAAACATATTTAAATAAAAAATATAATTAGCAGTCACCCCCAAACATTTTTAAATCTTTTTGATAAAATATATAAATATAATCATAATTTTTTCTTATCTTTTAAAATAGATTAAGACAAAAATTAAAAGTATCCAAGATAGTTACAACTACAAGTGTTTGTTCATAATTAATTCGGATTCACAACTGAATTTTTAGTATTATTTCTCTATTGATATTGACTTCTCAAAATATAACAACAGATATTAATTTTAGTATCTTAAAATATATAGAAAAAATTAATATATTGAAAGATTCTAACACTATAATCTTTTTTTTTTTAAATCTGAACTTGTTCATGAATAGAAAGATGACTTGAAATTTATTTAATCATGCTGGTCCATGACTTAAGTGTTTGATTATATATATGATAACTATAGTTTCTGTAATATTTTTGGTTTTTTAAAAAAATGAAGTATCAATAATTTTGTATCTAATAATGAGCTGACATGATAAATAAAATAGAAAGAAAGATATTGTAGTTAAATGCATAGGTTATTATTACTGGAATTCCCATAAAGAAGGGTCTTATTGACTGAGGGCACATGGCACAATCAATATGACAGTATAATACTAAGAAATTGTCTGAAACACGATTGATTTGCACGCTTTCCAAAAGTAGCCTCTATTCACTGTGTAGGGGTCACCTATTATTTATAATTTATTTCACTAAATTTAAAAAAAAAAAGTAGAATAGTATGGTAAAAAAGTATTTTCCTTGTTTACAATATTATTTTATATAAAAAGTGATAGAACGACAATTGATCGGATTGGATTCGAGTTTCAGTATATATAATATTTATTTATATTCCGATTTATAACAAAAATATTCATTCGTTTCTTGTTTGATATCTATCTAAAAAATATTTATAAGTATTTTAAAATCTACAAATATAAGTAAATACTTACGAAAAATTAAAAAATATTTTTTTATAAATTTAAAAAATAAAATTAAAAAAATATGAATATAATATATTTTTTAGACTAATAAACAAATTCAACCATGTAATAAGTGAAATCAACAAATATGGTACAACATCTAATAAAAACAACTATATAAAAATGCACGAATAAAAAAAGTTAATCTTTAAATAACCCACTAAATTAAAAACAAAAAATTTCAAAATCAATTTATTAATGTAAATGTTATCAAATGGAAAGTGATATTAATATGAAAATCATTTATTATTTCATCAAATACAAAGTAAAGTCATAACCGAAAATGTCACTCTACTTCAAAAAGTAACAATGCAATGCATAGACATTATAAAAAAATAATGACACTTTGACAATAATTTTTTACAATATTTTAAGATCATTTACGTGTTATTTTATAATTAACCTATTGATGTTTATTATTATTATTATTATTAATTATGAAATAATTTTGAACCAATTAGTAAATGATGTTAAAATATTGTCAAATTTTTTTTTGTCAAAATATCATTATTCTATAATATAAAAGAACCATTCAACTCACTTTCTATATATTTTTCACCTTTTTAATTAGACTTAGAAATTGAAATGGGACTAAAATTCCATCTAGTGCCATTTTTTTCTCTCGACATCTGTTGAATAGAATAGAATAGAATTGCATGTGTAAGAGTTAAAAGTTAGGTAGAGGTTTAATTTTTTATAGGAAAACTGAAGAAACAGGTTCTTTTTGGAATTTGTTTCTGAAACTTGAAATGTAGTGTGATCGTGTACCTGGACATATTTTTCTGAATTAAATAGGATCAAAGTAGAGAGATTTTTTTTTTTGGACCATTATTATGTAAGCTAGATACTTTTACTTAAAGAAAAAATGAAATAGAGACATTTAGTCTTTTTCTCTAATGTATTACCACATAGACCGAAAGTTCTTGTTCAAGTTATAACTTTTTATAGAAACTAATTCTCTTTTTTATAGTTGAATTTTTACTCAAGCAAAAGTTGTATCACTCATATGAATAAATTGATATGCTTTAAGATTAAAAAAAGTTATACATGTACCTTTATATAAATACACAGAAATATTTTAAAATGTTATTAACTAATGGTGTGACCATGTATGTATGTGTATATGTAAGAAGAGAGATTTACAATAATTTAATTGAATTGATGTATAATATGTTGGATTTGAATTGGTTGAGTCACATACCTATGGAGAATATGTTGGCTTTAATTATAATTGTAAGTATTAAGTAAATGAATATATGATTTAATAAAGATATTTTTATTTTCTTAATAGTCTAAATCATGTAGATTCAGACATCAATTATGTTGTTGAGAAACTGATTGCAATGAACTTAATTTTTTGTTTTAAATATGACGTTGATCAAAGTGTTGATTAATGTCAAGGAATGGTCTATTGTAAGGATATCAATTAATATTTGTTATTGAATATCTTTTTAATGTTCATATTCATCTTTTATATATATATATATATATATATATATATATTAATGAAATGAATATAACTTATGATCATGTATCATTTATTTGTGATTTAAATTATATATTATTATTTTTATTTCATTAATTTCCCTTTTATTTGTTACTTATATAGAAATTTGTTATAATTGTGTACATGCATGCTCAAAATGTCATCTTAAAAGAGGATGCGATAGTAGATTTTATTATATTTTAAAATATTTTTACTTTTGTAAATTCTATGAGGAGTGATATTATAACATAGTATGTATAGATTTAACAACATAATATGTATATAGTTTAGATAAATAGAATGTTACAATGTGTAGTATCAATTACAATTTAGTTGATAAGAAAATAGAGAATGGTGAACATGACCATTTTAGACAGAAAAAAGTTGGTAAAAAGTAAACAAAGACAGAGCAAGAAAAACAGTATCATAGACTCATATTAATGCACAATTTTCAGAC
The DNA here is from genome assembly GCA_027742785.1 of Vigna reflexopilosa. Classification (NCBI taxonomy): domain Eukaryota; kingdom Viridiplantae; phylum Streptophyta; class Magnoliopsida; order Fabales; family Fabaceae; genus Vigna; species Vigna reflexopilosa. The sequence continues at coordinate 5,140,716 of CM050914.1, read as the reverse complement.
CAAAAGGTATTCACAACAATAAATCCTCTGAATTCCATTCTATTTTTTCCTCTAGATTTTATGGTTCTCTTATAAGAAAAAAATGAGAATTTTATTCTAGACAAATTAATAGTTGCCATTTTATTTTTAATATTTGGTGGAATTTAATGAGGCCCATTTATGGTGGTTTTAATTTTAATGTTGTGAACATTAGTTATTTTTTCTTTTTTGTATGAAAACAATCATTGATAACAATAGTTTTTTCATAAATCATATATATTTTATAGTTCTTATTAATAAGTACTTTTTTTCTGTAAAATAACTACTCTCTCATCTTTTTAAATAACAACACCTTCAACAAAAAGAGAAATCTTCTTTTAGAACTCAAGAACCAGCATTAATTCAGAAGACAAAGAACATTCATTTTACTTAGTTGAGTAATGAAACTCATTCATTTGTTAAAAGAAAAGGCTAACTTTTTAAACTTTAAATACGATTTAAATTTGGTATTACATAAAGTTGTCCTTTGCTTTCTTTTTCATGTCAATGAGGTGGCTCCATTAGTGAATGTGATTTTTTAAGTGAAAATAAACCATTGAGATATTCCAGAAGCGTCAGAAAGAGACCTAACTGGCTGCTAATTCCGTATGATATTTCATAGAGGAAGAAGACATGTTATATGTGCAGAAGTTGCCATGGGGACCAAAGCGTACAGGGACCACCACGACCGATTCACAGTTCATGCATGAATACAATCATAACTCAACCAATCCATCATCTGCAACTAATATCAGCATTATTTATGTTTCTTAGTATTATTTTTTATTTTTACACTGGCTAATCTATCTGCTCTGCATGCTAATAACTTCGGAATTTCCATTAATCAAGACCCTTGTTCCAAGACACATATTCTACTTAACAATACATTCTACAAATTACCTGTTTGTTAGTGCGTACAAATTGTTAGATAGCAGTTAGTGGCAGCTCCTGAAACAACTTGATATATTCCTTTTTTTCTTTGTTATGCTTAGCTAGCTAGTTCAAAGATTTAAAACCAATATAGCACAATAGTATGACCTCTTTCTTCAATGATGCTCAAGCTTCGGACTTTCCTTTCACCTTTTTTAGGCATAAACATAAACAGTACCAAGATGGATTAGATATGAGATGACCATATATCAGTGAAAACATAGCAAGATTTTTTTTGTCAAAGGAAATGAAACACAAACAAACAATTGATCGTCCAAGCAATAGCATTCCGGCATATATTCCAAGGTATTATTCACTGATGTGTAGTATTCACGCAATTTTTATTTATTTTATTTTGGTATATACACCTCACACTTTCGTAAATATCTGAGAAATGTCAACAATTAACATTCCACATCCTATATCCTTTTAGCATTCATAGAGTTAGAAAAGTGCTAGAAACACACCTCTACAAGGACAAAGAATGCGTCAGAGAATGTGTTTTTAGCATTTCTCTAATGAGTAACAAGGAAAAACATTTGTACAAGCTTACATTTTGCTGGAACGTTAACATCATCCAAGCTACTGTGTTTCTAAAACCACAGAAGAGGCGTTAGCCCGCAAAATAACTCCTCCATGTATCTTTTCTGCTCCATCTATACTTCAAATGCTAAAGATATCTGTCCAACACGATATCAATGCTTTAAGTAGACATGATATGGAAATGAAGAGACGATAGTACATTATCAGATTTATAAGATGAGATCAAAACATACAAATTTTTTTAATATTGCGAGGTTCCCAGAAGACAAGAACTTTGCATTCAATCAAATTTCCAGTGGACTAAATTATGACTGAAAGTTGCATACATAACCTAGCAATATGCATGAAGAAAGAACAGATTCTATCGCTTACCTAGATTATTAGAGCTAAATGCTGTTCAGCAACACATACTTCAGTATTTACCAGACAATTAGTCTCATAAATTAGACAGTTTGTGTCCTTTGCATGTGCACTTAACACTTCTATTTGCACACTTTTTGCTGAATCAGTACTTATTGTTCTAGAACTACTTGAAAGCACATTCCGTTAAGAGAAATTTAAAAGTGGGAAAACACTTGCAGACTGGGCTGAGTTCAGATACAGTAACGCATCCCCCTTGGCAAAACAAGGAACAATGAAATTGCAGAAGATACAAGGTGTTCTTGTCACAAATCCTTAGGTAGCACTTTGTCAGCTGTGTTATACCTCCGCTTTCACATTCTCAGAATATCCAAACATTAAGAAAAGTATAACTTGTTTTCACTTGCTCCCATGGACTGTTCAACACCTGTTCATAACAATTTAAGGAGTCCGCAATTTACCTTAAATTTTTTCATCAATTATTTAATAATCAACATGACAAAAATCGAAGTCCACAAGAGACTCTCCAAACACGATTCAAGGCCAAAGACCCCAGTGAATTAGATTTTGGTTTACAGCAGACTGCACCTATTCGTCTACCTCAGGTGCAATCATTATGGTGCAAAGGGAATAGCAAAAAGACTAGTGCCAACTATATTGCAAGAGAAAGTCTGCATATAATATCCTAGCTCTGGATCCAAGGATGCATCACTTGCAACATACAAGAGACGTGTTACATAATGTATGTGATTTGAGCTGGGAATTATAGTTATGGTTTCATACCAGCCTACCATGTATTTAGTGTTCCCGCTCCATCTTAGCAAATCGACCTTTGACTCTCACCCTGCTTTCTGCTCGAACTTTTCGTGATTCATACCTTATGTGCTTGTCATATCTGTTGTTTTCCATAAAAAGTATGTCAATTTAATAATCTAAGATTTTACAAATTCATATACCAATCAACAAGATCAGAACTCACAAATGCTAGCAGTTCACAATTCATATTAATCAACAGTCCAACAACCATTTTATATAGCAAGGAGATTACAAGGCCTAGTTAATTACAGAAGCACAGTACACTTCACTGTAAATGACGATAACAAAACAAATAATATGAGCACTATTCCAGAAAAGTCTGAGCTGAACTCTTTCAGTCAATAAATCAACGTATTGGTGGAAACGGTCAGATAATAATGACTCATTCTTGATATCTCTCAAAGCTATATCCAACAATTACTCGTGTCCACTGTTATAAAAGATTTGTCTAAGGAATTAAAGCGTGTATTGTGCAAAACTGGAAATGAAAATAACTTATACAAACATATAACAATGCATGTTAGGGGTAAAAACTTGGGAGAAGGTCTAGTGAGAATTTAACATGAGAAATTGGGCAGCTCAGCAAGCATTACAAATTAAGAAATAGATACCTCTAACATACACACGGAGAGCAAGAAAAAGATGCTGTAATAGTAATACCTTCTTGTTTTCTTCTTCTGTTTATACCGTAACAATGCAGAATCTCTTTCTTGGCTAGTTAACTCACATGCACCGGCTTTGGGAGTAGTTGGTAGGGTTTCAGAGTTAAGAGAAATAGATGGATTCCCTCCCTTGTCGCCAAAGGTGTGAGTTTCCCCGACAGAAGTGGATTGTTTAACTGGAACTTCTTCAGTATAAGTTCTCAATGATGGGTCAGGAGGAACAACTTGATACATAGGCTCACTCCTTTCTCTATGCCACTGATATACACAGTCAATATGGCAGCACAATCATTTTTTCAGTTAAATAATTTCAGGAGGTATGTCATACACCATGCACAATGAAGAAGGTATCTTTGAATGGTACAAAAGAGTAACCTAACGACCTAGCTTGCCCATAAGACAAGAGACCAAGGCCAGGCACAGGAAATAAGAAAGCAAGATATATGTTGCTGGCGATTGGTTTTGCAAGATTTATCACAACAGCAAATCGGAATTCAAAATTAGAAGAATGCTAGACTTTTAAATAATTTTTCTAGGGGAAACAAAGCTCAATTTCAAAATAAGTAAAAACGTATGATATGAGATTTTTTCCAGTCAAAGTCAAAATTAAAGTATTTTCAGAGTATGATTCATGACCCATCATCACATCACATGCAACCTAACTACCCGAAAAGTCATATTTCGCTATTATTCTCATTTTACAAGAGCAAAATCCTCGTACCAGATCCAGTCAAATGTTTGACTAAATCAAGCCATCAGTCATGTTCCCATCCAAGAAATCTTACAAGAAGTTGGAGAATCTGCTAATGAAACCCTTTCAGCAATAATTCATCTAGATTTCATTCAGCGTAACTACTATTTTCATCGGATCAACTGTATTATCGTGTAACACGGACTCACAACAATCACAGTTAACTTCCTATTTAACAAATTCAAATATATCCTCCACAAAATTCTCATATATAAATTCAATATGAAAAATAAAAAGGGTTAAAACAAGCAAACCTAATCTAGAAACACAAAAAGCCCATCCCTTGTACATACATAAGCATACAGACAGGTATAACATGGTTTGAAAAAACCAAGAACCCGTCATGAGGTATCAGCACCAGCATTCACTAGAAAACACAAGTACAAAACAAGTAAAGTAAAAGCTTTATCTCATGATAAGGATAAATATCAACCTCCACGTCACTTTCAAAAGCCGAGGACAGGTTTCCTGGTTGCACATATTGTTCAAGATCCAATGGCTCAGACTTGGCCAATTCCCGAAGCTGACTAAGAATCTCTTCTCTGTGTCGCCCACAAGCAGCCTTACGATTCTGAATCAATAACAATACCCTGAACAAGTCAAAAATTGTAGCAATAGACACAGCTTTTCAATGTCTACTTTGAGATCCGAATCATCCACTCTTCCATAAGACAAGCACAACTAAATTAAAAAAAAAGAAAAAAAAAAGTTGTCAACATTTTTCACTCTTCCACCAACCAATCCCAAGTTCAGAAAACAAGATCCTACCATCTTTCGAAACAAATACATTTTTCACTCTCCACTGCATTTTCTATTTTTCCAGCACCCAAACAAGGGAACAAAAGATCTCACATTTACGTGTAATAAGTCCAAAATGTTGTGTAGGTAAGTTTTAAATCCAAATTCTTAGACAACATCAGACAATATGTTGATAATATCAGTCGAGTCTATTGTGTGTTGGGCTAGCAGAAACTATTCACCCTCTAAACTGAAACTCTAAAATGGTAGTAGTATCTATTAGAGTTTTCCATTATTACGCAATTATCAAACTAGCTGCAGATCTTCAGTCCTGTGAACTTGACGAGATCGAAACTCTAAGAAAAAGTCGCTCTTTTTACAGCAATTATGCCTCCATAATTCATACATGTAAGTACCTTAGGCAGGGGAGGAACTTCCATGGCCTGAAAGCTATGAGAAGAAGCGGAAGAACAAATCAAATCATCAAGCGTAACAACAGAAGGCGCATCCCAAACAAACAAATCCGAAAACCCTTCAATCTCACACCCGAGGAACCCATCAGCGGCACTTCCCTGAGGCGAAGAAAGCAGCGATTTTTTGCTGAGATCTCCAAACCCCACAACGGATAAAAGTTCGGAGACCGAAGGGCAACCGGTGAAGCCTTCGAGGGGCCTCCGTTGGTGAAGGGAATCGGAGAGCGACGGGTTGTGCTTCTCCCAGTCGCAGTTCTGGCAGAGAACAGAGGTGTCGGTGGAACAGAGTATGGTAGCAGGGGAATGATCGCATGCATCGCAGAGCAGCGTCCGCGTGTGCTTCGAGAAGAGCTGGTTGGTAGAGTGAACCTCGCGGTCGCACGAGAAACAGAGCTTGGCTGAATCGGCTCTGCAGTAGAGAACCGCCATGGAGTGACCACAGTAGTCACAGGGTCGCGCTGGTTTCGGCGCTTCAGCGGTCATGGCTGCGATGCCGATGAGTTTTGTGAGTGAGGGTTTAACGAAGAATTTGGGATTAGGTGTTGGAAGATTTGAGAAAAGAGAAACCTTTGTAGAATGGTTGAATGGATGGATGGATATTCATTGTTGGTTTTCTTGGAGATCAAGAACTACTTGATAATTCACTTTTTTTATTTATTTTTTAAAGAAAAAATGTCCTTTTGAAATTAAATCCTGTGATTCTGACTAAACTAGTCTTTTTAGATTTCATATAAACTATTTGTGTTATCTCCTTAAATTAAATAATAATCATTTAATTAAGCAGGTTGTTCAGTCATACTCATTGTTGAACTATATTACTTTTGTTGATTTGTAGTGTTTATTAGAATAATTAATTGCCAGTTTCCATGTAAAGAGGCTGATTGTTAATTTATTAATTAAAAATTGATTTGATAGAGATATTTGCCAAAGAGAGTGGGACCCATACGTATTAATTTCTCAATACTTCTAGCACAGACGGTCATGATTAACAAAAAGTGTTAATATAAAAATCAAACTAAAAGATATTTTTTTTAGTTCACCACAGATTCTTTGTTATTAATATAATCTTGTGATTTTGAAAGTTGGATTTTGTCTAATAACAGACCAAGTCAAAGTAGTAAAAAAACAAACCGATTTCTCCAAAAGATTCTCCAAAATAAAAAATTATGATCATTAGTCATAATATTTGTTTTGGTTATACGATCAAAATTATAAGTTTTTATAAAATTTAATTATTTATCTTTATTATCGCTTGTGTTCACTTTTTTAAGTTATTTTTAAAAAATACCCCTCATGTTAAAATTATTAAAAATTCGATAAACTCAACATATAATAAATATAATCAATTATCTTATTAAATGATATATTTATAAATTTTGAAATAAATTTTAAATTAATATTACGCTAATTTTGATGCAACTGACTCTAATCTAAATTGATCTGTGGATGACCATAGAGTACAATATTTTTAATGAATGACAGTTATATATATTGGATATTCTAATTTTAGGTTTACTTACCTTATATACTTTCTCCCAATTTCTAAAACGAATTAATTAGAATGTTAAAGAGTTAGCTCGTATTTTCACCCTCTAAAATTATATTCATAATATATATATATATATATATATATAACGAAATTATCAAATTTTGGAAAAGATTCATTGATGTGACATATAACTACCATAATGTTTTTCTTTTCGTGGTTTCTTTTTTCAAGACCCATCTTCTTAGAATCTTAAGGTGAACAAACTCATTTTAAGACATTTTGAAAACAATAAATTACTTTTCAAAAATTTAGGAAATTTCTAGTGATTTCAGATGTATCATAAATTGGTGTCGGGTTGCTTTTTCATGGAACAGCAAGAGCCAACATAACAAAGGTAAAGGTTGAATATAAAATAAAAATAAAAAATAAAAGGTTAATAGCTTACTTAGTTCCTATGTTAAATGTTTTTTAGTTTAATATTAGGTTTCAAAATTATCATAAAGTCTCTCACTTAAATGGACAGGAAGAGTTAACTCTCTATTGACGAAGAAATATGCACATTTTTTTTTTCTGTAATGTTGTAGTTTATTTTTTCTTTTCTATATCTTTGTTAAATAATTTTTTTTCTTTCTTTCTTCCATAACCTCTATTTCTAGAATTATTAGAAAGATGGAAAAGAGAAATTGAATAAACGCAACATTTACATTGTTCGGTCATTGGAAGTTTCAAATATTTACTCACATCGTTTGGTTATTGGCTTACATCATTCTCAACAACACTAATAAAATACTAGTAACCTCGAATATTCATTCACATCGAGTTCAGTCATTGGCTTACACTATTTGGTCACTCACTCTGTTCGATCACTCACACCATTCAGTCACACATCGTTCGGTCATTGACATCATTGAGTCACTCACACCATTTGGTCACTAACAATGTTCGGTCACTCACACTGTTTATTCAATTTCTCTTCACTACCTTTCTAATAATTTCTGGAGGTAGAGATTGTGGAGGAAGGAGAGAGGGAGAAAAAAAAATATTTAATAAAGATATAGAAAATAGAGAAAAAAACTAGGCATTATAGGAAAAACAGAAGAGAGAAAAGAATATGTGCAGATTTATTTATCATGTTAATTAGAAGTTAACTCCGTATTTTTAATTTAACAGAATGAATTTAATTCATACAATTTTGATAACTATGAAATTCAATGCATTACTAAACTGAAAAAAAACTATTAAACAAAGTAAGTTATTAAGCCAAATAAAAATAATGTAATAACAAACACATATTTCACTCATCAATTTTTATGTGTAATTTATAAAATTGTTTTACAGTAAGTTTTATTTCAATATTTTTTAAGAATACGTTTATTCAAACAATATAAAAAATATTAGGAATTGAATAATTATTTAGAATATTATTTTTTATTTTTTATTTATCCTTATGGTGTTAAATTTGTTATTCCGGGTATTAGTTTTACGTAAACTTATTTTTAAAAGACTGATATCTTTTGATGTAATTTATTTTATATTATATTTGAAGATTAATTTTTTGTTCTAAGCTTATTTTTTAAAATAAACTTGTTAAAAATTAAAAAAGATAATAATTATGGGTATTTCTCAGGAAAGTACCAGGTAAGTAATGAGATAAATTTCTTTGATAGGTAAGTTTTTTACGAAAGGTAAGTTAATATTTATTTGACAGATCATCTAGTTTAGGAAAAGGGTGTAAAAATATAAGAGAACTGAGTATTATTTATGAAAAATACAAAGAAAGAAATATTTATTTAAAATTTTGAGCGAAACAATATATGTTATTAAAGGGAGACAAGTGTCTGTTTTAAAAACAAAATAAGTGAGTGTCATTTAACAATATATAGATCAATAAAGCTAAATGTGATTTTCTTAATAGAACAACATAAAAAGTTAAAAGAAAAATAAAAATTCTTTTTAGATTTTATTTTAAAATGTTACCTATTCAAACCTGAAACAAAATTGTATGTATTTTTTACTTATAAAAAATAACACATGTCTCTTGGTTTGTGTAGATTGGTTTTATAAAGTTATAATGATATTTTTCTTGGTTTAAAATCTCGGTTGGTCTTTACTTTTGTAGGGTAATCTCAATTGGGTTTTCATTTTTGTAACTGTCTCAATTGAGTCATAATTTTTGTAAAAATGAACACATTTTACCCTGTCCGTTAAATGTTCTCAGACGGCGTTTGATGATAATGTGTTAATGCTGATGTGCATTGTTTAGTTACGTGGAAATTTTATTTAAATTAAAAATTATGAGATGGCAAAATTGAAGCTTTCAAACTTCCAAAGCCCTTCACACGAACACCAATCCTTTCTTCTTCCTCTTCCCAACAGATTCCAACATTGCCATTGAGACACTCCTTCACCTCGAAGTCAAGTCCCACGTCGTCTTCTCCTCCGACCCTAACTTCTACAACCTCTCTCGCATCCTCTCCTCCCTCCCATCCCTAATCGATAAACTCCACAAACACCGCAACCTCTCTCGCATCCTCTTGTTGATGCGTTGCAGGAGCCGTCGTTCGCTGATTAAATTCATTCGAAGCCCCCTGGTTGATGAGATTTTGTGCAATAGTGAGATCCCTAAAATCATAGAGTTTATGCGTTCAAGGAAAGTGATTGAAAATTCTTAGCATACTTGCAAAGAGAGGGGTGTAGTGAGTGTGATTTGGCGTTTGGGAATTGTGATTCTGAGGTTTATGATTCAAATGGAAGTGGGCGAGGGGTTAAGCTCCCAAGAGAAGAGAGGTTAAATCAAAAAAGAATTTTAAATAATACATGTTTTTTTTTTTACTTTTTAGTTCTTGTAAAATTTTAAATTATTAGGTTTGATCCTTGAATCTATTTTAAGTTTGAGTGCTTCTTGAAAATCTGGGTTAGCTCCTAGAGTTGGGGAAGTTCGTCACCACTGATCGGTGACTGCTAAACAGTGAAAGGATATGTTTTTTTCGCTTTCTCATCATATTCTATAAGAAATATATATCTATAGTTGGAAGAACATAATGAAAATGAAATATATATCAATTCTATTTCTATGACAGTGAACTTTTGAGCTAATCCTCAAATTGAAAATGAAATTTCAAGATTTTAATTTTATATAAATGAAATTGGTTCAGAATCATAATTCTTATATATGGTTGTGGGTGAAAAATTAGGCATAGAAGTAGAATTTCCTCTCTGTTTTTGTTTTTAATAACAGGTTGTACTTTAAAGAAGCTCAAAACCTTTTATCAAGTTCATATAAATAACAGTAATTTTACATAATGGAACTTTAATCCATTAAAAGTAAAACTAACTAAACAATATCTAACATAGTTTATAAATTAATGGTTCACTTAAGTATTTCCTAAAAAGTATTTTTAGTCCTCAAGAAAAAAAATTATCCTATGATATATTCGAGAAGCGAGTGCTAGATCTTCAGTTTTGATCATATTAAAACAAACCATTTATCTTGAGATATCTAGATTGAATTTTTCTGTCATTACTTTCCAAAATGTGGCACTGAAATGCTTGCAATATAATCTTATTCTACTCCCTTGTCATTAAACCTTTGATATCATATCATATGTATAAGCTATGTAGAAGCATTAAATGTTGGTCGAGTGTTATGACAAAATCTACTACTGTATTTGATAATCTTTTCCGAGAAACCATTGGAATGGCGTCCCTGTGAGCTCTTTTTGGACCTCATCCCAGTTTTCAATCTGCTCCGATAATGGGGCAGTGTGTATCTTTACCTGACGACTCTCCAGATCTTTGTATGGTACCCTTAGAAATTATTAAACGTCCTTCAGTTTCTGCAACATAAAACATTCAGTGTATGTGTAAACGAAATCTCCAATAATACACAAACAATCTTAAATAATTAAGGTTGGAAGAACATAATGTGTCTTTTGTTTAACCAGCGAGTCTTACAGTGCGGTTGTGGACAACTTGTTACTTGTGCTTACACCTTTTTGCTCTTCAAATATTCTGAAAATGTAAATTCCACAAAGGACGACCACTACTAAAACTACAAACCTCAATGTTAATGGGAATTTCTTGAAAGATTTTATATCCAGAGGGTCCTGTTAAAAGAAAGTTAGCAATTAAGCTATGATTAGGTGTAATCTGAGGCATGCAGGCAAAGCTGACTAAGAAAAACGATGATGAAAAGAGAAACCCAGAACTTACTTTGGATTCCATTAAGATCTTCGTGAAGAAAATAGAAAAGATCCATAAAGAAGAAGAGAGTAGTTAAAGGCATGGTTTCATAAATTTTGTTGGAAAGCTTGAGAGATACATGGTGAGAGAAAAGGTCAGAGGGGTTTACTGTCAAATTATATATGCTTCAAAAAGTCAAATTATATATGTTTCAAAAAATAGTTTCTGATATTTATTTTCTCTTGGGAGCTTAACCCCTCGCCCACTTCCACTTGAATCGCAAACCTCAAAACGCAATTCCCAAATGCCAAATCACACTCATATACTCACTACACTCCTCTCTTTGCAAGTATGCTAAAAAAATTTAATCACTTTCCTTGAACGCAGAAACCCTATTATTTTAGGAATCTCACTACTGCACAAAATCTCATCAACCAAGGAGTTTGAATGAAATTAATCTGCAAACGAAGGCTCTACAACGCGTCGACGAGAGGTTGCAGAGGTTAAGGTCGGAAGAGAATACGATGTGGGACTTGGCTTTCGAAGTGAAGGAACGTGTCAATGGCGATATTGGAATCTATTTGGAAGAGGAAGGAGAAATGATTGGTGTTCGTGTGAAGGACTTTGGAAGTTTCAGAGCTTCAATTTTGCCATCTCATAATTTTTAATTTAAATAAAATTTTCACGTAATTAAACAATGCACATCAACATTAACATGTCAGCATCAATTAACGTTGTCTGAGAATTTAACGGACAGAGTAAAATGTGTTCATTTTTACAAAAAATATGACTCATTTGAGACAGTTGCAAAAATGAGAACTTAACTAAGATTACCGTACAAAAGTGAAGATCAACCGAGGGTTTAAACCATTTTTCTTTCATGATTTAGTGGAGTTTATTTTTTGTTCTTTGTTATTTTGATTTTATTGTACATTAACAAGCTAATATGTAAAGGATAAAATATATTTATGTACTACTTTGGTATAAAAAGTGAAAGAAATAAATCAATTCAAATTGTTTAAATTGAATTAAACTTTACTTGATAATAAAATTGATTAGACAATGAAAAAAAGATAACAATAATCTGTAATTTTGTTCACAGAGTTAATTTAGTTAGCTCTACAAATATTTATATTTGTAAAATAAATTACATATAAAACAGAGTTATTAAAATTGTTCCATTTACTATGATAAGTAATACAAAATATTTCGGTGTAGTTTTTTAGAAAAATTACTGAAAAAGATAAATTTGAAAGAAATTGAATATGTTGTATTATGGTAACATAATTTTTGTAAGAAAAAAAATCGTGTTAAGATATTACAATTTTAGTTAAAACATTTTTAAAGTTAAAGTTGTATTAATATAATAACTTGACTTTAAAACATTTTAAACCAAAGTCATAACATGATTTTCACTAAAAGTGAACTAAAGTTATGTCATTCATAACTTCAATTTAAAATGTATTAAGATTACACGACTTCGACTTAAAAAAATTTGTGTATTAAAATTGTACCATCCTAACACAACATTTTTTTACTTAAACTGTGTCAATGTAATTTTAAAAATGTCTCCATAAAAAATTACTCAAATATGCTTAGTAAATTTGAGTGAGTTTTAAAAAAATTACAAAAATACCTATAAGTGATCGATTAGATAAAAAAAGTGATTCACTTTGTATTAGGTTAAACTAATTCAAAACTAAAAAAAATCAATGTAAAAGAACTACTTGAACCAATATTTTTTGGGGGGTTTAATTAAACTATATTTTTATTTTATTTCAAATATTTTAAAATGAATGAAAAATAAATATTTCAATTAATTTTGAAATATTTTATTAGTTTATTTATTATGCCAACGTAAAATATAGTTATTTATATTAATTAATTAATCTTTAAATCTTGAACTTTTACGGTTTCATGATCAATTTTTTTTTATCCCGAGTGTATACATGCTATCGTTAATTAATATTATTATATTTTATTGAAGTTTAAATCTAAGTATTAATATATATTTAATTTAATTTTTTAAGTATATTTGGATATTAAAAATGTTCTGGTTTAAAGTTAAGGAAATTCCAAGTCCATGTTTCAGGGTGTCTTTTTATATTACAGTTATCCTAATATTTATAGGGATAATGATACTTACACAACATTTTTTTATAATATTTGAACATTATTTACGTGTCAGTATGTGATTGGTCCATGATAGTGTTTATGATTATTATTATTGATTGTGGAGTAATTTTGGACTAATAACAGAATAACACGTAAATGATATACAAATATTGTCTAAGTATCATTATCCTATTCATAGAGATCCAATAACATCACTTTTTTAGTTATAGCTTAGATGAGGTATCTCAATTTAATTAAATTATAGGTACTAGAAAACCAACAACTAAACAAATAGAATTGGAAGTATTTTACTTTGTTAAATGGTTTTTAGATTTTTCGTATTTATAGCGTGTAATTTCCATATTCATCGTGATTTTGGAAGCAATTCATTTATCAACAATATTCAAATAAACTACTCATTAATATTTAACACCCCACAATACTTAGTTATCTATCATTGATTATCTACAAGATAAATAAAGCACAACTAATAATATTCTATATTATAAATATATAAAGTAAATATAAAGTTGCTTTTGGAGAGAGATATATACCTTTTGTTTTCATCAACTTAGTCCAAACATAAGGAAAATAGTTAATGTATTAATAATGTAACATTTGTAATATGCATATTCATGGAATAATACTGGGCACCTAATTTGGACTCATACAACACTTTTATTGTAGTTGTCGAGGTTACACTTTTACAATGTTAATATTTGATTCCACCATAAATGAACTCAACATTATATTAAGCAAACAACAAGGATTTGACAAAGCCATACATATGTTGTAAACAAAGATAGGATAACGATATTTTACAACATTTTTTTATAAAGATTTAACATGATCTAAGTGTTATTTTGTTATTGATCTAAAATTATTTTAAAATCAATAATAATAATAATAATAATCATAAATATAGATCAATCACTTAATGACATATAAATAATATTAAAATATTATAAAAAAAATGTTATCAAAATATCATTATTCATAAAGATAAACACAAGATATTAGATACCAGTGATCCCAAAAATTGTAAAAAAGAACTTCGTGGGAAACTAAACAATGATGCATGAACATGAATTTGTCTTTTGTTTCTCCTCTTGGTTCTTTTCTGCAAAGGTAATCACAAGGAAACACATACTTATGAATAGAAAACAAACATTATCCTTATCAAATCTATATGTCTAAACATAAATATATTGAACAAACCTGTTTTCTTTTTGGTCGTTCGAGGTTGTACTACAACATGCATGGTAACGAAACCTCCAGGGATGTCACTAAATGTTATTCTGGAATCAGCCAGAGTTTTGTTGTTTTCCAAAATCTTACCGGCATGTATGAGTTTTAGGTCACTTACTACCTTTGGTGTAATTGTTTTACCTGTAGACATTTGAACCATGTTTATGTTAATATTCTAACTGATCAAATCATTGTTAAATATGTTTTGTATATAAAATGACAAACCTTGAGGCCACTCAGCAATTAGCTTTTGCTTAAGGGTAGCAATGGTTGTTGATGATGAATAGAAATTTTGTGCTATATCAGTTCCATCATATATGCGAAATTTAAGCTCAATATTTTCTCCTTCAGCAGCCATCACAACCTGTGTTCACCTCTGTCACTCTTGCTGTTTTTTTTTACCTACAATTTCATCCACAAGGACACAATTTAATTTAATTCTCATTCACATGAAAATTTGTTGTTATATTTAAAACCGTAAGGAAAAGAAATTAAAGTCTTGGAAGGAAAGACAAGTATCATAAGTTTTTAGTGACCAAAAAATTAAAATTCTAAAACATAAACACAAAATGAAATTGAAACCAACCTGTGGTGAACTTTGATGAAAAATTTCTTCTTATAGCAGGCTTGCTAATAAAACCAAGTGAACACGTCATACGATCCAATTAATTCTCCAAATAACGTATAAGAGACATGCATCTGTATCCATATAGGAACTTTTAAGGTCAAAAACAAAAAGAAAGAGATGAAATTCATATAGATCGCTCATGATTCACGTCAAATTTCATAAGCAAAACGATAGAAATAAAAAATGAATGATTCATACATACATAATTGTTTGATTTCCTAAAATTTGTGCCAAGTGCGACATTATATGATAATTAACACAAATTAAACCCTAAAGTGAGGGACAACAAAGAATCGAATATGAACATTGAACTAACTCAATTTGGGTTTCTTGAAATTACAATTCGAAGAAAAGAAGAAGAAAAATAGAGTTTAACGAATTGACGATACCAGATGAAGAAACGATAATTGAAAGATGAGTGACAAGTGATAGTGTATTTAAAAGGGAGAGAGATTTGTTCATTTGGTTTTGTTTCTTTAGGACATGTTTTTTGAGTCTTTCTTGGATTAGATATTTGTGTCGGGTGATTAAAAGAGGATTTAACAATTCCTAAATGATTATCGGAGAAATCACGAAGGAAAGGTCATCTATTTTTATTTTGTACGACCAAATCCATAGATACATTGCTTATGCACCACATCTGTTTTGCCTCGTCAACCTATTGAAATGAAGTGTATCGTTTTGAGTTAATTAGTTTTATAAAATTATCAAGATCCAATACCTATAAAGAAGACAAATTATGATGGTTTAAATAAAATAAAGCTTAATTACACTTTTTAGTTGGCTAATTTATTTGAAAAATTCAAAATAAAAAAACCTGTAATTTTAGTGCAATTAAGTTTTATAGTTTTTAAAAATTATTCAATTAGGCTATTTATGTTAAATTGTGATTAAGATTGTGTTTATACATGTCACATGTTCCCTTGTATTATTTTTAATTTTTTTGTTTTAAAAAAGTATTATGTTATTTTTGTTCGTATAGTTTCACGTCACGTCTTAGTGTGAATATCATATAACATGTATTATATTTAATTTAGTTTTTATATTTGTAATTTTTAGTTCTTGTATTTATAATTTTGACTTAATTTAGTTTTAATCTTTTAAAAAATTGAGTAATATAAATGAAACTAAATTAATAATTAATATTAATTACAATTTATATATACATCTTAAAATAATTTTTAAAATTTAAACATCAAATACTCTACCTAAATATTTGAATTAATGTTATTTTATATATTTTTACTTTCAGTAAAAATATCATTATTTATAATATATTAAGCTAAACCTTGTAATTATGTTTGTCACATTAAATTTATAAATAAGCAAGGAAAAATATAATTTTTAAAATTATTTCAAATATTAAAATTTAAAAATTACGAGAATAATTTTGTATTTACATTTTTTATATTTTAAAAAAAATATGTTTAAAATAGGGATTTTTTTTTTGTTGAAATTAAAAATATATAAAATAAAATTAATTTCAATATATCTATATAAAGTGATTTGATGTATAAATTAAAAAAAATATGAATATATAAATTGTAATTAAGCTTAATTACTCCATTTGAAAAATAAGAATGAATTGAGTCAAAATACAGATATAAAAAATAAATTAGATACAAAACATTGTTATTTGGCACTAAAAAAAATATTATGAGTTGACATGTGATATATATATAGACACGATGTTAATTACACTTTAAAAATTATGGATTTTTTTTTTAATTTTTCAAATAAATTAGAGAAAAAAATGTAATTAAACCATCAAATAATAAAGAAACTCATGTTAGCTATTGAACTAACTATGCATATTCCAAAGACAATTGAGGATAGATAATTAATGAATTAAATATAACAATGTATTTGGTCAATCAATGTTCTTATAACCACAATTACACTACTAAATTAGCCATGTATGAATGAAAGATTAGGCTAGGTCAAGTTACTGACATTTGTGCAATTTATTTAATCTAATGCCAATCAATATTACTATCCCAATACTTCCTCCCTTGTGATTCTTGTATTGGAATTCATGCAATGCTATTTTTTTTTTTATGTTTATTATTAATATTGTTGCTTGATAATTTGAGCATAAAAGCACAATTGTACTATTGAAAAACCCATGGATGGAATAAGCCATCAACATACCAACCACAAGTCATTCACTTAGTTTTGGATTTATGTTTTGAGTCAAACCACTTAATATCAAAATGATCGCAACAAAGAAATTTCTTTGAAAGTCATCATGTTTTGTTCATTAAAATGCATGCTATGAAAATGGATGCTAGCTAAGGTTGTTTAAACAATCGTTGAGGTAACTTCGTACCTCTATATCATATAACATTTTAAATTAGGACATGATAAAGGAAAATATATGGTTTTGTCACATGATTTCTGCTATAACATTTTAGTTCCCATGAGTCATCTATAACAGGTTAGTAATAGATATAGAAATATCAATGAAAAAAAGAATTCTTTATACTCGCCATTTGGGCTTTATGATGCTTATCTAAACCAAACCAGAAGATCTTTGTTTATGTTCTATAATAACACAATCATTGTCCAATAAAAGTAAATGGTTGTGGATTGTTGTTTTGTTATTATTAAAGTAAAGTGGGCTTGCCAAATGTACTGTGTTGTCTATGCATTCGATTCATGCCTTGTTGAGGCTGTGTATACATTTTTAGTATGATTAGGCACTACTTTACAGTCATCATTGCATTGGAATATGCCATCATAATATAATGCTTAAAATTTATTAGCATGTATTTTATTTTCTTTTTCTAGAAAAAAAATTCCATTTTCAACATCTAAGGCACATTATAAGTAATAGAGGTTATATAGAGAGAACGCTTTTATTAGGAATAGAAGAATGAAATTGATGTATCTTTTACTTAAAACCTTTGAACATGGAGCTGACTGATCTAGAGACCAAATTGATGTCAAAGACAAAATTCATGATTTATTCAACTGAATTTCTAAACTGATTTTTAAATGTCATAATTTAGTGAAGAATGGTAGATATGGGGATCTCGTGAAACTGGCACAGCATGGGACCAGAACAAAACATTCCCAGGTTTTCCTCCATCACCCCAAAAATTTCAATATTCAAAACCTTAAGCTTACGTCGTTGAAATTTCTCACATTTACTTAGTTTGAATTTAGATTCATACTTGAATTCTCACTGATCTTCTATTTAAGTGTGAGTTTCTTTGTCTTGGTATATCTTTCTTGAAGAGAATGGTGGAAATCTCACCTTGATTAGAAATGAAATCAATTTATAGTATATAGACAAGTGTAAATCTCACTTTAAAAACAAGATTTTGAGAGATTGAATTAGACTTACAATTCAATTTTTTTAAGAGAGAAACATTTCAAACCATAGATATCATTAACTTGTACCATTGTTCATCCTGGAAAGACCATCACCGAGTAAATACAATAGCACAACTATCACAATCTGACCGTCAATCTTAATTCACGTGTAGTTGGGAAATTCAATATTACAAGACATGGTTGGGAAAGTTGATTTGATTCCTGTTTCTAAAAAGCAGAAATTTTATTTACTTTTAGTCTGGTATAATTTGTATTCAGTTTAATATTCTGAAAGTTGTGATAATCAAAGGTTTTGTATTATATTTATACTTCTGTTACTTCAATTCAACTCAGGAACTAGATATCTTTGATAATATATTTGGAACTGATAAGCATAAGTTTCCTCAACAAGATACTAAGCTACGTTTGTATGCCTACGGAAGGACTTATTTTTTGCATAAATGCAGGATTAATTTCACAGCACTACCTCTTGCTGTGACTTTGGTTCAAGTTTTGGTAACTATGCAGGATCAAGCATAGAGTATGGTTTCCCATAATTCAATATTGAGTGATGATTGTGAGGGGAAAAAGAAGGGAATAAAAATAAACACAGGATAAATAAAAGGTGAGGAATGTAATACCTTTCTTTATTGTGGGATAAAGTTGAAGAATCCATAGCACTAGATCAGAAAAAGACGAGAATTTCCCTGTTAACTTTTAATTTTGTGGACAACGCCAAGAGATGGAAAAGTTAATGCCAGCACAATATTTTTTCTCAATGTTGCCTCAATATTCTATTCCCCCCCCTCAAAAACAACTTTCAAAGTTTCAAATGTTTCTCTACTTGAGTGTAACAGTCATAACACCCTGATGGTAAAAGTTTTTTATGTTTGACAGATCAGAAATCATTTTTATTTTGACTAAAGTAGTCATCATATAAGATAACAAAGTTACTATATTTGATTATTTGTAATTGGATGACATTATGGTTGTTTATATTATTTATTCTTCTTCACTAGAGAATACATGAAGTTGAGTATCATGTATCATGAGAAGGATGGGCAAAATATGACAGGAAGATTGAGTTTGACCTATGTAGTGGTTGGGCAGACTGAGACAGGCAAAACCATAATGGGTTCTTTGGCTGTTAGTGTTTGGTCAATTACCATGCAGCTTACATATCTTTCAGAGAATATTTTCTTCCCAAGATGCAGAAGGAAACACTCACTACATATTCAAAGCAAGTGACTGCAGATACTTTTCATTTTACTAGGATGACTTGAAGTTGAAGGTTATTGAATATTACTGGTGGTTGTTTGAAACAAATTGGAGAAAGAGGCACAAAAACAGGAGAGAGGAAGGTGCTTAAGCCTTTTCTGAGATGCATTAAGGAAGAAACTTTCAGGGTATGTTCTTTACTAAACTATATTACTGATACCCCGTGTTAACTAGTGAGATTATTAGCCTTGATTAACCCAAAATTTGCCTTTTTTATTTTTATGGGAAACAGTGCGTGGTGGAGAGTAGGGACTGTCAAAATCTTAATCAGATAGCTGGGACTGTAGTACGAGTATATAAATCAAACTTCATTAAGAATATTTATGTGATTACTTTATGGTTAATCAAATGCTAGGAACCACTTGAGACATAAAACACTAGAATATCATCAATACTATGCTCACTACTCTAATGATTCAAGCCAGCTTATTCTTCCAGCAGGTATCAGGAACTGTGTTTTGTGATTCTTTTCAAGACAAAGGCTGGCCTTTCAGCATTGGAGTGAGTGAACCTCTTAGGTGGAGGGACATGATTTCATTGGTGGATCCAATTAGCTTCCCTGCGATGAACACAGCTGGGACTGGAGCATTGCACCCTAGCTTTAACAAAGCTTTCTCTATTTCTCTGCCTTCAGGGTCATGATCAATCTCATAAACCAGAGGATTCGCCCTAAGTTCTTTAAACAGAATGTTGACTGCATAGCAGAGGCAACAAGAGCTCTTCGTGAAAATCACCACACCATTTTCAGAGGTCAACCTCTTCACCTTGTCCATCCTGATACAATGATCAAGCACCTGGTCTTCTAAATATATATGTACAGAATTCTGTTCCTGACACAGCAAAAAAAGACATCATGTTACACAGGAAACAAATAAAAGGTCTAATTTTGAAGAGGTGTCTTTAGATTACCTTAGACTTATCAGAACTCCCAAACCATCAGACCGAATCCAAACTGAATTCGATCCAGTGGCTATATTGGGTTGGAAGTCTAAGGAGGAGATTTGGGAAATAGAAAATTATATGAAGCTTGAGGTTATTTGAAATGAGCTGATACACTAGACTATTTATAGGGACAGCTTAGGGACCGCTTTGTTTGATCAAGAGCAAAGCACGTTCTAAAGAGGTTGTGCTTTTTAGATACCCAACTTATTGTGTGATCTTATTCGGTTGTGCAAGTTGGAAGACATATTACACGTATATGCTTCAATCGGTATACTAGCTATGAGACCAAATTATATAGTACCAAGATTTTCATCAACAAAAACAAATGAAAACAGTATCTTCCTGTGACTATGTTGATGCAATAATGCAATTTGCCTATGTCAAACGTACGTGTGTTGCTTATTACCCTTTTGCTAAACTAATAAAGAGTTTATGAACGTTAAAACGGTTCTCTCTTGTAAATAAAAGTGGAAATACACTGAAGGGTGGTCAGTTTATTTCACAATCAACAGCTTTGAATCCGTATGCCAAAAGAATGAGAGACTTAAATGACTTTTTCGGTGGCTGCAAGATTCTTTGTGTTGCACCCACTAACTTGTGTGCGATTCTCTCTGACACTAGAGGTTCAATTTTGGGAGTTGGGAGACTCTACGTAGATGCAGCACTAACACAGTGTCTCACGTGTGTCGATGAGCACACGAATGTAATGCATTGAAAACTTACAAAATCAGAGAAAAAAACAGTTCCTTTTTTGAGAAGAATTACCAGCCATTCAATCCACAAAAGAATCTATGCATCGTAACTGAACAACTATCCAATTTCTTATCCATGTTTCCGAGGCACAGTTATGGCGAATGAGTTTTGGTTTGATGAATGAGTTAGCTAAATGAAATAACTGAGAAATAAGAACACAGGTAATTTATGATTGCGCATGTTGCTTGAATGTCACGTCGTGCTCCTACAGATAAATTATTTTAGAAATTAAATGATGCCCTTTTACGTATAGTCTTCAGACGCATGAAAATCATAGAGGAAAAATAATATATGTTGCGTTGTGGATAGGGAGGAATAATAAAGGAGACAGAAAAAGTGCTTGCATTACCTTTTTGTCTCGAGGGTATGAAGGCTCCCCATGCACGTTCCTTGCTTCAAACTTTGAATATCTCTTCTCACCCAAACCAAAAAACAACATATCACTGAGTGATGTTTCAACTTTATCATTGTCCCTCGCACCTGGTGCCCAAATTCAGCGGTCATGAATCAACTCCTACTTATGTCTCAACACTTGGAATAATATACTAACATCGGTTACATAAATCACACTAAATTACTATTCCCTTTTATTCAAGATTTAACTGTTACTTATGTTACTTCTTTTCATCTTTCTCTCATGCATGCTCTATTTCACAAAATTACAGATCATACAATTTATCTTTTTTCTGATTTTCTGTTATGGGCATGTTATTTTTGACAATATCTTATCATATACCTTTCTTAAGTTTCTTTCTTTTTCCACTAAACTAAAAATTATACAATTCTTATCAGATCTTTCTGTTATCTTTTTCTCAGTTAGTGTCAATGATATCCTTTTGTATACAATTTTTTCGTATCAAACACTTGGAATAACAGCCATGAGATGAGGGTGTGTTCCGTATTCCTTTTGTCACCAGACTTCGATGGAATACTTTGTTTTTCATTAAAAATATAACAGTCTGCGGACTTCATTATTCCACAGCAAATTTGTCCACCATGGATTAAATTGATGACTAATTAACTATGTATGCGAGAGGAACATTTTAAGGTGAAATTAGATGAATGTGTAATTGAATTGAAACACCCTTTTTCTTTCACAAGGCTTTTCAAATTGAAAGTGAATCACAGAAACATTACAGTTTGCATAAACCATGTTTAGTCACTTTCACCCGCATGAAGTTTCATACTACTTTAGTAGGCATAGATTTTGTTAGCCTTTTACAAAATACCAAAAGAAAAGAAAACTATTTTTTTACAGACTTTTATATGGTACAATTTAAAGAGAACACTGAAGAAAAAGCAGGAGTGTCCCCGAGTAAACAGTGTCTGGAAATAGCATATCTGAGTTCCTTCTACACTACTCCTCAATAAGGAACTCCTTGGTGTGGCTAAAACCAGATGGCCTTTGCATCCATGAGCAATTGTTTGAGAGAGCCATCAACATGGAGGGATATGATATCTTTGGAAGACCCCACAAATTTTCCACCTATGAACACTGCTGGGACTGAAGGATTGCAACCCATACCCCTCAAAGCCCACTCCATTTCCCTTCCATAGGAATCATTGTCAAGCTCATGAACTGCTGGGCTTGCTCCAAGCTCATAGAAAAGTTGCTTGATGCTGTGACACATGCAGCATGAACTCTTGGTGAATATAACAGCAGCCTTCTTTGATGCCAAGTCCTTAACTCTATCCATTGCAAGGGGATGAACAATCCAATATAAGAACTAGGGAGAATAGTATATATGAAACTAAAAAGTATTGAAAGATAGATGAGTATGGGAACTAATCAAGCTAGTGTAGCAAAGGCTTTGTTGTTGTACCCTGATGAAGCTTGAGATTTAATCACCTCTTATTTATAGTAGCTGGTGAGGATAGTGGATTGAATTGTATAAGCTAGAAAAGCATAGAAGCAAATTAATTATAGTTAAATTGGATAGGAAAGAGAAAGAGAGAAAGTTCCTTCAGATATTTGTTTGGATAAGGGAGGTGCCCCTGATCATTTGGGCGATGGTGACGCTGCCAGTGCCATGAACAACTTGCATTTAGCATCAAACTGTAAACGATAATTCAAATATCTAGAGTGGCTAACCGTACGAGCAATCAATGCAGGAATAAGAACAATGTATAGTTTATAAAAGCCTAAAAACTCTACACCCAGCCTTCAGAATCAAACACATTAATTATTCTAATGTTAATAATATATGAACAAAACCAATGCTGCGTTGTCTCAAAATCTATCAAAAGAACGGAATCAAATAGAATTAGTAATATGCAAAGTCAGAACCCAGAAGAGGAAACCAATTCCAACTGTCATCTGCACGGTTTAAGTTAGCCATAGGCATATGACATGTTTGTGCGTATCTGTATTTATTTATTAAGGTATATGAAAACATTGAAAGGATGTAATTTAACCAAATACTATGTTTTAATTTAACCAAATACTATGTTTATGATGTAGTGTTTGTTATATCTCTTGGACACTTACCAAGTTCTGCAAGATAAGAGTTTATCCAATTGGTTTGGACTGTTTCAGTTAGGTCCTTGGCATCAGAATCATGCAATGCATAAACAGTGTAATGTTATTTGTATTTGGCCATTGAGCATGGGAAGGGATTCTTGACACATGTGGATATATTTTGATATTTGATTTCTCCAATATGATTCGATTTCCCTTTGTTTGTATAAATTACGTGGCTTGGAGCAATCATGTTAACTTTGGGAAAATGGTGGTGTACATATCCATGAAAGCAAATCCAAAGAATTTTAGATTCTTGCACATCAAAATTTTAGTATCAAGTAGTGAAGGAGGGAGAGAATGTCAACTTGAAAGTAAGAATTGGTAGAAGGATAAGGTATAATTTGAGTGTCATGGCTTAGAGTGAAGTGGCTTCAAGATTGCTCTCAATTTATATATCTTATGCTGGGTAGTTAGGTAACTATAATATAAAACCGACCAAATCGGTTATCCTATATTCTTTAACTGTTTCAACTGTTTCTTATGCATAACACTGAATTATTCTATTTCTGACGTTATTCACTGAAAGATATTTAGCTAAATTATACTCAATTTTCATGTGTTTTTCAAAATTTGCATTGTTTCTATTACCTAAAACACATCAATTACACCATAAATATTTCTAAGAAGGTTTGACACAAAAAAAAAAAACAGTTTAAAAAAATATTAAGTGCAATTCGTTCCAAGATTTTATATTAATAATTGTTTAATTAAATAAAACAATTTTAAATGTGTTTTTTTAATAATTGTGGAAGCGATGATTTGACGGTTTTTATATAGTAAGTGAATTGGAATTGAATTAATATTTTTTTTCTTGCAAATAGTGTGGTAAATGTCTCAATCGATTCTTGTAGCTCAAGATTTATGTAGAAGCCTCTACACGATATGAGCTATTACGCAAAGATTGTGATAGAAACCCAAATAAAGTGAACTTGTGTAAAAAAATTAACAAATAAGGGAGCATATATTCTTAACTTTTAATTGATTGATCACGATTTATTTGAAATTAATTTAATAATCAGCTGTGTACTTCACTAGATCATTTCCGATAAACAAGAATATGGTTTTAAGAAGAAAATAAATCTTTTTATTCATATCTTTCACAATAATAAATCTATATAATAAAATGAATTATGAGATAGAAAAAACTCAAAAAAAGGTATTTTTATATATAAATTATATTTTAGATTCTTTGTTAGTAATTTAAATGGGATATAAGGTTATTTTAATTTTTTATTTTGAAAATATTACATTTTTGTGTGGAGAAAAAGGTAAGAAAAGGAAGTCTGAAACAATTAAAAGAAGAAAACATTTAACAATTGGGAAGAAATGTTTAGCGAGGAAAATAAATAACATAATAAAAAATATTATTAAAAGAGTAAAGAGAAATTTTTAAAATCGTATATTGTAATTTGCAGTTACAAGTATATTTAATAAATATCACGTGTAGAGAGCAAGGTGTATGCAAATTCAATTTATGATGGGTTTAAGATCAATCCAAATATTTTAATAATTACTAAAAATTTAGACATAATCTAGTTATAATTTACCCTATCTGCTACCTGGGTTGAGGCTATATTAGCTTCGATTAAGTTTTAATTTTTTTAATTTATTATTTGTAATGTGAAAATTTCGAAAATTTGAATGTGATGGCTAAAAATATTGTTAAAATATGAAGAACTTAAAGTTTAAAAATATTGAGAAATAAGTTGTGTAAATTTCTATTTTTTTTTAATTTATTATAGGGTTAAATATGTTTTTAATTCCTATATTATCAAGCGATTTTGGTTTTAGTTCCTATACTATCATTCGTTATCTTCTGGCCATTTATGCGTGAAAAAGAAAAGGAAGACAACGAGGGAGAAAAGAGAAAAAATACTGAGTCAGCGTAAAAAAAAATGGTGTCAGTTTATCGTTAGACACGTAAGCTAGTTTTTAACGGTGTTAACTCTAGAGAACCAAAATCAAAATTTCTTTAATAACGTGGACTAAAATGTACCTTACTTTGAAAGAGGGAATAAAACAAAAATCACTTGATATTATAGAAATTAAAAACATATTTAACCCTTTATTCTACATGTTATATTATTATACAAAATTAACTATAGACCTTAAATATCAAAGTAATTAACATTATTAGTATAAAAATGTGAAAAAATATTAAATAATAGTGATGTCACTTTACACATAAAATACAAATGCAAATATATCTAAAAACAAATATTCAATATTATAATGCAAGTACGGAGTTTGAAACTTAAATTTAATATTATATGATGAGTTGGTGTTTTCTTATAGAAACTTAAATTTAATTTAAATAAGCAAAGCCTTAATTTAAATGGATACTTGGAACTACTTTTTTTTTTCTTGTACCAACTTGAAATTCAATTAAAGGGGAAATGGTTATAAAATATATACACGTTTTCTTATTTGAAAACCAAAATAATTAAATATATTAGTCCAAAACCCTTTGGTTCTAAGAACACATATAATAGACTTAGATTTAATTTTTTGTATATTTTATTTTGTGTGCAAATGATACTAGTATTCATGAAGAGAGTTCAAAGATAGGAAATAATTTTTGGGAATTGAAATTCCTTTCTTCTTGGAAGAGAGATATGATCATGAGTTTTCATTAAATATAAATTTTCATTTACTCCAATTGTTGGAAAATATGCAACAATGTGTATATTTCATTTGAAGGTTAAACATTAAAGAATAAATTAATGAACCAGTTATTTATACTTTTATTTTTTGGATTATCAAAAGGAATATATATTCCCTTCTTCTTTGATTGCTACTAAAAGGCTTTTCCAACTTTATAACTTTCATTTTATGTGTCAATTATGAAAGTAACATTATTCTAAAAATAATCGTTATAGAACATTGATGCCAATGTCTCTGATAGCATTATTTTAGTCTTTTATACGATAATTATAACTAAAATTACTATGGTAAATAATATTTTAATATGACAATTATTTGATAGATATTAAAAAATATAAAATTTATGGATTGTATTTGTAATAATAATAATAATAGATACAAAGGGCAATACTAATAGGAATAGCGTGTCGTAGTTGTATTTTCGTTAAAAGACATTTTTATATAGTTCGAGAAAAATTAAATATTGTAAAACATTATTAAAAGTATGATTATGATTAGAGACAAAACTTAATATAAGGATAGGATGATATGCAACTCGTCTTAAAATTTAGTGTTGTCAAAATGGATTATAAATGGATTGGGTTTGAAAAAAAAATATATTATTTTTTTTATACAAGTCAATTTTTAACTCGGTCCACTTACAATCCAATTAACCGGGTTGAATCCGTGGTGAGTCAGGTTGGTTCACTAACCCATTTAATTTAATATATTTCAAAAGAGTAAAATATTATATAGATTTATGCATTCAAGATTCTCATTTTATAAATCGACACAAAAATGATCAATTTTAGAATCTTATTTATTTGCTTTTTGTGCTTGTTTTTAAATTACATTTGGATTATATGGTATTCTTTTATTTATTTTGAATTGTGTTTAACATCGATTTAGAGCGAAATTTATTTAAATTTAAATTACAAAAAAAATTGTATTTTTTTTAGATTTGAAAACAAATATATAATTAGATGAATCAATTAACCAACTCATTTAATCTACCAACTTGTAGTGGACCAGATTGAATCGAGTCAGATTACTCGTTTTGATAACATTACTCAAAAGTAAGTCGTTGGTGATTAAGAAATATACATTTGTTTTACATCATTTGTTTACACCTCCAAAATTCTTTTTAAGAGTCAAAAGTCAGCATTGTTAGTAATTAAGAAAGATATATTTATTCTACTTTCTTTATTTACATATAATGTAAAGAAGGTGATATAATACACATGTATAAAATATTACGATGCACTATAATAATTTTGTATGAAAGTTATATATTAAAATTGTGATTAATTTGATTATATTATTTTGACCTTCAAAATCATTAATCATTATCCATCACTGGTATAAAATATATACATACTGTAAAAGGACAAAAGATGAGTTTTGTATAAATAAATAAAAACTAATTTTTGGGTTATTGGATATATTAATTTGGTTCATGTTTAGTTCTAAATCACACGTTGTTTAGTTTTAATTAAGTAGGTTGAGGTCAAAAAAGTTTTCAAAACTAAAAAGTTTTGAGTTGAAAAGGTTCACATAACTAAAATCTCCAATTTGTATGGAATAGGGATTGATAATGAACTTTTCTTATAAACATGAAAAAAATATTACTTTTTCTAAAATATATATATAACTTTTTAGATTGTTTTGTTTTGACTTTTAATTTTACTTGTGAAATAATAACTACTGACTCGGGTAGACTTAATCCAAATCGACTCATTTTGATTCGTTTGTCTCAATCTTCCATATGAGTCATTCTATATTCTATATCGAGCCTTGGTCTATACACAATTCAATTATCAATTCGTCCAAAATGGTCTATATTGATAAAAATAGTTTGAAATACAATGGTGTACTTCTAATAGTTTGAAATTCATACAATTGCAACTTTTCAACGTCTATATTGATAAAAGTTATTTTCACTATCCCCCACTTCCGTATCTATCATGATTACTCCCGCTTCAATAAATATTTTGCAATTGAAAATACTAAAAACATATATAATATTTGACTATCATATCTTTCACTATCATACTCGTTTTAATCTCAACTTTCTAATATTATTTTGTGTTATTTATTTTAAAAAAATAATTATAAAATGAGATTAAAAATCAGTATTATTGATGATTAAAAAATGTGTAATTACTTTATATTATTTATTTATATGTAAGATAAAAATGTTGCACTAAAATAAATTTGTCCACACTATCTTAAAATCGACTGAGAATACACTCTAATAATTTTGCATAATAAAATTGTCTTAATTTAAATATATTATTTTATCTAATCAATGTATCACTATTTACGAAATTAAGAAAAGTAAGTATAATAAAAACATAATATCTTATATAAACAAGGATGGGCCATGCTAACCCTAAAATGTCCAAGTGAGGCAAAATGGACCAAGCCCACAATCTTCGTTTCTGGTTTGTGTTGTGTTTGCATTTGTGAGACACAAACATCATCGTCTCCGCCGTAGGCGCTAGCTAGGTAAGCATCTTCTCTTCCAACCTAGTTCTCTTCCACTTCTGCACTCAATAGCTCTTCTTTTTTTTCATTATTTTAATTATTAATATTATTACTGTTATCAACCCATGCCACACTCATAATTTTCTTTACATTTTTTCTCATATCAGTCAGCAAATTTACACAGTACCCCCTAAATGTTTGCAAAGGCTGCCATGAACTGCCCTTTTTCAAAATTTTATTGAAGTTCTAATCTTTTTCGAAGTGAGGATGTATAGAATAACTTTGTGATTGGATTTTAATTTCAACTTTAAGGGTTTCGGTATTTTCACGTCCCCTTGCTCTCTCTCTCTCTCTCTCTCTCTCTCTCTCTCTCTCTCTTTAAAGAAACTATTGGGTTTAATTGCATTTTTTAGTTATAGTAGCCTTGAATGTGAAACTCAATTATCCCTTTTTTTTTGGATTGGTCTTTGAGATTGATTGTGATTCATTAATCGGATGTAGCTCTGCTTCAATCCAGGAATTGTAAAATTCTTTTGATTGAGGTGGATTTCTCCAAGCGTGGCCGCGCCATTTGTAGTTGGAAATCCTGATTGTGTGTTATTTGTTTTTCGAGGACAGAAACTCATTTACCCTTATTGGTATGAAGTTTGATTCATGAAAATCAGAAGTCTTGTAATAAACAATTTTGGGTTGGTATTTGGTGTCTAAACTCGTTTAAGGCTGTGGTAACAATGCATGCATTACTCTATTTTAACTAATTAACTCATATCTACTTTGAGTTGTTAATAAATGATTTGTTTTTTAGTTTTGGGAAATTGATGTTGCGGCTTAATAACTTGCACCGAAAGATCCATGTTTGCATAGTTAGATATTGGCAAACTAGACTTTAGTAATGCATTGGGGTTTTCGAGATCTCATTGGTGTCATTGTATATCCTTGTTATTTTATATCTAACTAATGATTATTGGCTTGGTTATGATTTCTTATCACTGTAAAATGTTTCTACTTTTATTTTATTTATTTTAGGGCTGCTCCAATGGAGGATATCCAAGAAATTAAGGAGCAGGCTCATGAAGAAGTGATTTCAGATAAAACATCTGAGACGAAGCCGGAGACTCGTGATGAAATTCTTTCCCGTCATAGGTGATTCACTCTTCATAAGATCAACATCTTCAGCTCTCACCTTTTTTGTGAATGTATTTAGTCTTACTTAGTTGCTCTCTTACTCATAGAGATTGACTCTAAAGCTCAGTCATTCCATATTATTCCTGTTCCTCTTCGCATGATAAAAGGAGTTTTATCATGTCATGGTATTCAAAATCACAGTCAACTTGAAGAATTGCGCGATTCTTCATCTCTGCCATGCCTGGGCGAGTTTGTCTGTGCTCAGAATTGCAAACGAGCATGATTAGTCGACTCACCATGCAGGACATAAGAATTGTGACTGACATCACTGGCATGACATTTCCCCTTTAGAAAACATTCCTTTGCATGTTTCTTAACCCTCAACCCTAGAGTACCATACCTATGAAAATGTATTTCTATAATAACATTCAAGGTGTGCTTCGTTGATTTGGAGTTTACTGTGGTACTTTGACTCTGCTCTGAGCCAATGCTTAGAGATTTCCCAAGTTACTTGTTATACCATTTTATACTGACTGATATTTGAAACATCTTTCGATGTTACTTTATTGCAAAATGCTAAAAAATGTTCATTGTTTATATAACATAAAAGAAAACAAAGTGGTCAAAAGTTTTAGTCAGGTTCTTTAGAGTTTCAAGTAGTACGAAGTTCTTTTTCTCCTTTTCTCTGGAGACATAAATAAAAGAACGAGGATCACTTCATTCACTCAGGTTAGCATTTGGCTTTTCGAAAACTTGTGTCAATTGTCACTTTCCACTTATTTGGTTAAAGACTTTATGGTGTATTAGTTGAGAAAGTGCTTGAAATTGAAACTAACGTATCAGCATGGCTATACTCAGTTTGAATCACTACTGCTAGCTATATTTGCTTTGCATGGTTGAAAGCAGCTACTTTATAATGAATGTCACACTTAAGTGTGCTTTGTTTTCCAAGTTCTCGAGTTATTATTTTTCATTAAATTCCTATTTATTATTGATTCATGTTTCAATATAGCAACAACTTGAATGTTAAGGGACGTGTTATTTATGTTGTGTTCTGTTGGGTTCTCGCGCAATGTGAATTCTTCCCTAATTACTTGCTTATTTTCAGGAAAGAGATATCGCAGCTGCAGAAAAAGGAAGTTGAGATGAAAAAAGCTGCAGCTAGAGGTAGCAAGGCTGAGCAGAAAGCTAAGAAGAAGCAAGTGGAGGAAGAGGTTTCTCAACTTTCTACTAAGCTGAAGGAGAATCATGCCAAGGAATTGGCTGCATTAGGCTATAGCAGCGGTAATGGGAATGAAAAGAGCAATTTGGACACTTTGGTTAAGGCCATTGCTGGAGTATCTGTTGCTAGTCAACCTGAACATACAAAGGTCAGCAAGGCCAAACAGAGGCGTGACAAAAGAGCTCAACAAGAAGCAGAAAGGGAACAGAGAATCCAAGCAGAGCAGACTGACATTGTAAGTGATCGAATGATTGAAAACGAGAAGTTGGAAAAGAAGTTGAAGCCTCTAGGTTTGACTGTTTGTGAAATAAAGCCTGATGGGCACTGCCTCTATAGAGCTGTTGAAGATCAGCTGGCTGTCCTCTCTGGTGGTAGATCACCTTATACATACCAAGAACTTCGGGAAATGGTGGCTGCTTACATGAGAAAGCATACATCTGATTTCCTTCCATTTTTCCTGTCAGAGAATTTAATTGAGGATGATTCTAATGAATCACTTGCTGAGAAGTTTGAGAATTACTGTAAAGAAGTGGAGTCCACAGCTATATGGGGAGGGCAACTAGAGCTTGGTGCCTTGACTCACTGCTTGAAGAAGCATATTATGATATTTTCAGGATCCTTCCCAGATGTGGAGATGGGAAAAGAGTATAAATCTGGTGGTGGCACTGGCTTGTCTAATTCGAGTATCATGCTTTCTTATCATAAGCATGCTTTTGGGCTAGGAGAGCATTATAATTCTGTGGTCCCAACATGATCAAATGGGGCATATAATATAATCATAGGGATGCTTGTTTATCATGTTGCCTTGTATCATTTTTCTTTACAGTCAGGCATTTGGCTTTAGGTCTCTTGAAACCCTAGTTGTGATTTTGAAATGGCTATAACTGTACATTTCACAACTGTAATTCATATTTTCTGGACGATTATTTATGTTGATGATCATGTAAATGATCTTCTGCGGCATCTACTTAATTTTGAGCGTTTTAGTAACATTTTCAAGTGTTACGAGATTTTAATAACATTGTGACCTTGTCTGAACTGGCACTTCTGTTGTGTTGAATGAATTCACCTAGGAACGGGGCTACTAATAAGTAATAATGAGAGAAATTTAGAAACTTGAATTTTTTTACATAATCTTCTTGCGGGTTTTGAAATCTAGTTTGTATTATATAATTTTATCGTCTGTTAGTGCTGAGTGGCTGATCGACTAGCATAGATTTGTGTATTGAACTAAGTCAAAATTGTAAATCAATCATATTTAATGTTGTTGGGTTTTGTTTACTCTGGAGAAGCTTTGGTAATGTTTACCACTGAATGAATGAATTGAACACGATTTTGAGTATTATTAATTAACTAATGTTATGAAGAATTAACTGTTAATTCTCATTAGTTTGAAACATTGTAATCAAATTACACGATTTCAAACGGAATTTCCTTCTCTGTGATCAAAACTGTTGAAAGGAATTTCGCCTTCTCTGTGATTGGAACTGAAGAATTAGATTAGAAGTTGGTACTATAGTAAAAATGCAGAAGTGGCAAAAGAATTTAAAAGAAACATTGATGTGTCAACACTGTAATGGAAGCATATGTTGTTAATTAATAGGTGTATATAAGAAACAAATCTTCAGAGCATTAAGTGAAATATTATCTAAACCGAAGTTTACCACGTGAAAGAAAACAAAACGCAGATTGTACTCATAAAGATTCGACTTACAGAATCCTATGAAGTTGACATGCACATTGTAGCGTTGTTATCAATACAAATTTTGATTTTACCAATCATAGATAGTTTTGGATTGCCATATAGAACTAATCACCATATTTATAATATGTTGAAACAATTAACCAAAGGAATATAGCTCTTGGCATATAGGAAAGGATTAAAGTTGAAGCATACACATCATGGTTAGAAGAAGTGGAGAGAGATAATATCTGAGTTCCTTAATCTGTAATCCATGACTCTGTATGCTGAAAACCGACTTCGTCCACAACTATTATATTCTTATTCCTTTTATCTCTTTGTCTCTTTCTCAACCACTTTTGCCATATATTCTTCTTATCAAACCATCCACATCTAGACTCACAATAAAATATGGTTGAGGTACAAAGGATATATTTGAATAGAGGTGTCAGGTTTGAGTTGCGGGAATAACCCATCAAAAATCAACAAAAAATGTTTATATTCATGGAGAAAATCATGCATTATTATGAGCCTTTCTGGTTTCTCGATTATAAATTAAATGGACCAACAGAATATCATTTGATGTTTGTGACTCAAGCATTAGTGATCTTTGTTTGTTCCTCCCATTTCAAGAAGCAAGATTTTGATATACAAGTACCAGTTTTTAAGTCAGGGATCATCTTATGTAAGAGTACCATGCCAGCACACTAGAAGATAAACTTTTCAAAAACCAAGATGATTGATTACAAGTGCATAACTCTTTAAGTGTATAACGATTTTAAGTCTATTTCAATGTAAATTTTACATTTACTTATGTATTATAGATTCACTTTATTACTAATTGATACGAGACTTTCAACATTGTACCACGATAAAACAATGAAGTGCGCAAGAAATTCGTCTAAAAAACACTAACAGACTTAAATAACCATCAGTTTTCAACCATAGTTATTTTTAAGGTAAGGTAGGATTGTTGATAATGCAAGTTGGTTATCACCTAAACGAGTATATTCACAGCTGCATTGCTTGTTCCTGAGTAATAAACACAAGTGCCAGGAAATTATGTTATTGTTTAAACACACAAATTTCAGTGTAATCAAGGAGATGACAGAAACAAAAATTTACCAAATGTGTAACTTGAAAACATTAATTTAGGCCTTCTGCATATTTAATTCTGATACTTCTATAATTTGAATAAATGCTATATAATATAACTGCTAAAGATGTGCAATTTGTATAGTGCATGGTTATACATATGACCGACATAAACATCCTGTACGGTAGTGCATGGCCACACTATGTATGATGCTGATTTCCTCTTTAATAGAAGTTGCGCATCTTGCGCTTTTAACCATTTAATTGTATTCCTAATCATTTCCAACCTTTAAAATTTTCTGAATTGAAAGGGTCATGAATCTTGCAATGAAAAAAGTTGCTCATATTGTTTTCTTTCATCCTTAGGCTTATAGCAGATGCTCCAAAATGAACAGACAAATACAACAAGATGAAATTGAGTTTTGTTCAGTTTTTCTATAAATAATGATGGTAACATGATCACTCATTCATGTTGCAGAATAAATAGTAGACAAAATTTAAAAAAAAAAAATATATGCTTCATGTACGATCGAGCATGAATCTTATTCTCGAAGAAAGTTCTGGATTCATTAGACGACCTTAACAGCTAGCTAGCCAACTTGTTATCTACAACACATATGCAGTACAGTGCTAAAGGACAGTTATGGAGAATCCTCTGAATTCTCTTCTACACGATCTTATTCTTCTATATGAAGCGACAAAAACAACACTGCCCACCACCACATTCAATTAGCTTATAAATAAACCCTTTAATGAACCACATTCTCACGATTGGTTCTTCTCATATATGCTTCCTTTTCTCTCTCTTTTCTATACATTGCATTGTGTTGAGTTTCAGTTTTTTGAAGCATGGAAATAATCACAAGCTTAGTAGCTGAAAAGCCTGTGGTGATATTCAGCAAGAGCACATGCTGCTTGAGCCATTCCATGACATCACTGATACGTAACTTTGGAGCAAACCCTACTGTTCATGAGCTCGATGAGATGGCGAATGGCCAGCAGATTGAAAGTGCATTGCTTCAAATGGGGTGCCAACCAAGTGTTCCTGCTGTTTTCATAGGAAAACGATTCATTGGTGGCTCTAAGAAAATCATGAGCCTGCATCTCAGCAATGAACTCATACCACTGCTCAAGAATGCTGGTGCTATATGGATTTGATTTCATGAGACCAAAGTGCCCAAGATCAATGGTTAATTACGTTTTAGAGCTGAATAAGATGGTTTTGTAGTCATTATTATGTACGTGGTAATTACGTTGCTTTACTGTAGTATATATACATATATACTATCAGCCCTAAACGTTTACTTGTTTCCATTTCTTAGCTTTTCTTGATATGAATACGAACGATGAAAAATCAGTAATATGATTACTTATTTTGGTAGGGAACTTCCTTAGTAACATAGTGCTCCTCCCATTGTACTTTTTGTTAACAGACAACACGTAGAATAAAGAAATAGATGAAGTAATTTTGTTTTTCTGCATAATCATACAGACTATAGTTATAATATACTGTCATAAAAAATCATGTACTACGATTAAAGATACAAAATATGTTCAAAATTACAGTAGTGAACAAGATAATTTAGAAAAAAATCACAGTTTTCAGTAAGGAAAGTAGTATAATTATGCGAGAGTTTAGATTAGGTAAATATTTGAAGAGACGTTATTATAACTCAAAGAAATGTTAAAAAGCTTGCATTAATAAATGGGAAAATGAATATCTGAAGATAAGAAAACTTAAATCAGATATTGTTCTGGATTAGAGAATATTACCTTTGAGGGGCTTTAGGTCCCACGTTCAGAATCAAAGCATTTAACTTATTCTAAACTCATGAACACAACTTGTATGAGGTAGGTTTGATTTCACAGCATATATCTGAGTCAGATTTTGCTAATTTAAGAGATTTTTACAAGAACTCTTGCTATCACTGGTGCAATGGAGTCATAAAGCTTGAATCAACATATCTTAACTCTTTATTTTATTATATTTACACTATACTATATCTCTATAGATCACAGGGAGGGTGGGAGTTTTAGTCCAAGCATATATTTATATGTTCTTTTCTTATAAGGTTTTCAAAACATAAATTCATGGCTATGGATTCGTTAATGTTGCTTAATGAATAATGTCAGAGAACAAAATCTTAAAAAGTGGTTGTTTAAGCTCAGCACTTGTAAAAAGTATAAATAATGTAATAATAAAATAGTGTTCGGAATCTAAGTGAGTCTAAATCCCACATTGGATAAAAATAAAAAAATAAAACACTATATAAAGATGAAAGACCCTTTAACCGATTGTCTTAAGGTTTTGGATAGAGACTGATGTCAATCCTTTGTATAATTGGACAGATTTCAATCTTGTGTCAAAATTTAAACACTAAAAGCATATTTAATCTTAATTTAAATATTGATTCAATAAATCATGAAACTAATTAACAACTTTGATTTTATCATTCTTTCTGTTTGATCTCACTGAATGATATGGAACATTAAGAAGAAGGCAATGTGTGAAAACATGATCACTCTTGTTTTTGTTTCTCCCAGAAACACTAGGAAAATATGGTATTGAAGAGAAAAGATAAGTCCCATGATTTGACAGATATGTGGTTTTTGTTTTGTCGAGATTTGAGATGGAGATAAGTATAGTCTGAGTACTTGAAAACAAACCAAGTGACCCTTTGAGTTCCCCTTGAGCCGTTTATTGAAAACCATGCAGCATACTTAGTTGACGCTACACAATTCGAAACAAGAAAAAAACCAAAGCAAGAGCTGTTTCTACGACTTGCAGGCACGTGGAAAATTCTGTTGCTAAAAGATTAGGAATAATAATCTCTATATACCAAAGTCTTACTTTCATTCTTATCTGCCCATCATAAAGTTTCAACAAAAGTAAGATCCCCATTGATGCAAAGCTCAATCGAGATATCACATTCACCCATCTTACGTCTTTTTATTTTCTGCAATCAAATTACCAAGGAATCATCACTCTTCTTTCTATCCTAATATTTCCAACCCCTTCACACTGTTCCTCAAATAATGACAACATTTGCTGACATCTGTACATGACCTCCTAAGTTTCACGCATTACTATGGTAAAATCACACAACAACGTTGTTAGGGTTTCATTGCTTTTCTGATGTTATTTTCGAATGGAGTAATTGTTATAATCTGTAATGATTATGAACAACAAATCTCCCACTGTTCTCTTTATTGATGCAATTATCTTTATTAGTGTTTGAAGTATAAATTTCATCACAATGATAATTATAATTAATGTTTCAAACGTGATTATAAAGTATAATAAATACAATATTGATTAAAGATGTTGTGATAACATGCGTTAATGTAAGGGACTAATAATTTAATAATGTTATATTGTTTAAAAGTTACATTAAGTTCAAGTTAATCATTTTTCTTAGGGCCTTATAAATGTTAACGACAACATTGTTTCCTGATCAAAACCGAATAAGGTTTACATTTATTCATTAGGTGGCATGCTGAGTTGAAATGATTTGACAATGTGGAAATGTTAAAATTGAAGTAATTGATTACAAGTAAAGGATTAAGGCTCGTGCAAGTTTGTCCCTGAAATGAGCAAAATTGTTCTTCCCAAATTTAAAAGCAAAGGATTAGGGTTAGAAATGACTTATTCACAAAATTGTTCTTCTTGTTCGAAGACATGGGGCAAAAGATTTTCGCATTTCTCACATGGTGGTGGTTCGAGGGAAGGTGGGATAACCACTATTTGCAGGAGCTTCTCGCGATGAAGGATGAGGCTGTCTCGAGGTGTAGAAAACGAATATAGTTGAGTGATTTGAGTTTTTGCAGATTAGGGGCTTTCTGATTTGGGATTTTAGAATTTTATATACGGAATTTTGTCCGTATGTAAGCCGTATGTAACCAAGTGTTATATACGGATTTTAAGACTTATATACGGATTTTGGCTGTATGTAATTTAGTTTTTTCTTGTAGTGTGAACAGGTTGTGTGATTGAGGTTGAAGAAAGAGAAAATTGAGGTTGAACGAATGTAAATTGAGACAAAAAATTTGACACTGCAATTGATAAAGAGAGAAGAGGAAGATTACAACTAAGTTTTGAATTGCAGCAGTACTATTGATGCAAATGTAAATTTAGTAACCGGTTAGCCTTTGACTAGATACCAACTATTTTTATTTTCATTTCACAACTATGTTGAATGTTTAATCAGAGTTAGGTAATACTAGTTTGAAAATTTGTAAATGAAAATTTGATCACATTAAGAAACATATTACAAAGCACATAACCAAGTATTGCAAATTTTAACCCTTTTAACAAATAGGTTCAAGACCAACAATGTAATCAATCAAGTTTGGCATCTTAGAAAATAATCACTTATATTTGTCCAAATTCCGAAATAGGTTTTCCAGTGGTAAATGTGTAGAAAACTCTGAAAAAGAGGTTTGAGAATTTGGAGAAAATCTCACGCAAAGAAGAAGAACGAGATGGGAATGTCACTGACAACGATGTCAAACACAACGTCACCGACGTCTTGGGTTACACCGCAGCGGCACGATGGCTAGTGTTGGCGTTGCTCCTTGGTTCTTGGGTGAAGAAACAAACCCTAGTTATTTTGAAATTGGATCAAATGACTGGTGTTGGTGTTATTGCCACGTCAATTGGGTCAGAGTTGTCACATAATGAATAAGTGTACAACTCATTCAATTTTGGCCAAAAAGACAAAAAGGACTAACATGAACTGTTTTTACAAAATATGAAACGTGTATAAACTTTTGAAAAAATGTAAAAAAACTTTGAACACACGTAAGAAACCAAAATAGATATTAAACCTTCATAAAATATGCTAAAAATAAAATATTACTAATCATCACTCATCCTTTAAATAAGTGTTCTCACTTGTTCTACAATCAACAAAAACGAACAGTTCAAATTCTTACACATCTGTCTTTACGTATCTACGTGAATAGTAACATCCACGAAATCAAACTAAAACATATAATACTTGATCTAACAATGTCGACACCGTTGAGTTGACCGATATTTGATGCAGCACTAAAAATAGTAAGGTGCTAAATTAAAAAGCCTATGTTGTAAGAATAAGGGGGTGTCGAAATGTTACAAGAATTTAATTGATTAAAATATTTAGAAGATTGCTTTTGTGCATAGGATTAGAGAACATCTTCCTAGTATATTCCTTCACCCTTTTATGGCATTACAAATTGCAAAAAGGGAGAATTCGGTGCGTTTTCTTTTCTCCAATTCCTGTAGGGTTGTAGAGTTTCATGAAATCAAAGGTCAGCCAGAGCCATCTATAGTCCCCAAAATAAATAAATAAATAAAACTTATTTCTCTCCTAATCTTTCAAGTTTCAACTCAGCTTTCGGTTTTTGGTGCGAATCTTGTGAAAACATAACAAGTTGCTACTTGTCGATTGGATAAACTCCACTCCTCTGTCGTGTCAAAAGCAGAGGAAGGTAGTCAAGTTATGATATATACTTATGTTACCTTTTTAACGTCTTACTTATTAACTAAATTCCATGTCCAGGTACCTCTCACATTTAACATACCCTTGAACTTGGGTTGGATACATCCTCTGTTCCTGCCTCTGTTTTTCTGCTTCAAACAATTTTTTCTAAGATTCACCATCTTTAAAGTATGAGTTGTGTATATAAAAAGACCTTATATCTTATTTAACATAAAACTGTAAGGTTTGTGTGTCTTATTTTTCTTATATATCACTCATGCTTTCAAACATGTCCACCACAGAAGCAAGTGCGTCAGAACATGCAGGGTTTCGTCTAACCTCTTTGATCATTATGATTTGACAAAATTTTATACATGATAGAAATTTCTACATATTTAGATACTAATTTGATTCATATTATTTTGATTGTCATGATCTTGGGAGATTTTACCAGTAATAGAAACTCAACTTCATCCTTTTTTATCTAGATTGTCCTCACAGTAAATGATTTTCTTTCTCACTCTGGAACAGCAATTTTGGAATCAGTATTTTGTTTCTCAAGGTTTCACATCTTCACAAGTTATTATGTTCGTGTATCTACGTGTCATAACTCAAATTCGATCACTGATTAAATTAAAATTTGATGACAAATGTGTCTGATAATGATTAGAGTTGATTTGAACGAACTTTTCTGTATCATATTCAGATCTGTATGTTGTGATAAATATACCTTATATTAATAAAGTTTAATAAAAATTAAGTTGTCTTATTAAAAAAACTTACCAAAAATTTAGATATCTTATTGTGATATGAAAAAAGGGTGATTTTAAATAAATATTTATGACAAATAAAAAAATTAATTAGGAAATATGTATTAGAATCTTTTTCATTTAACCTCCTTATGTTCTGAACATGTATAATTCTTCAATCAAGCACTAATTTAATTAAAAAGTTTTCAGAAGTCAAAAGTTAATTTAAACTACGCCTTTATATTTCCCATCCTGCATAGATATCTAACGATCGTGAAATTGGATGAACCAGAATGGGGTAAAAAGGAATAGAATAGAATAAAGTTATCATTTTCCCATTGTTTAAAATAACATATCATATGCAGGAGAATAATATTTTTTAGGACACCTACATACTAATAAAATTTGAGAAAGGGAAACAGATAGAAACTAAAGAAATATAGGTATAGTTATACAGTGTGATAAGAGAGAGAAAAGATTAAAGTGTTAATTGTTTAATCTTGTAACAATATGTGTATTTTATAATGAAAAAGAGAGGTCATGAGACTTCTGATAATAAAAAATGAGTTAATCAAGTAATTTCTGAACCTGGGAAATTATCATGTACATTTGCCAACATGTCATTGCCCCATTATTTCATTTGATGCCTAATAATATCTCTGTATTCTTTCTCATCAATTCAAATGCATTTCACTTCTGCTGCATTAACTGTGCAGGTTTTGGGAATCCATTTATGACGCCCACAACTTTAATGTTTATTATTCTTTTATGAGATAGGTGTTTATTCTTTCCTACATGAAACTATCCTCCCAGAATAAGCCAGGTATAAATAGACCACTTAATCTCAAGTTTTAGCAGCAGATAAACCAAACAAGCTCACATAGTCACTTAGCAGTTACTCTAGACACCCTCCAACCAAAATTCCAATTGCAGCACAGCAATGGACTTGAAACCATTGATTGCAGACAAGCCAGTGGTGATCTTCAGCAAGAGCAATTGTTGCATGAGCCACACAGTGAAGGCTCTGATATGCAGCTTTGGTGCCAACCTTGCAGTTATTGAGGTTGACAAAATGGCAAGTGGCCAACAAGTAGAGAGGGCACTGCTCCAGCTAGGTTGCCGCCCCAGTGTGCCTGCAGTGTTCATAGGACAAGAATTCATAGGTGGTGCTGATGAAGTAATCAAATTAAATGTTCAGAACAAGCTTGCCCAATTGCTGCTCAAGGCTAAAGCCATATTTCTCTGAAGTTGCAAACTCGAGCACCCCGTATGATCAAATAAGAGGTTCTAATTAGTTTTTTCTAAGCTATGAGAACTAGCTCTGTGAGGCAGTTTAGTATAGAAGTCTTCTAGTTCTGGCCATACTCTTGTATTCTCCATTTTTCCTTTGTGTTCTTTCGTGGAGCAGAACAGCGCTACTCTTCTTTTGTATATTATTGCAGACCAGGCTTTAACCACACATGGTTTGGCCATTTCATCGTGTAATTCTCACCCGTTAATAATCTAATTTTCAGTTCTGTGGACAGAGGTTTCTCAAGAGAGATTAGTAAACAAAAAAATGTTAGATGCAATATTATGTCAAATTCAGAGATGCTATCTGTGAAATATGAGAGATTTATAACGGAAACATCACAAATATCACTAATCGGGTAATGATATGTGGAATATCAGAAAAAGTGGGTTGATTCCCTTCATTGTTTTTCTATTTCTCCTTTCTTATAACAGCTTTGATTTTCTCCTAATGTATGAGACATCATGAAATGTTCACATATCATTGTTCAAGGCTACTCAAACAAACTTTAACATTACTATATAGATTAAGGATGTAACATTTATCGGCAGTTCGATTAAAGTATTCTGAGTGTGAATATACAGAGCAGTGTACAATTGTTTGAGTTTCATGAATTAAGAACTAAACAAATGTTCACACTCCTTTCACGCAATCAAATCACAGCATCGCTTAATTTGACAAGGGATATAATGTTGAAAACAACAATAAGAACCAGTTAAAGATTATTAAAAACATTATATTTGTGCTTAAATTGTTCAATTGGAAACTTCATCATCAAATTTCTTAAATCGGAATACTTTTAACAATCTTCCCATAACTTCACATTAAGTATATTAGCTTTGGAAGAAGTTAAATTACGAAGTTTATATAAAGCTGAAGTGTAAAAGTTGATTTTAATGTATGGAAGAAAATGTAATTCATATTATTCATAATTTTTATATAGCGCTTAAGAAAAAAAAAATCTAAACTTACATTACAGGAAGAAAGATTAACGAGCAGTTTGTACACAGATGTCATAGAGGAGACGATATAGCCACAACTTTTTAGAAATACATATTCCATGTTTATGCATAGGATATCCTTAAAAAATGAGAGACAGGGTGGGAGATAAATAATAAAAAAAAAATGCATGTCAATTTTGAAGCAGAAGCTGTTGTCGAGGAATCCAGAGTCCCCACTGCGATGCCAAGAACTGGCCTTGCACTGGTTTTGTGTTCTATACTAGTTCTCGAACCGCATATGCCAAGGTCCTTTTTGTTTTTGTTTTACACCGGTTGGTATATGCCAACAAATAATTTAACTTCAAAAATTATGCTCCCTAAAGTATCTTTGTGGTT
Organism: Vigna reflexopilosa; assembly: GCA_027742785.1. Taxonomy (NCBI): domain Eukaryota; kingdom Viridiplantae; phylum Streptophyta; class Magnoliopsida; order Fabales; family Fabaceae; genus Vigna; species Vigna reflexopilosa. The sequence goes on along the minus strand of CM050914.1, from coordinate 5,097,859 downwards.
GTTTATATTTAGAATATAACCTTGTTTTGGTATACATGCACATTGTTTATTACGTAGAAATAGATTAGACATGTACATGTACACTATAAACTAGTTTTATGTGAGTAAATCAATACGATACATATACCTTTTAAAGGCTAAAATCGAGTTTTTATTTTTATATGTGTGCTTTTATTACAAAATATATTATGTATGAAAGGAAAAAAAAGTGGCCAAAGGAAAATACTAAAAATTGAGTGCTTTAGCTTGATTTGATTGAGTAGCATCCAATTGGAAAAGCAATTTATTTATTGCATGCCTGTTTTTAAACCTTGAAGAATATATTCTTCTCTCACTACAATGCAATAACTGGTGTAGGTGCTTTTGTAGAAGGTATTTTAACACTCAAATCGGAAAAAAATACTAGAGGATCTAGAAAACTCAGTAATGCACCTATTTTTGTAGTAATACCGAGTTTTAGCATCATAGACAACAACACGAACAATATATTTTAAAACAAATTTGTTAAAAAAAAAATGCAACAACTTTGTTTTTAGGAAAACTCAAACTTTCACCAATAATAAAATGTGTTAAGAAATGGTTCGAGATATGTACTCTTGAACAAGTCCACTCCGTGTTATAGGCATTCTAGAGACAAAAAGACACAAGTTATGTTAGTATAAAAAAATGTTAAATAAAGATGTGCTAAATAGTGTCCCAACGTTTTCCCCGATAGTTACTAACGAAAAACCAGAATATTGGGGGTTCAAAAGAAGTGTTGTTCACATTGCCAGTGTATGGTTTCTTTAGCTGACAAAACCACCGAAAGCTTGACGCATGCATGTTTCAAAAGTGGGCTAGGGAAAATCCATATGATAAACAAGATAACACAAGATAATAGATTTTCTAAAAAGTTCGCCTTCTTTAAGCCATTTTAGTGCCCTTTTGACGTGTTTTATGACACCGTTTCTTATCAGAGGCTTGACTGGTTAGTGCCCTATCAGCTAAGTGGAACTTCTTTCCAGTCAAATGTAAAAAACGTAAACACTTAAATTTTGACAAAAAATCAAACCCAAGTAAGGTTCAAGGCCTAAACATAATTGACGCTTAGCTCCTTCCGTGTAAAAGGTGAGTACTTATCAATTCGGTAAAAAGGGAGGAGAGCGTTAGTTAGAGTACAGAAAAAAGCATGAGGGCCAAAAACACAAACAAACAAAACTTTCTCTCTTTTTCTTGCATCTTATCTTTATCCTTAACAAATAGTAAATGCAATTCAGAAACTGGGCAACCAATAAATGAATTTGCAAAAGATAGGGATCACCAGAAAAAGGGATATTGAGAGATAACTTACTTGTATTTAGTTTCTCTCGAAGCAACGGACAGCACACTTAAAAAAGAAACAAAATAATTCCAGTCATTAATAAGAAAACTAACTGTTAATACTTCATTCTTGTCCAACATAAAAGAAAATCAATTATTGATCTCCCATCAGCTACTGTTTCTTACTTTACACTTGCTCATTGCAGATGAATCAAATCCAACTTATTTATTTATTTCTCTATTATTCAAGAAACATAGCTTTCATAACTAACTAAAGTACCTCAAAATATACACATTTTTAATCTTCATAGAAGAGATTATGTAAAAAAGTGACACGGAAAGACAATGCTGACACCCAAATTGAGCAGATTGTCAAAAAGCAAGATAAATCATTTTCGTCGCCTACGCAGATGAAATGGAATCACTTGCAAAGTTGCAATGTGTAGCATCTCCAACAACAAAATAATGCAAGTCAATCCACACTCCACATCATCATATCATCGTAAACACAATGATTAAAAGAATATTATCGTAAACATAATTAATGATCATACAAAAGTTCAGATATTATTAAATAATTTCATACAGATTTATAACCAAGTAACCAGCATTTACAACATCAAAGATCTCAACAAAGATTACATATCTGAACAAAAATAGCCACGAAGGGAATTAAATTTACTTCACTTGTGAATGTAATCTTTCAAAATGTGATTATTGTCTTCGAGGATTGCAATTTTACGCCAATTGATCACTGCTTTTGAAACCGTGGTATTAGCCTTGCGAATTTCGTCAGCAGAAAACTTGTGCTCTATGATTCCCAAGGGTCCAGGCTGCAGTACCTTAATAACAGTTTCCATTTCTTGTTCAACTTGTCTGGCACAAACACAAAGGAATAAATCGACTTTAATGGAGAGGAACCCTAATAATTTTTTTAAGGGGAAAAAAGGCAAAGTGATGATATTTTATATCACTAGAAAGCGAGGAATGAGGGAGAAGAAGATGGGCTAGTTACCGTATTAGCGCCGAAAAAGGCAACGAGCTTCGAAACCCTGCCATAGACAACTTCACAGTCATCCTCCACACTGCACGAGATGACGGTGCAGGATCCAAACCCAGGGCCGATTAGATTGGTACGGCTATCGGCTTTGCACAGAAAGGCAGGACACCGATTGGGCTTACAAAGCTCAATATGATGGCCCAATAGGATATGGGCTTAGCGGTTAAAAGAAGAAAAAGGGTAAAGCTTCCTGCACCCCATCAGATTTATAAATATCCATCAACTTTTTTTGAAAAACCGGGTCAAAACACTAGTAATTATTATTACAGTTTACATGTTTTTCATTCTAGCAATTATACGGACAGTAAAATGAATCTTCTTTTGTCTGTTTCGTGCATTTTACTTTCCCTTCTCTTTTTTTCATTCCTCTATGCCATCACACTTACATTACATTATTAATCCTTTACCCTTAGCAAATTCTTTAGGCTGCTAGTTACTACAGAAAAAAATTTGATGTCTCAGAAACATTTCGGTTCAAGGAAAGCGTTTTTATACTAAAATTCTGATATTGAGTTTCTCAGAAGTGTAATAAAAGTACTGAACACAGTTGATAGTCAGCAACATAACTGAAAAAACTGTTGACTGGAAAATAGACAGAAGCACGCGATGCATTACGCATTACTAGAATGTTTTTACGCATACTGTACATGAATTATGGCATATATGATATATATTACGTGTTTGAATAAAGTTATGAAACAGAGTGGCGTCTTCGCTTTGGAAAAGGGAAGCGAGTTTCTGAACAAGCCTTGCCACCAATTGGCTTGATGTTGTTTATCCTGAACAGAGCATTGAGCTTACTCAGCTTTCTGGTGAATGATTTGAACAACTTGTTGGCAGGGTGAGACTTAACAAGCTCCTGCTTCATAGACACGTGGTCTTTCTCCAAGTCAGTGAGCCTCATTCTCATTCTTGCTACTTCAAGCTTCAGTTCTCTGTTCTCTCTTCTCACTGATGCATAGTTATCTCTCGGGGAAATGGCTCCACTCCCTGCACCGCTTCCTGAACGGTGAGGAAACTGACCGAAGAAGAATTGGTTGTGCCCTCCATTCATGGCGTTGCGAAGCCTCATTTGCTCGAAGTAAAGCACTTGAACCACCATCTGCACTGGTAGCCTTTCATTCTGTGCTGCATGGCTGCATGCTTCTTGAGACAGTTTCTGACAATCAATGGTTTTGCATAACCGGTATCTCTCTGAGTCCTTCATGTTTGGATGAACCTACATCATAACCAAACAAAATTGGTAATCACAACCGACAATAACATATTGCATAAATTTAAGTCTTTTTTGAAAGGTTAAACATGATGGGAATTATTTTCACCTTGAGGAAGATGTCAACTGCTCTATAGAGTCCATCACTATCAACACGTGCATGATCTGGAAGTAGTTCTGCAAGTGCTGTGAATTTTGAGGGCGACAAGTTTGAGTCTAGAGCTACTTCAGCGAGATAACTGTCCAGCAATTTCGATACCTTTATAATTGAGCTTTGTTTTGGAGATCCAGGGCTGTCGTAATCATACACCATTTGGCTTTCATCAATGTAGTTATCACTGTCTTCTCCATCCTCTTGGTCCATGTTCAGATAAATAGAAAAGATCCTCAGAATTGAGTCAGTGTCATACATAGTATTGTGGGTGTTTTGAGGTGAGTTTGTTGGGATTAAGATGTCTTCGAGAATTGCCTGGTCTAGTTGAAGACTAATTCGCCTCTCCAAATCAGATTTGCAATGAGTTGATGCAGGTGCTGCTATTGCAGCTTTCAACAAACTTGAGAGGAATCCCATTGGAACAGGGCTTTTCCTTGAGTGAGTTGGGAGTAAGCCAACTATGGTTTCAACGACGACCCTTTGTTTCTTTTGCAATTCCATGTCATGAAGACTTCCTTTCACCACTTGGGGATCTCTAACACCAATCCCCTGAAGTGAACCATGTGCATAGTTCATCAATATCTTGCTGATCATGTCTTGTTTCAGTCCCTTTGACTTCACAACAGATACAACTCGTTGGAAGAACTCAAGACTAAGAACATTGAAAGACTTCCCCCACCAATCTGCGGGTGTTTCTGGCTCCATGGTTGGTGTGGTTTTGGAAGGGAAATTGTGATCGAGTTTTAGTAAACCAGATGTAAGCTGCTCTTTGCACGCGTTGTTTGCAATTGCATTAATTAGCTTATTGACTAGGTTTATTTCCTCTGACATTGGAAGAAGGGCCTCACAACTGTGAAGAACATACACTGTGCTTGATATGTTAGGTAGCACTGTGTCCCTAAGGTATGCTTCAACTCTGGATTCTAAGTTTTTTTCAGCAAATTCTTCTGTCATTTCAAGAAAATGAGCCGTGCAACGTAGCAAGGCAATATTTGAGAGAGTGAACTCAACATTGATTCCATAGCAAAATTTGGCAGCTAGCTCAAATGCCTCTGCTCCACCTGGCACATTTGGGAGACTTATGCGTAAAACTTTCGAATCTTTTGCTTCTAACAGCAGCTTCCGAATTCTTCCACTCCGAGAAACAAGAGGAAACTAGTGCAAAAATTGTTACACTCAGTACACAGTGGAAACGGAAAATCTTTAATTCTTCTCTTTCTCATGGTACAGCAAAATGATACTTTTCTTATTTTTCTTTCTTTTTCTGTTTTTAGACTGAGTCATGCAAAGAGACAATGAAGAAACCATACCATATCAGCCCAAAAAAACCATGCAGCATGATGTTCATGGTTCTGTTACCACTTACCAGCCATTAGAGCAGTGGACTAAGGTTGGGCATGATGCTTACAATGCATGCATTAAAAATATTCAAGCATAAGATTGGTTATATATATTTGATAGCAAAATAAAAATAAAAGTAACAATCAACTCAGAAAATTGTCAAATATTCATGAACTCTTAAGATTCCGAACCAAAGAAGACCATGAAGAATACTAAACCTCTTATCAGAATGGCAAGTAATAGTTTTCTTTACCTTGTGAAGTGCGAAGGCTGATGCTCCTACTTCGATGGTGAGATCACTAGAAACGTCAGATATTGGCCTGCAAAAATCAAATCTGGCTGAATCACTACATAACATAAAACCTGAAAAATTCAACATTAAGCAAAAACTACAGCTGCAGGCATACACATTACCAAAGTTAAATTATCCTCCACTAGAATGTTTGTTTGAAATTTAATGCAACAATTGTAACTCAAGCCATGTGCTCTGTACAACCCAAGAGACAACTTAATCTTCCAGTGTCAAAGTTTTAGGCGTGAATGGCCCCAACTCAATAAATACAGAATTTGTGCAAGACTATAAATAGACACACCAATGCAGACACAGCATGTTTACAAGAGTTTAAAGTCAAATTGATATTTAAGAGTAAAATGGTTGTCACTGTAGTGGAACCCATGAATGTAAATCATTGAACATCTAAGATAAGAAGTAGAAAATAAATTTTGGAGCGACGGGCTTGTGATGTTAACACCTGTCCTGATCTATGTGCAGCCAAAAGGGTTTTCATTTTTCCATAGTCGGTGAGCTCCAATTACATCATCTTAGGGCCTAAAGATAATAAAAGCACGAGAATAATTGACAGACAAAATTAATTGTCGTTCACATTGCTGACAGCAGATGAGATCTGAATATTCACCACGCAGCGCCATACCGCTGTCAGGTGGGTGAAACACTACATCATGGTCAATGTTACATCTTTATCTGCCAATATTTTAACCCATACCACCATATCCAAGAAGTGTTGTTGTTTTCTACCATAAATTTGGAAACCCGTGACTGCGTTGGATAAGAAAATTTTAGAAGGTTGAAACCTGCATCAGCTACTTTTTCCATCTGTGCCTACTTTGATAGTTGAACTCGAAACCACTTACTAAGTAAGAACATGTAAGTATGAAATGAAAGAGACACTCAATTATGCAGAAGGCCCTCATTGATGAATCTAAATGCTAGAGCATGTATGGTTGCAATCAACACTAATGCAGCATGAATTAAAAGATTACCATTCGGTGGCATGTCTTATGCTTGAGCTTGGACGAAAGGTCCTTTTTCCTGAAATGCTAGGCTTCAATTCGGCAACAGTTACCACTCCCATGAGGGATACTCTTCAAACAGTGATGTGACTGTGTTGTGGACGTAAACGTCTACAAGAGCATATCAGATTAATCGAAAGAAAGAAAATGAAAGTGTGTGCTTGGACAGAGTCTTTGTTGAGTCAGAACCACTTGATGAGGCTCTTAATTTCATCTTTTGTGAGCAGAAAGTTGAAGTGAAGTGTAAGTCACATGAAGCCATGCAGGCCTAAGGGATGGAGAATATGACTTGGAAACATACTTTATAATCTTAAATGAAGGTAAACGCAATGTGCTTGCACTTTTCGGTGAAAGGCATGAGTGGTCTTCGCATTTCTTTTGTAAAATAAACTTTTTCAACGTGTAAATTTTTTACATTCATTTTAATATTATTTTTTTATTCTCTTTTTTCTTTAAAAAAATACAAAAATTTATTCATTTATAATCATTTTACTCTTATACTACTACATATTAAATAAATGTAAATACGTGTGACCTACCACTTACTCATTTTGGTTTTTGGCTTAAGAAAATTGCAGAATCCATAAGGGTGGCATGCTTTTATGAATCGTCATGATGATATAAGCTAAAGATATTCACGTAAAGAATTGCATAGAATAAGCAAGTATATTATGTGTAAAGCTTGCTAAAGTTGGATTAAAAAGGACGAGTAGGATTGCATGTTATAATGCGTGATACCTGCGGGTAGTACCTAACTATACTACACTAATCAATCTAGTGTAATCTTTAACACACTTCTTTTAATATATTTTTATTTCATTTAATTTTTTTTTAAAACTAGAAAATAACAAATGAAACTCGTGAAATAAGAACGAAATCCACACAAAATTTATCCGTGTTTTAAGGTTTTATGTAAAAGAATTAGAAATTATGTTTTATCTTGTATGATTTTATTTATTTATTATTTGTTCTTCACAATAAACAATTAACTAAATAATAACAAAACGGTAATTTATATTGTCTTACCGATAACTAAATAAAAACAAAAAGGAATGAGAATAGTAACTTTCAATCAATTAAATTAATAAAAAATACATTAAAAATATTTTCTTAACATCTATACATTTTTTTTTTCGAAATCTAAATTAACAAACTACCTATTTTACTGTTAATTTATAAGAAATTAACAAAAATTCTTAAGTATATAAGAATTCGCAGAAGAAAATTCATTTATCAAAAGTTCGATACATTTAGATTAACTCCGAGGCAAAGGAACAGTGATTTTGAAGGGAATAGACGTGTATGATTGGAGATAGCTTAGTAAATGCAATAAAAAATTGCAGATCGTACTAAAAATAAAAGGGCCTTATTAAAATATTTATTATATCATCAATGAAAAATTATTTAATGCATTAAGAATATTGAAGTTATTTAAGGTTTATTGTCGCATATTTAAAAAATATATATATGAAAGAACAGTTATTGGAAAGTTCCTTGAATAAACATATATGAGCTAGTGAACGCGACAAGTGTTGGATGAATCATGATCTTAGATGCGTACATCTGGTGGTCATCATGAAACCATCCATTTATTTTGTCGAATGTCTGAATACAGTCCATGTGGTAATCAGCAGAACAAAATAATATATTAAATTTAAGATATTTTATTAATTTGTTTTGTAATATTAGAGCACAGTTTCCTTCCTTTTACGGGAACTATTTCAGGTGTTACATGAATAATAAGGAAGGGTGGCAAAGCCTGACTCGATTTTGTCCATCAAAACGGATTGTGTTGAATTCGTCTCTCGTTCCAAAATTGGTTGAATTTTACGATCAATATTTCAACTAATGAATAATAAATATACTCTTATTTGCTCATTTATTATTTTAAATACTTACAAAAATAAAAATCACAATATATGTGACATTAAAATATTCAACATCAAAAGATATATATATATATATATATATATATATTAAGCACGATCGATATCCCCTTAATCACGAAGAACCATATGAGTGTTCGGTCTTAGAATCGATGCTTCGGTTATAAAAAAAATTCATCACTTGCACATTTTTATTCTAGTTCCAGTTATCACTAAGTGTAAGGTTATAAAAAATTATTTTTACAAAAGCCAATATAAGAACATATAAGTCAAAAACTCTACATTTGTGTTCAAAATATGGATAAACTTTTTTTGATATATATATTTCGTGGGGAGAAAATGAATCCCTTTCTATTTGCTTTTGAGATTTAGTTTGCTTTGTTATTCTTAGCTACAGTTGCAAGGGATTATCAAGACATTTTTAATTCACATGGGTGGCACGAGATGCAGTGTAGAACTCATTGTTAACCACTACAAGCCGAGGAGCAATGTCAAGAGCTACAACCTAGGCGACATGGGATGTAGTGCAGAACTTATTTTCATTGACCTGGTTAAGGACCTTCTCAAAGCCAATTCTAACTCCTACACCCTGATGCTCAGCACGAAAAACATAACCCTCAATTAGTACTTCGACAACGATCACTCCATGCTCCTCTGCAACTGTATTTTTCGAATGGGCGGCGACACCGTCCTCCTCTCCATCTATCAAATAACTTTTCTATAAGTGAATATATATATATATATATATATCAAATTAATTGGTGAACTTACCATTTCCTTTCCTCGTAAAAAATATAATATTTTTGAATTCTACACTAAATGCTGGAAGATTTTCAATGCACTTCTGAGTATTCTAATATGTAGAGTGATACTTATCAAAGCCTTTAATCAATAAGCTAATTACTAAAAAATAATAATAAAATTTTAAATTTACAATAAATATAATTATTTATCTTTTATCTCGTATTTGTATTTATATATTTCAATATGATTAGTAGAATTATAATTATAGTCTAATATTTAATAAATAAAATTTATCAATAAATTTGATTATAAATTATATTAATCATTCCTCTTATTTCGTGCCTGGCCCATATAGGTTTACTGTACATATAATTTTACCTTTAAAACAAAATAAACATTTCGAATAATACCCTTGTGTGAGAGACCATACCATAAACATTTTTTGGTGCAAATCGCGGCCTTCATTTCCTCCCGAATCACCCTATCCAAACACAATCAATAACCTGGAATCCTTCTTGGCTAATAGCACCCAACCTAAAAGAAAGAGAGTTGGTGAGAATGATCTGATTGATAGGAAGTTGGAGCTTGATGATAAAGAGACACAAGTGGAAAAAGTGATAAAAAACAAAAAAATATTTTGACAGATTGAAAGAGGGGTGTGCATGATTAGACATCAGTGCAGTGTGGAAAGAAAATGAAGACATTATGATGTGAAGCAGCAGCATTGGACCCCACCCTTTTAATCACACTTCTCAGGTCTAGGGACACACTCTTCACATTCCGTATATGCAGGTAACCTTTTACCATTCACCTTTTCCTTTCATTATTAGTTCACTGTGTCAAGAATACACTATATTAAATATTTAGATTCTTTTATATGCTTTACAAATATATTATATATTATATTAATGGTTAATTAATATATTTGAATATCCTAAATTCTATAAATATAAAATTAATGTTGGTGTAAAATAATACAAATCAACAATATATTGGAGTTGATTGCATTCTAAAAAAATTGAACCATTAAAAAAAAATTCAACCGAGACATCATGAAAAAAAATAATACTTAATCTTGTAAAACAAAAAATATATTATTACGATACATTTTTATATTTATATAATAATAATATAACGATGAAATAATTATAAAAATTTAATTTTAATTTTTTTAAAAAAAATTATATAAAATAATTGTAAATATATAAAGCATTTTTCTAATATCAATCTAGATAACTACGATAAATAGTCCCTAATTGCACTTTGTATATTTTTTTTTTACTTAACGAGTTTAGTTAGGTTATATATCATTATTTAATGTTTTATTGTATTTTATAATTTATTTATCATATTAAATTTAAAAAAATATAATTTAACTATAAATTTTACTTAAATGGAATAAGATATTTATTGTTGGAATTTTATCAGGTCAAATTAACGAGAAGATTAAAATTAAATAATATATCTAGAAAAAAGAAAAGACCATGCTTATGTTTTCAAGTTTTTTCTTCCTGTGTTTTTTTATTTAACACACCTTTATGCAATGTTATTTGAAATATAAACTCAAATAAAAAACAATTTTAAAGTAAAATCTAAACAGAACTACATAGCAAAATATTAGTATGAATAGAATACTTTTTTCTAAAATCAAATATAAACAAGTCGACATCATTATTGTAAATCATTATTGTAATATAAGCATGCGCAACGGGACTAATTAAACATTCATCTAATTTACCAAATCGGATCCTCCATCAATTATTTATTTAATCATGAATCTCAATGTCATCATTCTAAAAAAGGATAACGTTTGAATTAGAATAATAAATATTAGTTAATACATGTTTCTTTATTTTATTTTATTTTTTTTGCAATCTCATTATTTTAATAACGAGAATCATGGCAACAAAATCAGTAAAACATCATCAACTTATATATCTTATATTCAAAAGTATTAGTGATTTTTTAATAATAACAAATTCACTACAAAACTACCTTTTTTTTAGTCATTTCAAAGGCAAAGTTAAAGTCAATATATAAAAATACTATCATTAGCATTTAATTGAAAAGGGAAGGGAGAAACATAATTATGAAACATTATTCCGTGAAAAAAGCAAACCAAACAAAAACTAATGTAACCTAATAATTAGTAACAAACAATTTAACCAAAGTTTGGGGTTTAAACATCCCAAAATAGGATTAATTGTATAAAAAAAACGACAAATTCATATAGTATAATATGGCAACATCTATTTAAATTCATCGAGATGCTTCTAATGTCCTTTTAATTTGAGACATATTTAAAAATGTTATTAAACTTGTCGGTAGGAGATGGAATTTTGTTCAAAGTGAGTTTATATAACTATTTTTCTTGTAATAGCCTAAAAAAAAATAAAAAAAATACAAGTAACTGGGTTGTTTATTTTATTAGAGAAGATGATAATTGACTAGTGAGCATAAAATGCAAGATACCAACAAAAAGTTTTTTTTTTTTTAATAATATTAAGCACTTTTATGTAATGGTATACTATCATATGCCAAAATTACTCAAACAATTTCTACTACAAAAGCTAATATCATTGTATTAGGTTCATTTATGCTTGGAAAATATTGTACAAAAGTAGTGACTGTTATTGTAATAATCTAGTTAATTGTTTAAAAGTATAAAAATAAAATATAAATATTTTATCTTTTAAATATAAAACTTATAAAAGATAATTATTCATAAATTATTCAAGAAAGTTATTGTTTTCTAAACTTCTTTAATTTTTCTAATTTTTTAGAATTCGTTGATTGTTTTATAGATTACACATTAAAAAATAATAATTAATTTGTGACAAAAATATGTTTGGAGACAATTTTTTTAATCATAGACCAGTAATTAATTTTTTAATAATCTTGGTAGTTAATGTTAGTAACAATTTAGATAAAAAAATCATAACAGAAACTATTTTAATTACCAATAAATCAATTATAATTTTTTTTATTTATAGTAACAAAATATTATTGTTATCAATAATTTTTAGTTTATAAATTAATATTTAAATTGGTCACTATAACAACTAATTATTTTAGTCACTAAAATTGATTATATTTATGAATTTTCTTGTAATAAGATAACATCTTAATCCTAATGGAGAATAAAATATATTTACTCAATAAAATAAATAAATTTAAGTTAATTCTGTTCTTAAGTTGGAATGTTTTGCATGCAAATGTTTAGTGTTTTATGTGATACTATAAAAATTAATATTTATTAATCCATAATTATCCTATCATTTAAGCTTTTCTATAGAGTAAATTTAGATTAAATGTATATGAATGTGAGTGTATAATATTATGATTATGATATAACACGTAATTTGATGTGAACATATTTATTATTTATTTTTAGATAAGGAATACAATGATGAGTGTTGAATTTAAGATTTTAAAAGAAATGAACCCGACTTTAATAATATTGGACTCATGTATATGAATATATTAGGTGGTGCAAGTTAAAAGAAATTCGTATAATTTCATACATGGTGTAAAAAATTTAAGTTTAGTAAGTTAGGAATTTATCGCTTTATAGGTCTAAATTGAATTCTTATGTATTTTTACTATAATAACAACTTAATGAAAATAACAATATGACATGGGCAATCTTTTATTGCAATTCAACCTATGAGTCTTCTAAACTAGGGTTTAGTATATTTGATGTGTGATGTTAATAACAATGAGAAGTAAACAATGAATTGAATTGAAAGTTGAACACTTCATTTTTGATAGATATGCAATGAATAAATAAAAAACTGTATTCGTTGGAATATTTAGATAATACATGATTATAATACCCTGAGTATAAAATGTTACAAGAGAACCATCTAAATAAAGATAAAATAGGATTAAATGTTTATGTTTTATTTATTTTATTTTTTAAGAATAGGGAAGTTTTATTTTGAAATTTTGTAAGAAAAAAATTATAAATATATACATATATTTGTATATGTGTAATAATGTTGTAGAAATGTTTAGTACTATGTAACTCTTAACAAAATGATGCTACTCTTATGTACACAAAAACCAGTGTATTGGTTTATAAAATCATATAAATCTTTTTATTTTTACAAGGAAGGTGTAAGGTAGGAAAAAAAATTAAGTTGTCATTATGAAATTTTTGTTACTCGCACACACACTTGTTCTGGATATAACAAATGTTAAGCCCAATATGCCTAAAAAATTTGATTACAGAGCCCAACAGAATCAGTGCTTCATCTCATCCAAACACCAGCGCCCATAACCACTCTGCACTAATGTACGCGCCCTTCCCTTCTCTATCCAGTCACTCTGTGGCCATGAATAGCTTAACGGCGAGTTTCACAGCTCGAATAGGCGTCACGCGCCGCGACCTACTCCATATGCGACGCCGTTCCACATTCAGCCGCGTCGCCATCAAACTCACACATCCAAGAATCGTTTGCATGGCGGTAAGTCGCTAAAATAATTGAAATACAACAACTTGCGGAATCGACTGTGTATTTTTTTCTTATTACCGTTGGACTGCAGGAACCTTATCTGATAACGAAGTTAGATTCTGCGGAGAAAACCTGGAAAGAATTATCGGTATGTATGACACTACGCGCTATTATGCTTCCATTTTCTGTGATGGATTTGGTGTCATAGATGAAATTTCAGGTCAAGCTTGCTGATCCAGACATTGTGTCTGATCCAAAGGAGTATCAGAAGCTAGCACAATCAGTGGCAGAGCTGGATGAGGTGCTACAATTTATATTACCATTTACTCATATGCATGGAAATTAAACCTTACGTGTTGACGAAACTGTGTAATGTTAATTGTGGTGCAGGTTGTGTCCGTCTATAGGAAATTTAAGGACTGTGAGAAGCTTCTAGAAGAAACCAAAGGTTTGTTGAACTTTTCTGTCTTTGGTTAGGTACTTGAAGTTGAAGGCTGAATGATATCGATTTTTGTTTTCTTTTTGAACTATTGTTGTTTAGCTTTAGCGAAGGATGCTGGAAATGATGAGGATATGGTGGAGATGATATCTTATGAAATCGAATCGTTGTCCAAGCAACTCGCTGAGCTTGAGGACCAGCTTAAGGTTTGTTTTTAACATTGTAATTGCATTGGAAGCTGCAACTTTTTTCAAGTCATATTCTGTCGTGCTTTTGACTTGTGTTTTAATGTCCAAAATCTGAATTACTAAATTCTAAGTCTGTTTTATATGTTCATTCGTGAAATTTTCTTCTAGTAATGTATTGTCTTGGGAAATAAAGCATTTTCACTTGAAAGTTTGTTTTTGTTTGCTTCTTCTAGTTCAATTCCAATGCAGTAACAATCATCAATCCAAAACTTTTAATCAGTTAAAATTTCAAAACAATTGGAGGAATTGTGACTTTCTTTCATCACTCCCATAATATGTACTCTCTTTTGTTACTGGGTATCGTGACTAATTAGTTTTCATTCCTTGTTTTTGAAAACAGCTAGGAATCTCCTCTTAATATTTCTCATTATTTGTAACCAGTTTTGCCGCTGTCTTGAGTTTTTGAACCTCTCTTCCTACTTCTATATTTTCCCTCCATTTTTGGTATTTTGAAACTTCTTAATTTTGTCCTACATAATGATAGGTGCTACTGCTTCCCAGTGATCCTCTGGATGCTAGAAACATAATGATTGAAGGTACAGACTCTCTTTCTTTATATTGTTGTAGCTCAATGATTTTACTTTATGGCTTAGTTGAGTGTTTCATGCATCATGGGAGAGACTTGTGCCATAGGACGTAAAGATTATTTATAATAATCTTTCTGAACGATGTTTGCATTTTAATAATAGGAAACGTAGAAATATTATTAAGAAATTTATTAACTCGATAAAGGAGAGGCCGTGTCATCATATGTGCATATATAACTGGATTAATACAATTACTTTTGCTATTGTTTTTCAATTTTTCTATACGAGGAGTGTTATTCGTTTATTTAATTTATATGCATAACATAGTGCCTAATTTTTGGCTTCTCCCATCATGTACACTGTAGTTGCACTCCACAATTCTGGATAGCGAAGCTTAACATATCAATACATTGTTTCTTCATGTACTTTTCTAGCTTTAAGGATTTTTTATCTTCATTCACTTCTGCAGTACGAGCAGGAACCGGTGGTGACGAGGCTGGAATTTGGGCTGGTGATCTTGTAGGTACATGGTTACATTTGTCCTTTCCGAGTTTAATCCATGTGGAATGCTTAAAGTGCTCACACATGTAACAAATGACAAATCTATTATTGGACAATTTCTGAATTGTTTAACTGTCATTGCTACTTTTTTTATTATTGTGGTTCAAATGAAGGAACCATTAACGTGAAGTTCAATTATAAGCATATTTTGATGGTGTTTTGTGTTGAATCAGGTCCGAATGTATGAAAGATATAGTGAAAGGAATTCTTGGAAATATTCTCTCGTCTCAAGCTCTGCGGTATTCCTCATAAAAACTCAAACAGAAATACTTTCTCATTGCTTATGCAATTTGTCTAATTTTTTTGCGATCTTTTAGGCAGAAAAAGGAGGATACAAAACTTATGTAATGGAGATAAAAGGAAATCGTGTTTACAGTAAATTGAAATATGAATCTGGCGTTCACCGAGTTCAACGTGTTCCTCTAACAGAAGCACAGGGCCGGGTACATACTTCTACTGCAACAGTGGCTATCATGCCAGAGGTGGAGTACATATTTATGGCTTTTAGCAATAAATTATTCACGTATACGTTTAAAGCAATCAAAACACTGTCTAAAGTCCTTTTGCATCTGGACTATTTCTAATTTGACATTTTATTCCAAAAGTTACTACTTCTGTATTAGCGGTCTATCTTGATCATACAAGTATCGAGATTAAGTATAAAGTTTGTGTGTGTGTGTGCATAGATATAGATATTGAGATAGATATAGTTTGTCTGAATTTATTATCTATATTGTTGAAAGTAGCTTTAATTTTGTAATTAGAGGCTGATGCTGTACAGAATTTTTTTTTTCTAAATTCTTATGTTCTTTAATCAGTTTAACTTTTAGCATTATAATTCAGTAAGTATATGCATGCCTTCTCTTTTTTTAAGATTTAAAAACAATATCTATATCTATTGACCTGGAATATTTACTCAGGCTGATGAAGTTGAAATCGTAATTGACCCCAAAGATATTGAACTGACGACTGCACGTTCTGGGGGTGCTGGAGGTAAATATCTAGGACCATGAGACCTTTTTAGTCAAGTAATCAATCTTTATATTCCTGGGAGCAAGAAATAAAGTCCTCCATGAATTCTCATGCAAAGATATGTTGCAGGTCAGAATGTAAACAAGGTTGAAACAGCTATTGATCTCTTCCATAAACCAACGGGAATCCGCATCTTTTGTACTGAAGAAAGAACACAACTTAAAAACAAGAATCGTGCATTTCAGTTGCTCCGAGCAAAACTGTAAGCATCGACATTGTCATTAGCTTTTTGGTTTCTTGCCAACTTCAGAAGTCTGGTTTTAGAATAGAGTCGTGTTTATCTCTGAAATGTCTTCCACCTTTATTCCCCTTTTCCTCTTATATACATGTTCACATGATAAAATATCTCAATCTTTCTGTTCAATTATTCTTGAGGAACTAAAGGATATTATTATCAAGAAGCCAAAAACTGACCAAATACTCGAGTTGACTTGTGTAATTTTTTAAAGTGTTCTCTTTAGCCTATTTGTTTTGGCATGTTACATGTAAAATGATACAATACCCTTTAACAGATATGAGATCAAGGTAAGGGAACAGCAAGAGTCATTACGAAACCAAAGGAAATCACAGGTATGCTCCTTCTTGTGCTGATATTTGAAATACTAGTGGGATATTGATTGAATTAAATTTTATATGGTTTACTTGCTATACGGGTGAGCAAACTGTTGTTGAGTTAAAAAATTTTGCCTGCTATCTCCAATTACAGGTCGGTACAGGTGCACGAGCAGAAAAAATTCGGACATACAATTATAAGGTACTCTATGCTGCGGTCTAAATATATTTTAACAGAGCTACACTCACTTATTAGTCTCTCCAATCACCTTCCGAAATTTAATGAATTTCTATTCCTTATAATTTTATTCATGGCAATTTTTCCCTTTATAAATTGTTAGTTGAACAGTGCTGATACTTTTTGTTAGAAAAATAGAAGACATGCGAGAAACGTGACATAATAAACAATAAGTTATTTTGAAGATCTTTTATAATCATATTCATTGAGTGAAGTGAATAAGATTCAGCGAACTAGAATGATGCAGTTCTTGACAGAATAGAGGTAGAATATAGCTGTGTTGTTAAATTTTTATTTTGTCTTTAGGAAACTAAGGTTGCCTAGTGCCATTCTTTGACACTTAAAATTTTTCCTATCAGGACAACAGGGTTACTGACCACAGATTGAAGACAAACTATGAGCTCACATCTTTTCTTGATGGTGACATAGAAGATGCTGTTCAGGTATATTACCTAACACATGGAATGGACTTTTTCTTGTGTTTCCCAGTGTCTTGGCTGTGTAGAAAATATGCTTAGAAAGTGGTGTATGTGGGGTACATGTGCACTTTGTTGAGGTGGCTTATACTTGTTTAGGTACCCGGGGAGATATAGCAACACACTTCCTATTAATGCTTAAAATTCATTTGAAACTACGAGAGAACTCATTAAATAAAAAGTAGGACCCATAAAATTGTGTAATTTTCGATAGATTTCAACTGATGGTAGAAACTGTATTCAAAAGAGTGTGACAGACAAGTGTATGTTATCAGTATTCCTCCTCTTGGTATGATTAGATTACGCAGGTTTGTATTAAGATGAAAATGGGTCTGGTAATCAAGGACTTGCAACAAGAAAAATTGACGGACTTCAGAGACCCCCAAAAATCATCGAAACTCTTGGATTGGATATGGCTGGATGGTGGATGCTGTTGAACGACATTGATTCTCTTATCGAAACTCACACAGTCACGTTAACCAAAAAATAACTTGTTTAGACCTTAAAATACTACAAGGGAATGGAAACTGCAGCAAAAAAAGGCAGGCAACTCACCCATGGGCCTGCACTCTGCTTGGACCTTTGAAAGAATAAAAAATAGTGAAAACATAATTGACAAACCGTAAAGAAGGATAAACAGTATACTGATAAAAAGTTGCACTGTTCACCACATTAAAAGGATATACCACGCTACGCACTTTGCCATTTATGAGTTAATGTGATTTAGTGAATAAAATTGCTTTGCATATAACAGAGCCCTGCTTTCTTTAAACCCTTTCTTGTTGCAGTCTTGCGCTACAATGGAGCAAAAGGAACTTCTGGAAGAACTTGCTGAATCTGTAGGAGCTACGGCTGGCTGATCATCTTGCCCAAGTTATTTGAAAATTTTGCTGTAGTACTTTTCACAATGGACGATCTATCGTATTGTTGTTCCCCTGAATGTGTCCATCATGCTAAGTTGGAGTATACGTATCAAATTGCTTCAATGTGCAGTGAATAGGGAGCACTTTTACATGTAACATTTAATTATATATAGGTTTTTGCGGACATTTAATCCTATAGTTATGAGTAAAGATCTGTTTCATAATGTAAAATGGTGCAGTTAATTCTTGCATCGTGTTTCCTTCTCTCACGTACGGTTGAAACTTGGAAATAGCCAAATATATATATGTATGTTGAAGCGGCCTTGAAAAGCAACACGGTTTTTTAGGGTTCCATTTCTGATAAAAAAATAAAAAAAGAGTAGTATTAATTTCTGACCAGAGCTTAGTGCCTATCTAAGTTTTACGACAGCCTTTTTGGCTAATCACTACTTGGAAATCATTAGTTTGTGTTTTATTTTATTTCGAATAATATGTTTTTTTTTATTGTTAATAGAAAATGAAGAACTTATTTCAGGAAAGAAAACACTGCGATTTAAGAAAGTGAAAAATCGTAAAAACTAGGAGAAGAGGATCAAAAGAGAGGTTTTTCTGTATTATATAAAAGAAAGTGAAAAATAAAGGAAAAATTTGAAAATGATAAATATAATAATCTAAAAGATTACAAAATGATATATTTATTACATAATAAATTATTTTTAATAATTATTATTTTACTATATCATATTAATTATATTATCTATAATTAACTACGTTATATATATATATATATATATATATATATATATATTGTAGTTTGTCTGTGTAGAAAAGAATATTTTATTTGTATTACTCTTTTATTTCTTTGTTATTCCATTGGAGAATAAAAATAAATAATCGACGTTTCTCTTTCCTTCCATTTCTGCTTGCATCACTAAAAACAAACACGAGAGGGAACCATCAATCAGGAAAACGAACACATCTTAAATATTCAAGAGCATTAGGATTACACATAAGATATTGGTTTTTATAAGACAGCATATTAAAGTCAAATTTTAATTCTACTTTGTTGACGTTGTATTATTTTACATCATTGATTAATTCTTATAAACTAAAATACTACTCTATCTACAGTAACAGCAATGTAATAATAAGCTGCAGTCAAAATAATAATTTCTTAAGTTTATGACCGCGAAGCATGTGGACCAACAAAATCAGGTCCAAGCGGTGACAAGGAAGAGCTACACATGGCAACTCACCTCCTAGTCTCTCTGCAATATGCAAATCCATTCACCAGATAGGCAAAAATATTACTACTCTTGTTCTTTCGTTCATTCATACATAGCATTCATTCTCACTGACTCCTCACAATCCTTTCTATGCTTCACCGCATCACCCATTCCTCTTCTCCCTCTCTTCTCCTCCTACCACGTCTTCTCTCTCACCAACCCTTCCCTTCTTCAAATTTCAAATTCCCTTTCCCATTCTCACCAAAACGTCTCACTCTCAACCTCATCCCCATGGCTTCCTCTCATTCCCTCCATAACCACACAAACCGACTCGTTTCCGAACAGAGTCCTTACCTTCTCCAACACGCACACAACCCTGTAACTTTTCACCCTTCTCCTCTCCTTTCCAACGCAATTGCTTCGTTTCCACTATTATATAATTACAATTATTTACTTATTTATCTGTAATTCCCCGTTCAAGGTTGATTGGTATCCGTGGGGCGAAGAAGCCTTCGCCGAAGCGCGCAGGCGCGACGTGCCTATCTTCTTATCTAGTAATTCTCTCCCTTTCTCTATTCTGTTTTTCCTTTTGCCAATTTCGTTTGCGTAATTGACTGCGAAGCTTTGCCTGTGGTGTTCTTGACGGCGATTCTGTTCGAAGTTGGCTACAGCACTTGTCACTGGTATGTACGCTCGCGCGTTTGTGTGTGACTCACGATTCCTGTTCTTTATCTCATGTTTGAACGTTTTCGGAATCTGAAATGTTTATTTGTAAGGTGTCACGTTATGGAGGTCGAGTCTTTCGAAGACGCAGCGGTTGCCAAGTTGTTGAACGATTGGTTTGTTAGCATTAAGGTCCTTTAAATTTTCCTTTTATTTTACTTTGAATTTTAGTTTCTCGAAAGGTTCTCTCTGTTTTCACTCTATGTTGCTTCACAGGTTGTTATGTTTTGTTTTGTCTTTCTTTAATGTCTTAATACTGCAGGTGGATCGAGAGGAACGACCAGATGTTGATAAGGTATAGAATATTGATACTTTAGCTTTTCATCTAATTTATATATTTGGAAGCATGGCAGCTACGAGTACCTGCCAGGATATTATATCCAAAATGGTGTTTAAGAATTTCTAAAATTCCTTTAGAATTTGAATGGTTGAGACGCTGATGGAGAGAAGTTGAGGTTTTCACCAGGTAACAAGGCTTACTAAAGGATTTTTTTGTCTTTAGGTATACATGACGTATGTACAGGCTTTGTACGGTGGAGGAGGTTGGCCTCTGAGTGTGTTTCTTTCCCCCGACTTGAAGCCTTTAATGGGTGGAACTTACTTCCCCCCTGATGATAAGTACGGGCGACCTGGATTTAAGACTATACTAAGGTGAGAGACATTGCAAATGTTAACTAGAATTTTCAATCTGCTTGGGCACTTCTCTGAGTAAATTTGACGGATGACATTATAAAATATTTGAGTATAAAACTTCAGGTCAATTGTTAAAATTTGTATTCTGGTTTTTGAGGCTCTTATTTGTATACTCTCTTCTGTTCGCTTTCTCCAGAAAGGTAAAACAAGCTTGGGATAGTAAGAGGGATATGCTGATTAAGAGTGGAGCATTTGCAATAGAACAGCTCTCTGAGGCAATGTCTGCTAGTGCAGATACTGATAAACTGCCCGATGGGGTTCCGGCTGATGCATTACGTCTGTGCTCAGAGCAGGTGAGGCTTTGAGCATATGCTTTTCTCTACCATTTCAATTTTATCTGGAAACCTTCCCCTCCATTTCTTAATCTAAAGGGGAGAAAAGGAAAATGGGAAAAGAAAATAGAGCTTTCTTATACACAGTATTGTTGTCATCTGTGCTATTTCTGTATGAAAATGGAGAAATTATTAAAAACATGGCAATCTTCTTTTCTCACTCACAAAGAATGAATTTTGAGGCTGATAGCAGACAGAATAGTAAGATTTTTATATTGTAATGACGTATATCAAAGATATTCTTCTCTGTTTTTTTAATACTGTGAGAATGATATTATATCCGCATGCATTTGTTGGATGTTTTGTTTTAAATCCTTAATTTATGCTGAGTGTTTCAAATGTTAAATATCATTCAATCTACTGTTTCTTTGTAGCTCTCTGGGTCCTATGATCCAAAGTTTGGTGGGTTTGGATCTGCACCAAAGTTTCCTAGACCAGTTGAGATAAACTTGATGCTTTATCATTCCAAAAAGTTGGAGGAGACAGGAAAATTGGATGGAGCTAATGGAAGTCAGAAAATGGTTTTCTTTAGCTTGCAATGCATGGCAAAAGGCGGGATTCATGATCATATTGGAGGTGGATTTCACAGATACAGCGTGGATGAGTGCTGGCACGGTAAGTTTACCTTGGACTTTGAGTAAATATTGTACATGTATATATGAGCTATTCCTGTACAATTTGATTGGGCCATTTTAATTAGGATGTGCTGTTCTATCCAATGCCCCTTGATTTGAAATTTTATGATTATATTGTTGAGCTGTTCATATCTTTGCAGTTCCACATTTTGAGAAGATGCTATATGATCAAGGGCAGCTTGCTAATGTTTATCTAGATGCGTTTTCTATTACTAAAGATAACTTCTATTCATATATATCACGGGGTATCCTTGACTATTTAAAGAGAGATATGATTGGTCCAGAGGGTGAAATCTTTTCAGCAGAGGATGCTGACAGTGCAGAGACTGAAGGAGCTGCAAGAAAAAAGGAAGGAGCCTTTTACATATGGGAAAGCAAAGAGGTCTTTCATCCATGTCCTGTTTGACTTTCCTTATATTTCTTTAGGAATAATTACATTGTAGGTTCCTGAAAATATACAAGTCTTTATTTTGGTACCCCAAAAATAAATTGGTTCGATCAATTCATTAAAAACTTTATATATTTTAATTGGGTTTAGGTTAGGAACCAGAATCGAGTATGCAGAAAACTGATTGTATTAATCACTAATTAAATCCATGTGAAGGAGAAGTAATAGACAGAAGGAGAGGAATGCGCTCCTCAGAGGAGAAAATGTTTGTTCAATATCACGTCTAAAGAGTAATAACCATAGTCCTTCCTATCTTGGAATCTATATTATGCATAACTAGTTCTGTCAAATTGACAAACACTAAACTTTGTGCCCCACTTTTTGCTTTCTCTCATAAACCTTCCAAATCATGGCGCCCTTTTTTGGTCCAAATCCAGCATCTGGCCTTTCAAAACCATTCAGAACTGTCTGTGCTCGGCTGACATAAAAGGACTTGACATGGCCTTCAAGTTGCCGACAGGACACAATAACCCACTGATGTGACAGTAAGATGAAAATCTTTAAGGAGTCAATTTAAACAATTTATTTATGTTGTGGGAATTAGTAACTGTATTTTTCAAGAGCCAAATGTGTTCATCATCACTGATAATTTGCTAAGATAAGCGGATTTCATCCTTCTCTAACTACTACTCGAATTCATCCCTCTCGGTAAGTGAAGCTCCCACCACCAGCCACCTGCCACTCTCACATGCTTAAGAAATCTCCTCTCTTTTATGACATTTTCTAAAGAAACTTATTAAGAAAAACTACAGTCAAAACGACTTCCTTTATTTTTAGTTTTCCCTATCAAGTTGAAGAAGATTTGCTCCAAGTCGTTAGTGTTTTCTTCATCATAATAAGAAAAAGGATAAAAAACTTTCAATGTTTATGAAACATCAGGCACAGCTGGTAGTTCAGTCGTGTGGGTTAATAACTGTATTTTTCAATAGTAAAATGTGTTAATCTTTGCTAAGGACATTCTAACTACAAAAGTCGTTCAGGAAATATTTGCTTAAACTCGTGAGTTACGATATTCCTTTAAATTTTGACATATATTTAATATCCTTTTTTTTTTCATTGAGTGGTTTGATATTTATTGCACAACCTGGGGATAATGTTTTCTTTATTGTTTTTTGTTCTTGTAGATTTCTATATTGTACATCGAAATAAAAATAGAATATTTCTAGCTGAGAATAATTAGGTATCAGATATCAGTGTCCCGATTTCCTCGTGTAATTCTCGATCCTATCTACGGGTCCGTGACATTTTTTAGTCAAATTGTTGTAATTAATGATTGGTTGGTGTATTAATTTTGGAGGTGACTTCCGTCTTGGTTTGTTGTATCTAGGTTCAAGACATACTTGGAGAGCATGCTCCTCTTTTTGAGGAGCACTATTACATAAAGCAATCGGGTAACTGTGACCTGTCTGAAATGAGTGATCCTCACAATGAATTCAAAGAAAAGAATGTCCTAATTGAGAGAAAGGAACCTTCAGAACTGGCATCAAAATATGGCATGTCAGTTGAGACGTATCAAGAAATTCTGGGAGAATGTAGGCGTAAGTTGTTTGAAGCAAGGTCAAGGCGTCCAAAGCCACATTTGGATGACAAGGTATTTCCCTTGAATAATTTAGGATTCACCTATTATGATATATACTTCAACGTTTATGTGAACTCTCAAGGGTTCCTATGCTCTTAGGTTATTGTATCTTGGAATGGATTGGCAGTCTCTTCTTTAGCCAGGTCTTCTAAGATTCTCAAGGGCGAAGTGGAAGGGTCCAAATTCTACTTTCCTGTTGTTGGCACCGAGGTAAGTTTCCCTCGTACTAATATAGCGTTGATGATGAATGGCTACCAATATTTAAAAAGATGAGAAAGTCCTACTTCATATTATGATGTCTGTGGAAGATATCTGTAAATTATCATATAGATATATAATTTTAAACTGTGGATCACAATTAAGGCTTTGGATAATAAGTAGTTTCTGAATTAGAGGACATTGACTGTTATGAAAGACTCGTGAGTAAAGTTGTTGGAGGAACACAGCCAACTTGATTTTTCCTTTTGTCTTTAACTTTCTCCTCCTTTTGATTATGTATATTTCAGCCAAAGGAGTACTTGAAAATTGCAGAAAAAGCAGCATTTTTTATTAGGAAGCATCTTTATGATGTGGAGACTCGCAGGCTATACCATAGTTTCAGACGTTCTCCATCTAAAGCTCCCGGTTTCTTGGATGACTATGCTTTTCTGATTTCAGGATTGCTGGATCTGTATGAGTTTGGTGGTGGAATTAGCTGGCTTCTATGGGCCATTGTATTGCAGGAAACCCAGGTGATATTGATTGTCTGGACACCATAGAAATTTTATTTCTTGTATACCAAGCATTGAATTGCTAATGATAGTTGTTGCTTGTAGGATGCTTTGTTTCTTGATAAGGCTGGAGGTGGATATTTCAATAATACAGGAGAAGATTCTTCAGTTCTCCTCCGTGTGAAGGAAGATCATGATGGGGCAGAACCATCTGGAAACTCGGTTTCTGCTATAAACCTTATAAGATTGGCTTCCATGGTTTCTGGAAGTAAGGCTGAGAATTATAAGCGAAATGCAGAACATCTATTGGTGCGTAACACCCTTCCGCCCTTTTCCTCCTAAAAATCGCTTCTTCTCATATATGTGCTAACAATGGTGGGATGGGATTATTTGAGGTCTGTTTCTAGATCACTGGGTCAGTTGCAACTGACCAGAATTCTCTTGAAATGGCAATGCAGGCAGTTTTTGAGAAAAGATTGAAAGATATGGCTATGGCAGTGCCTCTAATGTGCTGTGCAGCAGACATGTTGCGTGTACCTTCTCGGAAACAAGTTGTCGTGGTTGGTGGAAGGACGTCTGAAGAATTTGAAAACATGCTTGCCGCAGCTCATGCATTATATGACCCCAACAGAACAGTAAGTACAGTTACTCCTTATATCTTTACATCTCATTCTGATTGTCGTCAATAACATTAGTGCTGGTGTTGATCACAGGTTATTCATATAGATCCCAACAACAAAGAAGAGATAGAATTTTGGGAAGTAAATAACAACAATGTCTCTCTCATGGCGAAAAATAACTATAACGTCAACAAGGTTGTAGCTCTTGTTTGCCAAAACTTCACCTGTAGCCCCCCCTTGACTGATCCTTCTTCACTTGAAGCTGTACTCTCCAAAAAACCTTCCTCTTAGTTCACATAAACTAGTGGTCGTGATTTGGGTAAGATCGTCAGTGAAAGCTCCCTCTTGGATCCCCTTTTCATAAACTAGTTGGTTCTGACTTCTCTGTCAAATAAAGGTAGGTAATATTCTCCGTTGAGTTCAGGAATCGATGCATGGTTGGTTGCAACCCTTTTGGTTTGCCTGTGTTAAGAAGGGGCCTCAATTTTTGTTCAAATTTGACATGGAATGATGGAAGTTTGTATATGTATATAAGGGTTGAAATAGTTATCGAAAGCTGGGTCTGTCCGTATATGTGTACTTTTTTTTTCTCATACAGGCACAATAAAGTCACAGTGCTACGGCTATATTAAATTTGAATTGATTTATTTTAAATCGTTTACTTTTTTAACGTTTATAATTTATATTTAAGTTTTCTTTTGTTTGGACAATATTTTAAATATGTTTAAATATAAAAAATAGCTTATATTAGAGATTGAAAATAATGACAATCAATTTTAATTTTAAAGAAATCTTTGCTGCTATAAATTAATTAAATAATGTTAATTTGATATTGTTTCAATATTACTCAGTTTGATTAAATTGATAATGTTATGACCAAAGTCGAATAAATGAAATATCAAATGAGGTTGAGTCAATGATATATCAGCTCCAGTCTTGAATTTAATAAAGAAAAGAGTACGAAGAATTTTGAATTTTAATTTTATAAAGTAAATTTTGAAATTGTCTAATTTTAAACAATTAAATTACTTTTATGATTATCTGTGCACGTTATTTTTAATATAAAAGCTAATAAAATTATTATTCTATTATTATAAAAATAAATAAAAATAATTTTTATAACTTTATTGTATATACTTTGTATTTATTTTCTTAGATAGTCAAATAAAGTTATTGTATATACTTTGTATTTATTTTCTTAAATAGTCAAATAAAGTTATCTTAGATAAATGAAATATCAAATATCTTTTATAATTTTATTGTATAGAATTAAATTAAAAAAGTTAAATAAAAGTTATTTAAATTAAAAAAATATGTTTAAGAATAAAATTAGTAAAATAATTATTTTAGTTTAAAACATATTTACATAAATGATTAAATTGGAGAAAAATGTGTATGAGAGAATCTCTTAAATAAATTTTCAATCTTTTTAAAAAATTTATCTAAACACTTTTTTATTATGAATTTAACAAACTCTTTTAAAAATAATTCTCTAAAATTTGTTCTTCTAGACACAGTAAAAACTTATTACTCTACCAATTTTTATTTTCATCCTACTCTTACCTATTCAAAGAAAGAATGATTTGAAAATAAGAATCAAAGTTAATTTTGAAATATAATATAAAAGCAGTATTCATATTTTGATTTGTTCTTTTGAAGCATTTATAATAAAATCAATCATTATTACGAAATGTATTACCTTTAAGAAAACTTATTGTTACTTAACATATTTTACTAAATGTAATACCTTACATTGTAGTAGTTCATCGCAAAAAAATCACAATGTAAACATAATTGTGATTTAAGTACTTAGTTTTATATAAAATAAATGAAGCTCAGTGTTTAAAATTCGAAAATTTCTCAACAACGACGGGTTTGAAGTTTCATTGATTAAAACATTCAAGCACATCCTAATTTCTCGGTCGTTTGAAGTTTTTTTAAGCACAATATAGCAGTTATGATGCGAGTAGAAGAATAACACAAGAACTTCAAAAACTAGTGAATCTTAATACGAAAAACAGTAAACACTGACAAAACATATAGTTTAAAGTATACAAGATAAAATGTTCTCGTACAAACAAAACTTACAAAAAAAAGTTTAGAAAGATACTCCTCGTAACTAATTTTGCAGAGAAAAATTTTCGGGAACAGTCAAAGATTCATCAAAAATACTCACTTCTTGGATTTTTTTGGCGCTCTGCATAAAAGATATACAAGAAGTAAGCCAAAGTTCAACAAGAACCAAAAACTATATATATGGCATAATAAGCAAAAACAGTAAGACTCACTGTGCAGGTTGGGGTGCTGGGGCACTGGGTGCTGTAGATGCCTTATCAACGGGACCCTAGACATTTAACAATGAAAAAGTGTCAAAATCTTCATTTTCAACTTCAGTGAACACGCTCATGGTGCAGCAAATCGCTGATTTTAATAAAAAAAAACACAAGTGTACATATATTCCAAGACACTGAACTCACTTGGGCTAAGCGCTCCTCCCTCCGTGCAATTTTCCGTTCTCTGCTAGCCTTGTTCTTTGCACGCTTAGCCTCAAACTGATCAGACAAAGTCTTTTCTCTGGCCTTCTCAGCCTTAGACTTGTGAATACTCTCCATCAAAACCCTCTTGTTCTTGAAAACATTACCTTTGACCTTCATGTACATATCATGGTACATATGTTTGTCAATTTTCTTTGACTCCCTGTACTTGCGAAGCAACCGTCTGAGCACACGCATCCTTCTCATCCAGAGTATCTTGGTGGGAAGCCTTGCCTCCCTTGTACCCTTACGCTTACCTAATAGTATTCACATAAACATTATAAGAACCCAGTGACACTCTTCCAACCCCCTCTCCAGAGAACAAAAGAGTAACTCCTATGCCACCCAACAATAATTAAAATAAAATAAATATCTGACTTCCTTCACAAACTAACAAGCAAATTCGTCATTCCTTGAATTAGCAACTTAGAGAAATCCTGTCAGTTGGCGATGACCAGTGACAAGAAGACCATAACCATACGTTCTATATAAAACATGTCCAACAGCCTGAAATTTCGTTTTCTACAGATAAATTTTTCAATAAACCCTTGTAAAAAAATGTAAGTTAATGTATAAATTAAAATCATCTTTCGGAAAAAACAAACTAACAACAATCAGTTCATTCATTTTATCTTCTAGTTTTATTCTCCTGTATGTAGCTGTTAATTCTTGCTCGTTTGTAATTTATTTTACATTAAGCAAGTTACTGGGAATAATTACCATATCCAGAATGACGGCCCTTCCTCTTTGCCTCCTTCATCCTACGAGCACGTGATCTGGAGTGAATCTTGGTTGGCTTCCTAATGATAAACCCATCCTTTACCAACTTCCTGATGTTTTGCCCTGCAAAGTGAAAATTACGTGTTCATATTACAAAAACATTTGATTCAGCCTACACGACGAAACAACCCAAGGATCTTGAAAAAATCTTAGCAAATGCTCACACGTAGCAAACCCCTTTTACACTGCAGATAGTACGCACTATTTAACTTAAGAACAGTTCAAATACCGATTACATATAGAAAAAAGCATACACTCAAATGTTACGAGAAATGTAAAACTGCAAAAAACAATAAACTTCGGATCGGATATTAAGTCCTCCATTTTCAACGCTTAGATAAGAAAAATAAATAAATAATAATAATAATAAATAAAGACAAAAATACTGATAAACAAGGCGAAGATATATGATGGTGATAAAGAGAAAGGGTGAGCATAATTACGAGAATTGGCCATGGAGATTTCGTTGACTTCATTGGGGTCAAGCCACACCTTTCCTCTTCCGCACTTGAGCACGCTGGCCGCAAGCCGCTTCTGCAGTTTCAACGAAACCATCTTTCCCCTTCTCTGATGCTCCAACGGGGAGAACCAACCCTAATTTCGTTTCTTTGTTGTGAGTATATATATAAATACAATGTATAAAGCCCAAATTAGCAAGATTGGGCTGAGCCTAATCAGGCCCAGTCCATTTGTTGTCTGTGGACTGTCATATTGGCCCAACACTTTAGCTTGTTAACCTAACTTTGTGTGTGTACAAAATTAGTGTTCCGTAATTTTGTTATATGTATTTTATTTTATTTATGTTTGTATATAATATTTGTTCTTAGGTCTTATAATGTAATATAACTATAGGCCAGAATATACCTAGTTACGGGATTAAATTGAGTACGAAATCATAACTTCATGATTCTTTTTTTCAATCTTGCAATTCAATAAAATAATATCTATAGTAAAATTATAAAAAGTATTTATTTTTTATAATTACTTTTTTATTAATACACCTTTATTTTAAGAATTAAAAATATTATATAATTTAGTAATACTTTTACTGGATACACATGTGCGAATATTTTTACAGTAGTAATTTTATAAGTGAAATACATATGTTGGTTATCTTCAATAATTCAAAGTTATGTTTGTTAAAATTAATTCAGTGTAATATCAGTGAGTGCAGAAACAGAGACATATTATCACAAATCAAACACTTAACATTGAAATGAAAGAGACAGGAATGAGAGTTGAAGGTTTTTGATTGAAAATGGTGGAAAGAAGAAGAAAGCCTCTGATACTGTGTTCCACCAAACATGTCATCAATTCAACTGCTCCAACCGCCAATCTCTTCCACCATGATTCTTCTCCCTCCTTCTTCCGTTTTCCTGTCGGAATTCTCCGATTCTCCGACCTCACAAATCTCTCTGTCGACCACTCTTCCCTGCTTGCCCTCTCCACCCCTCTTCTCAAAACCCTCTCCATCACTTCAGGCTCACCGGTAATTCAAACCCCTTTAACTCAATTTCCCTTTTTTTTCAATTCTAGATTATTAAGTTACAATTTTTATCAGGTTCTTGTCAAGAATGTTGACACCAACACACAGAAAATCGCAGTGGCTGTTGCTTTGGATCCACCAGGCACCACGGCTAACACAGACTCTCAGTCTTCTAGTCCTTCTTCTTCTTCTCCTCCTCGAATAATGCTTCTTTTTCCTTCTTGTCGTTTCCCTTTTAATGGTTCTGTGTCAGATGATCAAATAGCCTATGTATCGCCTCTTTTAGCCTTTAACCTTAACTTGCATGTGGCGTGCTTAAAATCCATTCTTCGCCACGGGCAAGAGACTCTGGCTTCTTATTTCGGACCTCGAGATAAAAGGGGTGACGAGGATGCTGCTAAAATAACTGTGGATTATGTGATCAACGTAGAATTGGAACCACTTGTTCTGCCTCCAAAGTTTGCCTCTCTTCTGAGGGTTTCTTTTGTGAAGATACCAGAATGTGGCATCCTTGAATCTATTAGAGCAAGTTCACCTTTTGAGGCAGAAGAGCGGCAAGACATGATCGACTTGTCATTGCAAAAGTACTTTGAAGTCGACAGGTACTTGTCCAAGGGAGATGTTTTTGGGATTAACATAAGTTGGAATTGCAATTCCCCCATTTGCGTTCCTTGTAACCAAAGATCATTGAATCAAAAAGACAACCTTATCTGTTTCAAGGTACTGTGAACTCTACCATGCTTTTGTTAAACCTTGAGAAACATGTCAGGTTGGTTGCTAGAGTGTAACTCATGTCTTCAGGTTGTTGGTATGGAACCATCAGATGAACAGTTTTTTCGTGCCAATAACACCTTAACTGCTCTTGTGCTGGTAGGGAGTTCTCCATCCCCACTCCCTCCAGATTTGTTAATTGGTGAACCTGAAGGACCGGTGCCTTTGCGAGGGGACACTGTGAACATCTTGGCTTCAATACTCACACCAACTTTCTGTCCATCAGTGCTTTCTTCCAAGTTTAGGGTGTCTGTTCTATTGTATGGTTTGGCAGGTATGTCCTATGTTCCGATGCTTTGTTCTGTAAGGAATCAGTATTTTTACCATTGATACTTCAAATTATTTTGTGTTTTGGATCATCATTTGACATCCTCAATTTTTGTTCATTTAAATTGTCCACTGGTAGTTTTGGAATGCATCGGCCATGCATTTTGTTTTTCCTAAATAACGTAATTATGCAGGTTGTGGGAAAAGGACTGTTGTTAGATATGTTGCTTGTCGACTTGGCTTGCATGTGGTGGAATATAACTGTCATGATCTTATGGTGTCTGATAGAACATCTGTTGCTCTAGCACAAGCTTTCAGGACAGCTCGAAGGTTATATTTTGAATACTAGCAATGATAAGAAAATATATTGCGGCAGAAACTTTGGTCCTGCTTATTTTTGTTTTGGTGATGATAAAATTGCATACTTTTCCATGGGGACAGGAAGAGACGGTTCCATTAATTTATTCACCTGATTTTTTTCTTCGTAGTGGATTTTCTCCCTACCTAACAGTTATTAGATAGAGCTTTCCTTTGGCTCCTCACCTTCTCACCTATCATGTCAGGCACTGAGAAGTTTACTGTTTTGGATATGATTTATCTCTAAGCTTCTAGTCTGGACTTACCGGATGATAATATTACAGGTACTCGCCAGCAATACTTCTTCTTCGTCATTTTGATGTATTTCGAGAATCACAATCGCCTGAGGGTTCACCGTATGATCAAAGAGGAAATACGTCTGAAGTTGCTTCAGTTATTAGGAAATTCACTGAGCCCGTCAGTGAACAATATGATAGTAATTCCCTGGGGAAATCAAACGTTGAATCTGTAAGATCTAACTTTGAACTCTGCTGTTGATATCATTGTTCTTTGGACTTCAACCTTTTCTGTCAATCAATTTTCCTGCACATGGCATATACTGTGTCTTGTACTGTTGCCAGACAGATGAAAAAGTAAATCAAGTTAACATCAAAAGAAATGGAGAAATAATCACTTTTTTTCAGCTCTCTTACGGAGCTTGTGACAAAGAAAAGCAATAATTTCCTGAAAAATAAGTGATACCAAACATGTTGTCTTATATTACAGCACTCTTACATCTATTATCAATTTGCTGTCATAGGGTATATCCAAATCAGGGCCAGAAAAAACCTCAGAAACCAAAGTATTCTTTTACTTTTTACTAGAATCTTGAATTTCAAAGAAATTTACTTTTACGGCATGTTGGTGAAGGTGGAGACGAGTGCTGAAAAGGCAAGTGGACATCAGGTCCTATTGATTGCTGCTGCTGACAGTTCAGAAGGTCTTCCATCAACTATCAGACGCTGTTTTAGCCACGAAATAAGCATGGGGCCTTTGACTGAAGAGCAAAGAGCTGAAATGCTATTACAGTCATTGCAAAGTTTTTCTGAACTCTTCTCTAATGTAAGGGTTTTGGAACGGAGCTTCATGTTGTGTTTGTGTCTACTTTTAATTTTTTTTTTCTTTAGAACAAAACTTATATCAAATTCTTTATTTACATGCCATCAAGTTCGCAAGTTAAATGACAACATATATGTGTTACTTTTGAATTTAAACAACATATATTGAGAATATACATTGTCGTTTCATTGTTTGATTTGAGAATTTGATGGAAAAGGTCTTATAGGAACTTGATATTATGTTTTGTCATTTGTTGGGTTAATTAATTGACTAGTAACGAAACCAGTCATGACATTTCTCTCAATAAATTTCAGAACACCGAAAAAAAAAACTGACTTAAAACTTAATTGTAAAAGAAAACAATATCAGTAAAGAACTTCCTTTAAAGTTGAGAATGGGAGAAAGATGGTGCCATGAGATCAATTTGAAATTCGGATTTACTTCTCAATTCTCAGCCAAAAATATTAAGGAAAGTGAAAAAAACAGAGATACCAAATGTTGGAACATGCTTTTTATAATAATGTAGATTATACATCCAAATTTGTTCAAATTAAGAAATGCTATAATTTGTGCTCCTGAATCCCTGATTAGATCATTGCCTAGGTGTGTTAGAATTGAATGATTACATTGTGGTCTCTTGCAGACTGATTCAGAAGCTTTAGTAAAAGAAATAGTTGGACAGACATCTGGTTACATGCCCAGGGATATTCGTGCTTTAATTGCTGATGCCGGTGCCAACTTATTTCCGAGAAATAATGCTAAAGTAGTCAAAGACGTGTCTGATGATGTAGATAGTTTATTTAATTCTAAGATGGCAGAGGACACCAATCACGGGAAAGTTTCACATCAGATTCCTGGGAAAGAGGACTTGTTGAATGCTTTGGAGCGATCAAAGAAAAGAAATGCGTCAGCATTGGGTACTCCAAAGGTAAATTTAGTGATTGGGCTTTCATGATGGTTTTCTTCTCTGCATTTAAGCAGAACAATTTTCTGTTGTACTGATGCCAACAAATGTATATCTAAGAAAACATGTGTTCTGGGGAAAAAATGTTCCTCAATGCACACAAATTTTGAAGTGTGGATTTTCTTTTGCAGGTTCCAAACGTGAAATGGGAAGATGTTGGTGGGCTTGAAGATGTCAAAAAATCAATTCTGGATACTGTTCAGGTATGCTTCTTGTATGATATAACTATATTGATTGTTACTTTCCCCTATTTGAAGGTACAATGTCCCTCTTTTATGAGTTAGTTTGGATAAATTTATGAAGAACAACTTTTAGAAGGAGTATGGTGGTAAAATGGATAAAACCTCTCCTACAATTTAAAATCAACTTGTTCACCTCTACTTTTAAGCTCTCTCGTCTAGCTTCTCCGAAGATTTAGGTCATTAAGTTGATTTTAGCTAATGAGACAAGTTGTATTCATGTTACCACCTTATTTTTTACTGTCCAGTATGTGTTCTCTAATAAGTTTACATTCTTGTTCACTGTATCGGAGACAATACTGTTGCAATAACTTGAAAATATATTTGGTGTAAAAAGAAGCTTTTACTTATGTATCCTCAACACATTAGAAGATACATTTGGTTGTCATATATCATACGTTGACTCAGTTAAATTACATTTTAATTTTAAGATTGGTATAAGAATAAAAGTAAAAAAAAAAAAGGTGGGGTGGGGTGGGGGGCGCTTTTGTAGAGTCAAAGTGAAAATTTGATAAGTTCTCTTGCATGCTCAACTGGGAAAGCTATTCAGCCCTCTTCTAAACAGCGACTGGATAGGCTCTTTGAACTTGAAATTTTGACCCTTCCGAACATAAAAGGTCATGGTGTTTTCCCCGGCATTAATGCTGACTCTTTTTATTGAATGGAAAATAATATGGGCTTCACTTTCAGTCAATTTTTTCCTTTTGAGAAAATTCTTGTAGGTAATCACGATGTTAAGAATTCGAGAAGTAACAATACAAACACACAATGAAGAAAGAACACAAACAACTTGAGAAAAGAATTGTCTTTATTTTGGACAAGTCTGTTGAACAACCATAGAACTTAAGGTCAGCAGAAAACAATTGTGAAAGATTCACTTAGAGAATTACAGTAGGCACTCTAAGGATTACAAACTTCCCGTAAGTCAGTTACACAGGTACCCGTGTATGCACATGTGGCTGAACGAGATAGCTAAAAGAAAATAATTCCTACTTTGAAAACACTGTTTATTGTCTATTATTGATGAATGTCTAATTCATTCCAAATTTCGTGTTGTAGTTACCTCTCTTGCATAAAGATCTATTTTCATCTGGATTACGCAAGCGATCCGGTGTTCTTTTGTACGGTCCCCCTGGAACTGGCAAAGTAAGTTGTAATGTAATTGTAAATGGCAATTCTTTATCTCGGTCCTCTTCTTTTTAGTTACGAAAGATTTTTAACACCAGTGCCTTGCTCTTTTATCTAACAACAGACATTATTGGCAAAAGCTGTTGCTACAGAATGTTCCTTAAATTTTCTTAGTGTGAAAGGTCCTGAACTGATCAACATGTACATTGGAGAGTCTGAAAAGAATGTTCGAGACATTTTCCAGAAGGTATAGTAGTATTTCAGGGTAGTTTATCAAAAATAGTTTTTCAATTTGAATTATGTCCGAGTAAGTATACTGTGTCTCTTTACTGTCAACCAGGCGGTTCTCTGAACAGAATTTGATAAATTGTAGTTCAAAATGTTCACAGGCCAGATCTGCACGTCCATGTGTCATCTTCTTTGATGAGCTTGATTCACTTGCACCAGCTCGGGGTGCTTCTGGAGATTCTGGGGGTGTTATGGACAGAGTGGTTTCTCAGGTGATTTCATATTCTGAGCAAGACCATGATGTTTGCAGTTTTCTTCCCTGGGTTTCCTAATGTAATACATTCCCCTTGTTATTAGATGCTTGCAGAGATTGACGGCTTAAGTGATTCAACACAGGTTTTTTTATCTGCTTGAATATTTATTCTTAGCTAAATATTATTATCTTATTATATTCTAACGTGTGTGTCTCTGTCCTGGGCTCTTAATAGGATCTGTTTATTATAGGTGCAAGTAATAGACCAGATTTGATAGACCCAGCCCTTCTGCGCCCTGGTCGATTTGATAAACTACTGTACGTTGGAGTTAACTCTGATGCATCTTACAGGGAACGGTAATCGGCCTATTTTTCCTGCTATATGTTCTTGTGAAATATCTCATACATGCTATTGTGAACCTCTCATCCCATCTTTCCTAGGGTGCTGAAAGCTCTTACCCGAAAGTTCAAATTGCATGAAGATGTCTCACTTTACTCCATTGCAAAAAAATGTCCACCAAACTTCACTGGTGCAGACATGTATGCCTTGTGTGCAGATGCTTGGTTCCATGCTGCAAAGAGAAAAGTAAGTTTGACCAGGATCACAGGACCTGCTATTACATTGCATGAAATTTGCTTGATACTAGATCAGTTAAGGATTCTAATATAGTGGAGTATCCATTTATAGAGGAAATTGCAGCCTGTATTTACTGTCACAAGCAAAATGCCAGCACTAAGATTTCAGAAACTTATACAAAACTACACATAAACTATTATGTGATTAGAAGGGTACTTAATTTCATTGCTTTCTTCTAGGTTTTGAGTGCAAATCCAGAGTCGTCCAGCAAAGATAATGAAGCAGATTCTGTTGTTGTTCAGTATGATGACTTTGTCCAGGTAACTTTCTATTATGTTAAAAAATCTGGTTATTTGTGGTTGAAACTGATAAAACTAGTAGAGTTACCAACTTATCCATGAATTGTTTTTCCTGCTGTATATGTGTATCTACTATTCATTGGAGTGGCATTTTCAGGTCTTAGAAGAGCTGTCACCTTCCCTCTCAATAGCTGAGCTTAAGAAGTACGAACAACTGAGAGATCAGTTTGAAGGCACCTCTAGATGAATTTGGTTGCCATGTTGTTTCTGCTGCTATCTATTAGGCTTCCAGTACAGAGAGTATTACTACCTGTATATTAGCTGGCCACTAGGCTTTCAAGCACAGACCTAGCTCATTCCTCTATCATTTTTTTAAAATAATGATGATACATCATATATGTTTTAATTTAACAATATAATTTTATTAAAATTCTTCTTCTTCTATTGGTTTCCATCATTCACGTTCTCACTTCCTCTTTTTGTTTTGCTACACCCTTTGCCAGACCCCACAATGCCCCTCTGGCGCCCAACTCCTTAGGGCCCATCTTTCTTATCTTTCTTTTAAGATACAATATCTTATAACTATTGTAATGTATTTTTTATTATAATTTTACTTTTTATTTTAATTGAAATTAACAAATGTTCCTCGTATGTAGTTATAGCATTATAAATATTGGTAAAAAACATTTTTATGATTTTTAATGTACACAATTCTCTTTTTATTTATTAAACTGTACTATCTATCTTTTGTTTAACTATTCTATCTACTAGTTCAAACTAATTTCTCCAGATATGTTTAAAATTTTATGCATGAGGGGTCGTTTTTTCTGCAACTGATTTTAAAATTGTTTTCTTTAAATCTATCTTTTATTTATTTTTAAATATTTTTCATTTTTATAAATATTTTAGATTGAACTAAAATTTTAAAATATAGATATTTTAATATTTTATATTTATTTAAGTATTTAAGTTTTCTTCAAAATATAAACATTTCATATTTCTAATTAATTTAATTATTTAATTTGTATTTAATAAATATAGATATTTATTATTCTTAATTATTTAATTGTTATAAAAATGTCGTTTTATTGTATTTTCTACAATAAAATTTTATAAAAAATGATTATTTGATTTTTTCAATTATTTCAATTTCAATTTAAATTTTATATATAAATATTTATATTTCTAATTACTTTCAGAATTCAAATATTCTTCAATAAATACAAATATTTCAATATTTGTAATTATTTTAAATGTTTAACTAAATGAATTAAATTTATATGTTGATATTTTAAAAAATTAATTTTTAATTATTAAACTTCTCTTACATTACTTATTTAATCGTCATATTATTAAAATATTTGTATTTTTATTAAAATGTTATTTTCAAAGTTTGAAATAGTGATAATTATTTGAATGGCTTGGAGCATTTCCAATGAGAGCTCTATATAAAAAAAATGTTTAAATATGGATTCTATAAACACCAGTAGCACTTAAATCTAAATAAAAAAATTATGTAAACATTTCTCTACCTACAGGTGCTAAACATGTTACAACAGTGTTATTTTTTAAGTATTTTTTTCAATTGCTAAGATGTTCTTAAAACCTTACCTTTTACTTCGTATTTAATTAGTTTAACATGATTTAGAATAAAAAACAAATATAATATTTTATTAAAATAAAATAATATTGTTTTAAGATAAAACTTTAAATGACATTTAGAAACAAAGAAAATAAATTATAAGCATTGATTTCCTAATTGTAATAAAATTTGCAGTTAATTGTATTATTGAAATTTAATGTATGAAAAAAGTGTTAGTTAATTAAGGATTGATTGATTTTATAGCATGGATTGAGATGCACGTGTGACATGTGTGGGTTTTGTTAATGGTTATCCATTTATGACCGTTTACTGAATTCATAGCATAACATGGGATGGATGATGGCATATTCTCACCATATGCCATTGGATGGAATGATGGATACGGTTTCCATCACTTTCAGCTTAATGGGTCCAACGATTGTCAAAACCATGACATCAATCAACCATTAAATGCTTCTTCATTCACGTCATACATCCATACGTACTTTCCTTTTCCCCTTTTCCTTTTCTTCATCTTTATTCCTCTCTTCTTTCTTTTTTTTATCCTTCTAATTTTTCTCTCTTTAGTTCATCTATTTATAGTGATGTAAAATTTGTATTTAACTTTTATAAAAAAAATTATATCACATATTTCAAAATTTAGTATGCATTTACTTCGATATCAAATTTATATTATAATTAATGTATTTTATATCAATAAAAATATATCTTTTCAAGATAAAAAGGTAATTTGTATTCTTATTGCTTAGAGTTTTATTTAAATTATAGAGTTTAAGATTTATGTGATACCGTCGTATTATAATAAGAAGAGTTACATTAAACACGTGATTTTATCTATAATTATGTCATAAAGATAAAGACACTCTTATATGATCTGATGTGATAAAGAAAAAATAATTCTTAATTAAAATAATCATATAAAAGATTTTCTTCGGAAATCCACTTTAATTTGTAAAGTTTAAAATATGGGTTCTATATTTCTAGTAAAAGTTATCTCGTAACTTTATAATATTTTAACTTAAAAGTGTCTTGGTTAAAACATTTTCTTTTTAAGTTAAAAAGTTTTCATTTTTGCTTGTTACAAATATCTTTTTAATCTATTTTAGTCTCTATATTTTTTTACAAAATAAAAAAATGTAACAATAAAATTATTTTTGTAGGTGGAAAAATTGAAATACAATGCAAATTTATAATTAAACCAAAGTTTTACAGGGTACACGTTGAAGTACCTCTTCTCTTTAAACTGTATGAAAATCTCCACCACACTGTCCATTCAATCTAACCCTTTACATTGGAATTTTCACAACAATCACACACAAATTCACAATAAACCATCTACTAAAATAGCTATAAAACAAAATATTGATACAACAACAAACCTAAAATACTTTTTTAGTTTAAGTTTAAAAATCGTCACAATTGACTGCTAGAACAAATTAAAAATGAAAAAAAAAACAGAAAAATAACATCAACAACATAAAATAATAAATGATAAATAAAAACTAAAAGACTTACTTCTTGAAGAACTAAAATTTTTTATGAACTAAAGCTCTTGATGCCAAATGATGATCATCTCCTTAAACTAAACTAGGTCAAAACTTAGAATGATGCAATGAGTTGTGCATTGAGAGATGATGAATAATGAAAAATATGATGATAAATGGTTTAAAGGATAATAAATTAATTAATTTTTATTTATTTTATACTTTGATATTTTTTTTAAATATTTTTTGAGTTTTCTCAATATTTATTTTAGATTATCATTTTTCATTAAGTTTCAACTTTTGTTATTTTTTATCAATTTAGTTTTTTCTAATGTTATTGCATGTGAACATTTGTAATACTTGTCAATGGATGATTTTTCTTTGTTATTTCTTTTATTTATTTTTTTTTATTAAAAAAATTGTTAGTCAATATCCTGTCATATTATCATATGGTAGTCTCGTTGTGTTATTGCTTTATGTTTAATTGAAATTCTATATTTATTATTTTGTTTAATTCATTTACACTTTTTATTAAAAATGAATAATTTGTCATTATTGAAATCAAAATTAATTTTTATGTAAATGTCATATTACTATTTTTAACAAACTTTAATCTTATTTTTTCGGATAGTAAAAATCAAACATAAATTTAATTTTATAAATAAATAAAATTATTTCACTTAAAAAAATTGAAATTGATAAAAATAATAAATATAAAATAATGATACTCATATTATTTGTGATAAAATGTTGACGTGTGAACTATTTTTTTTCAAGTTAAAATAAAAAACATAACATAAAAACTATAAACTGACATTTGTCATATTTTGTTCACATGTTAATTATTTAAATGAGATTTCACGTGTCTATTGAAAAAATAAATAAAATCACGTGAAAAAATTCAATAGAAATAGGTATCAAAATACTTGAACTAGAAAAAAAGTTTTACTCCTATGTTTAGTCACTATTAACGTGTTTAAAGACGATGACAGACATATTTCATGTCTTTTTATTTTTTAATCTTTAAACGATATTAGCATATATCAATTCATATTTTTTAAACAATGTTGATTTAACGAAAAGATTGTATTAATTTTGTTTTTGAAAATAGATAGATTATATTAAATAATAAATATAAATAAAACATTAAATTTTTATCAGAAATATAAGGGTAAAAACGTAATGTTATTAATAAATATATGGAAATTTATAAAAATTATAAATAAAAATAAATTGTTGTTCTTTTAATCATAAAGTGCATGTTTTTACAAGTTCGATGTAGATGCATGAAAAATATCTATTTTAATAAATAAATTTTAGTATTATTATAATAATTTTAATGAATAGAAAATATAATTAAGGTTAGAAAAAAAAATTAAATTTATGATAGAAAATTTTAATAATTTCAGAAGAAGGGTTTAAAATTTTGAGAACTTATTTTATAAGATTTTGTTAAAAAAAATGAATAGTAAAAAATGAATAATAAAAAGTGAATAGTAAAAAAAAATAAATAGTAAAAATGTGAAAAAAAAAGTACTAGTAAATAAATAAATAAACCAATATTATGAAACTTCTTTAAGTAATAGGGAAAGGTTGGTAGGTGGTGGTTGGAAGTAAGAAGTTAATTTAATAAAATAATATTAAAATAATATTAAAAAATTAGTAAATAGTAAATTTTTTTTTACTATAAATAATCATGGGAGAGGAGCTCATTATGCACAAAGAATCAAGTGAGAAATCTTGAAAAAAAAAATATAGAGAAGAAAGAGTTAGGAAGAAAATTTTGGAAGAGTAGAGGTTCTTGAAGGTTTTCAGGGGAACTAGGAAACTGAGTCTGGAAAAAAAGAGGTAAGAGGAGCTAACCTTTCTAAGTTTTTTTTTTATATATTATAAAATATTTTTTTATAACTACTTATGTCTTGAAATTTTTGTGCAATTACTGTTAATGAAAAATCTATGTGCTTGTTATATAACTATTTGAATTTCTGTGTTAATATTATATGCTGCTATTTTGAATCTGTAAATAAGAAAATTGTTAATAACAAGTTGATGAACACTTTGGCTAAGGAAAGACCTGGTACTTAAGTTGTCCATTGTGACACACCTCTCTTTCCTGGAAGTCTACTCGATGTGTTTTTAACTAATTCTTATCAAACAAATTATGTGCAGTTAAAATTATTTTGTGATATATTTAATTTGTATGATTTTGGGGATGGATGGACTTTATGATGTTTGTAGGAATTATTAAGTGTATATCCTTTTTCTATTACGTTTATCTGGAAGGATAAGAAGATGTCTAACCGGCTTTACCAGATTCAACTTCTTGGTTTCTCAAAACTTTTATATTAAAATTATTTTTATGGTAGCTTACCATTACTATCTGCGTTGAATGTATTATATTATGTTGGATGTGAAATTTATGTATAATGAGAGTGTAGTAGAGAGTGGGAAATCCTTACCGAAGATCCATCTTGAGAAGTTGGACAGAGTAGGAAGGATGTAGCTTCAGTGGTTGTATTTATCCGAAGATCCAGTTTGGGGGACAAAGTAGGATAATTGAGCTAGCAAGAAGGTGCATCTATATCTGAAGATCCACTTTGGGAGACAGAGTAGGATATGATGTACCTGAGTAAAGTACCACTGCAAGCGTAGAACATATTTAGAGTTCGATATTCATACGATTATTTGATTGGGTCGAGTTTATGATGATCATGGTGTGTTTATTGTATTATTAAGAGATTTGACTTATAGGTTAGAAATTTTGTTATTAATTTAAATATATCATGTTATTTTGTTACAATAGCTCACCCTTGCTTTTTCTATTGTTGGTGGTTAATGTTGTGTTGTGTGTTTTCTCTCGGCGATGATCATCCGGTGGGTGTGAGCAGAAAGTGATGAGACGCTGGCGGAACAGGCGTTACATGGAGGAACGACTAGTTTTTAGTTATCATGGACGAGATCCTTGTTTTGATCGTTTTAAGTTTAGATTAAATTAAGTTTAAAATTCAAACGATGGTTTGTATATTGAGGAAATCTTTTATTCCTCGTTTCTGTTACTGTTCTATTATATCAAAAATGTAATAAATATATTATAGTTTAATACTATAATTATTGGGATGTTACATTCACATGAAATCATAAGTCTGATTCTTATAAATAATTATTTTGTAATTATACAAAAAAAATATCAAAATGAGAAATGTTTTACTTTTATTTAGTATTCTTTGTATAAGTACTTAATGACAAGAGAAAAAAAATGCCAAATATATCGCAACCAAATTTTTTATTTAATTGATTAATTATTGATCTGTTTTGGTTTGGTCTTTTTTTTTTTCAACAGTAAACTTATTAGGTTACAAATTTATTAATGTGGTAAAGGATAAACTCGTGAACTTACTAAAAAAATTTAACACAAAAACTAAAATAAATTAACATTCATATCATATTTGTACAGACTCAATACATGTTATTAATATGATAGATTTGGATAATAAGAATTCAGAGTAGGTTTAAAGCGAGAATAGGTTAAGTAAGTTTAACTAGTTAAATAAAATACTTTATCTTTGCTATATTTATTATATTGTATGATTATTTAATCATTTTCAATCTGAATGGTTAACAATAGTTCAGATAGTTAACCAGTGAGTTTGGTCAATTATATACTAGTTGGTTAATAATACATAAGCTTGGAAGAGTTTACAACTCTGAGTCTACATTTCACAACTCGAAGTGTAAATTAATAGGATTAAATTGCCATCAAACAAGCTGGCTAGACTAATCACCAACTCAGTAAATATGATAACAATTTCAGTCAGTTATCAAATTGATCATTCAACTGTGAATTGAACCAAGTAAACTGAGTTTAAAATTAATCAATTTAAGAATGAAGTATAATTTTTTACAATTAAAAAAAAAACTCATGACTAACTGTCAAACATTAATTTAACCATGATATTGAAGTGCACTTCAAATAATACAACACAGTCCCTTCAACCTCTTACCCTAAACATTTACTGATTAGTGAACTTTGTTATAAAACTCAAGTTACTAATTAACTATTGAACTTAAGGAGAAACACATTAATGGAATTTTTTCTTTATGGAACAATGACTATGTTTTCAAAAGTTGTTAAGAACTCTTTCAAAAGTTGGGCCGTTAAACCATACTCTGTCCATGTCATTTCTTTGGCCTTAAACTTACAAGGTGAAGGTTTCTTCAACAATGGACAAACTCGAACAGTTAGTTTTTTTTAGCAGAAAATAAGAATTAAAAACTGTTAGATGTTACTTGACGTGTGATATATATGCACAACGCATGTATAATAAATGAGTCAAGATTATTTGCTGCTGATTTTATTTTGTATTATCTTCAATATTAGCAATACATTCACATTAGTGTTGTTGCTCTACATCTTAATAATAGTTTTACCTAATTTAGAAGTGGAAGCAATTTAAATACCACTTTTTCTTTTCAATACATTTTTTAAGAATAAAACCATAATAAATAAAACTCAATTTAGAATCAGAACAATAACGTCTAGCATGACTCAATCCGTAACAAATAAAACTCAAATTCTTAAAAAGAGCATTCCATTTTGTTATCTCCATCAATGAGGGAAAACAGCTTTCTAATTAAGAAAGCAGGTTGGTGTTGAGTAACTTTCAAGGGTATCTTGTCAAAACTGGTAAATAGGTGTTGAAGGGAATAAAAATTAAAACCAAAGCAGCAGTAAATGAATGATTCTGTCGTGAAAATGGAAACTTAAATGTAAGAACAAGTTTATGCACCTGCTGAAGAGACACCATTTCCAAAATTAACAAAATTAACAAACCCCAACGAACCAAAGCATCACCAAATCTATTATTCCCCTGGCGTGTTCATCATTTTTAGAGACACCATTTCCATAACTGTCAAATGTTCTCATTCGTAAAATCTCTCATTATTTTTACGCCGTCAAATTCGCATTAATGCCCTTTAAAGAGAAAACACATGCGATCATTAATATAACAGGTAGTAAGATTTTGAAAAGTAGAATCTTTGCCAATAAAATAACGGAGTTGTTTTCATTGTCTGAACTGTCCACCACGGTCAAAGATTATAATTTAAAAATAAAATAAAATATGATTATGCAAAATGGTGAAGTTAATTTAATTTAATTTTTAATTTCGAATTCGGACTCTAAATATGTAATTGTGTTAAAATAAAAATGTGTTTATTTAATTAAGTAAAAGAATGAAAATAAAAATGGGAAGTAGGAGCACGCGCCGGGCGAAGCGTTTGGGTTTGTTAGTAGTGATAGTTTTAGGACAGAGTTGGAGGGTTTGAAGCGGAAACATAAAAACGAGGGAGTGAAGGGGTAAAATGGTTTCTATCGCACTTTTTTTTCCCTTATCAACTAGTTTCTCTCTCTCTCCCACC
The DNA here is from genome assembly GCA_027742785.1 of Vigna reflexopilosa. Lineage (NCBI taxonomy): Eukaryota > Viridiplantae > Streptophyta > Magnoliopsida > Fabales > Fabaceae > Vigna > Vigna reflexopilosa. The sequence continues at coordinate 5,053,045 of CM050914.1, read as the reverse complement.
GTGGGATTAAAATATTGTTTATAACCAAAATAAATAAAGAATTTAAGAAAAATAAGAAAAAAAAAACGCGGCTGCTGTATTCACCAAAAACAGAGACACGGTGAGAGGGAGAGAGAGAGAGAAACTCTGTGTTGATCGATCCCAGCTAAGATTCAACGTTTCAAATAATCGAACACGGGTTTATTGGTTTTGCGATTGTCGCAGGTTGTGCTGACAATTTTTGCAATAAATTTTTGTGAAATTTTGAGGCTGTGATTTCTACGCGAGCCCGCGATCGTGTAGAATTTTTCAATTACCTGCGGGGGTGATTTGTTTGGGTGGGATTTTGATTCTGAGGAATGGATCGAGGAGGAAGTGGGATTTTGATTGGGACGGAGGGTTCTCAATGCGGAGGTTTAAGTTGAAGGGTTTGATTTTTGTATTTTTTGGTATTTTTTTGGATGATTTCTGCAGGAGGTAGGGATGCTATAAAGGGGCTGGGTTTAGGGTTGGGGTTAGGGCTGGGTGCTGGGAGGAGAGAGATGGTGGAGTCTGAGCTCGAAGAGGGTGAGGCGTGCTCCTTTCAGAACCACGAGGATTATGACGCCACCGTTGATCCCGATGTTGCCCTCTCTTACATTGTAAGCCCCCTTTAACTTGATTTTGCTTGCTCTGGTATTCCAAGTATAGTTTGTAGGTTTTAAAGTATGGAATTATTGCTGTTCACTTGTTTTACCTTGTTAGATCCGTGACCTGAATTTTGTTTCCGCGGTTGGCTTAAGTTGTTTAGTTGTGGGGTGTGCACTGCTGAATTGTGCTTTGCTGTGAGTTGAATAGGGTTTGACACGTGGTTAGCATAGAGAGTGTTATTGGAGATATTGAATTTTTGTGGTCTTTGTGATGTCAACTTGATGCATTGGGTTGTTGAGGAATTTTTTTATCAATCTGCTCAATCTGCCCGTGGAAATGTTGTTTAAATCAGATTGGTGATATAAAGGATTTCTTTCCCTTTTTTTGGCTTCTTGTTTGATTTCTGGTCCTTTCCTTTCATGAAGAATTAAATGTTGAGTTATTTATGTGCTTTTGTTTGTAAATTGATGTTTATAGTTTAGGAGTGCCCTTTACCCTTGATAGACTTGTATATATTGTCATCCACTACGCCCCAAAGACCCGGAGAGTCGTTTGTCTACATTGTCATTCATACGTACAAGACAACATGAACTATGTGTTTTACCGTTTCTCGATCATAAAACTCGTAAAATGCAAGTTGTGTATCGAAGGAACATATAGTTTGAAAATCGAGGCAACTGTGAGATGGCTACTTGGCACATTTAGAATTTTTCGTTATGTTATCATTAATTGCTGTTTGTTTCCATGTAATGAATATGTCTACATCTATTGGATTTTTTCTGTTAGATTTAGTCCTGTTCCTGTTTTGATAACTGTTCTTTCTTCTCTATCGAATTTTTACATTTTAAATTTTCTTTCCCAAAGGATGAAAAAATTCAAGATGTTCTGGGACACTTTCAGAAGGATTTTGAGGGTGGGCTGTCTGCTGAGAGTCTTGGTAAGTCTTGTTAGAATCAAGACTCGTCTAATGTAGGATTAAACGTTAAATGGTTACTGGATAATATTGAGAAACAATTGATCATTTCAGGGGCAAAATATGGTGGTTATGGATCATTTTTGCCCACCTATCAGCGATCTCCTGTCTGGTCTCATCCAAGGACTCCACAAAAAAATCATAGTCAAAATACACCAAAATCTCCGAATAATTTGCTACCAGAGGTAAATTTCTTACACTACATGGGGCATATCATTATGTGACTGTGATACATTTATTTTTAACTAAATTGATTATTATATTTGAGGTTTTATGACTTACCTTTGTATTATTTTTCACTTTCAACTCATTTGAAATTAACATTGTATCTTGCAGGGTGGGCAGGGTGACGCTGTACAATGTTCCACTGGAACTCAGTCATCAAGACTTGGCCCAGGTTCTGGTAACTCTTTGAGGATGGCTGCAAACAAGGGTCTCTATCTGGAAGATGGAACCCATCAAGAAAAGTACTTGATAACCACTAATGTTGATACATCCACTTCTAAGCATGAGTCTCTAAACAAGAAATTTGCTAGCATATCGGACCAGAAGCCACTGAAGGTTCGAATCAAAATGGGTCCAGATAATTTATCAACACGGAAAAATGCTGCAATATACAGTGAAATTGGTCTGGATGTGTCACCATCATCATCACTGGATGACAGTCCCTCAGAAAGTGAGGGGATTTCTCGTGATCCTCATGAAGCTCCTTTTGAATCTCCAACCATTATCCTTCAGGTGAATTGTCTTTTGGCATTTTGATTATCCTTTATTATATTCATTATTGATCTTGATGAGTTTAATTGAATATTTTACTGTGTCTTGGAACAGATTATGACCGACCTCCCTCAGCTATTGTCACCACTTTCTGAAAGTATCATTGAATTAAGCATAAAGGAAATGCGTGCCAAAGATAGCATTCCTGGTCTTGTTCATATGGATGATGTAGAAAGTTTTGACATGTCACTAAATGAATCTAATAATGTGAAAGTAGATAGAAAATTGTCACGGGGGAATGGTAGGAAAATGAAATCTCTGGAGGGTTGTGAATCCTCCTCAATGGAAGTCAAGGGTTCTACAAAGAAGAATGGTCGGATTGATGCTGGAGTGTTGTCAAGAAAGGAACAAAGTACAGATGCATCAACTATGGAGGAGCTAGTTTCAAATACTATGAAGCTTCCACTTTTATCCAGTTCATATTCTTTCAGTGATGACTTGGTTAGGGCTGATGATGGGCCGTGTGACTCTTTGAAGGAAACCCACAAAGTTATGGTGAGGGAGAAAACCTTCTCTGGTCAGGGTCAAAAGGAAGGGCTGGAGCCAACATCTACCGAGGTGAATGGTTTTTCTGAAAGGACGAAGGGAAGCTCAAGAAGAAAAGTTGTGGGAGATAAGGTTCCTTTTGATGACTATATAGTGAAAGAAAATTCTCAAGGAGATAATAATTGCCACTCAATAATGGCTGAATCTAACGTTTCCAAAGTTAGGACAGCATCAAACACTGAAGAGCCTCCTAAGAAGGCTAATCAGAGAGGTAGCCTATCTGAACAAGACAGTATGGCAATACCTGTTGTGACAGAACATCCTGTTCTGGTTGGTAAGAAGAAGGCAAAGGGAAGTCATGACACCGTGGTTATGGAAAGGGAAAAAGAAAAGATTGGATCTTCTTCGGCTCCTAAAACAAAAAGGAGTTCTGAAGATAGTTCTGCATCAAAAAATGAGACTGAAGATGTTAGAGCACAAAAGAGTCTTGGAAAGACTCGAGATACATACAGAGATTTCTTTGGAGAATTGGAAGATGAGGAGGACAGAATCGATTCGCTGGAGACCCCATTTGAAGAAAAACCAAAGGAACCTGAGGTGGTTGAGAGGAGTGCACCTACAACTAGTTCTGGAGCAAAGGAGAGACCAGGTGCTAAGAAAGCTGATAAGCTGTTAACAGCTGAAATATACCCTAAATCAGCCACAAATATTTGGTGCACTGGAAATGCAAATGGTACTGATGCTGAGAGTGGAAAAGGGATTCCTGTAATGATACCTCCCGTTGAGATGGAAGATAATTGGGTGCAATGTGACAGATGTCATAAATGGCGTCTTCTTCCTGTTGGAACAAATCCTGATAACCTACCCGAAAAGTGGCTATGTAGTATGCTTAATTGGCTGTAAGTTCTGTTTCAGTGGCTAAATGTTTTATTGCCCATAATCAAATTATTAATTCCCTGTATGGACGAACTTATCCACTAGCACTTATAGGAGAATAAAATAGGAAGGTAAAATACTCACAAGTTAATATCAGCTTATGCACATTAGCTATTATAGAAACTCTCTTAACTTGTCCAGAAGCTGAAGGGCATAAGTTGATTTCTTAGAACTTTGATTCGTTTAAGTTTCTCCAAACAGGGCCTAATATTAACGAGTTTGTCAGTTGGAACTAGCCCTGCACTTTTAAGGTTGGGGTGTGGTCTTGAATTTTGGAGGTTTGATACCCCAGCAGGCCACCTATCCTCCCCTACCATGTATTTGAACATCCAAAATCTCCCTTCAGAAAGAAAAAAAATGTATTAGGGAAACTAAATAGCTTGTTAACCTATATGGAAACTACTTACATGGTCATAATGGATAATTAACATTGCATGCATAACTATGCAGGCCGGACATGAATCGATGTAGCTTTAGTGAGGATGAAACCACTAAAGCACTTATTGCATTATACCAAGGACCTCCTTTTGATGGTCAAAGCAACCTGCAAAATGTCTCTGTCAGTGTTATGGTGGGAGGAGCCATGCCAACGTCCCAGAATCCTAACCAGCACCAGCTAAATAATGATGTGCATGTGGCACCTGGGGGGAAGAAAAGGTTTGTGAAGGAGATACCAAATTCTACAAATAAAGAAAACTTTTCTCAATCCTCATATCCTATGAAGAAAAACTTCGCGTCAGCAGTGAAAAGTAGGAGTTTAAATGATGTGAACAAATCTCCTGTCATGAGTGAGGCTGATGTTCCATCAGAGAAACACAAAAATAAGCACAGGACGCAGGAGCACAGTTCTGATAGAGGTAACTTGAACTGCACATTCATTTTTGTTTGTCTGCTCAGTATTAACTAAAGTGTTGATGTTCAAAGACCTGGTGAATTTCTCTGTTATCTTCATTTCTGGAATTTTGTTCTCAGGTGATACAAAGAATATGAAGGTCAAAAGCAGGAGGGATCATGATCAAGATTTTCCTAGGCCATCCAAGAAATCTAAGACTGACAAGGCTCATTCTACCAATGAAGAGTGGGTAGAACAGAGTGGAACTACTAGGAAGGTGGGTGTTCAAAGTTCAAATAGCACTTTTCCAACTACTTCAGTTGGCAAAGATCGACCAAGACAGAAAGCCCACTCTTCTTCAAGGGACTCCAAATCAAGAAAAGACAGGATTCCAGTTTCTGCTGAAAACACAAGAGATAAAGGTCAGGGTTCGTTGGATGAGGGATCTCTGGATCTGGGGAATTGTGATTCAATTGGTAGTGTGAAAAAAAGGAAACTTAAGGGATATCAGGAGGCTATAACTTACAGCCCAGGTAATCCTCGCATACAGGAGAGCAAAACTTCTGAGCATGATTTCAGCAATTCAAGGAAGGAAAAGAAGGCAAAAAGTTCAAAATCTGGAGGCAAAGAATCAAGTACCAGTAAAGGTAGTGGTAGGACTGACAAAAAAGTTAGTCATGCAAAGAACCAGAAATTCAGGCAAAACCCTGAGAGCAGTCTGTCACAGCGGAGCTTGGATGGCATGGACTGTTCAAAAAGGGACTTGGGGTCTTTACAGGTTTCTGTTGCTGCCACTTCAAGCTCTTCTAAGGTTTCTGGCTCTCACAAAACCAAAGCCAGCTTCCAGGAAGTGAAGGGCTCACCAGTGGAATCGGTGTCTTCATCACCCATCCGAGTTTTAAATGCTGATAAGCTTTCAAACAAGGAAATTATAGGGAAAGATGATTCACGTGATGTTGCTGCTGTGGATAGTCCAAGAAGATGCTCAAATCGTGATGATGATGGTGGAAGTGATCGATCTGGAATGGCCAGGAAGGATAAGTCTTTCACCATTGCCAACAGGCCAGATTTTCAGGACAAGGGTGTTAATTTTTCTGATACTAAGCTTAAAGCTGAAACAACCAGCTATTGTACAAATGGTGGTGTTGCCACCATAGTCCCAGATGGGACCTATGCAGGCAAAGAGCATATTAAACATCCAGGTGAAGACAAAACTGATGTTTATCATGCTAATATGTCTCATACAAGGAAGAATGGCATAGAATCAGGTTTGGAGGACAACAATGACGGCTGTAAGTCAGAGTCCCATGCAGATAAGGTCAATAATGCTAGTTCTTCAAGTCAACTGAAAAATCAGTCTCCTCTAGGTGAGACAAAGCATAAGGATGGAAAAAATAAGTTGCAGGAGAAGTTTGGGATCAAGCCTGAACAAAGTGAGAATATACATGCTGTCAAGAAAGATTATGCAGAGAAAATTGAGGCTAGGAAAAAAGAGAATCACTTAAATCGAGGTCATGACTTTCAAGATGTTAGTGTGGATGTCCTTTGCAAACAGGATGCGTTTCATGCTCCCCCGCAGACTCAGTTGCCAGACTCGGATAGATCCACAAAGAGGTCTCTGTTGGAAAGAACTGGTGATCAAGAAGTGCATGGAAAAGGGAAGCTGTTGTCATCATTGCCATCTGAAGGATCTCAAGTTGAGACATTGGGCCGATGCCCACGACCAGTTGGTTTACATAAAGGAAATGGTGATGTTGAAGTTGACCCTTCCAAAGTTGATGATGTGTCAAAGCTTCCAAAAAGGCAATCGAAAAAGACTGACCATCAAAATGGAAATCAGCAAACTGGTTCAAGAAATCCCGTACTTAATGGTCACAGGTCGAAGGAGCTTGATGCCCCTAGCCCAGTTAGAAGGGATTCTTACAGCCATGCTGCTAACAATGCTGTGAAAGAAGCTAAAGATCTTAAGCATCTGGCTGATCGTCTTAAGGTTTTTATGCTGTCCCTTTTAGACTATTATGATTTTGCCCTTCTTGATGCCTATTTTACTAATTTTGGGTTTGATCATACAGCATTCTGGATCCACTGGTGAGAGCACTAGTCTTTACTTCCAGGCAGCCCTCAAATTTCTTCACGGAGCCTCTCTGTTAGAATCTGGCAACAGTGATAATTCTAAACACAGTGAGATGATTCAATCAAAACAAATGTATAGTAGCACTGCAAAATTGTGCGAGTAAGTCAACATATTTTGTTTAAAGTACCCATTGAAATATTCTTTCCTTTACCTATTGTTTTATTAGGTTGCAAGCATGCCTTCAAACCTCATTACTGTACTTGGCATGATTATATCTTTCAGTTGATTATATGTTGTATATCATTGCCTTAAATAATTGATTTTTTTTTTATAATGCCATCCAATATATTCTTTATATAGGTTTTGTGCCCACGAATATGAGAAATCAAAAGACATGGCTTCAGCTGCACTAGCCTACAAATGCATGGAGGTAGCATATATGAGGGTAGTATATTCTTCACACACTAGTGCAAGCAGAGATCGGCATGAGTTGCACAATACACTGCAAACGATTCCTCTTGGTAATGAATTTTATTAGTTGATTTTCTGTATACGCATGATGCACTTTTCTTTCTTTCTGAAGTCCTCAGTTTCTTTGGATTTGTCCTATATCATACCAAATCCCATCTCCATTTTTATGCATTGGCAAATAAGTGTTAAATATTCTGATAGTTTTGTAAAGTATCATGTCACATTCATCATAATAGATTATCTGAACATTGTCCATTTGACCAGCATTCTGTATGGTTTGATCGCTGATACATATCCTCTTTGGTGGTTTGTAATTTCGGGATGGGGGTAGGGAGGCACGTTTGGTAGAGTTTACATGGAGCTTATTTGGACTTTATGAGGATGGCTTACGGCATTATAAGCTGTTTTTATTTTTTTTTCAAGTTTCTTGGAGAAACTTATAAAATTAAGCTCTATCCAGTCAGCTTCAAAGTCAAAATTTACTGATAAGCTCTCATGGGATGAGCTCTTAACGTTTGATAATAATTATTTTGCTTACTAAATGCACCCTTAATCCATGAATAATAGAAGGGAAAACAGAAGAAAAATAGGAAGAAGTTAGATATGGTTCATTTTGTGGATACAGACAAGTCTAAATTTTATTTTCCTTTCATCATGTTAATGAACTACTGTTTCTCTTTCTCAGGAGTGTCGTTGGCATCGTAATGATGAAATTTGAGTAGATTAATCTCTGATCTCTCTTTTGTTTTGAACCTTGTTTCTTTTGTTAGGTGAGTCTCCATCGTCATCTGCCTCTGATGTTGACAATGTTAACAACTCTACAGCTGCTGAAAAGGTTGTCACCATATCTAAGAGTGTCAATTCGCCCCAAGTAGCTGGAAACCATGTTGTTGCTGCACGACATCGTCCTAATTTTGTGCGATTGCTTGGTTTTGTGAGTATATAGTTCTTATTCACAGAAGTATGATCTTGGCAGAAGTCTCTCTCCCTTCCTCACATTGATTGCCTTAAACAACTTACAGGAAACATAGTCAAGGATAAGGCATACATAAATTATACGAAGAATAATTGAATTCTGAATTCCTTTGAATGGTTGATTATGTGAATTTGTTGGTTGTCATATTAGGAAATGCTTTCACGCGAGCTCTGAAAGAAGGTTCCTAGTTAGGATCTATGACAGAGTTTGCAAGATTGAATTTATCTGATCGAGGATTGTGGCATCCTGCAAAATTTAAGAGTGCTAAAATCTTAATAAAATTGGAGTATTAAAAATGCAGCACAATAAATCACAGTAAGCCTTGAACTTGACTCAAAATACCTTACAATCCGTTTCAAGCTATCTCAAGGAGCAATGTAATCATACACATGATAAATGTGTACATTTAATTTAGCCTTTGATATCTAGACTAACAAAGAGAAGTCAATTATATGTGCAGTAAAAACAAGTAAATCACTGTGGCTTAACCTATAATTATAAGGATGGCCAAAGAAATCTGCAAATAAGAAAATTGGTCAAATTCAAAGCATCGTAGTATTTTCCCATTAAATCAATTGAAGGTGTGTAACTTCCTTAAAATATGAAGGGAGCCGTTCATCAAGGAGATATCAGAGATTTATTTTTAGGGCTGAATCTGTTGTAAATTTTTGGTATTGCCGACTTATTTTTATAGGTTTTATGGTCATATTTTATAGCGGACATCCTAATAAATAATCTGGTATCTAGTAGTGTGCCATCAATACAATGTATTTGATCCCTATTCTGTTCCTTCTTTAGACTGCTAGGGCATGCTATAAATAAGATCATATGGTCTTCTGACCTGAATTGTGATTTTAGTGCTTTCAAAAGTTATTACAGCCATGCCTAACGGGAAGCCCGCACTAACAATTAAAATGCTAGCTCAAATATTGTGTCTTATTTAGGCTGTGATATTTGGAATTAAAAGCATGTACCAATTGCAGGTTCAGGAAGTTACTTTTGCCATGGAAGCATCAAGAAAATCACGGAATGCTTTTGCAGCTGCTAATTCAAGCCTAGGTGTGGGCAAGAATGCAGATGGTATCTCCTCTATCAAAAAGGCTCTTGATTTTAGCTTTCAAGATGTGGAGGGGTTACTTCGTTTGGTACGGATTGCTGTGGAGGCCATTAATCGTTAAAGAATCCATTTAATTGAGAAGATGATTCTAGTCAGTTATGAACATGTGTTTCTTGGTCATGTACAAAATCTCAATTCTGACAAAAAACAGTCTGAAATTATGGAGGGGAAGGTTTATTTTGTTGGCTCTCGAATCAGTCTTGTCAACAGGTGAAGCTAGTACTGTCTCTATAGATATGGCTGCTGTGGACAGTGAAATGTAAGTCTCAGTTTACAGTCAGGAAATTGGTTGCTCTCTGTTGTTTACAAACATAAAATCCTTGCAATCCTCGAGACAACGTGGAGGCCCTCAGAAGCAAGGTTCTGTAATGCAGATTCTGAGCTATATTGATATTTAGAACGATGCTACTTCCAGATTATAAGATGATGATATAATAGGTGAATATGGATAGGTTTAGAAGTTTGAAACTATTTGCGCTCTCTTATGTCCTTTTCTCATTCCGGAGGGTTTATTATTTTGTCAATCTGTACATGTGTAAAGTTGTAACTGCTGGAAAGAGGAAGTTGTGGATTTTGTATTACTGCAATCATGCTTCTACTAGTGGTTCTGCATTTTCTTCCCCTTTCCAATCTCTTCCCGGAAAGTAAAGTCAAAGAGAGCCAAACTAAAGTGAGCATTTCTTCTTAATACGAGAACATTCGTGTTCCTGAATCCTTTTTATTTCATTTCTCAATGGCCACTATTTTCCTGATTTGAATCTTGTCTCATGCAGGTTGTCTTGTACAATGTTGGGATTAGGGGTACAACAATATTCTTTACTCATTTTGTTGATAGAGTACCAAGCAGAAAATAAAAAAGGAGAGATGTACAGCAAGAATTTTTTTGAAGCGGCAGGCAATTTACTGCAAATGAATTGTCAACTTAGAGGTATACAAATTCCCATGTCTTGTAAAATTCGTTTTGTTTGCTATCCAAGTGATTGCCAAAGCATCCCTGACACTTGATTGAATTACATATCTTTTTTTCCTGAAGGGACGCAGTGGATGTAAATAAAAAATATATAGATTCAAGTTAGAGACAGGGCAAGCTGGTTGCTACATTCGTGCAGAACATTCAGGTATTTTTTCATTATGTTCAATTGATCATATCGCTGCTAAACAAGTGTTGACGTGTACTGCTTTAAGACATTTCTATGTAAAGTGTTCCATTTTTCATATAATCCTGGATTTTGCTTAAGTAGAGAAACTTAAATAGATGTTATATTAACTATTTTGATATGATTAGGATGGAAATTTTAAATAAATTCTTTAACTGGCCTCTATTTTAAAGGTAAAATCTCCTTAATGAACATTAGGGGTTTGTTTAATGGTGAGGATAAAAAGGGATAGGATAATGGTAAAATAAATATTAATCATATTCAATTTTGTGCTTACCACGATCAAGACTACATAAGGATATGTTGCAGTGATAGTGGCAGTGGTGGTCAAATTAATTACAACAATGGTGGTAGTGATGACAATTATAAAAATGAGATGGTTGCTACAATAATGGTGATGGTTATGGTAATAATAATAGTGGTAGTGATGGGAATGATAATAACATGGTGGTAGGTTGTTGTAATAACGATGGTGGTAGTAATAATAACGACATTATAAGTGGTGACGTTGTATTGGTAATTATTATGATTACAAATTATAACATTGGTAACAATGATAATGACAATGGTGAAAGTGTTAACAAAAGTTTTGAGAAGAGTGATGAAGTGATGGTTGTTGTGGCGAAGATGATGTACATGGGAGTGGTGGCAACAACAATAAAGGTGATGGAAGTGGGAGTTCTAACAACGATGAAAGCAATGTTTAGAATGATGGCAATGACAATGAGAATGGTGATGCCCAAGGGTGGTGATGATTATAGTGGTCGTAATGAAGATAAGTTAGTGAGAGAATAGGAGGTTTCTGCATATCTTGCTACCTTTTAACGAGGCTGCTCCTTTGGATAAAAAATACATTGCACTAACATGATACAGAACAGACAGTAGGATAAGAAAATCATCTTATCAGTTCACCGAACAATTTTTTACGAGGTAAGATATTTCCATTGTATCTTGATCATCAAAGGGACCCCAGAGTAATAAGCATACAAATCCTTACATGTGTGTTAATCTCTCATACTAAAGGCTGATTTTTTAGTTTGTCTAGTTTACTGTTCTGAAATGGCTAAGGATGGACAATTTGGATTATAGTCACTAGAATTTTAAAATTTTACTTTGATTGAAAGGATCTGTATCAAGATTATGAGGCGTTTCACACGTGTAGCACAGCAACTAATTACCAGAACTATAGATAAGTTTGTACAAGTCATTCAAGTTATTGATTACCTAGCTTAAGACTTGGCTTCCTCAAAGGATCGGCTCATTACGGAATATATCCCTTTTCATACTTGCTTACTGGTTTTTTCTCTATGCATGATGCTGGTATTTATTTGGCTTGTGTGGTGCCATCATATAATAGTTAGCCCTATTGCACTTTGTGAGTGTTTTGTGCCAACTTAACAGCGTCTGTGGTTGCAGGTTTGAGCAACTGAGGCAAATACCAGATAGACCTGGAGTTTAGCTCGCCAAATCTGTAACTGGCCATGGTGGAGTTTTTTTCTTCATCTTTTTCCCTGCTTTTCCCTTAGTCAGTCTTACTGTATTCTTTTAAAAAAAATCAGATGCTAGTATTATTGGGCATTTAATTTTAAATTTTGACTTTACTAACTTACCTGTTCTTATAATGTACATAGCTTTATATTCATCTACCTTTCTTAATATTTCACCCTTCTGGTGTAGTGGCGAGTGCCATTCGGTGCGTCGTGTGTAAGTTACATGGAGTATAGAATTGAAAATAGTTTAGTGGAAGATTAAGGGTGTATTTTGGCTTTTGTAGTCGTGGCAGTATTTATTTAGAGTTGTTAAAATATATTACAGATAAATTCCCGAATTGTAATAAAATTTCAATCTAATTACTCAATTATGATTATATCATAAATATTTGTATTAAATTTTATTAGAAATGGATAACAATAAAAGAGTGATTGGATGCTTCATAAGAATTGTTTTCATTTGTATACTGTATTTAAAGTCTATCTCTGATCGATTCTGGGGTTCTAATAGAGAGAAAAATAAGGATATTTCGTGTATAATCTTGTATATCTCGGATGTTATTGTCTCCTGTATGGAGGTTAAACGATACAATACAAGTAAACTTTTACTTTTAACGTAATAAATAATATAATTTTATATAAGAATTTAAATACTATTAATTTAATTTGAACGCGTTTAATCTATAATAATTAGTACATTTGTTTATTGAAAACAAAATTAACGGTGATATATCATTACTATGAATTTTAAACTTATAAAGGAAAAAAAACAAATATTTTGTTAATATTAATTTTTTTATATAAACAATTATTGAAATTATTAAGAGTTAAAATTTTAATACTTTGTTTTATTTATTATATTGAAAACAAAAATATGTCTATTTTCTTACAACTGTTTACTCAACAACCTAGTATTTTAAAATATAAATAATTTTTCGGAATATTAGAAAAATGGTATGTTCGACGATGTTAATTAACTAAACAATTATCAAATTTTGAAAATTACGATTTTTTTTCTCTTGTTAATTCATGCCATCTTTCATTAGCTAAGGCAAAAATATCGTTTTGTCTATCACTTACCGAATAAAACAAATACACAATTGAAACAAACAAACAAGTTTGATTCAGTTTTTCTTAATCTAACGTACTTAACTACATTATGCATTCTATAAAAAAAAGTATAATTTAACATACATAAATTTTTTTATATTTATTTGACATTAGTTTTTCTTTTTACTTCTTATATTTTTTCTTCTAAAAATCAAAAAATTAATGTAATTATTTTATCTTTGTATTATATATAAATTAATATAAATATGTCTTAACTTACCATTAATTATAAATAAAAGGTTAACAAAAGAGATTCAGATGTTTTTAGCATTATTCTAGATAATCAGAGTTTATAATTTTTATCTCGTTTTTCAATATTATTATTGAAATTTTTATTATAATTCTTATTGTAATGTAGGGATTGGATGACTTACATAATAACCCACGTTGAATGGGTCGGACGGTTCCAAAAAAGGGAAAATGACTAAGTAGTGGAAGGATGTGGCTGAACCAACAGGTAAAATCGAACGACCATCTAGTCATACTTGATAGACAAATTTTATCTACAAGGATTAAGGTAAATAATAATTAGTGACAATGGACTGAGATTGGATCGATATTAAGATATCACTAATCTCAGGTTCATCTCAAAAATTATAAATATAGATCAAAAGTAGAAGGTAGGTGATTGGATTTAATGTGCATTTAATACCATTATTCTGAATTCCGTATGAACAATTTGTTAACTTAAGCATCAGATAATCTTTGACAGGTACCCTTCCAAACATTGGAATGAAGACGAATACTAAACGATCAGTAACCAGACGACATTACAGGAAAAATTATGAAAATATTAATAACTCCACCTCGTAACCAAAACACTTATTTTATAAAATACAGTGACATAAAATTAAAATATATAATATTATATAATTGAGACATCAAGATATTATAGTCTCACTCTCACAAATTGTTTAGAGATAATAAGTGAATTATTATGATTATAAAGAGTAAATAAAAATTAATATAATTTTCTTGATGTTTTATTGAGAGTGTATTATTTTATAAATGACTAGAATATCAAAAAACTATACTGGAAAAAAAACTTTGTTAATGTCCCACTCCACAAAAGTTAAAAGTATTTATACATTTTGAAAAAAAGGTGAAAAATGTATGATTTGGTAAATACAAAATTATTTATTATGCTGATATGAAATCAGTAGCAATTACTTTAAGAGAGTTGACTAAATGGTCCTAAGAAATCTAGCATTTAGTCATACCATTGGTTATTTTATTTTCACATTAGTTTTTCTATTATTATTATTATTTTTTTTTTGCTTTTAATGTAGCATGTGATCTTGATGTGGGTTGATAGTTGTAACCTCTTAAATGCATAATTTTTAAGATCACTTATTTTTTAGTTATTTTAAAATTTACAGTGATTAATATCTGCCATGCAATTATAAAGCAAAAGAATAACATTAAATTCAAATATATTCTCTAACAAGAAATAATAATTGAAAACATTTTTAACTTAAATAATGAGAAAAACACTAAATGGAATCTGTTGGTTGCAATTTCAAATAATTTATTATAAAATGTCATTTATTTATAAAAAATATACAAAATTACATTTAAAATTAATTTGTACATATAAAATTTTAACAAATATAATCAATTCTATCTTTTTTTTAAAGACTTGTGAAAATACATAATAAATGAATTAATAAACTCATGATATCTTTAAATACTTTTTTTTTCAAATAAACTCAATATATTTGGTTCACGAAAGAAATTACTATAGCTAACGTGTTTCCTTATCTCAAATATAATTTGCTTTAAAAAATTGTATTGTAATATTGTAATTTAATTTAAGAAAATACTAAGTTGTGTATTGTTCTATCAAGCCCACGTCATAATAAGTTTGTTTGTTCTTTCACGTTTTTACAAGTAATTATAAAATTATACTTTTCTTTATCAAGTTGATTACATTGTAATTTAAGAAGGATTAATGATAAACATTATAATAGTTGGAATAAATACTATTTTAAAATGTGGAATTTAAATATAATTTAATTTTACAAAATTAGGATTTACATCTTAATTATGTATTAGTTTATTCATATTGTTACTATTAATAATATGAATAAGGATAAATTAAATTAACAAATGTAACGTAAAAGTGAATTGAAAATAAAATATATCGTTAATTTTAACAAATGTAATTTATTTAAAAAAAGATTGGTTGAAAATAATTTTAATTAAATATTAAATTATAAAAACTTGATATTATTAATTACTTACTTTTTGTTATTACGAAATAGTAAAGATAAACATTTAACCAATTTGTGTTTTTTCACATGCATATGAAAGGGAGGAAATATGATATATAATAGCTTTTAATAATTATTATCCTTAAAGTGAATTGAATGAAATGAAAATGAAAATAAATATAGAGAGAGGGCATAGAATTGAGGGGAGAATGTAAGACAATGCAAGTTTGACAACAAAAGACAGAATGCATAAAAATTTGGAACAAAAGACAGATTTTAGTTTCACAACAAATTTAAAACTACAAATATATTTATCCATTAAAAAATAAAAACACAACAAACACAAATTCGCAATATGCAAGAAGAATACCATACCTAATATTAATAAAATACATTGACTAACATCATCAACAAAAGAATCATAATAATTTTATAAAAACAACTCATTTCACCTTAAAGAAAGTTCTAATATGATTTCAAAATTAAACAAAAATATTATTTACAGAAAAAAGAAGAAGAATTTATCATGAACATTCTGTATTTTATGCCATTTCCATATCAAATTAATTACAAATTAAAATGTTTTTTATTATCTCCACACATAAAAAAATATGATTATTTATATTTTAAAATAAAAAAATGTCAGATTATTTATACATATTTAGTTCAAATCATTAGAGAATTTTTGTTAATGTTTTTAATGGTACAATAAACAAAAGATAAAAATTACCTAATTTTGGTACAATAAATTATGTTTTTAGGGTTAAATATGTTTTTAGTCCCTATATTTTTGGGCGATTTTGGTTTTAGTCCATTTTTAAATTAAGGTATAATTTAGTTCTTCAACTTTAGAAAACTCTGGTTTTAGTCTTTTTTACCAAATTTTTTTAACTGAGAAACACGTTTGAAACATCAAATAAAGTTAAAAAAATTTGGTAAAAAAGACTAAAACCAAAGTTTTCTAAAGTTGAAGGACTAAATTATACCTTAGTTTGAAAATGGACTAAAACCAAAATCGTCCAGGGACTAAAATCATATTTAACCCGAGTTTTTATAAAAAAAATTATTTAGTTTGTGGTAAACAAATTATTTGTTGTGATTAGTTCTTAAACATAAATTCAGTATAAAAAATACAAATTATATTTTTTAACATCAATGGTCGATAAGCCTCAAAAGTAATTCCTGAAATTCAACCGAAGTCCCGAACATGGCCTAATTCTCTCTCGTCTCATCCGACACAGTAGTACTCTATCTGACTTTCTCTCTCCAAAATTAGCTCGGAGCCAAACCCTAACCAGTTCCGTTCCGAACTGGAACCAGAGAGAAACATTGAGATTCATTCAATCATCTTATCTTAAATGCGTGTAGCTACGCATTGCATCGAGGGAACTTCGATCTTCGTTATCAACGATGGATGCGTGGAACGAAGATTTTGCGGAGCAGGAGATTGGGAACTCCGCGGAATCGTTCCAAAAGTTTTTGCTTTCGCAGAGAGATCTCTTCCACAGCCAGATCGATCAGTTTCAGGAAATCGTCGTCACGCAATGCAAACTCACCGGCGTCAACCCTCTCTCTCAAGAAATGGTGCGTTCTCAAACATTTTCATCTCTCTCTTTGGTTTGTTTAGCTTTGTTTGTAATCTCATTGTTTAGTTTTGGTTAATGGAAAAAGTGAAGAGCCTCTTAGTTTCGTTTCGTTTCCAGAGTTATGCTGTGTACTCGGAATCATTTGAACTCTTGAAGCGTTCGTAGAATTAGTTGTGAACACATTCGGGTTATAATTTTGCTTTTGTAGTAAGTGATTTTAAGGCGTCGTCATTTAAGTGTCTGATTTTGTTCAATTTTTGTTTGTTTTTGGTGCAGGCAGCTGGTGCTTTGTCAATAAAAATTGGTAGGATTTTTTGGTGGTTCAAGATTTTTTTTTGGCAGGCTTGTACACAATTATACTCTTTGTTTCATATTGAATGTCTCTGACTTAATCCAAATTTGCAGGAAAAAGACCTAGGGATTTATTGAATCCAAAGGCTGTAAATTACATGCAATCAATTTTTTCGATTAAAGATTCTATTAGCAAAAAGGAGTTGCGCGAGATCAGTGCTTTATTTGGTGTCACAGCGACGCAGGTTTATATTACTTTACTTTCTGTTGAGTTTTTCTATCCGACGGTTCGTGTGCAATGATCTGTGTATTTTGAGATGTTGTATGGAGATATATATTTTTTAGTGCCTTTCTTGTTACCCATTTGTTTGTAGTTTGTTGTCCTTTCCAAGATGTCATTAGATCATTACCTATTATACATTTTGTGGCAGAAGAGGGTTGTATTCACTTTTGAATTTTTTGTTAAGATTACGTGGTGCTTGGTTCCTGTTTTGCGTAAATTTATGAATCTTTGTATATTGGTTTTAGGTGCGTGACTTTTTCACTGGGCAGCGCTCAAGAGTGAGGAGACTAGTGCAGCTTTCAAAAGAGAGGGCACTAGTTTCCAATTCTTGTGAAGATCCTCACGACGATAAAATAATTCCTGATCCTGTTAGACTAATTAATCCAGCTTCCGTAAACTCTACTGTCCCATCCAATGCTGAAGAAGCATCTTGTTCAACACAGGATGCAGCCTTGCCTGACCTAGATGATTCAGATAAACATTTTGTTGATAATATTTTTAGTTTAATGCAACAAGAAGAGACATTTTCCGGGCAAGAGAAATTGATGGAGTGGATATTGACGATACAGAATTTTTCAGTATTGTTGTGGTACACAATTAGCTTTCTCAACAGCATGATAATATTGAACTATAATAAATTATATTTTCTGATTTAGTTTTTCTGCTGTATGCTTGTAGGTTTTTGAGCAGAGGGGGTGGAATAACTTTAGCTACTTGGTTGAGTAAGGCAACTGCTGAGGAGCAAACCAGTGTCCTTCTTCTTATCTTGAAGGTAAATCTAAATACGTGGTTAATATTTTCTGTTGCATTTAATTGGCACATATCTGAATACTATCTAACTCTCTGGTTAATTATTTTACAGGTTCTTTGTCATTTGCCTTTACATAAAGCCATTCCCATGCACATATCAGCTATATTGCAGAGTGTAAATAAACTTCGGTTCTACAGGACATCAGGTGTGCTTATCCTTTTCTGGCTCAGTTCCCATCACACTCGACCTGTTTTGTTCCCAATACTTCCCCTTTCCTCTTGGTGTCTATTGATACTGTCCTTGGATTTACCTGGATAACATGTATTTGATGATAACGGCAACGAGCTAATATTTGATAACAGCCTAGGACATTTTCTTGAAGAAGAAATAAACACCTTAGCACTTGGTTAGCTTGTTTGGTCATGGCAACTATTCCTATAGTGACAGGGCTGGTTCCAAGTTGTCATATACGCCTGTTTCATTGTTTTTGTTTTCATATTGTGGAATGTCGATCAAGAGACCTGTGTTTGGGATTTAATATTCATTTTAAATATGAAGTCCAGGTTTTCATTCATTAGTTGCGGCTTGCTATGCTGTTAGTGATATTTGAAGGAGCAAGATAGGTAGGAGGAAAGAGGAGTTGACAATTGAATCTAATTCTTCCTTTAAATGTTATCAGACAGTAAATAGTAGATAAGATATACCTTAATTTATTCTGAGATGTATAAGTCGTGTTCTGGTTGACTGATGTAACACTTCCTCCTTCTCATTTTGTTCAATGTCTGTTATTAGTGTCAAATCTTAATTTCGTACCAGTGCTGTTGGATGCCGCTTATTTTAATAACTTGATAAACTTTTTGAATTATAATCTCACTGATTTGGGGATCAGACATATCAAACAGGGCAAGGATTTTGTTATCAAAGTGGAGCAAATTATTAGCGAGGAACCAAGTAATAAAGAAGCCCAATGGTGTTAGGCCTTCTAGTGATGGGCATAAAGAGTTGATTTCTCAGAGGCAAGCTTGCATTCTCTTTTCCATGAACAATTTGTTTAGACATTCTTTCTCAATTATTATGGTTTCTACTTTTTGCAGTATTGGTCAATTTGTGGGCTCTGAATCATGGCATTCCAATATTGATGTTCCTGTAAGTGTTTTCTTATATAAGTTTCAGCTAGCAACTCCTTTTCGGTTTGCATATTTCTTAGCTGCTTCTTTCTTGCTCTCAGGAAGACTTTCTTTCACTTTCAAGCGAATCTCTGGACAATTTCAGGTATTTGTAGGTTGTTCGTGATTGCTTCCATTCATCTGTTTTCATTCATTTGAATAAATCTTTCTCTTAATAGTTTTATGCCATACTTGTTTGAGATAATTGTCTTTGCTTTTGCTAGTTTTTAAAATGCTTTTTGTTTTTTCTTCCCTGTTCAGGAAAGTGAGATCTCCACAAGCTGCGAAATTGCTGCCTCCTAGCTTGGATGATTCTAATAAAAAGTCTACATTTGGTGTTTCTTCATCTCGTATCCTTGTATTTGTAACAGGCTTACTAACTGGTGAAATTGGAATTAATGCTTAATTTGATCCTTGAAAGCGTTTTATCAAATTGACTTGCATACCTAATTGGTCCTCAAATAGTATATTTGATTATGGAATGATATCAATTTGGCTATAGTGAACTATAATATTTGGACTATTTTGATGTCAAAATATTATCATTGAAGAGGACCTATATAGTGTCATAGTGTTTCAAGGATGAAAGTGGTGGGTTACTTGTGATAAATGCTAACAGCACATTATCTGACATGCTTTATTTTAATACATTATTATTGGCTAAAATTTTTAGATTTATGTGATGATGTTGGCGCTACTTATTTACTGCGATTCTCAATAAATTTTAATCAATTATAATACATTGAAGAGAATATTGTCAGCACCCCTCTTACTCAAAATTGCCTATGGTTCATGTCAGTTGTTGAGTCATGCGAAATGTATGCTATATCTCTTTTCTATTCCTTAACCCCTCTAACAGAATCTAGAGAGCGCAGAAAAGTGCAATTGGTGGAACAGCCAGGCCAAAAGTCAGTTAGCAGAAGTTCACAGGTGACAAGAGCAGGGTCTGTAAGTCAAGGTCGGCCCATGTCTGCTGATGATATCCAGAAAGCAAAAATGCGTGCTTTATTTATGCAGAATAAGTATGGGAAATCCGGTTCAAAAGAAAGTAAAGAAACAAAGATTGATAGTCTGAATAAACAACCTCAGACAAATCCTGCCAGTATTGCAGCTTGCTCTTCTAAAGTTCCTACTCCTCCCAAAATTGATGAAAACAAGAAACCTTTGTTACTTGCCTCTAAACCTAGCAATAGGCCGGAGGCTTATTCAAAACCAAAAGTGGATGTGAAGGAACCTCTCTGGGAGAAGTGCATGAGGATTCAGATACCATGGAAAACACCAGCAGGTACATTTGCAATTCTTTTGTTGGTTTCATCAAATATATCAAATTTACGTCCTATAATATTAGGCTAGAAAATTGGGGAAACTCTCAGCCGATAAATGAATGATAAGACATATTGAGAAAATAGCATATTCACAGGACGTTGAATTAAAAAGAGGTATATCTTAGTCAATTTCCTGCACATTTTTTGGAAGACAGCGGATGCTTCTTTGCTAACTCTATTGACCCTATATATAAATAAATAGAGCAAGAGTCATGGTCTAACCTTATGTTCTGTATATTGAGCAGTTGTAAATACCCCTAAATATTTAGTATTGTTCAAGAGATTAATAAAACATTGCCATACAAATGTACAACTTGAGTTTTTTATTTTCAAATACTAACACGGATTTGTTTGAGGATTTTGGGATTTTCCTCTATTTCTAAAATTTCGGACAATGTTTCTGATTGATTTCCCTTACATCTTATCTGCACAATTGTGATAAAATGGCGTGATACTCCTAAATCTCTTATAAAGAATGGGCTTAAAAATATGTCGTTTGAGGACTTATAATTGTCTACGACGAGCTATACTAAATATTGAGGTGATCTCAGGGACATGATCAGTTCTACAAAATGGTATTAACATGTAGATCATTGTTACAATATTTTTAAAAGCAATAATTCTACAATCCGAATTTATTGTAAAAAAATTCACATGAATCGGTATTAGATGCTCTCTATCCTTACATATGTTCCTTTACATCTTTGCCATGATTCATGGGAGGGAACAAAAGGCATGGATGAATTGGTTTGAGCGTGGCCTGGTATTAATCCATGCTTTTATTTTTGCTATAATGAGGAAGGCAATAAGGAAATCGGTGCTTCGCTAGGATCAATGATCCTGAGATATTGATGTGTAGTAATAGTAATGATAGAAGTATATGCCATAATGCAGGCCAAAGATAAATTGAAATTAAATAATTCTCACTTAAAATACAACAGGGGTTCCAATCCCCCGTAATTCAGTATTAGGCACAGGTGGGGACACATTTGACTTTCAAAGTTAATTTTAAGCATACACGCGAACACGTTAGACTCTAAAATTTAATTTCATTATTTTCTTACATTTAATGAATAAAAATAGGAAGAAATTTTGATTGAGATAAAAAAGGGAGCTATTTTCCATGTGTTATTCCACGTCCAGGTTATATATGTTTCATTTGGGGTAGCGATATTCCTTTGTAATTTGCAATATGATCACAGATCTGACTGAAGCACAGTTTGTAATTCATATATGTGGGACGAATGAGTTTGTAATTCATATTTATAAACGTAGTATAGGTTATGACTGCGGTTGCAACGTGCAAGTCTCGAGTATATATAAATTGCAACCTGCCATGATATGAATTACAGCACCGAATTAATCCAATCTGAGTGTTGATTGGCGTCTATAACTTTAATTTGGTTAGACGCGACATATAGAGGGACTGTAAACAGCAAGGATCCGTTTTCGTTTGGTGAATTCTGTGGTACTGTCTGGTGTATTTGTCACCCAGCCTCCAATCTTTGAAAACTCATGAAGGGATCTGTGATCGTTATAATAAACGAATATGACCAGCTTGATTATCTTTTATTCCTTTTCCATTTATCATGAAAAAATTGCCTCATCTGGGGCTTGATTTTTGTACATTAATTTCATTAATTTGTAAATCTTGTAATGTATAAATAAAATTGGCAAATGTTGTGATGGGGGCAAGTTTCTAGTATTACAGTTACAAGGTTATCTGGTCGTGGATTATTTCTAGCTATCACAGTAGGAAAACGGCCCAGATTTTGAAATTTCAGTCACTGTTTTTGAATTTGGCTGTGGCGCTGATCGAATGTTTCAGACGCAAAATTGGATGTTTGCATGAAATAACTTTACACATGATATATATGAGGTGATACAAGGTGTGGAAATGAGATATGAATTTTTCTTTTTCTATCATTTTTATGGTTCTTCTAAGGTGTAACTCAAGTAATCAACACCTTTCTCAAGTTTCTGGAACCCATTTTTCTTTGGTTTTAAATATTTCCTATTTGGTTCCCTTTTCCTTATTTTGCAGAAGTGGAACTTAAAGATAGCTGGAGCGTTGGTGGCGGGGAAAACAGCAAAGAGGTTGATGTCCAGAGAAACAGAGACCGCAGGGAAAAGGAAACTGTATATAAAACTATCCAAGAAATCCCACCTAACCCCAAGGAGCCTTGGGACATTGAAATGGACTATGATGACACTTTGACGTTGGAAATTCCTATTGAACAGTTACCAGATGGTGACGGTGCAGACATAACAGTTTCCCCCATTCAGGTTGCAGCTCATACTGTTGAAGGGGTGGCCTCCACTTCTTCGACAAGTGTGGCTCCTGCTGAGCCTGATTTAGAATTGCTTGCCGTACTGCTGAAAAATCCAGAGTTGGTATTTGCCTTAACTTCTGGACAAGCGGGTAGCATACCGGGGGAAGACGTAGTGAAGCTGCTTGACATGATCAAGAGAGGAGGTGCGAACTTGGGTTTAAGTGAAAATACAAATGGGAGCTATGGCACGAGTGTAAAAGCCCCCGATAAGGTGGAAGTTTCGCTCCCATCTCCAACCCCTTTAAGCGATCCAAGAACGGTGCGTGATTTGAGTTCATACTACCACTATTTGTCAAAGATCTTATCATCATTCCTGATGTCTCCTATTACAGTGCCATGCACACCCCACTTTAGCCATGTTGGCTTATACGTGTTGAGAGTGGAGAGCGTCTAACACTTTACTATAATAGCATAGGCTGGGCCAAATTGAGATAAATCAATTGATTTCTAAGTTTTTCTTTTGCTTTTTATATGACAAGATTTTGCACGGTCAGGTCCTTGCGTGGCACCAAATAAATAGTCTATATAAGCAAACAGCTAATTTAGGCAAGACATGGTTCCCTACTTCCCTTGGAGTAGTTGTACTGGCATTTAGAGTAGCCAATTGTGTGATGCTTTACGATGTTGAAACACTTGGCCTGACCAAAATGTCGTGAAAAGCCCCTCAATATTTTCGTACATTTTACAATTTTCAACGTGATAAGAACTTTGAAATCCTTAATATTTTCATCAATTATAAAAAAAAAGTATTAGTTACTGCATTAACTAATGTGCTCCCATTTTATTAACTTTTCAGAATGGATGGAGCTCAGAAGCATCAAAAAACCCCTTTTCACGGCGAAGTGTAGCATCTGATAGAATTATCCAGAACCATGCTGCAGTGACAACTACCAACTTACTAACTCAGATTCCCATGACTAGCACTACTGCACTAAGGCAACAGCCAGCAGTTGTGGTTTCATCTTCGAGGCATCTCTCAAGCACAACAGTTTCTCCTTATTCACTGCATCAGGCAACTAATGTTAATCCTGAAAAACAACAACCACTGGGGCATGTACAAATACCATCCTCAAATGTAGGTTTAACCATGAAGAAGAACTTAATCACTACCAATGCACCTTCAGTTAATTATTCTGGCACTCATTCAGCTGTAGCAATGCGGGGTAATGGCACCAATTATGTAAAACCCGTACATAGTCTGAGTGTACTACACGAGGGTGTGTCTAATTCCTTCCCACAGTCATCCTTCAAGCTACCCTCACCAACGCCGTCAAATTCAGCCTCACAGCAGCTAAGACATCAACAACATATAGCCCAGGAAGCCCATTACACCGAACCTCCTTATCGAAACCCTGGCCGTTCCTACCCACCACAAACCGAAAAATCAGACCATGGGTCTGAAAGCGCGTGGAGAATTAGGCAAGATGTTCCATTCAGTTCTCAAAGAAATCCTAACTATAATACAATGGTTGGGGGATCCAGGCAATCTGGTTTTTGGGATAGAAATAATCAAGGAGGGGAAGATTTTGAATCATGGAGTCCTGAAAATAGTCCAACTAGAAATCCTAGGTATATACCAGGTAGAAACTACCCAGATTCCAGAGTGAATCATGGAAGAAATCATAGACCTGAATGGTCAAGACAGAGGGGTTCTTCTGAACACTGGGACCCTGACAGGCAGGGAAATAGAAAGTGGCATGATCAGAGGCGATAAGTTTTGTGCTCAGATTGATTTGTGATTTTATCTGACTCATTAATTTTCCGGATGTATAGAATTGGATTGAATTCTGATAGCAATATATTTCTTGTTATTGGAGAGTGCAGATGGATCTTAACCACATCATCAGCATGGAATGATTGTTGGAAAAGGACGCTGTTCTACATTTGTAGCATCTAGAGTGTAATGGCTAATGAGTCTCACTTATTAATTGTAAAAAGAATATTATAAAACTAAAATTTACCTGGAAATAATTGATTATGTTTCATTCTTTTCTTTAAATATTAGGCTTAGTCAATAGGTGAGCATTTTGGTGGCTCTTTCCGGCTTTTAGATAAGAAGTTAAAGTGAGTTGCGTTAAATTTCATTGACTTCTTGAAAACTTACCATGAAAAGTAAACCTGTCAATCACTGAGGACGCACCAGAGGTATGGGATAAGGAAATTGGTATATATATATATATATATATACATATATATATATATATATATGTGTGTATATATATATATGTGTGTGTATATATATATATATATGTGTATATATATATATATATGTGTGTATATATATATATATATGTGTGTGTATATATATGTATATGTATATATATATATATATATATATATATATATATATTATTTTTTAACTAATTTTTATTTTAAAATAAATTAATTATATTTTTACTTTTATCGTTTAAATAACTTTTCATTTAAACTTAATTATTTTTAAATTAAGGTAATTATTTCATTATTTTATTTTTAATTAATCACTAATGTAAATTTAGTTATTTTTTAATCAAATTGATTATCTACAATAAAAAAGACACGTGCACACTAGTTTATTTAATTAATATACTTTTAATCATTGGTTTAAATTAATCATATTACAAATTATGAGAAAAATTTGCTAATTAAGAAACGGAGATTTTATTTTTAATAAAATCTAGTTAAAGTAAAAAGTGAAATGAATATTATTCAAATTCAATAGTCACTTGTACATTTTCTATTCGCCAATTAATCTTATAATCCTATAATCCTATTTAATTCTCCGTATTTTGTGTATATATCATTTTCCTTACTGTATTCATTGCTCTTTTCATCATACTTTCTTTCTAATACAAGTTAAATTGTGTAAGGGGTGACATCATAGGAAGGGTTGGAACTGCTGCCTGAAGCAGAAAACTGTTACATCTTCGAATTTATTAAAAAAGGTTTTTTTGAAAAGTTCAAAAATTATGCCATTATACATTATTTAATAACTTTGTCACCTTTAATTGGATAAACAATTAATTTATTTTTCCTTGTATAATTAATTATTCAATGTGATAAAAATATTTTTTGACCAGTCTTATTTAATGAATTGTGCAATTTATTTTCTTAGTTTCAATAATATATTTGTAATGTTATAAATAGTAACATAAACCAATTTATAGACAGAATTTAAGATATCAAAAAAAGATTACTTAAGTTAAAAAAAAAATATTAAAAGGTAAATAAAAAAAAAAAAGAGTCACTATACTATTTATTTGGTTTGAGAATCCATAACATAAAAACCTTATTAGTAAGTTTTATTATTAAAATAAAGTTCTAAAAACCAATTAAATAATAGATCGTAATTAATATATTTCCTCTGTATTTAGAAATTTAATTAGACTTTTTATCCCGTAACCAAAATTTCAATTCATCCCTTGTCATAAAATATTTTATTAGTCAAATATATATTTTTTTGAAAAAAATATTTTATGTAAAGTGTTAATGAAAATACACACTCAAACAATATTAATGAGTCTAGAATAAAATCGACCGGTTGAGCCGGAGATCAGATAATTGTAGTCTGATTATTAAACTCGACATATATGAATTCCGAATATGATATCATCACTTCAACGGCTCTTTCCATACTCCTGCGTCTCTACAATTTTCTCTTCATCTCTTTTTTGATTCGAAAAGTTCAAAAGAATGACGCAACTCCTTAAATTCTACTACCGACTAAACAATCAAAAAAAGAAAAAAACTAACAAAATGAGTTATAGTTAAAGGCTCAGCAGGATCCATTGGTAGTTTTGTAATCACGAAGGAACAATTTTCCGTTCGCTCATAAAATAGGTAGTTTTCAACATCATTGCCTTCAAAATCATAATACAACAAACAGAAAATAGTTAGATACCGACGAGAATACGCAGAGGCATGAGAACGCACACCCAAGCGAAGAGTTCAATCCGAGGCGAGGAAGAAGCAGAGAGAAAGAGTGTGGATGCTGAGTTTAAATAGGAAGAGTAGTCTAATTAGGGTTAGGGTTTGAGGCCGAAACGGGGATTCGGGTGTCCAATGACGAAAACATCCTCCATTACGTAATGGGCCCTTTAAAGGATGGCCTGGGCCTTCTTGTGTAGGTTGGACTCATTCTCAAGCCCATTAACTTAATTTTAGTGGTAATATGATCATTTAAAAATTAACCTTTGCATTTATAAAGGAAAAGAAGGGGATGAAGAGATCAATATGACATTTTTCAATTGATTTTTATTTTATTTTTCATTTTGATGAAGTAACTCACTTGGGTTAGAGAGACAAGTGCAGTAAATTTATGAGTTTGGGATTAAGTTTGATTGAAATTGGGTAGATAATCTGTTTGAAATCCAGTTCTAACCATCAAAACGTTCCATAGTTTGGTGACTAATTCTGTATAATTAGAAGCATACATGATAAACATCTGCTCTCAAACATCCCATATGGGTTCCTCCATAGCTGCTGAATCCTCGTGTGGAAAATGGTGATGAAAATGGTTCATGACTCTAGAAGTTGAACCACCAATGCCCAAAAAGTCATGAACAGTTGTCATGTCACTCCCTCCAAACCTTGATGGCTGCATTGGGTTACCTTCAACCACGTCTTTTCCATGGATCAAACCAGAACAGTTACTAACTTCTTGTTCCACATTCTTCATCAATCCCGGATTGTGGTCACTCCCCAGAGGCATTTGACTGAACATTCCCACATCGTTCATAGCAGACCCGGCAGTGTTGGTGTCAAAAACTTGTGAAATTTCTTGTCCTTTATGAAACAACTGATTGATGAATGCTCCTCCACCACTCACCCCAGCCATGTTGGACAGATCAGGCTGTGGAGAGAAATGGTCGTAGGAGTTGTTATGCTGCAGCATGGCCCCAGAATATGGTGGCCTAGTGGAAGAAACATGATCGGGAGCAGCAGTGCTACTAACAAAGCCTTTTTGCATCATGGGGGAGTTAATGGTATTGCTTGCAGTGGCACCCATTTGGGCTGCTTTCTGTAACAAAGCTGTTGCAGACATCTGAGCCGAGGCAGCAATCAGTCCTCCGTTTTTGTTGTCTTGCAAGTAATTGAAGCTTGATGAGGTGTTGGAACCCAGTTGGAGGCTGGAAGAAGAAGGAGACATGCTTTTTGGGCCACCAAAAAGTGCACCTGCATTGGTTGAGAACATGCCCCCTCCCATGCTCATAGACTTGAATGGTATTGGGACAAGTTCTTGGGGGAGTGATTTCAGTGGGTTCTTAGGGTCATATGCTGTGTTGGGACTAGTGTTTAGAGGCATAGTAGACATAAGATCCGGGATTTGACTCTGCAGGTTTGGTGGCATGCCACTTGTCAGACCCTGGTTCACTCTGTTGTTTTCTTCAGTTAATGCATCACAGAAAGCTCTGTGAGTGATAAAACTATCTCTCCTGCACCATGTAGACAAATTCTTAGACCTCTAAGAGGACATTTTAATAGTTTTAACTGCTCAGTTGTCTGAACAAGGTGAAAATGAAAACTTACGCAATATACTTTCTTTTGCTACTATTTTCTTATCAGAACTAGAGTTAAGAATCTCTAATACAAAGTTTTTAGGTTGATCTTGAAGCATACAGATCCTTAAGAACGCCATCTAAGTTTTATCCATGATTTTAGATAATTTTATCATCTATGCAAAGTGCAAATTTCTCTTATAACCACTTCAATTCAACTGTGCCGTGTGCATTGAATAAGAAAGGAGTTTGTACCTGGAAAATATGGTTCCACAGTCACATTTGTATTCCCTGGTGCCACAAGTTTTCTGGTGGGCCTTCCAATCAGATTGCACTGCGTATCTTTTAGAGCACTTATCACATTTCCATTTCTTCTCACCGTGTTTGCGGCTATAGTGCTTTTTGATGCCAGTGAGGTCTCCTAATGCACGACCTGGGTTATGGTGCACGCATGATGGCTCAGGGCAAACATACACACGTTTCTTAACCTCATTGCTTGTTCGTTGCCTCAGTTTCCACGGAAGATTGTGACCTCTGCGGTGCAACTGAAGATTTTGGTCCCTCTGAAACCCTTTGTTGCAGATCTCACACACGAATCTATTTGTTGCCATCAGTGTGGTTGGTGATAAAGCAACAACTTCAGCACTGGGGTCTATTTCATAAAACATATCCATTAGCAAATAATATGATACCATGATACTTCTAATAACCGAGAAAGACGGAGCAGATAAAACATTTCACAAATACTAAGGGTATGCATAGTATTCGAATCAGGAACTTTTTTGCCATTTTCCATATCGCTTTCTGTTTAACTTCCCTACTTTGATAGCCATAACCAGAAGTAAAAATACAAGGTTATCTAAAGTTAGTTTTTTTTAGCAAAGATTAATCTTTTCAGAAATATTTACTAAATGGTTGATTTTTTTTAATAGAGGGTTGTTTACAGAGTAGGACATGGAATCTCTCTAGAATTTGACCAGCAGAGAAACTAAACTATACAAACATGAAAAGTTGATTTGTCAGTCTGCAATTACGATCAGTAAAAAAAGAAGAAAAGAAAAGAAAAGAAAGGAAACTGAAGTTGAGGTAGTTGAGTATTTGCCTGGGGTTCCTGGAAGGTTTCTTTTCTTCTTGGTATGTTGATTAGTGGAAGCATTGGTATTGGAAGCAGCAGATGGTCCTGAAGTAGAGTCATGAAGGTGGTTTTGTGGGTGTTGGTGTTGGGTTTCTTGATGAACTTCTTCCCCATTGTTTCCTGAGGAGAAGCTTCCTTCATCACCTGAAATATTTGACATTGGAGAGGTTAATGGAAGGTTCTGTGTGTCTTCTCTGATGTTTGTATTTTGCGTTATAGGTGATGGACCTCACTAAAAGCTGTGGCTTGTTTTTTGGTGTATCCAAACAAGAATCCAGTCTCCCCCTAGAGGAAGACAAAAGCTGAGAGAGTTTTTGCTTTCTGTTTAGGACTTACAAACATCATACCAATATTGGAAGCTGCTCTTCTTTGGCCTTATATAATTATATATAATGCTTATGTCAAGCAACTATGTAAATGCCTCCGAGCTTCTCGCTATTATTCTACTTTCTTAAACACCACTTAATTTCCATTTAATTCCTTAATATATAATCTCTCTGCAAAATTTTAATATCTACTGTCTTAAAACTGCATCACTCTCTTCTTATTTTACAAAGAATGCTGTTCCTGATGGACACTTTAGCTTCTTAATGTCTCTTACCCAAACTTAAAAATGTTTTACACAAAAATAGTATCGCTTTGACATTATTATTATGACATTTTTGTTCACTATATTTAGCAATTTGTTTAACCACGACCGTCATGTTAGTGTTTTAAAACTTGCACAAAAAAGGAGAGAAAATCAGTTTTATGCTTCTTACTTGAACCCTACTAAGAAGTATCTTTATGTAAAAAAAAATGAAAAAAATAACTCCAATGACATAATAGATGGTTGCTACCGAGTTAACCCAGATTCAAGCTTAAGAGCAACGACATTAACAAAGAGTATCCTATGGCCTCCTAAATATTCCATTATCCACATGCCAAATGTGAATAGAAAAAAAAAAAAAAGAGTTAATTAGAGATATTTTCAAGAGTAGTTATTAAGTTTTAATTTCAGTTGACAAAGGTTATATGAGATTGATTAATTAAGATATTGTGTAGATAGGTTTCTCAAGTTATAGTAGATATATAGAGGCAATAAAAAGTTTATTTTTTAACAATTGCTTGAAGCAGTCATAATCATAAAACTTTTTTACACTTGTTTATGTTAAATTTTACAGCCTAATGTAAAAGAGAAGAAAAGAAAGAGACAAAAACTAGAATATGAAGGATGAACTAAGCTTCAAATTTTGAGTCAATTATATTTTTAGTCCTTCGAATGCCAAATTCTCTTCTCCGTGTGAAACTAATATATAAAAACGACGAAAAAGACACGGAAGAAATTATCGATGCAGAGGTCGATACAATTCACGATGCATGCATACTTACAACAACACAACGACAAAAGCTTCCCAACATTTACGTAAGCTATATATATTTATGTCACACACATTTCTTTATTATCTTAAAGAAAGACCAACACCACCATGTTATTTTATTCACGTTCTTTATCCAAACCAAACTAAATTCAAGTAATGAAAAATAATAATAACTAAAAAAATAAATTTTAGAAAGATAATAAGTTAATTTGTTTGAAAGAAGGTAAATTTTGACAGAAGAATTGAATAGTTTAGTGAGATGTGTGATAAGAAAAAAGTAATTTGGATAGTAATTTGTTGATAAGGGACATAGACAAAGGAGCTATATAGATAAAACCAACATGGGAGACAACTGTGAATAATTCTTTGGTATGAGGATGTCTCATAGTTTTCTGACAGTTTGTTTATGTTTTATCCAAGGATAGGTAACACATAAAAGTAATATTGTTGATATGGACATGCATTGATTAGGTTAAGAACTATTAATTTTTTTCATATTTTAGTATTTAGTCGTTGATCAAGCTGCGTGGAGTTTTCTGAGTTGGCAAATTGATGTGAATGATTTTTTATTTTATCTAGGTAGAATAACATGACACAATTACGAATCATTCTTGTGTGAGAGTGCCTCATATTTGTAAATTAGTCAATTAATAATTCAAGATACACTTATTAAGAGGGTTCCTACACAATTAATATACTCAATAATAAAGTCTGTATATTCAAGATATTTTAATATTTTAAATTTTAGTAAATTAATTTTTGTAAAGAAATGGGAATATGATCTACCATCTCCTCATATCTATTAAAAAATACACTATTTTTTAATTCAAATATACATGTCATTTTAATAATACAACTTCATCTCCCTGTTAAAAAATTCACCGTCTTTTTACTTTAATAAATTAAAATATATGGAACTAAAAAAATTAATGTATATATATATATATATATATATATATATATATACACGTGCAATATTATACTTTTTCTATTATTTATTAAAAAAATAATTCACGACAAATATTTTAATAGTTGACTCAACTGTGTATTTTCTGTTTATATTTGTATATAAAAGTTATCTCCTAATTAATATTTAATTAGTATTTTAATTAAACTATTATGAATCACTTTAAATTTGATTATATATTTTTAAATTATTATAGTTACAAAACATATTTTAAAAAATAAAAGTATTTGAATTAACCTTTAACTTTTATATATATATATATATATATATATATATATATATATATATATATTGAATACATAATTTTAATTAAATTATTAAATATAATAAATGAATACATTAATTTAAGTCTATTATTAAAAAAATTAGTATATAAGAAACAAATAAATGTGTGTATACACTAAAACACACTGTAATATTATTGCTTTAAATATTAATTTATTAAATATATTTTGAAATTTAATTCAAATATATGTACGAATATGATTTATATGAATATACATGTGTATATATACACAAACATAGTAAATTAAAAATGTTTTAGCATACATTTTAGTTGAAAGTTATTTTAAAATCTTATAAGAATATTTTTTTAACAATATTAAGTCAAATAGACTAAAGTAATATTCATCACGCCAGAAAATATAATAATCACTATTTTTATGAAAGAAAAACAATATTTATATTTTGATTAACTTAAAAAGACGTGGTATTAGTATAGTGATGGTATTTTTCATTAAATTAAATTACATATTTTAACATGAAAAACTATAACAGTGAAGTAGTTGCATCTTATCTCACGACTGTAATTTTTTCTAAGTTTCTTTTTTTATTTTTTTAAAACTATACTTGTGTTGTGGGTAGTAATAAGTTAAAAATAAGTTTTTTTTTTTAACATGAAATATGTTTTTTTGTTACTTATTTATGTATTGAAGAGACATGTGAATTCAAGCTGTCAATTACAACGACAATACAACCATGCTTTCAGTTTGGTACCTAAAATAAGCAATACACACCCAGTTTCTTTATTCATAGAGTTCATACCATTTAAGGAGTTTAACTTTGACATAAATGTAATGAAGAAGATACAGAAAATAAATACTTAGTTGTATTTTGAGTTTCTTTATTATCATTGAAATTCAATTTTGTTATTTTTTTGTGTGAAATTTAGTTTATTGATTAACTATTGATATTTAATATTTAGCACAGATATTGATGTGATCACTTTTTATATTTAATTCAATATTTAACATAGATGTTCACACATAATACTAATTGGTGGCCTCTCACCCTAAACAATGTAGGTTTAAATCTGGTCATTGCACATTGAAGACACTAATAAATATCACAAAACTCTGAAAAGACATGTTGCTTGGTATTAAAGATTCACATTATAACAAGAAGTTTGTTTTATCTTGGGATTCCTCTAATAAATACCTCGTGTTTCTTTTCATATAAAACTTTACCAATAATTTCTTTTAACGATATTTTTCTATTAAAACTCAGATGAGAAAACGAAAATTTTTTTGAACTCTATCCCAAACTAAAATTAACTAAGCAAAAATATATTTTTTTTGAGAAAAAAGTGATATAAAGATAAAAACTGGCCCTTACATCCATTTTGATCCTTAGAGCTCTCCCATCAATAATCCATCTTCAAATCATTGATCATTTCAGTAACATTCTTGAAAAAAGATAAAGAGAATAAGTGAATATGGACAGATGACTTTGATCTTCATGTATATTTATGATTTATGGATACATTTGAAACAATGAAATTATAAGCAGTTTAGAGTGAAGACTAGAAATATTTATGAAATGGATGCCCCTGAAGAAGTTAGCCTAACCTTTTACACAAATTACGGAGGGCCCCTATTAAGATCGATGCCATAACTATATGCCTGGATAATATTCTCCTCCTCTGCTCTTGTGTCCACCATAGAATCCTCAATGCCATCATCACAAGTGCCACTAACAATTGTGTCGCTACTTACACGAACACACTTGGACTTTGGATTATTGTCTGAACATTCTGTGTTCTTTCTTTTCCTCTTTGAGTTGATAAATCTGTACTCAAGTGCTTCCAATGCTTTTGTGGTCAATGGTCGGTTCCTAGTGCTCTGACGACGGTTGACAAGGATAGACTGTTGCTCGTTGTTTCCATCAGGAAACTCATGTGTGGCATTGAATTGTGTTATCTCAGATGGAGAAGATGATGCATTTGCAAATTGATTGTCATTTTGAACTGTTGCCCCAGAGGATGGTATTTCCATTTCAAGTCCTAAATCAGGTGCAACTTGAGGAAAATTCAAGTCAATCAACATCCTGGCTTCAGAATTTTCTGCAGACTCTTCTCTAACCAGGCGGTTCTCGCTGACACTACCTTCATGGCTAATATTCGACGGACTGCCTTTAGCCAGATAATTTGGTAAAGACAAATTTCCAGAACCCATAGAAAAAACCATGTCCTCAGATGCTTCTTGCAGATTTGATGGTGAGATTGGTTCATTTAAATCAAAGTTTCTATCCACAGAAGTACTTTTAGTGCAGTGACTATGTTCTTGATGGTTACAAGCTCTTAACTTCTGCATTCCCGTGATGCAGGGAATTGTGCAATCGGATGTCATCTTTTGAATAAGGGAATGCTCATTGATCTCCCTTAAATGCTCACCATTACGCAAATCAGAATGAAATCTATGATATTTTCCGTCTTTATTGATGCTGTGGGCTTCAGGAACGCAAATACAATCTGATGAGTCTATACACAACCCCTTATAAGAGAATTCTTCAATAGGGTTGGAGGAATTACCTTGTTCAATCTGACCTTCAATAGGATACAAAGACTTAGCTTGTTTGAATTGATCTTCAACAGAGCTTGATGCATGAGTTTGTTCAATCCGATCTTTTATAGGGCCTGAAGCATGAGCTTGTTCAACCCGATCGTCAATAAGGCTTGAAGCATGAGCTTGTTCAACCCGATCTTTAATAGGGCTCAAAGCATGAGTTTGTTGAACCCGGTCTTCAATATGGCTTGAAGCATGAGCTTGTTCGACCCATTCATCAATAGAGCTTGACACATGAGATTTTTCAACCTGGTTTTCAATAGCACTTGAAGCATTATCTTGCTCAACATGACCCTTGATAGCATTCAAAGCTCTATATTGTTGAACCTGATCTTTTGATTCGTAAGATGTATCTTTCTCAGATTCACTAGAGCAGCTTGAGATGGTAGATATATTTGTAGTTTCAGAAGGTAAGCTTCTCATCTGTATGACTTTACGTTGATTCATAGCATGAACCATGCTGGTATCTACAATTGTAAATTTCCTGACATCTTGATTGCACTTTGAACGATGAGATTGAAGGTACTGAGCTTGTTCCCCACATGACACCCCCTCCAGGTCTCGTTTGTCAGGAGTTTTTTCCCTATCTACACTGCACTCAGTTGCTTGACTTTCAGTCTCAAGAAGTCCAGGGTCAGATGCTACTTTATTCAACACATCACTTATAGAATCAAAGTAGTGGCTACCTTTTACCAGTTTCCTTCTTGAAAATTTCTTAATATCAGGTACAAGAAAAACCAAAGACTGCTTTGATCCAGAAACATCTTTAGGCTGTTCAGAATGCCAGCCTTTTGCTAAAAGACGAGGCCAAACAGCTTCCCAGAAGAGATCACTGGATCGAGCTTTACTCAACCTAAAATCTCCTGTGAGAAACTTGATTATATCTGCAGATGTAAGAGAGGAGCAAGCTTTGCCAATTGGTATTTCAGGGCGAACAGAGAATATGTGATTCGTCTTTGTTGGCTCAACAGCAGTGCCAGTGAGATCTTGCCTCCCTTTACCAATACCTACTGCAGCTATAAGCAAGTCAATGCCAACTGCATCCTTTAAAGAAAACACATATTCTTCAAAAGGCGTCTTTCCCTCCCCAAAATTCCTTGAAATCTGCAGTAACATAACAGGAATTCAGGAGACGATGTTCTATGGTAGGAAAATACACGAGTTTGTATAAATACCAGTTTAGCAGCGTATTGCATAATAGCCATGTGAACTATTTTTTGAGAAATGGACATATAAGGCACTAAAATGCTTGGCAGGCAACTTCCACTATGCAAATACTAGGAGAAAATAAATTATCAACACATGCGATCTCAGAATGTGAAGAAAGACATTTGTTGTAATTCACTCTAGTGAATATTTTCCAAATTGAGACTAATAGACTTATCTCAGCAACAGATGTCCGGGAAAAAGTTCACAATCTTTCTAACTTCAAAGAAGAACCACTCAATGACGTGTAAGCAAATCCTGTCTTGAACTCATTGCTAATCAGTTCAATTTTTCGATGAAAGGAATCTTGCACTTCTGCTAATTATGAGATGTAGCTAAATACCTATCACTAAGCATTTACTACTAAAGGACTTAGTTTAATGGGATAATAATATAAGAAACATGCCTGAGAACTGAGATATTATTATAAGATCAACCACATATTTTCTATGGGAATAGAAACATTGTAATTTAAGGTCTATCTCTTAAAAACAACAGAATGACTATGACAACTTGTAACCTGAAACTTAAATGTTGCAAACTCAACCTTAATACCAAAATCAAATTATTTAATGCAGAGAGAATCAACAAAGGAAAAATTGACAAATAAAAGAATGGCAAGGGCCTGATTATCAGGCAATTATACATACATTACCTAATTTTGCATTATGACACCCGGTTGCTGGTGTCAAGTTTTTCTCTAAATTCTTGTTCGAATAGTTACCGTGCCTATTCATGTACAGCTTTTATGACCAATGTAGGAGCCAATAACTGCTGAAATCTCTTTTATATACCATTGGTACTTGACAACAAGCATCATGATAATTCACATATAAGCAGAAACACTTCATGAAAGGATGGTACTTATTTTAAATCAGTTTCATTAGCTCCAAGTTCACTTAATACCACTTGATACAAAATTATTTCACAAGATAGACAGAATGTCCAGCACAATTTTCCACAGGCTAGCATAAAAATTTAACTTCCAAGCAAAATCATCATCAAACTAATACAGCTTTTAAACAAATATATAAAAGTCAGCCACACTGACAAGGATTTATTTTAATAACTATCTATTATCATTATAATGCAAACACAGTCTGCAATTTCAATGCCAATAAATCTCTATCAGTTTGAATTTCTTAAAGAACTTTAGTTAGCTAGGATAACATTTATATGGTAATACCCTTTCACCCAAACTTTGTACGACAGTGATTGGCATACACCGAAATATGTCAGAGGCTTACCTCAAGCAATCTAGTGTGAGACTCCCTTGGCAAGTACGAAAATAATCTTGACAGCAATTCTTGTTGCCTCCATCCTGTGAATATTTTCCGGCCATATATACAGCGCTTAGTTCTCAACTTTCGGCATTCTGCCCATCTACAATATTCTTTAGACTTAAAAAACTTTCCGTAATACAAAGACAATATGTCTCCCATACTTTTACTCCCAACAAATCTCTTCAAAAAATTAAGCTTCTTCCCAAAGACATAGAGGCCAAGAAGAAAACTGCTGTATTCAGTATTTGTCCAAGATTGATCGTCCAACAATCCAGGGAGAAGATACTTCCCTCTCATCTTATCCTTCTCAACACTTTTAGAAGATGGTTCAAAATTTGAGAACCCTCCTATATGTGTCTCTTCACCGCGTGAAGCAGCGTAAAGTTCCACTTTAGTTTCCGAACATTCATTCTCAGAAATAGCTGGCCCCACTTCGCTTCTGATAGATCCTAAACTCCCGTAACCAGAACTACTTTCAAATTCGCAATGTGCCCACTTAAGAGGAATGGGAAGCCCTAGTGAAATACACTCTTGCAAGTTCACCGTGATTTCTGAATCTCTTATCTGCTTTACAAGCAGAGAACGATAAGGTGCTGAAATCAATGGAGGAATTTCTGCTTGGTATTCCTCCCCAACGCGAGGCTGCACTTCTGGATCTCCAAATTTGTCTTCAAATCCTTCAGCATATCTACCTTCACCGTCTTCTTTATAGTCATCAAAGCAACGAGAATCCATCTGCAATACCGGATTGTAAGTTGAATAAATAACTACCACATAATACGCTTTCTCTATTGCAAAATAGCAAATTCTTTCTCGTCGTGATGAGCAATAAAGTTAGGAGAACAACATCATAATAAAGCATCAAGACAAAGAAGTTAAACCATTCACACACTAATCGAGGCAACAATACCACATGTTAAACCTTCGTCATTAAACACAAAATTAAAATTAAAAAAAAAAGAATAGAATTTTTTTTGTCAGACAAAATTTCATTAATATGTTTACTACATCATACATAATTCCAAAATTTTCGTATAAGTTCACTAATGGCTCGCTGGAATGAAACAACAATCTTTTGAACAAAAAAAAATGAAAATCAGTGCAAAGAAAACCACTCAAATACTCCCAATATCCAAACAAGCACAACGGGCACTAGATATATCCAAATCCAATTTCAATACCCAGATCAACACATGACCTGATTGACTAACGATTAAACACTAGAAAAATAGAGAATTAAGAATCTACAAAATTGAAAAAACCCGAATACCAAGTAAATAACTTGCCGTTTCTCTTATTTCTTTTAAAAAAAAAAAAAAACGACCTTGATAATCGTACGAAGCAAACAATCGGAGCGAAGTAAAAATTATTGCAGCAATCACAATGGGGCTGTTAACATAATTCAAAGGCAGAGGCATCAAAAAATATAAAGAGAAGCAAATAACGGAATAGAATCTATGAGAGCAGTAGAAAATCATTGAAAAAGGCAGTGAAAACACGGAGAAAGAGAAATGCTCAACATGCAAAGTAATGATTGGAAATAAACGAGGAAATGTAACCTTGAGGAAATAGGCTTGAAGGTTGATGACCCACGTGCAAAAATCGACCTGGGGAAATGGGTCTCGGAATAAACCTCGATTTTCAACGTGTTTCTTGTTTCCTTGGTACCTTGGTAAGAACTGATAAGAACAATAACAATAATAAGAAGAGATTTTGAAGAGAGAATTAGTAGCAGTAGAAACATGGTAAGAAGAATCCTAGTAGAATCACATCACTCACATAGCTCTTTTTTCATAACAGCAAACCAGCGTCCGTAACTAGAGAGAGGGAGAGAGAAAGAGAGAGAAAGAGAGAGAAGAAGAATAATAAAGAATGGAAAATTTCCGAGGTTAAACTATGAAATCAACAAAAGTTTCTTCCACTATTATCAGATCCTACCTTAATATATCCTTCAAAAAAATATTATTTCCATCAACTATTATTAACTCACGCAATTTAAATACCAATAAGATAAGATGCAATAAAGTTATTTAATACTTTGTTGAACTTTTCAAAATATAATAACTACATAATTTTTTATTTCTGCTATATATATATAAACTATACAAAAAAGATAAGATTCACTTCAATTGTGTATATATACAAATGTTAATCGATATCATAATATTTAGTCGTCTAAAATTTTATAGCCTTTATATTAATAATTATTTTACATTTTTGTTACTTATACCTTAAATAGTAAATTATTATGTACAGTAAAACTGAAAGTTTTGTAATAGAATAAGTCTTTGACATTATTTATGATTGTGGATTACAATAAATTTGTTTGCTTTTATAATATCTACTTTAAAAATCACATTTAAGTGATTTTTAATTGTTTGATGGTTCTTTCTTTTACTGTAAATTGTTGAATATTAAATATTTAATCATTACTCCTTTAATACCAGTGATGTTTTTTAATTATAAATAAGTTTATACATCACAAAAATAAAATTTTGGTGTATATATATATATATATATATATATATATATATATATTATCTTCCCCTGTCTCAATTTTTTTTCAGTTTGTTTAACGAATTTTACTCGAAACTCAAAATTAAGTTATATAAATTATTATCTAAACTTTTCTATATTTATAATAAAAATATTAACCTTTATAATAACTATTTTTGTCAAAATATCTAATTTATTAACTGTATAAAAAAAATTATACCAACGGTACATAAATACCCGTATTGTATTTTTTAGTTTAAAATAACCTACTTTTATGAATCGTTTTTATTATAATCCTCTCTTTCTGTTGCATATTTGCGCGAGATTTTAAAAATGAAAAAAAAAATATAATTAAATACTTATCTATTAATAAAATTCAGGTGTGAAATTTAATATTTGCGTCATACTATATTATTATATTTTCTAAAATCCTTTATAAAATTTATGATGCTCACTGCTACTCATACTAGTATAAGTAATTCTTTTTGGATATATGATTAACAATCAAATTGTATTTTATTACATAAAAAATAATATTTGAGAAAAAAAATCAACTTAAGTAGTGATTTGATTTAAACTTGTTGTAATGGAATTTAAGCCACTTCGATAATTTAAATTAAAAGTAAAAAAATTAGGACTTTTATTTTTGATGAAATTACAAAAACAGTTTCTTTATGAGTTCTTACATTTTATCAGTAAGTTGGATATACGAGATTTCGTGTATACGTGTTTCGATACCATGGGATCCACTGGAGGTGCATATGCAGAAAGATAAATCAATAAAAGAAAGAATTTCAATTTGATTTGAAAAAGGAAAAAAATCAGTACGAGAACAAAAATAACTTAAATGATTAAACTATTTTATTTATCATAGAACAAAAAATTGAATAGAATGTAATATATTTGATTTTCTTTTCTCTGAGGCTAAACTTCCTTCTTCTTGGAATAAAAAAGAATTATAATTAGAAGTGTTGGATAGAGTATCATGAAAATAGAAAAGGAAAATAAAGGATAAAATAATTTTTTAAATAATAAAAGATAAAAAAAATAGATATGTTAAATGTAAGAAATAATGTTATAAATGAATAGAGATAATAAAAATACGATTTTGAAGGTAGAAAATGTATCTAAGTGCTGGATTTTCTTTAAAATGATAGAGAAGTAAAGATATGGTTGGTTGGGGAAATTTAGTAAAAGAAACATTTGGTGGAGAAGTTGAAGGAGAACTCTCTACCTATAGAAATGAAATTTCGTTAAATTTTCACAAATGGGAATGTAAAATAAATAATTCATTGTTAGTGTGGAAAGTTTAGTCCCTACCTATTTTATTTATCAATATTCATTATTAATTTCAAATGCTTTTCTCGAGTGATTTGTTAATTGGGATCAATACATAAAAAATAATATTTTCTCACTGATATTATAACCAAAATATAACACTTCACATTATTGAAAAACTAAAAAAAAAATATAGTATTATCAGTTTCCTTATAATTAGCTAAAATAGTCCTCAATATTTATGAATTACTTCGGGTCTTTAATCCTATTTTAAGCTACGTAACATTTCTACCTCTGTAAAATACACTAAATTGTTAAATTCAAAGTATCATAATTTCATTTATTCTATATAAATTCAGGTTCGATTTAGGTGAAAAGATGAAATTAACTTGGTAATTTTTACACCTCCCAGATATTCCGCCTGTCAAATTAGGAAAAAAACTAATATGCAGAAATGTTGCTGCTGCTTTTCGGTCAAATTTGAATTTTTTTTTTTAGCAATTTACATCTTATTGAATTATATATTATTTAGATGAATTTAAATATAATTGGATACTAAAGATATTTTTATGAATATACATGTTACATGCCAAATATTTTTAAGTTTTGTTTATTAAGAAGATAGTGGGTATATCATGATAATACTTATAATCTATAAATACTGATTTATATTTACATTATTTAAGAATCAAATCATTGAAATAAAATTATTAATAGAACTATTAAAATTAAAAAACTAACTTGAAGTTTAACTTTATGGATTTATAAATATTTTTTAAAACTTATAAATTAAAATTGTTTTTAAACCAATTTTATTTAAATTTACTTGCAATTGCATTCAGTAAGACTTAATATATGTATACTATTATTTTGTTATATAGTTTTATCTAGATTATACTTTAAAACTAAGCTTTTATTTTTAAGAATTACTTTTAAATATCTTATTTAAAAATTACAAAAATAAATAAAAAATCAAAAGATATCCATAAAAAAACCTGAAATATATGTCAAACAAATTCCCTAAAAATAACAAAGCAGATGCGCACGACTTCAGTTCTCATAACAGCAGGAATAACAAAAAGACAATTGCATGTCAAAGTAAGGTTTTTATTTGCCAATTGTCATTTGCACATCAGTAGTACAATCCAATGCATCATTAGACCATTAAATTTACAATTTTTGCTCCATTCTCGAGAAAAGTTTGGTGCATATATATATCTGAAAAAGATATTTCACAAAATTGGCCATGAAACAATCAAGACCGATCATGTATGATCCAACCCAAAAGCAATAATAATTAGTGGTTAACTTCACGCAATTCTTTGAGTCTTACAAAAAATTGGGTTTTCTACCAATTCTCTAGCAGAAGGCCGTTTAACCGGATCAGGGTCCATCATGACCTGAATCACCAAAACAAGCAGGTTAAAATTACAAATTAAAACTTTAAACAATGTTATTTAGGACAAGAAAACTTGAAATGAAGATAAATACCAAAAGAACAAACAATACATAGATATTTGACATAAATATTATCACAATTATTTTCGTGCAAATGAACAATCTTCCAAATTTAAATGAAGTAATAGCTGGATGACGCAACGATAATTACTGAAGCTTTAGAGTAGAACTTAAACATCACCAGATTGTAGAAGTACTGGTAGTAAAGCAAATGTATGATAATGGAATTATAACTCATTTTACGTGTGTGAATGCCTAGTTTCTTGACCAAAGTAAAACCACAACCCAAAAACTAGACTTTGTATCACTCTTGCAAGAAATTCAGTGTTGAAAGATAACAAAACCATTGGAAGGAGTGAATTGTTAACAGTTTACCGGTCATTAAACCAAAACAATGTATTACCTTGAGCAAGTTTTGAAGATGCAACGAATGACCAGGCAAGAGGGGAAACTTGCCCTCCTTGAGGTTAAAATATTGACATCCTGATTCTGGCAAAGGCAATCTGCGGATTAGTTCATAAATAGAAGCTCCCAAGGAGAAGATATCAACCTTGTCTAGATGATCATAATTTTCATTAAGAATTTCCTGGGGCATATAACGTGCGTCACCCTCTTCAATTGGGAGGCTACCATCAAGAAGAGTCGCACATCCAAAATCACCGAGTTTATAAACACCACCCTTCACATAAATATTATTGGGTTTCACATCTAGATGAGCCATTCCCTTCTCGTGAATAAATCGCAGAGCATTGGCAACCTGGCAATGTCATAACAAATCAAATAAAAAATATGCATAAGCACAACGGATTGGGAGAAACTTGTGTATGACTCTACCAGAATAAAAATCAAAGAGAGACAGTGAGTGGACTTTCATCATAGTAAATAGAAGGTAGTTCGTGTGAGACATCCGGCTTTCATAACTCCTACATGCCGTGTAATGAAGCATAACAGCAAGGTCCATTAAAAAATGGTCGCGAAGGAAGTTCACCTGAAATAAGGCATCTAACACTTGTGCTTCTGTAAATGCCTCTGGGCATTTTCTTATAGATAAGCTGTGATCACATAACTCCATCTGAATGTACAGCTGTTCATTTTCAAACCATGAAGAATAGTAGCTCACAATGTTCTGATGCAAACCTGAAGAACCAAAAGGTAAATGAAATAAAGAAAGCAAACTCGACACAACCCACTATGCAGAATAAAACAAAGAGGTGGAGCTATGAGTTACAAACCTAGGGCCGCC
Organism: Vigna reflexopilosa; assembly: GCA_027742785.1. Classification (NCBI taxonomy): domain Eukaryota; kingdom Viridiplantae; phylum Streptophyta; class Magnoliopsida; order Fabales; family Fabaceae; genus Vigna; species Vigna reflexopilosa. Next base: position 5,009,342 of record CM050914.1, on the reverse strand, counting down.
AAAGCTTGAACTTCCATCAAAGCTTTTGTCCTGCAATGTAGGAAGATTATAGTAAGCGACCGGACCTGTGAAAAAAATAAGAACATCCAATAGTTCCAAGATTGTACCTTTCTGTTTCAAGGCGTAACGGTCTGATGCTCCGTTTAACAGCGTACAAACATCCATCTAGTCGTTTTAATACTTTGAAAACATGACTAAAGTTCCCTCCACCAATTTGCTGAAAAGGAAAGGATGAGTTATACCTAACTTATCGAACCAGAGAAGCTAAAACCAATTCAAGCAATCCATAGAAGTTAACATTTTCCTTTCAAAAAGCACATTACCTCGATTTCATGAAAGTCAGCACGATAGCGTGAAAGCCCGTCACCACCACTGGTTGCAGGGAAGAGGCCTGCAATTTCACCATTGTGTAGTTAGCAATTTACAATAATTGTGAAAAAAAAAACAAAACAAAAGGTATAATATCCTGCAGGTAGCAAAAGCTTGTCTACGATAATTGAAAAGAAGTAGCGAAGGAACTAACTAGAATCATACCTGCGCATTTCAATCTTTGGTTTCCAAAAGGATCAATCTCCTTTTCTGTAACATCTTTTAAAAATGGGTTCCTAAAGCAAGGAGGAGGCATGACCCGGAAACGCAATGCAATTGCAGATTGGGACACGTAATTCTGACCCTTTGGTTTAGCAGCTGCTATTGTTTTCTCAAAAGCAAATTCGTCTGCAAAAGAATCCTTTCCCAGTTCCACAGCTGGCTGATGGTCACCAGAAAAGGTGGGGCTGAGAGGTTGAACGGACATAACATCTAAGAAAAGTATACATATTAAATGTTTTTAATGAGAGGTTGAACCGACCATGAGAAAACAAGAAACAAAAAGTATAATAAACAACTTGTTTTTTCATGCCATATGAAACCTTTGCAGCTCGCTTGGCATGCAAGTCATTCATGTCAAGACAAATATACATACATATGAATGATTAGGCTGAGAAAATGAGACAGTACATGGATTTCTAATCCTCAGACTCTTCGTAAAAAATACGAATGCCGAAAAGATAAAACTCGGTAATAGATTGTCAAAAAGCACAATAAAATACGACTGATCTTACCTGGTCGACATCTCTTACTCTTCGTAGTGTTAAGCTTCTCAGGCGATTTGGGGCAGGGTGTATCCTGCGAAACAGAAACCCTAATAAGCTCCAATTTCTTTTCAATTCAAAGGCAAGAACCCCGATATCGTCAATTTGAAATACATTACCATGTCGCAATCAAAGCCATTCAAAGTATGCTGATTGTCCGGAGTGATGTAATCCGGAGTGCTACCAGGAACAAAAAAGGAACCGCGTGAGCGAAAGAGGAAACGAAATCGTAAAATTCGATAGCGATAATAAGATAAGTACCAGAAGAAGTCCTGGCTGAGAATACAGTCTCTGTCGTCGGCGAAGGAATCGTCGGTGAGCGGAACTCGCGATGAAGACGTGTTGGGAGGTTCGGAATCGAAAAGGTTCTGGAAGCAAGAAGAAGTGGCAGAAGATGGTTGGTTGAGAGGAATGAGGGAGACTTGACCTAGCTGAAGCTGCAAGTGCCTGGTGGTGCTGTTACTCAACGCGCCCTTCATCTTTCTACTCTGCTTCTTTCCAGTCTTGTGGCTTTTCCTCTTCATCTTCGTCTTCCACCACCACGATCACGATCAATCACACAGTTTTAGCTTACTTCAGAAATAAAAACACAGTTATATTTATATAAAATGATAATGAAATTTGTGGGAAATAAATAAATTAAAAATAAGCTAGTGGAGTACGGAGTGGCAGAGGAATTCAAAATCGCGCGGGTTCTTTTCAATTTTTAGGGAGTTCCGTGTGGGGAAGTCTACTTTGGGCAATTTTGTTAAGTGGATCTTGGCTGTTGATTGAGGAAGAAGGGGTCTGATGAACGGTGAGATTTTGACTTTGATCAGGGAACTGGTTTAGATTGCGCGTATTGTATTGGCGTGCTGCGTAAGCTGATTGATTGTAGTTGAAGTGGGATGATAGAGAATAAGATGTGATGCTGAAACGCATGTGCATTGTATCCATGAGGAAACCCGTACCTTTTTGGAATAGGAAAGGATTTGCCGTACTAATGATTAATAATTAATTTATTGAGCGAAATCAAGAAAAAATAAATAAAAAGGAAATACTGGGCACTATGGAGATGCGAATGAAAAGAAAAGTTATATCAAATACGTATATTTTAATAAAATGAAAATATAGATCAAAATTGTAAGAAAAAAATGTGTGTATTGTTAATTGTAAGAAAATATATAATCGTCTTGATATATTATCCTGACTTGGGATTGTTTAGATCATCTTTTTTTGTATTCAATAATAATTATATTTTAAATAATACTTTATGTTTAATTATGACTATTTCTGATTCACATAATATATAGTATTTAATCGTAAATGGTTTTTAATTGAGTAATTCTGATTCACATAATGTATAATGTTTAATCATAAATGGTTGAATCAAATAATAATTATCTTATTGAAGATTTAAAGATATTTATTTATTGTCCGTGCATTATTAAATGAAAATACATTTCATTATAGAAGCTGGTAAAAATGGATATAATTAAGTCAAAGTTAGAATATATTAAAAAAATATCATTCTTTGTGAAAACATATTAGTATTTACATTATAGAATAAAAAAATGAAATATTTTAATTGTAGACAGGCATTCAACATTTCATAAAAATAAAGGTATTTGACATTCCTTTTCACAAAAGAATATAGCTCGTCATCGTTCACCATAAAAATATGTCTATATTCTTTTACTACATTTAAAAGTTTCTAGTTATGTTTAAATATAAAGGAATCTGAAGGAATTTGTATGATTATGCTTCATTTTTTACATTTTATCATAAACCGTCTCCAAAAATAAATGTTATATTTCATTATTTTGTTATTTTATTATTTTGTTAAAGAACATATATAGCATTTCATTCAAATAGTCTTGATATTGTACATTGAATAAATAAGACCAGTTAATACAACATACAGTATATAAAATTTTCATTATATTTATCCAAAATAAAACTATAAAGTATATAAAATTTTCATTATATTTAACCAAAATAGAACTATAAATAAACTTTTATATATGTAACAAAAAAAATACTAACTATATTAATCAAACTAAACATATTTTTATTCATCGTTCAAAGTCTACTTTAAAGAAGTTTTGTTTATCTCTGTTTGTACCTATCAGATGATCATCTCAAAACATACATCAAACACAACACAAAAGAAGTATGAGCTAATATTATAAAAGAAATATATTCATGCAATTATGAACATCATACAATATAATTGATTTCCAAATCAAATCAAATCTCAACATATAGTGATTTCTAGACTTGACCAATCCGGATATATGTATTGATGTTAGACTATGACAGGTTTTTTGCACTTGTAGTGATCAAACAGTTGATCCACCCTACCATATATGCATAGAGAATACCATACCATAGACTAAGATCTTCTTTTACTCCTCACACATAATTCCCCTTATCTATCTAAGATAAAGTGATTATTCAAGCATCGGGATAACTTCTAAAGTTGAGTCCTTACATCAATACATCACTCTACTTGAAACCTCCATCAAGAATTTCCCATGAAATTCACCTTTCACAACACACATCACATTAGCACAAACTTTTCATACATACATACACACACACACACACACATATATATATATATATATATATATATAACAAGATCATTTTGTAGTAAGATTTAAGTATCAACCAACCATAAGAGAAATCATAAAAGCAAAAGAATTTCACATAAAAAAGAGCAAGTAGAAGACTCTTATGTGGAGCAACACATCTTTACCGATGAATGTCATTCTTTACATAAAATTAGTGCTTAAGCGTCATCCTGTTGTAGTTGAGCGCCAAAGTTTTTGGCTTTCTAGCATGCAGGCCGTTGACTGTCGTTGAGTGGCACACCAAAAGTGTAAAAACCTTTAAATTAACTTTGATTGCCCCTCATACCTATCCAAATGATAAAAATGACATCCTAAACACTTGCAATGATTTAAAAACAAGTTTATAACTTAAATTAGATACCACTTTGATGATTTTGTTAGGAATAAAAGTTCAACCTATAACTAAAAACTCGTGTATTTCATTTCTCTTGCTTTAAACCAAGTTCCTAATACTCTGAGTAGCCAATTAAGTCGTAAATGGCTTCCAAATAAACACCAAACAACAACTTTGCTAATAAGATCATTCCTCCTCGATTTCACCTGTTAAAACTTCCTATTTCTTGACTAAGACTGGTTCCTATACCAATCTATTGACTAAAAATCAAAACTCTGAAACTCATTTCAAATTCTACACATTTCACCCAAAATTTAGTCGAATTAAAAGTTACAAAAGTTTAAATTGCCTAAAAACAAACCTTAAACCTCATTTTTTTCCTATTCAAACATTATTTCATATTTCGCCTGTCAAAATCTCCTATTTAATCCAAAACCAAGTCCTACCTATTCACTAATCTCAAAACAACATCATATTTCCACTAAATTATACCGCATAACAGCATCCTCAAGTGACTCAAATAAGTATAAACAAAACAAGATGATTCATACCAACATTCCTTAAGGACAAGCATCAATCAACGAGCATATCATCATATAATCACTAAATTTCCATCTATGAATAATCCATTTACTGAAAACCAATACATGTTATCAACGTCTCATCAAATTAACATCAAATTCCATATATTTCAACTACAAATACGAACTTAGAGAAAATAACTAGATCAAAATAAAATATAATAATTAGCTTCCTTTTCTCGGTGGGAAAACTTATACAACTCTAAAAGTAACTATTTTTGCCTTATCTCAGAGCACTATATTTGTACCTACAAATCACTCTATTTGCACCTACAAACCACTCTACTTGTACCTACAAACCACTCTATTTGTACCTACAAACCATAATATCATGATCGTGGTAGGTCCTTAAGGTCACTGATCGACATGCGTTCAACATATTTGCATTTGCATGTGTCTCAAAATGAAAATCAAAAATAAAAAGAGAAAGGAGAAATTAACTTACTCTATACGAAAAATTGATTGGATGAAGGAGAAGAGTTCACTAAAATCATCACCTAGGTACTCTTTATCATTAAAAAGATAATTTAAGGTTATAAGTTTTACAAAAGTAAAAAAATAAATATGAAAAAATAAATATTAAAGAAATAATACATATTTTTTTATAATAGGACTATTTAATAAATTCTATTTATATTATTTAATTATTTTAAATCTTATTATTTCAAAACATCTATAAATTGTAATTATTCTATTTTTTTATTTATTTTTTTCTCACAGGCGTACACACACGTATATATATATATATATATATATATATATATATATATAACAATTAAGAAACTCACAAAAACTCCCTTAATAAAACACATGATAAACTCATTAATCGAGAAGAAAATTCCCCTAAACATAACCTTCCCAAACTATTGTATAAAAGCATATTTTTTTAGGTATTTCACATAAAAAAAATTCTCAAACATGTTAAAACAGCTTTGTTTATTTGAAAAAAAAATTACACTAAATACAAATTTTACCTTTTTATAGTTATATTATTTTTATAATGATGTAAAATGAATATAATATGTGTAAAAGAATTATTACTTTTATTTATTTTTAAAAATAATATTTTGACCTACATAAAATTTTATATATGTCACTATTTTTTATATTTTATATTTTTTCTTAGAAGTCAATATCCTTTAAAAGCTTTTAGCTAGCTTCAGAATAATTTCAAAGTTAACTCATTTAAACAGAATATAAAAAAAATATAATGTAGTTTGTAGATCCACAGAACATTCGTTGAAAATGGTTCAATAAACAATTCATTGCTGCTTCTATACATGAGCAAAGTTCAGTTTTTCTATCTTATTAGATGTTCTATTGCCATGAAGGGTTCTGGAATTTTTTTTATACACACGAATCAATCAGTTCGGGGCACCATTTCGCCAAGAATCGTAAATTCAGTTTCAAAGACGCAAGTATCGTCCACCAAAAACCCAGAATTTGGATCTTGAAGTTTAGCTAAGGCCACGAGTTGTCTGGAACCCCATGCTGAACTGGAGTTCGAGAACTTACGACAAGCTGCAAGAAAACCAAGATCAAGTTAAAGGAATATTGGGCTTTATCTGAATTTGCATAAACAAATCTAAATCACTTATTTGTCGATCATGTTTATACAGCCTTGCCTTTGTTTTGAAGATGATGACTGCCATCACTTTTCTGGTTCTTTGCACGCACGATGATCTCTACAACGAGTTTGGTGTTGGCCGGTAGAGAGACATCCAACATTAAAAATAATGATACACTGTTGCCCTTTCCCTCCCCCATTCCATTTGGGTATAAACGCAGCTTCCTAAGATAAAAGAAAAAGAAAAAACAAAATTTGCCAAACAACACACACATTTGGTCTCAAGTTACGTACATATACTGCATGTCGAGAAAGTTGATAGCATATTTTTATGTAGTACCATTTGTAGTTTCCCCCGACAAATGTTGCAGACTCGTACTTGTCTAATGTTGATTTTGAAAAGTTAATAAATTTCCAAGTATAAGAACAGTGGATAGGTCCTTGAAACATTGATAAACAATCGCCTCTGTTTGTGCTCTTTACAACGAAAACCTCGACTCCAAACACGCATGTATCGTCCATCAGATATCCATTTGAAGAGTCGTAAAATGTGCTTCTGTCAATGAATTTTGCGACACCCCACTCAGTTTTCAGCACACGGAAACGCCTTACATCTGTTTCTGCATGAGTTTCAATTTGTTAACATATTGTTAAGTTCAAGTGTTAAAAGACTTTACCAAACAAATTAAAGATTATATATAAAATATACTCAGCTCCAACTGTACCTTGAGTTATATGGTATTCATCGTCAATAAAATTATATGCAGAAAAGTTTACAATGGCATTGATCTCCCAATCAAGAGGCGACGAGCTTGTGTCCACGAGCACCAGATCAATAGAAACATGATCTTTACCACCCTCTTTTTCGTTCCCATCTGGGTAAATTGACAGGCTCCTGCATGCACGTTTTGAGCATCAAGTTTGTAGAGAAAGTATGAAAATATACAGAATTTGTAAGAATGGTGCATTATCTGTTTGAAAGGGATTATTTTGAAAAAGAACATGCATGTACCATTTATAACCTCCTGCTTCAAATTCTTCCGAGGTGCACCTTTTAACCGAGGCCTTGGACAACCATGAAAAGGAGTTGATTTTAAACGTGTAATGACTTGGTGGGGCTTTTCTTCCTTAGAGATATAGCCAAAAAAACTTAGTCAAATTTTGAGAACCGAATAGAAGTATCAATATATGTGAAATATGGGAAAAGAAAAGCGACACCTTTCATGGTTTTGTCAGAACATGACATGTCAATGGTTTTGATATCCATGATTGTTGCAGACAATCCAATGGTAAAAGACTAAGGAAGCTTATAAATAGGGGTTTCTAATAATTAAGTTTCTTGTGCAGGTGTATGTTTTATTTGGTTTGGTTGAATGTAATTTCTTCAGCGCTGCAACAAGAAAAGGATTGTTTGCTATCTATGCCTTTGGTTTATACCTAGGGTGATGCTTAGATGTTACACAATATTTTCAAATGCAGTACAATAGGAATCCGTCACCTTAACAAATGCACGCTAGCACAATACTTTACCTTGTTGCATCAGAAACCCTCTTTTTATGATTTTTTTTCACCATGTTAATCATCAACATTCATATCTTCACAGTAACAAAAATCAAATAAGATAAAAGTTTGACTTTCCATATCAATATGTACTCTCTTAAGAAATTCTGTTTAGTAATATAGTAACACTAAAGGATCCAATGTGTCATTTATTTGGCATAAAATGATTGTAGTAGTGTATAAGAGATGTTGCGTGCTAAACCACACATACATGAACTAAATCTCAGGTTGATGACATCAGGAAGACCAATTATACATGTATAGATCATACAAATTTTCAACTTACTTAAAACTCTTTATTACATAAAAACAACTTTTAAATAATATAAATGTAGTTTTTAGAAATTATTACAGAAACGTAAATAATTTAATCTTAGAGTAAATGAAATGAAATTCACCAAATTCTAATATGCTCAGAATTATTGTTCTGGATAGGCGACATCGAATACAATGTACATTAAATTTACATAAGAACTTTGTAAAAATTTAAGACGATGGGCTGAATTTTCGAAAAGTTACAAAACATATCAAGTCGTTGTAGTATAGTGGTAAGTATTTCCGGCTAGTCAACCGGGTAACCCGGGTTCGATTCCTGGCAACGGCATGCCGTTTCTTTTCTTTTTAGGTTTACATTCCGGATTCAATACATTAAAATATTTGAAGTTTAAACTCTTTGAATTTTCATCCAGTCGTTGTAGTATAGTGGTGAGTATTCCCGCCTGTCACGCGGGTGACCCGGGTTCGATCCCCGGCAACGGCGTGAGTTTTATTTTTTTCAGGTACGCGGGTGACCCGACTCGGATTGGATACTTGAGCACATTTTTGGTTTTGGTAGGCGGTTCCGCAATAACAGGCGACCCGACCCGGTTTCCATCCTTCCAAATAGATTTTGTCTTCGAGTTTCAAGTAGCGGGTTCCGTTATTATCGTACAAGATTAAAACTAAATGATAAAGAAATATCTCTTAATAATTGTAATTTAAGTAAGTAATACTCTGAAAGTAGTGAGTAGGGTAATCTTGCGTGCTTAGCGGGAGAAGGAAGCTGAGAATATTTCAGTTTTTGAATCCTCTGATTTGAACCAAATCGATCACTCTTCTTTCATTCTTCAATGGCTACGCTTTCTGCATGCGCTTCTCCTCCATGGCCAAATCCTGATCAAACCACCTCTCCCAGTTCAAATCCAAACCCTAATTTCCTTCCCGACCAGTCCCAAACACTCGACTTCGAATCCCTCATGCCTCCGCAACCGAAATCGCCACAGCGCTACCGCTCCCCCGCCGCATCGCCGCCGGGATTCTCCTCGGCGGCGCCCCCGACGGTGCTCCACGTCGCCTTCAACCAGGACCATGCTTGCTTCTCCGCCGCCACTGACAACGGTTTCCGCATCTACAATTGCAACCCCTTCAGTGAGCAATTCCGCCGCGAGTTTGACGGCGGAGGAATCGGTCACGTCTCGATGCTCTTCCGCTGCAACATCATCGCCCTTGTCGGCGGCGGACCCAATCCCCATTACCCGCCCAACAAGGTCATGATCTGGGACGACCATGAGGGCTGCTGCATCGGTGATTTATCCCCCCGTGCCGCGGTTCGCAGCGTCCGGCTCCGCCGCGACCGGATTATCGTCGCTGTCGAGCAGAGGATTTTGGTCTACAACTTCCTGGACCTCAATCTCTTGCACCAGATTGAGACCTATCCCAACCCTAAGGGTCTCTGCGCGGTTTCGCAACTGTCTGATTCGTTCGTTCTCGCATGCCCTGGGTTGCAGAAGGGTCAGATTCGTGTGGAGCACTATTCGCAAAAGAAGACAAAGTTCATATCAGCGCATGACTCCAGAATTACTTGTTTCGCTCTCACACTTGATGGGCAGTTAATTGCCACCGCCAGCTCCAAGGGCACGCTGATTCGAATTTTCGACACGGTTCAGGGCACACTTCTTCAGGAAGTATGTGGTATTTTGTTGGTTTTCTCCTCTCAATTGTTTTTGTTTTAATTACTCGTTCTGTCTTTCAACCTGTACAATCTTTATGATTTAACCTCTTCACTTAATGAACGAGCCCTACTGTGGTCCCTACAACGAGTAATTTTCATAGACTATGCTGGTATAGAATCAAGTGAGTGATTAAATCGGGATATTATAACGTCTGCGTTTAGTTTGGGAATTGGGTTACTTTGTAATTCATAATTTTTTGCATGGGTTGCTGAAGTTATAAGGTTAGGTAGTAAATGTCTATATTAGTGTATTTTCCCTGCTTTCATGCTTTAGTGTACTATGTGATAACTTCAAATAATTTGTGGTTCTCTTATAAATTTTTTGGGTGTCACGTTTAGGTGAGAAGGGGTGCAAATGTTGCTGAGATCTATAGTTTGGCATTCTCTTCTGCTGCACGGTGGCTAGCAGTCTCAAGTGACAAGGGTACTGTCCATGTATTCAGCCTTAAGGTTAATTCTAGCATCTCCGAGGAAGAAAAGCCTCAAAATCCATCCAATTCAGATACTGCCATTACCCCTTCTAACTCATCTCGCTCCTTCATCAAATTTAAAGGTGATTTCTTTTACGAGAGTATTTCTTTTCATTTTATATCTTATATGTTGTACTTGTGAAATTATTATTTTCCTTCTAAAATGATTTTTACCCTTTTTATGGGTAAGCTCATTTTGTTGTGCGGGTGACGGTTGAATTGGTAACATTGATTATAGTTGTGTTTTTCAAACAAGAAGATATTAATGGATGGTGGAGCCTCATGATTGATTGTATGCTTGCATTTCTAGTGCTGTGGTGAAATTGATTTCATTTATGTAATGCTTGAATATTTAAGTAAAATTTACCGAAAATGTTTTAGAAATAAATTAATGCCAGTGAACATTTGTAATAATGGTAAAAGAAAAATAACTATATTTACATGAAATTGGTGGGGCATTAATTTTATATAAATGTTCTATTGAAAGGATTGCTTACAATAATAAGGAGCAAAATCAATATTTAATAATAGAAAATATTTGAAAAGATATTTCCCTATCAAATCATATCACATCTCTCTCTTTAATGTAAAATTCAAATCATAACATGTTGAATATCAGATTTTGCTAATATCAGTGTTTTTTACTAATCCATTTAGGAATAGTTCTCTAAATTTTTTGGGACTTTGAAAAGTTGGATCCAAAGCAAAAATAGTTTTTAAACTTATTAAGACAATATTTAATCCTTATATAGTTGAATTTTGGCTTCAAAAGTTCCTGCCCCAGAAACCTATAGATTTGCCATTCAATTTCTGGTCTGGTTAGCAAAGGTGGCATTTTAGAATTGGGGTAATTTGTTTACACCTGTCGTGAATGGAATATTATAATATGACACTCCCTGCTTTTCTTTCTAAGGTAAGGCAATGTTCCCCCTGGTGATCCTTTTTCACCCTATTTTCAATGTTAATTTTCAGAACACATTAACACTGTTTTTGGGATCAAGTATGTTTTATTTTAATTGTTACGTCAAAAGTACTACCCGTTTGGCATGTGGTGCCATGATCTGTTTAACCATTTAAATATTTTCGTTGTAAATTTAGTTTCAGCAGCTGTTCATCTGTATAGCTGGGCCACCTGCCTGTCACCAAATATGTTAAAATTCTTCATTTTCATAATATTTATTTAGACCGAACACTGTCTATGAAGTGTGTTGTGGTTTCAGAATTTTTATATAATTTATGATGTCAGCTAGAGTGTGTTGATCAATTCCACTTGCCTTGTTGATTTGTCTTACTTTGCACTTGCAGGAGTGTTACCCAAGTATTTCAATTCTGAGTGGTCGGTTGCTCAGTTTCGCTTACAAGAGGGCTCTCACTACATAGTTGCATTTGGTCACGAAAAGAATACAGTCATAATTCTTGGCATGGATGGAAGGTATGATTTTGGAAAATGACAATACTGTTCCCCTGTTGATAGCTATTCTGTTTATCTTAGACGTGGCAGATTCTACTCTGTAACTTAATCATGTTATTCAGTAGAGTTCCGGACTCTGAAGTACCGAATAACACTGTTTTGAACTAGAGAACTTTTAGTTTGTCATTACTAAGATAGGATGAAAGCTAATGGCGGCCAAATTTAATTTAACTCTAATTCAATTATGAAGATAGCTGAATCACCTGGTCTTCCTCGTATAATTTTGTTGAGGTGTTTCATTTATCAATAGTTATGCTTTGTATCCAAAATGCTTGTTTATTTGAAGTTTTCGTATCCCAGCAGAAGATGGACGCATATGTATGATGTTTTAATGAATTGCAATTGATTTGATTTTATGCAGCTTCTATAAATGCCAATTTGATCCAGTACATGGAGGGGAGATGGCCCAGCTGGAATATCATAACTTTTTAAAGCCAGCAACAGAAACAACCATGTGAGACGCCGATGGAAGAGTTTTCGCTTTGCTTAGTTAGGGTTGTTCTACAACAATATTCTCCGCGTAGTGGTAAATAGATGTATAGTGAATTACACTGATCCATTATTATTATTATTACTAACTCAGTTTTACCTCGGTGCTTCCAATGCAATAATGTAATTATATAGTTTTGCAATTTTTAAATAATAAATAGAGTTATGGTAAAATGTGCAGTATCTTAATGTGTTGTTCTGTATAACTGTTGTATAATACGGGAGTCAAACGGCAATGAAATATTTAATTTGGTTTCTTAAATATTAAAGTGCTCTTCATAATTCTGTCATAAAAGATGAGATTCTTAATATAAGTCCACATTTACATTATTAGTTAAATGTTGGAGTGAAATTTTTCTCACTCTCTTAAATGATTAGAGTTTTTAGGAATTGTCTCCACTTGATCCATAAAAGTAGACTGGACCAGCCCACTTTACATAAAAAATGAAGCTTAATATTTTTTGCCTGTTCTGTATAACATTTAGTTCGTGGATTCTTTTAAGAAATTATTTGTTTTTACAACTTTTTCTTTAATTATAGCATGTAAAATACATTAGGAAGGATATTAATAATTTTAATTTTATTTAATTAAATAAATAGAAATAATAAATTTCATAAGTCTAATTTTCAAAATAAACAATATTTACAATTTCATAAGCACAAATATGTTAGAAATTTTATAAGAGATATATATAACTAAAATAGTAATGGAAACTAAATTTTAAGTGACAAAACTTGTTAAACATAACTGAATCTTGATGAAGACTATTCCACATTAGAACATCTCTCTTAGAAACACGAGTATATAATGAAAAATACTTTTTTGAAATAAAAAACATTTTATACTAAGAATTTTTGAACTTTAGGATCTTCATCTATTTATATCATATTCATTTGAGTCATCATCGTAAAGAATTATTGTTTTCAATACAACTGAGATTTTCCGATATGAAATATTAGAAAGATTCAACCCTTATTACACGCTTATTAAAAAAATCAAAACAATACTTTAAACTCAAAATTTTAAAATAATAAATTTATAAATTTTTCTATCAATACATTATTTGTGTTACTCATATTTATCCGATAAAAAATTTACAACCCAGCTTAAATTCTTAAGACACCAAGATATTTTGTTTTATGGGTCATATAGCCATATAGCTAAAACATTTTGAATGATTCTCAAATTGTTATTCGTTACTTCTGTCAAATAATAATACTAAGCAGTCCAGATTCCATGTACTCAACAAATGTTTGACAAAAAATGAGAAGTTATCAACAAAAATGAGTAATAGAAAGCCCATAGTTGTCTTCATGTTGATATTGATTAATAATTTTGGAGAATGTAAAATAATATACTAAAATTTTATATATTCAATAATTATCATTAATTGAACAAAAATAATATATACTTTAGCATAATTATAATTATACAAAAAATCACTTATCTCTAAAAAGATTATTTTTCATTCTTTCCAAATTTTTAAACTCATCAATAATAAGAACTTAAATTCTTAATTATTTTGAAAGAATGAAAAATAATCTTTTAGAAATAAGAGATAAATAATTTTGAAAGAATTTTTCAATAACTATATTGTTCGTAAGAATTTCATTTTTCTTTTTATTTTGATAATTTTTATTTAAGATTTTGATAATCTTTATTGTGGAAAATGATTTTTCATTGTAACTATAAAAAGAGGAAGAAATAAAATCAAAACAAGTGATAAAAAAGGTCAGAAATAATGGATGAATTTATGTTTTACTTTCTTTCTCTCTTTCAAAACAAAAGAGAACATAGGAAAAAGTGAATGATGAACACATATAACGAATAACTCAAGAGGTAAGAAGAAAGAAAATGAAAAAATATCCTAATAAATTTTTTATTTTTTATTATATATACACATAATTTAAAAAAATTGGAGGGAAATGTCACCTACTAGGTATATCCATGTTCTTCTCCATTAAGTATGTTAGCAAAAGCTTGATTTTTAGTTACGGATATGAAAATAAGTTAATCCAGGTTTAATTATTTATTTGTTTTTTTATTTTTATAGTTAGAATATTTTGTGTATATTTTAATTATACATACTATTTTAATCACTTTCTGTTTTTAAATATTTAATCCCTCTCAGTTACAGCAAAAAGTAAAGGAGATTAAAATTATATATACAAAAGTTAAATTATGATATTTTAGCTATAAGAAATAAAATAAAGAGTATTGTAATTGTAAGGATTAAATGAAAAATTAAAAGTTAAATAAATTTTTTACAGTGAAGTGGAAAATAAATACATTGAGATGTCATCTATTATCTATTATCACAGATAGCAGCTAATTCAAAATTAATTTGCTTTTCTTTCTTTAAATTTCATTTCAAGCATGATTTTTGTAGAAGAAGAGTTCACTTAACTATTTTTGCTTTCCTTATGTCACGAGAACAACAACGTGTTTTCCATCAACAATTTTTTTCAGTTGTGATTATTTTACTAAAATAAATGCACGGAACATGAAATCCAGCTAAAGATATTGAAGAATATGATCATTACACCAAATGAATGAGATGTATCCAAATTCCCAATAAACTACTTGGAAGGAATAAGAATGAATGACTTGATGAATTGAACAAAAATCTATGCGCTGTATAGACTACACATTCCTGTTAGTAGAATATCCCAGACCCTGTAGTCCCAAAATCAAGTTGCAATGGTGCGTAATGCCTTGCATGATTAAAGGCACACCAGAAAATGCACATAGGTAGTTGGTTTGTTGGTCCATCAAGTAATGTAATAATGTACAGATTACTCAACTGTTCTGTATGTTATTATCATTTAGTATGGTAGTAACATACACATAGTTTAGCCCGCAATGACAATGTTAGTTACAGTGATGGGGTTTTGTAAACTTATTCTGGCTCATCGACTATAAATGGCTGGCAATTTTCAGCTCAACAGCAGTAGGCCCTAAACAAGAATGCTGACCGTGTGTGCTTGCTTTCCCTATGAAGTAAATGCTTTCGACAGAAACATGGTTGGTCATTTTCTACTATCCTTGAACATCACAGACCAGTAATGTAGCCAAAATCACAGTACCAGCATCCTTAATCACTGTCAAACAAGAAATACATGTTGAAGCACGGTGGGCCAAAACAGAAGTAATAACTGACTTGTATTCCATCTTAAGTTGGATAAAAATGATAATAGACCAACATAGCTACTAAAAACCTCGCTCTTAAAAGTATGTGGCAAGAAGATTGATTTCCCGGTTTGTTTGTATAGGAGTATCTCAAGGGGTTTGTCCTTGACACAAGACAGGAATAACCTTATGTTCAACACGAGAATAGTTAGTTACTACGCCAAAAATTCGTTTACATGTCTTTGGTGTTCTACCTCCAGAGAACTACACCCCAAGTCCTTAGTCAGTTGTCTATCCTTCATCACTCCTCTCACTTTCTCAACATCCGCCCATCTGCCCATTGCAGCATACATATTCGAGAGATGAACGTAATAGGTAGAGTTCTCCTGATCCAATTCAATGAGCTTTTCAGCCGCCAGCAGGCCCAACTCCAAGTCACCCTGAACTTTAGAACCAAATAACAACGATCCCCACATAGCTTTGGTGGGTCCAAAAGGCATGCGTCCCATGAACTCAACAGCTTCATGCAAACGCCCAGAACGCGCCAACACGTCAACCATACAAGCGTAGTGTTTAACATTAGCGCAAAAGCCATACCTCCCATCAACCAACAAACCAAAAATCTCCCTACCCTTGTCCACCAAACCCGAGTGACTGCACGCAGATAAAACCGCCAACAAAGTCACTTCATCCGCTCTAACACCCTCCTTCTCCATTCTGTTAAACCAACGAATCGCCTCTTGTCCACTCTTAGCCAAAGCCAAGCCTTTTACAACAGCATTCCAAGTAAACACATTTTTTTCCTTCATACTCCAGAACACACTCAACCCATCCTCAACTCTCCCACATTTCCCATACATGTCAACCAAAGCCGTCCCCAGTATGACATCCAATTCCCAACCCCCCCTTTTTACAGCCCCATGTATCCACGCCCCCATTTCAACATTATCAGAGTGAGCGCAAGCATGCAAGGCGTTGATCATCGTGACCCTATTAGGCACAAAACCCGCATACTGCATTTGTTCAAACACAACCAAGGCATCATCATAGTTCCCAACGTTGTTGAACCCGGCGATCAAGACGCTCCAGGAAACGACGTCTCTCTGAAGCATTTCATCGAACAGGCTGCGGCACAACCCTATTTGGCGGCTCGTGGCGTAGACGTCGAGGAGGGCGTTGCCAACGAAGAGGTCTTGGTGGTGTCCGAGTTTGAGGACGTGGGTGTGGACGCAGCGGGCTTGGGTGACGTGGCAGGCGTCGGAGAGGGCCTTGAAGAGAGGCGGGAAAGTGAAGTTGTTGGGGAGAACGTTGTTGTGGCGCATGTGGGCGTAGATTACGAGAGGGGTGTGTGGGGTTTGGGATTGGGAGAAGACTCTGATGAGGGTGTTGAAGATGTAAACATGGGGAGAAGGGAGGAGGGTGGTGAAGAGAAGAAGAGCGGAGTTTATAAGGCCGTGTGAATAGCACGCGCCGATGAAGTGCTCTGCGATTCTGGTGTTTGGATAGAGGTTACGGCGGATGAGTTGAGCATTTATCTGCCGAACTTGCTTCTGACTGTCACAAAAGTTCTGAAGCAGAAAAATCACACTTCTCACTCTGTCGTTCATCTCACTCTCACAACCCAATTTTTGTTAATTGTTGTGTTTTATTTTTTTGGGCTTAGGCTGCGAAGCCCATAAGCAAAGAGTGAGAGACAGAGTCACGAGGGAGAGGCTCATCCCTTCTTTCTTCTCATCTATCGACATTTCTTTTTTTTTTCCCCTTTTTTTTTCTGTTTTCTCGAAAACCCTAGACTAAGGCGGAGCAAGGGCATTAGAGAGAGTTGCGCGAGGGAGAGATATTTTTAATATATTGTTGATTTTTTTGTATTTTTTTTTAGTTAATGCAAAATTTTAAACTTACATTTAGATTTCTAAACTCCTAACATAAAATATAGAAAGTTGTGTTCTACCTTCCACCAAACCAACTAGTATTAATTTATGAATCACACTTTATGATATTAAATTTTGATATTTTGGTTGTTGTTTTGAGGGAAAAGCACATAATAAAAGGAATATATACATTTCTGCGCATCCGGGGAATCGAACCCCGGTCAGTACCGTGGGAGGGTACTATGATACCACTACACCAGATGCGCTTGTTGCCTTTGTTATTGAACAAAATAATATTTATTATATAGTAATTTTTAAAAATTAAAGTAATTTGTATTGTGTTGATTTTCGGAGTTGAGATTGATCGAGGGAATGAGGATCGTTGGGCTCACTGGTGGAATAGCATCTGGGAAGAGCACTGTTTCGAATCTGTTCAAGTCGCATGGTGTTCCCGTTGTTGATGCTGATGTCGTTGCTCGTGTAAGTTCCTCTTCTCTGTTTTTGATTTGGGAAAAACAATACAATGGTCTGTGAACTTTTATTGGAATTTGCAGGAGGTGTTAAGGAAAGGGAGTGGTGGATGGAAGAAAGTGGTTGCGGCTTTCGGGGACGAAATTCTTCTTGAAAATGGAGAAGTGAATAGACCCAGGCTTGGCCAAATTGTTTTCTCTGACCCGGATAAGCGTCAATTTTTGAACCTGTATTTTCAATTTTCGTCTTGTTTGGTTCCATTTGAGTGTATTTTTGAATTATTGTTTTGAATTTAGGGTCATTGCAATGTTTTAGATTATTGGCTCCTTACATTGCGCGTGGGATATTTTGGGAGGTTTTGAAGCTATGGGTGAAGGGTTACAAGGTCATTGTTCTTGATGTGCCTTTGTTATTTGAAGCCAAGATGGACAAGTTCACGAAGCCCATTATTGTTGTTTGGGTTGATCCCGAGACGCAGATTCAACGACTCTTGGCCAGAGACAAGTCTACGGAGGAGGAGGATGCTCGGAATAGGATCAATGCTCAAATGCCATTGGATGTGAAAAGGGGTAAAGCAGATATAGTTATAGATAACACTGGTTCGTTGGATGACTTGAGTCAGCATTTTCAGAAAGTTTATGTTGAGGTCTCAAAGCCATTGACATGGGCTGAGTTTTGGCGCTCCAGACAAGGAGTGTTCACCATTCTTGCTTCTGTCACCTCAGGTGTTGTTCTATTTATCAAGGCATTCGACAACCATACCAACACTTTATAGCTACTTGTGTTCTACACGTTATTTGTTAATACATTATATGTATCCCTTTAAAACCCATGAGTTATTTTCTGTAATGCTGCTGTTCAAAGATGAATAATTTAAATTTGAATATTCAGCTTAAAATTTTAAATAACTGGGAGATGAACCATTGTGTTATATCTCTTGTCTCTTGTTTTGTTTCTTTTTTGTTGTTGTTGGTTGGAAATGAGTATTATTGTTTGGTCATGAAGGCTTCTAAAATTTAAATATGTATTATGTTTGATAAGCGTATGCCTCTGAACGCTTTGATTCTCTGCCGAGTGTTTAAAATAGAGATGGAAACTTGTCTATGTTCTGTCTATTTAAACAGGTTCTGCTTCCATTTCTTGACCTCTTAGGATGAGAATTTTTCTGGCTTCATTATTTAGGCATCGACCTTGAGGGGAAATCATAAGTGGTGAATTGCAAATTTTTTAGATATGCTGGTTAGATTTTATGCTGTGATTGGTTTTGACACTAAATAAATCTCAGTCTAGGAAGTCCAAACATGGTAAAGATGATGCCGTTTAGCCTCAAATTTTGAAAAATGTTTCTTTCACCTCAGATTATCTCCTTAAAACACCAAGTTCCTGATTAAGGTCACTGTTTAGACGACCAAGATTGCTGCGGAGATGTTTAGAAAGTACTTTTTCGTCGAGGACTTTCTTGGTAACAAGGCTCTCACAAACCACGTTGAGGTTCCTTAGAGGTACTACCCTCTGGGATAATTATGCTGTTTTCATCTTCAGCCACGGACATTGTATCTTTGAGATCAAAAACATTCCTAAGCAGTAATTTTTTCTCCTCAAGCATCTGACTTTTTTCCTACTTTTATTTGTTCTCTGCAAATCTATCAATTCTGCATGCGGAGCCGCAACTTAGACTTTGATGCACTGTCTCGCTTTTCTCCATTTTCCACTTCAGTCCTCTCGCTTGCCTCATATTCTCTAGAAGTTCAACGTTCTCTTTCAGCAAAATTTCATTCTTCTAGCTCATGATCTGAATCTCTTGTTCCATGATCTTTTTCTTTGACACTTTTTTTTTCACCCAAGAACTTTTCTCATATCGATGTTGAAGAAGGAGATACTGCTTTTCCTCTTGGCTTTTCACACAAGAACTTTTCAAGCCCTCAATGTTGTCTAAAATGTGCAGTGTTGGTATTTCATCTTGCTTGATAATCAAGCCCCACACACTTGATGAATATCCACTTTAAGCTTTCTAATTTCTTGTAATAAAAACTCTTCTTTCACCAGTTGCATAAAGTTTTCAATCTCCAACTCAAATAACTGTGTTAGAAAATCATGATTTGGTACACTTCTTACTGTGACTACATCATAACTTTGATAAGGATTACTGCTTTTTTTCATTGGTCGATGGATTAAAGGTGAGATAGGAAATATTGATAATGGAAATCATATTTCACTTTTCCAAAAGCCTGTCAAAACCATTACCTAACATAAAGTGGAAGGTAACCTAGTGTCCATTATGATATCATGCTACATGTTATATTGACAAAGATGTTTTTGTTCTTACATTGAATATCACGACTATATTCTTTACCAAAAGACTGCGTAGCATCTAATATTCTATTTCTAATGATTAATGGTTTGAAATGGGTCTCCCACACTTAAGTGATAATCCATTGCCTGCTTTTACTAATTTTTGCTTTGAGGCACTACTTTCTATTTTGCATTTTGCTGTCACCTTTTCTCTCTAAGATGAGTTGTTCAATGACAAACATGCATACACCAGATAGATTTTGGACTGCGACGTGGGATTCATCTTTTAATTAGTTGTGTTTAGAATTGTAATGTAAATTATTGATTTTCCCTTTGCCATTGGAGATATCATTTAATATTTTCCATTCCTTACCTCTGAGGGAGTAGTTGTTTTGCACCTCCGACCTTTACTATTCAACCTTTCCACCGGTTGACTTTTCTTTTCGTTCAAGGGGCAAGAATAACTAGGCACACACCATAATTCTATGGCATCATATGGTATAGGTTGCCCCCTTCTTGCTCTAATTTCTTTAGTGAAATCTGCCACGGAGACTGGCGATTTATGTCTAAAGTCTATACAAATTGATTATATCAAAATTAATAAATAATGTGACATTACTGTTTAAATTATAATAACTTCTTAGTATAATAATTTAGGCTACCATCTAATGAAAATGATATTAACATCTTTATTGATTTTATACACAAGAGTTTATTGGTTCCTTGGACAGAAGTACATTTTCTCCTTAACGTTTTGTGCAGTCTGCCGGGATCTAGAGGAAGACGACATACCTGTTGTTGCTCTACGTGGTAAGATTTGGGCTTGAAAATCCGAAATTTTCTCTGGCTGTATTTTGACCATTTGAGAGATTCCAAATCAACATTTTGGCAAAGTGTTATTTAAGAATATAACAGAATTTCTAGTCACCTTTGGACTAATTGGACAAATTATTCAATTTATCTGTTAGAAAATAATTTAAACAATGTCTGATCTTATGTAACCATGCTTAATTATTTGTTAGCTTGCTTGAAATTGTTCTGAAAGAATGAATTCACTGGGAGTGGATTGGGGAAGTTGTTGGCTATGATTAAATGTCTGAATGGCTAGCAATTCACCTGAGTGGCCGCCGATGATCAAGGTTCCATGTTGAAAACAGTTCTTCCAGAAATTTGGAGTTTTGGTTTAGTGCTTTTGCCACAAATCACGATGGTAAGAGTCAGCACAATCACAACCCTCTGTTGCATAGCAAATTCTTCTGGTCTTTGATAGCAATGCTTGTTTGTGTGGGGTCACTATCCTTTATATCGATTAGAAGTATAATAGAAAAAAAATTCTTTGACTTTTTGAGGAAATAATAAAATTGTGATATTTAATTCTATCGTATTTATCTTTATTTCTTTGCTCTGTATCCATACTGAAAAAAACATAAAGTTAATGGAAGAAGGAAGAAAACTCTGGTACTGTGATTGCTATAAGTAATTATTATGCGTTGAATCTATGAGACGTATAAGCCTAAGAGTAGGAAACATTGATAAATGGAGCCTGAAACTGAGAATGGGGTGGTAGAAATTATTGGATGGTATTTAAAACTTTTATTCAGATTCTCAAACTCATCAACCCAACCACCAATCTAACTCTAAACTTTAAGCCAACACTAACGAATGGCCATGCTCTGAACAAGACGTACACTTTCCTGATTGCCTTCTTCAACAGTCCATGCCTTTAAAATATTTTCTTAAAAGTAATTATTCTTATATCATCTTTCTCAGTGTAAAATAATTATATGTCTAGAAAGTAGAATTGTTAATAAAAATCCAAGAGAAAATTATATGATTTGCTAAAATTATAAAATGTATCAGTATAAATATGACTAAAATAATTGATTGAATGCTTTATCTATTTCAAACTCTTGAATAAAGGCAAAAAAAATTATAATGTATTATTGAGTATTTCAAGTGTTTTAAGATAAGACAGTTGAAAGAGAAAGATGTAGTTAAATTATCTTTAGTCTTAATTAATTCCTATACAACGTGTTATTATTGAATGTATAATAAATTTTCAAGTTGAGATATAAAAAGAAGAAATATTCATCTATTAAAAAAAGGTTAAGAGGATAATGATTCCATTTTAAAACCTCATTTCTATCATTTGTCATTATTTTGTTCTTAAAATAAGTTTAGACTATTGAACAAATTATTATGTAGTAATATTGTCAACATATTATTAATTGTAGTCAAAACTACTTTGATAACTCTTTCGGATATAGAGTTAAAGTTTCTTACTCAAAGCACTCTTGGTTGTTTTGAAGACCGGACGGACTTCCTAGTTGTCCTCTATCCTTCAAGTTACGTTATTCATTCTCCATCTTCCTTGACACAACAAGTAATACATACCTGGGATCTTTATTTATACTAGTTGTAATGGACATTTACTTTCGTTGGCCTAATAACGACCCATTTGTTGATCCAATGATAGTCCAATCACCCCTTAATCTGTATTAGGAGCTTAATGAGTCATTACCGCTTGACACAGCCTAGGTGAGCAGCTTGGGAGGATGGTTGTGGGGGGACAGTCACGAGAAGGCAGCCATGGGAGGATAACCATGGGAAGACGACCATGGGAGGACAACCTCGATAGTCAGCTTGGGAGGACGGTCAGATCATGAGAGGGCGGTTAGGCCATGTGAGGACGACCTCGGTGGTCGACCTGAAAAAACAGTCATGAAGGAACGGCCATGGAAGAACCATACAATACAATAACAGTTAATATTGACATGTATTGGTTCACAACACATTTAAATAAATTGTATGAGTCTAAATCACATAAAAAATAATATGAAGAAAACAAAATATTATATATAAAAAAAACTTATATATTTATTGTTTTAAAGTTTTTGTTTGACTGATGTCAAATAAGAGTGTTATATCTTCTCGGATAACAAGTTCTAAATAATTTCGATCACTTACATAAATCATTATACAAGTTTGACTTAAAATTTGTTCTCTTATGTTAACTTTGCTTATGAAGTTGATAAATAAAAAGAAAAAAACTAAGATAGCCATAGTGAGTAATCTTGGTTAAGGGTGTGGTTAGCTTAGCTATGTGAAGCTTCTAGCATGGAGACAATGCAATATGCATAGATGAGTGGTGGACCCGTTATCGTGTGGGTTGCAGTCCCAGTGAGCTCTGCTTTTGGGATCAGAAAATGAGTGGTACTAAAAGTGATGAAGCCCTTTAAACCGTCTGATATGACAGATAAGATGTCAAAAAAGATGATGCAAAGGACCACCTACACTACACTACACTACACTGCATCTGTTTTACAAACTCTGCTCCTTACAACTTCATTCAAACGTATAATAAACCAACCCAATCCCTTACTTACCTTGCAACTTATCACAACCTTAATCCCATCATAAAATATTCCACAACTTGAATTTTTGCCTCCTTTGACGGCACTTTTCTCACATGAAAACATGATACCTGTACTGAACAATATCCTCCTTCTGCATCACGTGACAAAATCACGTGACTTTGCTCATGTGTCATCACCATAATGCTTATCTCTGCCTGTGTTAAAGGTGACATGGCTTCCGCACCAAATGAAATGAGTGCTCTGATTCCTTTTTTTTTAATAATTAAATCAGTGTTTGATAGTGTTATTTTTTCAACACTTCTATCATTGAGTAAAGTTTCGCATTAGATTAGATTCACTGAATAAACAATGGCCAGTGCCAATCAATGACATCACTGTAACATTTAACCCAAAAATAATAACTATATCAATAACACTGTCTCAGTCACCACAGAATACCACCACAGTTCTATCTGTAAATACTATATACATAGCTACAGTAAACATTAAGAAGAAAAGCTTTGCAATATTTAATCTAATTTGAATTAATCAGATGTCTAATGTAATGTTTTAAAGGCTAAGATAAGAATGTTTGTGTGTGAAAGACTTTTTTCCTTATTTATTTAAGTCCCCCTTGCTGCATGTTCCTTACTTCCTTTGGCCACCAACAAACACATAGACACATCCACTTAGATCAACTTTCCTCATCCCTTGATTTCCACTCCACCAAGCTACCAAACCTACCAAATGGCAGCAAAGCCTGCAGAAGAACCTCCTCATGGAGAAACTCTCAAGTACCAGGTCATTCATCATTTTCTCTTTTCACTTTGCATGTGCATATGCAGTTATTTCTCTCTATCAACTTCATCCAAATTGCCAATTTCTCCATTCATTTTACAGACGTGGGTTCTCAAAGTATTGATCCACTGCGATGGCTGCAGAAAGAGAGTCAAGAAAATTCTTCAAGGAATTGATGGTACCAATCTCTTTAGTTTTACTACTTCTTTTCTACATAGTAATATACAGCATCCCTTTTATTATATAGATATACCTCATCTTCAAACTTTGTAGGTCTTGATGATATAATGATTATCTTAACATGGAAGTAACTAACGATGTGTTGGAAGAAAAGAAATAGTAATTATATGTTTATAATGGTGTAGGGGTTTACAAAACAGAGGTGGATTCTCTGCAGCACAAGGTTACGGTCACTGGTAACGTGGACGCCGAGACTCTCATCAAGAGGCTTTCAAGATCAGGGAGGCTAGTGGAGCTTTGGCCAGAGAAACCAGCTGAAAAGAAAGATAATAAAAAGTCCGGAAAATCCAATAAGGGTGGTGATATCAACAAGGAGAAGGAAATCCAAAAGAATGGTGAACCAGGTGCTGATGGTGGTTCAAACGAAGGTTCTAAAGATGGTGGTTCAAATGAGGGTTCTAAAGATGGTGAAGATTCTGACAAAGAAGAACACAGTGATGAATGCGAGGAGGGAGGTGGCGGCGGCGGCGGCGGCGGTGGTGAAGGTGGCAAAAAGAAGAAAAAGAAAAAGAAGAAGAAGAACAACGGGGAAAACGGTGGTTCTGCATCTGTTCCTCCTAAGAATGGAGAAATTAGTAAAGTTGATGCATCAGTGCCTTCAATGGCTGCGAAGGATCTTGTTAACCCTCCAATTCAGCATGCCTACCCTTATCCACATGTGTATTATTCACCTCCTCCTGCTCCTCCAGCTTATGGATTAAGCTATAACACAGCATATCCTATCTCAAGTGCTTCATATTATGTTGGGGCACCCATCATGCCCATGCATGCTTACGCCACTCCATACTCTAGACTGCCACCACCTCCTCCACCGTCTGATCCAATCAAGCACTATGGTGCAGATGATGATGATGAGGATGAGTACGAAGGTGGTGGATATTGCTCCATCATGTGACAGTGAAGTACTTGCTATAACTAGTGTTATTTATTACTTATCAGTGATAAAGCTTAGTTTAAATTTTGTAACATGCTCAAGCAAATTAGAAATTTACTACTGTCTTGAATGCTTTGCATCTGCTTCTTTTTTCTTTAACCTTGTTAAGAGTACAGCTTTTGGGGTTTCCTTGTAATGCTCTGCAATTTGTAGGTCCTGAAATCTTCATTTCCCTCTCTATCATATGTGTAAAGTATCTTTATAAGTAGCAGCTTTTCTTTTTCTCTTTTCATGTTTCATTGCTGGCTAGTTACATGCTGGTAAAATGGTTTTGCTAATTCTCATGCATGTTAATAAATAATTACTTCATATAATGCTTCATCCACTTCTGCAAAGCGATTCTCTACTTGGTTAAAACTGTTTATCTTTTTGCTTTATCGTATTTTGGCCTTTTGGAGGTATATATGGTTGTAGCATCGCACTTCCAAGGTATCTAAAGCTTGTTTGTATACTTGTTGCCACAGCTTGTACTTTTTCCTCCTTTCTCAATATAAGGAACATGCTCAGCACCAGGATCAATTACGATAAAAGGAAACACTTCAATATATATATATATATATACATATACATATAATATGTTTGTATGATGAACCCTTAAAATAAAGAAAAATCCCATCAAATTTCTGGCCTTTGTTTTTTATTTTATTTTTCCTAGCATAGGGGAAAATGCATGTTTTGGTGTTTCACTTGTGCAGGTTTTGCTTAGGTTTGGAGAGATCAGAATAGGCTTCAGTTAAGCAAAAAATCAATACTGTTGAAGCTTGCTATTGTTCTTCAATTTGTTACTTAACCAATAAGGAAAGTATCACATTCAGAAAAGTGGCACTCTTTTGTCTAAATCTCAATTTGTGCTGGCTGGACCCAATTGAGTTAGATAAATTACCATCAGTGAGTATAAAAGTACCTTTTTTACACCTAATTCTCTCAATTTGCTTAATAATACTATAAATTAAGCAACGTTTGAGTTATTTAGGTGAATACGTTAAACAGTTACTTTATGTGATTCTCAAGATTCAAGCTAATTACTGTAATCAAAAGTAGAATATTCACAAGATTATACTTCTTCTTTCACATTGATCGCATAGTCATGTCAGAAAAGTTAGAGAGTTTATATAACATTTTTGTGCTGTCAAAGTGTCACCATATATCTTCAACAATAAGCATCCAAAATAAGTGTCCCTCTAGAAAGCCCCACGAAGCTAATTATTATTGTGTCAAAGAAAGACTAGCTAATTAACATAGTATGATATGAAATTATGCACATTAAACGACAAATTTATAAGAGCTCACTGTTTTTACACTTTCGTTTTTTGTTGGATCTTTTGGGATTATTAATTACCAGAATTTACGACTAAGCATATCCAAAAGTTCTGCTCTGTGTAGACTTTAGGTGCAAAGATGGAGGAGTGACATGATTTCTAGGGTCCCTTTTACCTGAATATAGAAAATTCCCATTTTTTGTAAAAATGGTTTTCTAATACTGTTACGATATATTCAATAATCCCATTACTTTTTCAACTTTTTACACAGTATCTTTTAAAAATAAAACTCTCACATAAGTTTTAAATTCCAAAGCAGTTGAATTGTATATTATCTTAATGAGCTTGTAACCCTATACTCGTGCATTAATAAAACAAATGTCAAAGTTTGAACAGAATAATACTATTTTTTGACTTTTTTGTATACTTGATTTACATGTACAGAATTTGGTTGTAGTGAATCATAATGTGAGTAATGTGAGAATTTTTCCTAAGTGTGTTTTGAGTGATTGAATATTTTTGTTGTTGTTAGGAAAAATTTTCATCATTACTGTCTTTCAAATGAAGAGTTTTAATTTTTTTGTCTGATTTGAGGAATGTGTTGTTCATTTATGTGATCGTAAATTGTGATTAATTTTAGTTATTGGTTAATTTTTCTTTAAAATGGATATAAAATCTTTTAATTTAAACTAATATAAAATTATTTATGTAAATATCTGTTTTCTTATCTCTTTGTTTTTTTGTTATTATTTAAAAAGAATAGTTTTTAAATTGGAAAGTCAATTTATAAAAAAGAATTTTTTTTAAAATACACAATTTTATGAAAGAAACCAACTCACCCCTCCTGATTTTTGTCCATACACAATTCTAACAAACTTAGATCATTTGCAATATAAAATTTTAAAGCTTAATACTTATAGATATTTGCTTTATATATATATATATATATATATATATATATATATATATATATATATATATATATATATATATCAGTTAACATTGTTGAATGTGAAATTCTGAAATTATACTTAGATTTTTAAGAGTTTTTTCACATGTTTAAGTTGAGCTTTTATCGCAATAAAATGTAATTGTCATTAATAGGGGTGGACAAATAAAATTGAATTGTACTGTACTACTAAAATTTGTACTGAACTAAAAATTAATTTGTCTAAACTGAACTTGAACTGTAAAACAGTTCAGACAAACTAAACTGAATTATTTTTTGTTTTATCAACTGAACTAAATTATACTAAATTGTACTAAACTACAATATAAACTGAACTGAACTACTAACTATACTAATTTTAAACTGAATTGTACTAGTTTTTAAACTGAATAGAATAACAATACATACTTTTTTTAATTGAAATTTATTTTAATATTTATTTTATTTTATTCATAAATCTTACAAATTAATTTTTTAATTATTTGATATTATTATTCTCTATTTTATTTATATTTCTATAATAATATGTTTTTTAGTGGAGAAATCATTGATTAATAATTACTCTACAAGAAAATAATATTATAAATGCTAGGATGGGATATATTATATTGTAAATTACATATATATTATTTTGCCGAAACTTTTATGATTCAAGTTATAAGGTTATGTAATGTTTTATATAAAGTCACTGGTCAGTGTATACATTATTATATAGGCTTGGTATAGGAGTAATTAATTTGTTACGTTAGACATTATATTTGTAAAACTATGGAACAAATTAACTAAAAAATTACTACCAATTAAACTATAAAAAAAATGTTTCCAAAACAGATGCGAGATGTTTTTTTTTATTATCAGATACAAAAAATTCAAACCTTAAATGAAATAATCATCAAATTTGCACAATTAGTCATAAAAAAATATTTTTAGAGAAAAATAAATTTTAACATATTTAGGACATATATTGTTATTTACTTTTATTTATTTGCAAATGAAATATTTTATTTATAATTTTATTTATAATTTTATTTATAATTTACAATATAATTATTTAATAGTATGTTGAAGAGTATAATATATTTAAAGTATTATTTTTTTATAGTCTTTTTTCTTTTATGATTTCTATTACTTAATCATTTAATAAAATTATATTTTAAAAAATTAAATTTTACTTTTATTATTTAAAATAATATTATTTAAAAAGTAATACATGTTTTTTGATAAAAAAAATATAAAAATTTGTGATAAAAAGATTCTATCTTAAAAATTTAATTATTAATTTTTTATGTGAATGGTTTTTTTATTAATGTTTTATTATTAAATAAGATTTTCTTGGAAAGTAGTTGAATAGGATTAGAGGAGAAGGAAAAGTAGATACAGTTCTCATAGTTAATTGAACCGAAACGGTTATAAGTTCAATTTTTAAAAACTGAACTGTGAATAATATAATATAGTACAGTTAATTATAGTACAAATCAATTATTTTTGTTCAATCCTAATAGTTGATTAGCATAAAGACAAACCAGAAACTAATACTACTGTTAATATTTTTTTTTTACTATATTAAACTATGAAATAATGATTATCTTTGATATATGAGTTATCTATATATAAAAGATTTAACATTATTTCTAACATAAAATTTTAATATTCAATGTTTATGGGTTTATATTTTTTATATATCACTCATTTTTTATTTATTTAATATAAGACTATCAAGTTTAAGATTCCTTAAAACAAAATAGAGATTGTTAACATTGATATGTTAGAGTCTCAACCAACAATTTAATTAGGATCAATAATTTGATAAACATTGTAAAACAATTATCAAAAAGATATTATTAAAAAAACATTTTCCAGATATAAGGTCCTCCAATCAGTCGGTAGAAAATTGCATTTGTTCTTTTGAGGTTTGAGAAAAACCGTGTGAATTGTGGGATGCATGATTGGTATGTGTTCTCTTGAGAAAGTCACATAATTGCAACTTTGTTTTAATAAAGATTTTGAAAAATGTTAAAGAATAGAATGAGAAAAGCATTGATTGAATGTGCAATGATGGTGAGATAGTAATGAGCTCTTAATTGGTGGTTAGTCGCTATTTGTTTGGTATGTTTCTTTCTACTTGAAGACTGGTTTATAATAATTGTTGGTTGAACATAAACGATAAATGTTCCAAAGGACAACAAAAAAGGTAGTGCTGAGAATAAAAGTTACGTGTGACGGGACGAGATGTGTCGG
Organism: Vigna reflexopilosa; assembly: GCA_027742785.1. NCBI lineage: Eukaryota > Viridiplantae > Streptophyta > Magnoliopsida > Fabales > Fabaceae > Vigna > Vigna reflexopilosa. The sequence goes on along the minus strand of CM050914.1, from coordinate 4,979,594 downwards.
ACAATTTATCAGAAAGGAAAACTTTAAAGCCCTTTCACCAAATCTCTTAATTCTAAAGGTATACTTGTTTTTATTAAGGAAGAAAAGCTAACGTATATTCTATAGATCAAAGGATACTGAATTCAAATATATAAAATTAAGAATTATATTGAGACAAGAAAAAAATTAAGAGACCATGTCAAATAATTTAAAAGAAAAATGAAAATAAATATGTTATTAAACCTTTTAATTTTTATTCAATATTATATTAAAACGTTTTAATTTTTTCCAATTTAATTTAATCAGACATAAAATTTATTCTACCATTGACTTCAACCTCTTTTTTAAGTTAAATTCACCCAACTTATTTTCTTTTGATAAAAACCTAAATCTAAACAAATTAACTTTTGCTTATCTATCTATGATAAATCCATAAAAATAGTTACATTATCAACATCTTAAAAGTAATATTGACATTAAGAGAAGACAATTTCAATTAATGTAAATGGAGAATTTTCTTATGAATATCAATTTAATAAATCTTTATGAACTTTGACATAAAAATAACCTTATTTAAAAAATTAAATAATTTTTTTATATTAATATTTTCAACTACTTATAATTAATTGATTTTTAAATAATGATATTATATTTACTTATAATTAAAATATTTGATTTAAATAAAAAAAAGTTCGCTAAATTTCAATTTTCGTGTATAAAATATTTAAATTCAAAGTATTTAAATATTTTAAAAGTTTTATGATTTTCTACCAACTTATAATGTTAGAGAGAAAACAATTCTAATAAAACTTATTTAAAATATAATTAAGTAAAAAAAACGTAAAATTACGAACTTCTTAAAGTTTATTGAAACTTTTGATATTAAAATAAAACTACCTATATTTCTTAAAAATGTTTTTAGGATGCGAAGACTACAAAATTTATTGCAAGGACTATAGGAAATGCTTAAAAAGGTTTGGTAAAAAAATTCTATTGGAGAAGTCCTTGAAAAAATTACTTGAAACGTATTGAAATCTTTATTTTATATATATATATATATATATATATATATATAATTGTTTTTATCAAAATTGTAAAAAGAATTATCAAAATATTAACATACTTCTGAAAATTGTAAAACAAAAAAAAAACTTAATTTAGTAAAATTGTTTTTCTTGATCTTAAAAAAAAGCATCCTAATTCAACATTCCTAGACTTATTTATATAATTTAAATATCTTAATTGATTAGCATGCAATTTTTTTAAGAAAATCTTTCGAAATCCTAATCCAAATTTATGTTTTATGAAAAGATTGTCATTATTAGACTATAATAACTATGGAATAATTTCATCTTAAATTATATTTTGTAAACATTAATTTTATATTTAGTTATATGACTAAAAAATGAATTATATTAAAGTATAAAAGAAAAACGAAGTGAATAGATCCTATCAATTTCAAAATTGAGACTACATAGATCCTAATTCAACATTTCAAACTTTCCCTCAAACTTCCCAGTGAACAAGAACAACAGACAAACATTACTCACCACAAAAATTTACATTACGCTTCTGTTTGAACCTTCTGCACAGGAAAAGCAACCATCAGCATAAAGCAAGAAATTCTGTAGAATTTTACCACCAACTTCAATCAAACTGTGATGAAATTGTGAAGAACGTTTTGGTGCTTCAACGCCACAACAGCCATCCACGCGGAGGAGCATCAGTGGGATTTAACTAGTTCTTCCAAGGCTTTTTCAGTTGACTACTCTCCGAATGCATCCCATTCTGCAGCTGAATATTTTTTTCTCTCTGGTGTTTGGTGTATGATGAACAGGTCTATGAAGCCTCCTTCTGTGTTTTAGGTGGTAGTGAAACCTGGAAGTGCGACTGTTTAGCATGTCAATCAGCACTCAGTTCAATGTGTTTTTTATCAATGGGGAGAAAAAAGTTGTCCAAAGATGATACTTCCACAGTAAAAGTAAGGATACGAGAAATCGAGCAAACCTGCTGAAAAAGTGGAGAGTCCTCTTTATTTTGCATCTTGTCCAAAATATAACACTAATTACTTTTCCAATTCAACTTCGATAGAGGACAAGTAGTTGTAAAGCAAAGTGACAGTCCTTGCATAACCAAAATGCATAAAATGAATGATTGTCATCATGTTCACTCAGTAATACAATAACTACATCCAGTCTCACAAATGAAATAAGTATTCGTCAACTAATTACACGATAAGATGATGAAAAATTAGAAACAGAATATTTCAAAACATCTAACTGCCAGACATTCGGATAAACCGTAAGGACGATAAATGAAATTTCAACATACATAGTTATCGCAACATAATACATTATATAACATCAAACCAGCAATATACAAACAACAATACTATCAACCACAGCACTCAAGAACCAATTCATACAGAATATTGGTATCGATTTTTATGTTGGAAAAAAATAATTTTTTATTTCATCCACTAAAGTTTGAGGACATTATTGTAACCTCTAGAGTTCACAAATTATCATGATACAAGAAAAATTATTATGTAGAACGTGCTTTATAGCATTGTTGGAAAGGGAAACATAGAATGGACATCTTTTGCCTGTAGCAGTTCCAAAGACAACTTCAACATTTTAATCAAATTTAGGGCATCTTACACCAAAACATGTTGAGATGAAGACAAAAAAAAAATCATAAGTGTAACCAAACTCTTCCGATCATAGAATAACAACGCAGCAAAGAAAGAAAGGCTAAAGGGGAGAGAAAAGAGAGAAGAGAGAAGCCTGAGAAAATAGGAAAAGTGTATTATTATTCAAAAAGAGTTACAAGAGAGGAAATATAAAGGAAAAGATAACAGAATAATAGAAAAAATGGAGGTCTAAACAATATACCGAGTGGTTCAGGTAAGTGAAACAGAACAGTGTATTGAGTCTACACAAGACCGAATGATCAGGTGACTCAACACAAGACCGAACGGTAAACACAAGATTGGACAGTCAGGTGAATCAACACAAGACCGAACGGTCAAGTGAATCAACACAAGACCGAGCGGTTATAAACGCAAGATCGAACGGTATAACTGTTATCAACCCCCTCAAGCTGGGCATAAATATTTTGAAGACCCAGCTTGGAACAAAGAAGTTGAAAAGAGGGAGGAGGTAACAGTTTTGTTAATATATCAGCTATTTGCATGGTTGTGGAAATGGGAAGTAACTTGATCAATCCTGTGGCAACCTTTTCACGAACGATGTGGCAATCAATGTCAATATGCTTTGTGCGTTCATGGAAAACTTGATTAGAGACAATTTGTATTACATATTGATTGTCATAGTAGATGAGAGTGGGAGACGTGTAGGCAATTTGTAGATCATGAAGAAGATACATGAGCCACTAAAATTCACAAACAGTGCTGGCTAGCGAACAGTATTCAACCTCAGAAGTGCTACGAGAGACAGTTGGTTGTTTCTTGGAACGCCATGAAATGAGGGAACTTCCAAGGTAAACAGTGAATCCAGTGACCGAACGACGAGTATCAAGACAGGTGGCCCAATCAGAATCACAGAAAGCTTTGAGTTGAATGGTTGAATTGTGTGGTAGAAAAATTCCAGCACCAGGAGTACCTTTGAGATATCGTAGAATACGAGTAGCAGCTTGTTGATGGACAGAGGTTGGAGCAGCCATGAAGGTAATTATAAGCAAAAGTAATATCAGGACAGGTTGTAGTAAGGTAAATGGGTTTTCCAATTAGACGATGATAAGAAGCAGTGGCATCATCATCTAGTGACCGATCGGTATGTATAGAAGATTGTTTGTCAATCATGAGAGTAGGGACAGGGGAGCTGTCAAGTAGGTCGATTTCGGCAAGAAGATCCAAAACATATTTTCTTTGGCTAAGGTGGATACCTTTGGAGTTCCGTGCGACTTCAAGACTAAAAAAGTAAGTTAGTTCACCAAGATTTTTTTATTCGAAAAATAAAATGGAAAAGGTTCAGTAATGCGTTGAATTTCTCCATTATTGTTCCGGTTATAATGATGTTGTCAACATAAATAAGAAATGTCATAATGTAATTTCCATCATGTTAAAAAAAAAGGAAATTGTCATAAGTGAAACAAGTATAATTATGTGACAATAAAAAATTATGTAACTTAGCGTACTATTGTCGACCAGTTTGTTTAAGATCATATAAAGATCTTTACAGTTTGCAAACCTAATTCGTGATAGAAGTGGTAAGGTCAGGAGTAACTTTCATATAAATATTTTCATGAAGATAATCGTAGAGGAAGACATTGTTAACATCCAACTCTTTGAGTGACCAACCGCATATTTGAAGGCATAAAATGAAATTAATGAAGGAGAAAGGAGATAAATGCATACATATGGAAAGTTCATCTGCGAATACCATAACTGCAAAAGCCCAGATACAGAGCAAGCTAAAATTCCAAGCAGAACGCTGAATGGGAGAGACCGCCATTGCCATGTCAGCGTGAGCCGTCTACGTACAATATGCGTATTATAACTTTTCTGTGTAAATATAGCAATATTAAAACAATTCACACACAAAAATACCTAGGCACTAACACTTACGATTTTCAACTGAATAATTTAAAAAAGAAGAAGTTACAAGCTCATTTCAACATCTTAATAAAAGTTATTTGGATATTTTATTATAAAATAACCTGCTTTTTAAAAAATATTTTATTTTATTATAATAAACGAACATATATTAGTTTCCATTCTTTTAATTTCTAAAAAGTAATCCCTAGACAATTTAATATTATTTAATTAAAGAAATAAATATGTGAGAAGATAAATATAAGTTCTTGTTTTCCTGACCATTTCACTTCACAAATTCAAAAAATGTTGGTGAGGCGTTTCTCAGTGAAATCATCGCCGTTGAATTGCGCTCTTTTCTCAACCCTAATTCCACGCTTCTTCTCAAGCTCCAATGACGATGACGTACAGAAAGTGTTCGGCATACTCAGCAGTACCTCCACGCCGGAGCAGATGAAACAATCCCTGAAACCAAGCAGTGTTTTCCTCTCCAATGAATTGATGGATCAAGTTCTCTAGAGGGTTCGCTTCAGCCATGGGAACCCCTTCCAAATCCTTGAGTTTTTCCGTTACACCGGAAGAAGGAAAGGGTTTTACCACACTGCGTTTTCCCTCGACACCATGCTCTAAATTCTCGGAAAAAATCGCATGTTTGGTCACGTTTGGGACCTTTAAATCGAATGCCGTCAAAAAGACCAAACGGCCATAACGGCTCGCACAGTTATGGTTGTGTTGGGCAGAATTTCCAAAGTGTGTTCTGTTCGACAAACTGTGGACTCGTTTAGAAAGTTCAGGAAGCTGGTGACTGAGTTTGATACTAATTGTTTCAATGCTCTGTTGAGAACGCTGGGCCAGGAGAAGAGCATGACGGATTCTAGAAACGTTTACCATAGTTTGAAGCATCGGTTTCGCCCTAATTTACAGACTTTTAACATTCTTCTTTCCGGGTGGAAGACCCCTGAGGATGCTGAGGGGGTTTTCAAGGAGATGAAGGAAATGGGGGTGACTCCTGATGTTGTTACATACAATAGTTTGGTGGATGTTTACTGCAAGGGGAGGGAAATTGAGAAGGCGTATAAGGTGCTTGAGGAAATGCGTGACCGGGATTTGTCGCCGGATGTGATCACGTATACATGTATCATTGGTGGGTTGGGGTTGATTGGGCAGCCTGATAAAGCCAGAGATGTTTTGAAGGAGATGAAGGAGTATAGATTCTGCAGCCTACAATGCTGCCATCAGGAATTTCTGCATTGCAAAGAGGCTTGGGGATGCTTATGGTTTGGTGGAGGAGATGGTGAGCAAGGGTTTGAGTCCGAATGCAACTACTTACAATTTGTTCTTTAGGGTATTTTACTGGTCCAATGATTTGCATAACTCTTGGATCATGTACAGTAGGATGATGGTTGAGGGATGCCTTCCGAATACTCAGTCTTGTACCTTCTTTATAAGGTCGTTTAGAAAATATGAGAAGGTGGATATGGCGCTGCAGTTATGGGGGAACACGGTGGAAAAGGGTTTTGGGTCGTATACCTTGGTTTCTGACGTGTTGTTTGACTTGCTTTGTGATATGGGGAAGTTGGAAGAAGCAGAGAAGTGCTTCTTGGAAATGATTTTGGGTTCAGACTTCAGACGAAGCTCCTTTTAGCTGTAGCATGGTGAAATGATGATAATGACATAGCTACATATTTAGCACTAAATGCTTAGTGATATTTCTTCCTCTGGCTTATAATGGGATCTGTTGGAACAAAAATACCTGATATTTTATTCTTAGTAGCTGATCTACTGTTTCTAAATTTAAGGCCTATATTTACAACCATCAATCTTTTAGTCTTTGAGGCATGACTCTAATTTTTAATCTCAGGTTTAAGTAGAAAACATAACTTCTAGGATGCCTGGCTGTCATCGGGGTGGATTTGCTCTCTATAAACTGATGGTTGACAACAGAAAGATTACTTGATGGAAGTTTGTAGCGCTCACAGTTTTCAAGCATGGTGTTGCAAGTTGTACTACATGTCTTAAAAAGGATTTCTCACTGGTGATGTAGTTTGATGCTGACATTCCATTTCTGCTTCTCCACCCAATGAAAGAAATATGATTTAACCGAGCTCAAATCTTCCAAAGGGATGATGCACACGGATAATATACGTACTAATACTCCTTTTCAGTTCATACCAAACAAAATAAACTGGCAAATGTAATGCTATTTATATTTTATAGCATATCAAGAATGATGAATAGCGTTATTTCACTGACCACTTTGTATTATATTCGTTATGAGTGGCCTCGACCCAATGCCCACCCTCCACAAAACGTACCATTTAAGCTCAAGTGTCTCCAATTTTCAATCTGCTTATTGATGTTCGTTGAATTATTCAACATTATTATACAAGATTTTCCTATTATCATTTAATATTTCAACAAATGAGAGAATCTGGACTCTTCACACGCCCTTATCATACAAAAAGAACATCATTAAATTTAACAACTAAATAATAATCGTATTTAATAATTTTTCAGTTCTAATGCACATCATTAAATTAAGAGAAACACCTCTTTCGTTTTTTTTTAATCAATATTTGATGCAATTTCATGAAGAAAAACGCACGTGCTTTGAAACTAAACTAACCACATGGTTAACCCATTGATGGCACGGTAGAATATTTCTAACGACCAAATGGAGTGGACTTGCAATTATAAAGTTCCTCATTGAAGGCTATTATTTCTTTTGTCATTCAGTTTTTTTTTTTTTTCTTATTGAATGCGGAACTTTTAAATTATTCTTTAATCTCTAATAAAAATAACAAGACAGAACATACTTGTTTTGTCTTGCTGCTGTGTTCCCTCCTGGTCAGTTGGTGCTTTTTACATTCATTTCATTCTTACAAAGATTCCATTTCCACCAAGAACATCAACACTAAAATAGTCATAAAACATATCGTTGATTTTCTTTGGATGCTTTCTGAACCATGTGATGACACTATAGATGTAAGCTTCTTTCTATAAAATTTTGTAAGAGACACCAGAAAAAACTTACACTAATAAGTAATGAATAGGATTTATATAAGAAATTAAAACATCGTCGTTAACTTAAAATTAGTCTTTTTATTTATTTTTATCAAATTTTGAATTCTTAGTTTTTTTATTTGTTTCTTTTTTATGTTTCATAGACTTTTTTGTTTAAATGTATGGCTAGTCTTTAAAAATGTATAGTTTTATGAAATTTTATAATCCTTATATTTAACAAAACTAACGTAGTTTTGTTTCATGCTAAAGATTGGACTGTGATTCACGTTTTTATGTACTCCGTGTGTGAATTTGAACGATGTTTGAAGAATATATGTTATTGAAATGCACTTCCCGTAGAAATTTGCATTTCAAATGTCAACGTTAATAATTTTTATGTTGAAGTTTTTCAAAGAGAAAATCGATGACCAAGAGCAAAAGTGGCTAACTTCATCACTGAAAATGACAGACTATTTCATTCATATAATTAATTACGTAAAAAGGTAAAATTTAAAAACACCAATACTTTCTTCATCTAATAAGAAAATTTATTAGTCCAATTTATTTTTTGAGAATATTTAGAAACGTTTAATTACATAGTATAATTTGTGATTCGGTAGAGTATATTTGATAATTTTTTAGTATTTTTTTTTTCTAAATTTATTGTTTTACTTGATAAATTTCATTGAAAAATAAAAACAATCTTATGAAATTACTTAAAAGGAAAAATATATCTTGTGAGAAGGCCAAACAAATCTCAATTTTACCGTATTAGTTTATCAATGCAACCACCAACAATCACGTACACAAATCAAGTTTTAAATCTCATTGTTAAATTAATATTTAAGACAAAATTTTTATTAAGGTTATTTAGTTAGTTTTTTGAGAAGAGAATGAAGAACTTTTCTAATGTTACAACAGAAATAATAAATTATTGGATATTATTATTATTGTAAATTAGTTTTAAAAACAGATCATTCGTGTCATTATATTTTTTTTCAAAGAAATAATAACTTCATAAAATGTCATTATATTTCATGCATACAAGTTAAAAAAGAGAAGAGAAACTAGATATACAAAGAAAATAAAGTCTTTCTCCAATTATTTTAATATCTGCTGTCTTCTAAACCACCGTTTTTTTATAAAAGTAAAAAAAAATGTAAAAAAGACATTAATATCATATAGAAAATAATTGTAGAGACTTTTGAAAGAAATAATTAAATAGATATTGAAGTTTTATAAATAAAATTAAATACTTCCAGTTCTAATTATATATATATATATATAAATTTCATCCTTATTATTTTTAATGAATCCCTAATAAACATTAATAAGTTTTACAATTTGATTTATTTAATTTCTGTAATGAAATAATTGATGCAATACATGTATTACAGTCAAATTACAAATTTTAAAGAAAGTAAATTGCTATGATATATATGATTGGGATTCTAAAATTAAACCAATTCTGCTTGGTTGATTCTAATTTTCGCAACTGAAAAGAAAAAAAAAAAGGTAAACTAGTAAAAGTTTAGTAATATTATATAAACTAACAATATAATTAAATAATAACTAATAGTTCAATCATGAAATCAATTTCATCTTATACAGGTAAAAATCTCACTCTATTTATCACATCTCCTTATCTATATTGTAATTATGATTTCAACAACAAAATTATAATCCATAATTATGTTTTATCCTTAAATAAGTTTGCATAGGAACATCAATCTCTTTAAAGCATGATTAGGATAAATTTATTGCGAGGTTCAACCTTTTTCATATTGAAACTCCATATTGTAAGAATTTTCTTCAATTCTCACAATTATATATCAAGTGATGGTAGTCTCTAGAAAATCTCTCTCAATACAGTATTTGACACCACATCACATAATGTAATGTTTTCTCTCTAAGAGTCACCACACATGTTACTTCAAATCCAAACTCATCATATAGCACAAATCACCTACTATTTATTTTAAATTATATGTTAATAATTTATCATTTTTTTATTGCATTATGATAACATTCAATTACAATATTTTCATTAATTATATCAAAATTGAGAAAATCATTTCTATAACCACAAACCTTCAATCGAATATTTCCATAGTCAAAACGAAGAAACACGTCTTGAATCAATTATCGAAATTTCAACTGAATCAAACAATTAACGAAGTAGGAAACTTGATTTTATGGAAACAACTCAATAAAAGAAAATCAAGGTGGCATCCAAATCCAAAAATGTTGCACCCAAACACCACAACTCTTAAGCTCACTGACTTTTGAGTGTCTATCGCTCCCTGGAATTCTATGTTTTAGGTTCTCCGCTTGGTACCCAATTGTTCTATGATACCATTCAATGCTATGACAAATATAAAAGAGTTTGAACATGATTTAAACTAGTTCACTAGGTATATTTAAATTATTTTAAGGTTTTCTTATGCCATATAAACTAATTCCTTTTTAAAAAATGTATCAAATACACGAATGCACCAATTTAAAACATGTCAAACATAAACCATTTGTTTTCTTGATTCCATTTCTTTATAAAAGTTATATCTCAATTACTCAATTCAACACAAAAAAAAATAATTTAATAAAACAACTTAAAAATCATGTCATCAAACTTCAATCAAACATAAACAATCATATATAATTAGTATAACCTCGTCATCATTGCCATAAATAAAAGAAATCAAATAATATATTCCAACATAAATAAACCAAAAACAACATCTAAAAACATAAACTAAAAGAATCAAACAAACTCTATATGTTTTAACCATAAGCATTTTAATGTTATCAAAACCTTTAAAAAACTGTATTTTATAATCTTTACTAATTTTTCTTATCTCAAAACAATTTCTTCTCAAACAAATTTCTAAACTTGAGAAGTGGAGCTACCTTAATTAGTGACCTATAACTAAGTCTCTAAACAAAACCAAAATTTAATATATAATAGATTGAGTTTAAAGAATTATTCTTCTCAACTGTTTCTATTGAAATTGAAGACTAAAATACTATAAAAATAAAAGAAGGAAGATTTAATAAAATAAATAGAAGCTTACGTTATTTTAAAATTTGATATATTAATATTTCTTTTTACTCCAACTTCTCGCTAGTATGATTAATTTTTGAAATAGATGTAATTAAAGAAAGAAATTAAAAACAAAAAGAAGAGAACTATGGATGTTAACATAGAAGAATGAAGTTTTTATCTCATATTTCTTATTATTATCACTATATACTATTAGTATAATATATTATTATATAATTAAAACACTGACTGTGTTACATCGTCCTTTTTCACTCTATCACATAAAAACATAAACATGTTTATATAATAGAAAATATTACACCTTCTTTTAACGTTTGTAACTTTATCATTATTTCATTTTTTTTCAATTTACATTATTGCTCACTTGAAAATTTTTATTTTCTTATTAAATATCAATTACTTGTACTTTAAAATATTAACTATTTTATTTTATTCTCTACATTATATTTTTTTTCTCTTCCTCCAAAAATTTAAACTCGTATGCCATCAAGTTGATTATTTGATTTTTTTTACCTTAAAAATAACTATTTCTAAATCTCATATACTTATGTATTAAATTAGAATAGAATACAATGTCATGAAAATATCTTAATCATTTATTCTATCGTTACAAGAACACATGTAATTTTAAAGATTGTTTAAATTTAAAATTTATATTTTTTGAATTAGCTATGCACCCTATTTTCAGTAAAATATATTTTAAAACTTCATTTAAATAAATTATGCACATGAATGTCACAAAATAAACATTACAAACAACTAAAACAACTCAAACAAAAGTCAAAAAGAAAAAAAACACACGTAATAATTCAAAATAACTCTATTAGAGCATTAATAGATTTTAATTTACATTCCCGGACCATTGTTAATTTTTTTGGTAATCATGCACCATTGTTGTCAATATTTTTAGAGATAAATAATAAAAAAGTGTTACTACGCTTAAAATAAATTATAAAAGTTGTTAAATCAGATAAAAATGTATAATTTAAATATTTTTGAGGTTGAATTTCATCATCCATTAACTTGTCACACTAACCTAATAGTTGAGATTACATTAAGCTCATTTTAGCATGTTATCTAAATTTATATGTTTTAAATTTTACTTAATTTCATCATCCATTACTTTTTTTTTTAATGAAGACTACCAGTGTTTTTATAACAAACAAATATTTCATAGCTAATAACGTAATCTTCACAATGTTACGTGACTAACTTTTTTTGTTCTTATAATTGAATCTCAAGCTTTCATAGAGTAGGGTATATTTTACTTGGATCACCCATTAATTGTTACATAATCATTGTTGGTGTTTACTTCAGAAATATAATTATTGTCAATGAATTTTACAAGCTTACAATCTTAAATTTAGAAGAAAAAAAAAGTAGTTTAGTTCTCTAACTTTTTTCCATTTAAGTCCAATTTAATCTTTTTAAATTTAAACTTTTTTATTTCATAAAAAGATAGATTTTAAGTGAAAATAACATTTTAACATACTATATAATATAGAAAACTTTTATGATAGAAACTGATAGGGTACCCAAATACGATAGGAAAAATTTAATGATTAAAATTGAGAAAAAAAAAGTATTAATGATTAAATTAAAACTGAATTAAAGTTTTTTAAAAAAGGTAAAGTAGCACTAATTAATTTGCCAAAATTAAAAACTTTAATAATGACTTGTGGTTTAGACTCCAGTTAATCATTATGGAACAGATTACACTATGTTTTCTTAAGAATTAAGAATATTATACGCGATTCGTTTCTATTTTATGTAATTAACCCAGATTCTTTGAATTCATGCAGTAACATTCGATAAAGAAAGCAAATTTTTATCATGCCGAATATTTTAGACAAACTTTTTAAAAAATGGTAGGAACAATTTCTTAAAAATTAAAATTAACTTAAAAAAACTTATTTTATATTAATTATTTAAAAAATATATTTTTAACTTATTTGTGAATTAATCTTAACTCCTTCAAAAACGAGTTGAATTGATAAAAAAAATAATTTCCTTCAGCCAAAGTGAAAAAATAAAAAATAAATAGATTGTGGTAACTGCAAAGAAGAAAAAAAGTGGATAATTTTATTGAGGACATAAATTAGCGATGGAGGAGTAAACTGGGCAAAAACTATAGCGCGTGAAGAAAAAGCATGGTGCACTCGCGGAAGTGGGAATTCAAATGCGCGTGGTTCTGTTAATTCCGTTTTCGTTCATTGGACTCTTTCGATTTTGGTCTCTTGCATCTCTTTCACCACATTAGCCACCGCCATTGTTGTTTGCCACTCTTTTTCCTTTTTAATTCTTCTGTTCTCAACTTTTTTTCCATCAAACAGTTTCATTTTTTATTCCCATCATTTCATTCTTCTTCCATCGTCATACTATGTTAAGTTTAAGCTATCTCTACCTCTGATTTATATTCGTGTAAAGTTGTTGCTTACATGTGACTTTCGTCTCTTATGTCTTAATCATTGCCATCTATTGCCTACGCCTTCTAAGTATTCATCTCCTTCAACCCAATCACTTTCTCCATCTTCTTTTTTACTCTGTCTCCAAAGTTTGTTTCTTTACATTACAGCGTGTCCAACCAAAGCTACCCTCAAATCTCAATGCTTTCTATGAAGCCCAACACAACCAGGTGAGACTGAGAAGCTTCCTTCACACTCACCCATGATTATATTTTTTGTATATTTTTTCTTTTATCAAATTTGCACCTTTTGTATTGCTTCTTATGAAACTGCACTCACCACACTTTCTCTCAAGCATGAAGAAAATGCAATGCGAAAATTCATAGCTTGATGCTGTGGCTTTTTTGTTTTTTTTTTTTTAAACTTTTTAAGTTTTAACTCAGTTTTTTTTTTCTGGGTGATCAGTGGAGTGATTCTGGAGGCTTGCAGGAGGATAGAAAGTTTCTGATGTTTTGAGTATTGATTTGGATGATCCTCTCCTTTGAATTGCTTCAAGGAGAGAGAATTGTTTGGGATGAAAGATGCAAGTGTTGATCTGGGTTTTTGCTGGAAGGAAGAAAAGAAGGTTCTGAATTCTGATATATAGTAGTTGGAGTCAAAACTGAGAGATTGATTAGGGTGGTGTGTGAATCCAAATCCAATGGAGTCACCAACTGTGCAGCCGCAAGCTGTATCAGCAAGCACGCCAAGGAAAAAAATGACAAAACAATTGACAGGTAAAAGGGATGATACCCCTTTGCATTCTGCAACAAGAGCAGGGAATCTGAGCGTTCTGAAGGACACGGTTAGTGGCACTGAAGGGGGTGAACTTCGTGCGTTGTTGACAAAGCAGAACCATGCTGGAGAAACGGTGCTTTATGTTGCAGCTGAATATGGTTATGTTGATATGGTTAGGGAGATGATTCAATATTATGATCTTGCTGGAGCTGGAATTAAGGCAAGGAATGGTTTTGATGCACTCCACATTGCTGCCAAACAAGGCGATTTAGGTATGCCTTCAATCTGACTTTATATGCTTGCTCTTTTGTGGTGTGTGATCTTCGGAGGGAATCTCAATTGTGTTTCTTTTGAGATTCCTTGAATATTTTGTCAACGAGTCGTCCTGGATTGTAACCCACCTTGTAATCACTACTCGATAGATGTAAATTTTGGATACCCTTTTGTTCTACAATCTAGGACTATTTAAGCCAACCAATACTAATTCTTAGATGTACTAATGCTAACAATAACCAGGACATCTTTGATGAATTCAAAATATGAATCAGTTTATTGGATTGCAGTTTAGGCCTCTGGGGTAAAATAACGGGTTATTTCATTGAATCATTGATTGAGACTCTTTGTATCTGTTATCTAAGAAGAATTTGAATCTCTCTTCTACCTGTGAATGTTGGTCACTTTCGTCTTTTCTTAGTTTTTCTTATTATTTTCGTACATGGTTAACAATTTTCCCTGTTGCAGATATTGTGAAGATCCTAATGGAGGCTCATTCTGAGTTGTCAATGACAGTGGATCCATCCAACACCACAGCCCTGCACACTGCTGCATTACAAGGGCACATTGAGATTGTAAAATTTCTATTGGAAGCAGGTAGTAGTCTGGCAACTATTGCTAGAAGTAATGGAAAAACGGCTTTGCATTCGGCAGCAAGAAATGGACATGTAGAGGTTGTGAAAGCACTTCTGGAGAAGGAGCCTGCAGTTGCAACGCGGACTGATAAGAAGGGACAGACAGCACTTCACATGGCAGTGAAGGGACAGAATCTTGAGGTGGTGAAGGAGTTGATAAAAGCTGATCCCTCAACCGTAAACATGGTTGATAACAAGGGTAACACGCCATTGCATATAGCAACCAGGAAGGGCCGAGCTCAGGTAAATTAGAAAACATGCCTGTCACAATGAAGCTAATATTTACATAAAAACTTCATATGCAAGGTTATGATTATAAGAAATGGATTGTGATTTAGATCATGCATGTGGATAAATGTGTTTTTTTTTCCCATGTGGTATCCCGCAGCGAGAACAAGAATAGCATTTGGGTTGATAGTACTCTGTTAGGAATTCATGTTAGCAATCAGCTTGAATGATATTCTCCTGATCACAGAAGTTGTTTCATCCTTTCGTTCTTTTAATTCAAAACGAGTTCATAATGTTTACTACAATATAAAGACGAAGGAAGTGATAGTCCAGAATAATTGGGTAATCATTTTGCAAAAGTCATTTTGAATCATACTTTTGATACCTATTATGCACTTGTTCCTGGGACAGATGAAAGATGAAGCAATAGATTTTGCTATCATTTGGTTGAAATTTACTTTTGTTTGATGTTATGATATTCACTACACTGTTCAAGTTGAGATCTTTACCTAAGACCTAGGTCTCATGGTATAATTTGTTTGAAGATTTTGGCCCTTGGCTTCTACTTTCTAAAGGTGTGAAATTATATCTGGTTTTAGCATGCTTGGCCTTCGAAAATAATGAAAGAAATACAAGGGAATTTTGAGAACATGATCTTATTTTCATGCTTAGTTTTTTGAGTTGAAGCATCAATTGCCAGAAACGATTTTGAAACAATTGTAGGAATCAGTCTTGATCCAGAAGAAAGTTAATTTTAATAGTTTTTATTGGATTAATGATAGTGTTTGAACTCTTGATTTCTGTTTGTGTAGATTGTTAAGTTGCTTCTTGGACAGACAGAAACAGATTCCTTAGCAGTTAACAAGTCTGGTGAAACTGCACTAGACACTGCTGAAAAAACTGGGAACTCTGAAGTTAAAGACATTCTACTGGAACACGGTGTTCGAAGTGCCAAAGCCTTAAAGACTCAGCCAGCAACAGCCACAGCCCGTGAGTTGAAACAAACTGTGAGTGACATAAAACATGAAGTCCACCACCAGTTGGAACACACCCGCCAAACCAGAAGAGGTGTTCAAGGCATAGCCAAACGTATCAACAAATTGCATGCTGAAGGACTCAACAATGCAATAAACTCCACCACTGTGGTTGCAGTCCTCATTGCCACAGTAGCCTTTGCAGCTATTTTCACAGTCCCTGGCCAATTTGCTGATGATCCAAAAGACATTCCTCCAGGTTCGGGAATGAGCATTGGTGAAGCAAACATAGCCCCACAAGCTGCATTTCTCATCTTCTTTGTCTTTGATTCCATTGCCCTCTTCATTTCTCTGGCTGTGGTGGTGGTGCAGACCTCGGTTGTGATCATAGAAAACAAGGCAAAGAAGCAGATGATGGCCATCATTAACAAGCTGATGTGGTTGGCTTGTGTGCTAATTTCTGTAGCCTTCTTAGCACTGTCATTTGTAGTGGTGGGGAAGGATGAGAAGTGGCTTGCAATTGGAGTCACTATCATAGGGACAACTATAATGGCCACAACTTTGGGCACCATGTGTTACTGGGTTATTAGGCATCGCATTGAGGCCTCAAATTTAAGGAGCATTCGGAAATCCTCAATGGGAAGCAGGTCAAGGTCTTTTACAGTATCAGTTATGTCAGATTCTGAGCTACTAAACAATGAGCACAAGATACTTTATGCCATATAGAATCACTAATAAAGCTTTGCTTGCTCTTTTCATTTACTCTCTTCTTTCCTGTGCCTCATGGATTTATATCTAAATACTTCCTTGATTATAAAAAAATACCTATGTACTTTTATTAAAACAAATTTTATATTATCAACCTATTATAAATTATAATTGACGTAATTACCATTAAATTTAGCATGCTTATCATATATGCGATTTGTAATTGAATGAAAATGTAAAAATATTTTACTCTATAGGATTCTTATTTTTATATAATCAGTTTAATTTTTTTATTTACCAATTCTAACTTTTATGGACCTAGCCTATCCATCAGCTTAAAGCCCATGGACCCTTTTACTTAGGATTCTTTCTTCTTGCACCTCCCTTTTTGCTTCCTACACCTCCCAAGCATTGACGAAATGACACAATTATCTCCTTCTTCTTCCCCTCCCGTGTCCAACCCCTGCAATGCTTCCCGACGAGGCCTGCGCTGCTACATTCCAAATTGAGGATGAAATTATAATTTTAAAATTATTAAAAAGTAGTTTATAGTAGAAACCGTAAATTAAAATGTTGACTAGATGAATGGTAGTGTTATTTCACCAAATTACAAATACAAAAATGAGAATTTGTTAAAAATTTATAAAGATCTATAGTAAATAATTTATGGATTCACAATATTAAACAATTGTATTTTAGTTTAATTTTGCTATAATTTTTTCTAATTTATAATAATTATCTCAAAAATCATATTTGTACGGTTTATGGATGTCATATAATAGTGATTTATCAAGTAATAATTAGTCAACCGAACTTAATGTTGATCAACATGAGGTATAAAGAGTTATGGATTAACCTCTTAGCAAGGAGTGTGTATGCCTGTATGATGAAGTAAAAATGTTCTAAGGTCGAAGTTACAAATGGGTCCATATCATTAATTTGAGTCCAATCACGGTTTACATTCGAGTTTAAATCTTATTTTCTCTAATAAACTCAATTAAGGGTTAATATGGATTTTTGTATATTTTGTTCAAAGAGTGGATTAATAGTTATCACGAAATAGTTTTTGGTCATTTGAAAATAATGTGTAAGGCATTATAACATTTTTCTCTTATAAATATAAGAAGAACTTCCATCATCAGGACAAACTTTCTTTTAATTTAAGCATAGTTCTTTACATTAAGGAGGTCAAACTAATATTTATTCTTCAACGAATAGGTCATCCAACTAATCAACAAGAACAAATTGACATCTACCAGGTGGTCTAGTAAAATTTGATCCAAGACTAATATATAAGGAGATTAAACTATCAGGAAAAATACTCAACATGACGACCATGGACACCTTGACAAACCGACAATGCAACAAATTAAGCAATTACGTCAGCAAAACAAGCTAGTTCGCTAAGGGTTCAAAGATACTGCACAATCAAACTTTGCATAGGCAGAGCAAGAGCGACTTCGAATGGAAGTTGGTGTTAGGATACAAACAAAATTTTACATTGGATAAAACAAGAGATGAAATGAGTTTATATATACATAAGATACTTTCATTGATAGAAAAACTTTTAGAATAGTATCAAAAACAAATTTGTAAAAACTTAACCTAAAATTGACAAAAACATTATAAAGGACAGACAAAGAGCTACGATACTAATAACATACCCCTAACCATAACCAAACATACTGGAGAAAAATATAATGTTTAACCAAAATTTTCAAGACATCATCAAACAACATTTAAATTAATTATTTTACATATTTTCATAACTAGAATATATATTACACTGTTCTAACATCGTAACTATTGTCAAACCTATTTCCGCATACATCATGTATAATAACCAGTGTTTTTACCACACAAAACCATCAACAATGTCCCTTACTAAACCCAACTACATCAAATCAACATGTATCCATTGATTTTTGAACCAACCAGCAATTTATACATTTCATATATACATGTACTCTTTGTGTAATATCTAGTGATCAATATACAGTTCTTATTTCTTCTTCTCCAATATGTAATGGTAAAAACCCTCGAGTCAAATTTGTAAGCAAATTAGCTAATAAAAATACAGTGTTCTACTTTTTTCAGGAAGTTATAACTTTTATTTTTTGAACTTCTCTTTCCTCGGGATATAGTGTGGAACTCTTTAAAATAGTTGTTCTATGCTTTCTCGACATTTTTCTACAACTCATCTAAATAATTCATGCTCTTTTGTTTGTACTTATTCCATACATAGAAAGTGACACATCTTCATGCTCATTCATCTTATTCACCACTCACCATTTTTCCTCTAATTTTGTTGTTATTCTCAACATATTATTCATGCAGTATACTTTAATTCTTAGATCATAAGATGCCTCTTTTTCCCACTTCAATACTCCAATAAAATTATTATTTTTCTCTTTCAATTAATACTACACTATTTATTTTGTTATCAAGGATTCTAATTGTTTATTAAATCACATATATCAGTATTTTGGTTTGACGATACAATCCAAACTGAGATATTTTGTATGTGAAACTTTCTTTCACTTTTTTTATGTTTTTTTTTCTCTAATTTTTATGTCTGTCATTCTACTCATTCACCCTAAAACATAATAAATTGACCTTTTTAGTTTGTTTTTATACATGTTAAAATAATTTTTGTGAGAAAAAAAGTCACAAATGATATGATATATTTGATTGTTTAAATGAAGTATGGAATGTATATATAGGCATGTATAAAATTGAAAAAAAAAAGAGTATAAAAAGACAAAATAATGAGAATAACTGCATAAGAATATTATACAGTAACCCTTCTTCCTTTTTCAAAAGTCACGAAAAAAATTGTCGCCAATTAAAGGAAGGAATAAAGGCCCCCCAGAAAAAGCTGGAATGGTCTCTGTCATGAAAAGGACAAAAGAGTAAGCAATTACAACGATAAAATATATCATAAAGATAAAATGAAAATAGTTTAAATTACAACATAAAGTATATCATAAAGAAAATGAAAATAGTTTAAGGTAGTTCAAATTTTGTTTACTAATCACAACATATATAGAACGTGCATTTAAAATTGAAAAAAGAAAAATAACTTTAAATTATTTAATTGAAAAAGTTAAGAGAACAAGTCTCTAAGTCAAATAATCTATTTTTTTTAATTGTATTGACAATTGAAATAGAAGACATTTAAATAAATGTTTAATCAATATTCACGATTTTATTAAAAATATTAAATTTTAGAAATATGTTAAAATAAAATTTTAATTAAAAATATTTATGTTTATGAAAATTTTTAAATTCAATTAAAAGGTCCGATATATTTTTTGTCTTCAAATTATTTTTAAAAATTATATTTTATCTCTCTCTCTATATATATATATATATTATACTTTATAAAAATAATGTAAAACATTTTATCCGTAAATAATATAATATAACATCTATTGTTTCTTGTGGATAGTTTTTTTACATTAATTTCATGTATAAAATCCATATATACATAATTTAATTTAAAGATTAAAATATAATAATTTTGTAAACGTTGATTAAATTATTTTGAACGCATCACTGTACGAAATAAAAATTATAGAAAAAATAAAAATGTAAGCATTTAATAGAATTATTCTTTAGTAAAATTTTATTGAAATTACTTAATTTTATAAGAAAAAAAATGTTGAAGAAAATATTGTAATTAAATAAATATAAGATGTGACACAATTATCTTATCTATAGCCCATCTGTCACCCAACACAAGGAATCTTGCGACCCACACGAAGAAAAGTAGCCCATGCTAGCTACCATTTCCTCTATATAACTCTCCATTGCTCCGCCCTCTAAGTTCTACTACAAAGGGTTACCTTAGTTAATTACCCACCATGAAACCTCACGTTTCTGGTGAAACCTGTCTGGCCAAGGACGCTGCAAGATCCGCCGTCGGAGAGAAGCTCCACCAGCTTTCTAAGGCAATCTCCGCCGATGCCTCCAACCATCGGAGTAGACTTCTCAAGCGCAATCAAAGGTTCAGCCTTCAACCAGAAGACCCCATAAGAACCCTAATGTTCTTGGCCTCTTGGAGTCACACATAGACTTTCCACAAAATTTAATAACATATCACTCTGCCAAAATTCATTCATCTTGTTACATAAGTCAATATATATATATAGGCATAAAAATCGTACAAGTTTTCTTGCCATGATATACACAACAGATAAAACACTGCATATATATATATATATATATATATATATATATGTATATGTATATATATGTATATGTATATGTATGTATGGCTGCTGCATCTGTGTACACTCAAAAGAAAAAATCTGTATATTTATATGTACGTATGCGGCTATATCATCAGAGCTGTAAAATTTGTGTGTTATAATCAGATATATCTTTTATGTGTGTGTTTATGATTCAGTTTGTGTTGCAGCTGCTTCATTCCTTCTGCCATATTGGAATTGGAATTCTGGATGATGACAGCTTTCAATATATTCCTATCTGAAGAATATTGTGGAATAATTTGAGTGTTAAGATTAGATCGGGTATTCGATCTTATCTTTTTATAAATGTTTTTCTTATTCTTTCAGATTTTTTTTTGGTGCTGTCAGAAAAGTGTATAACTATATATAATATAAAGAAAAATGATACATTTAATGTTTTTTTTAAGTTAAAATATTGTATAAAATCATCGATTATACATAATTAAATTAATGAAAAAGGGTTTTATTGACTCTAATAATCACTAATTTCGCTTTTAATTTACAAAATAATATTCATATTTTTTTCTTACAAAATGTATTAAATTTTCTGCCTTTTTTTTATAAATATGTTAAACTCCTTTAAATAAGTGACTTATTATGTAGTAAACAAAGTTAGAAATCAATTATCAAAATTATCATTATACATTCGATTAAGTCCATACTTGTTTAAATCCATATTTAAAAAAGAAAAATTTTCAAAGTTTCGAATGAATTTTTTATAGAATGATTTTTTCATAAATTCTATATTACTGAAATGCGAGTTAAATCATTTCAACAAAACAATAATCTTTGAACTTTAACGATCATTTAAACATAATCTTGATTTTTATTCTTGAATATTCATATTTTATAATAAAATGAATTGTTTTTTCAATAAATATAGAAATTATTATATGACATATTTAATAAATTCTAATATTTTATAATTATATGACTTTTAATATTTTATAACTTCGTATAATCGTAGTATTGAATTTTCTAGATGAAAAAATATAACTTAAGTGAGTATATACTTTATCTACAAACTAATATTTCTTATTTACAATACTTATTATTATTTTTATAACTTTATAACAATATCCTAGATACGTCATATATGCATTTCTTAAAATTTATTAATAACACATTTGGTATTTTTTTTGCAGCCATCTAAGGATACGTAGAGTTACATTGTTATATAAATTGGACAGACTCATATAAGATTTTAGGAAAGTATATGGAGTCTCAAATCAATAACTCTAAGAATATAATTAAGCTTAATCTTTACAATACATTTAAGTGTAAACTAAAAAAAGAAGTTGCAGTATAAAATTATGTTCATTAGCAAATAATTATAAATTTAGGTATTTATTAATAAATTTTACACGTGTATGAAACGACAAGTCTGGTGATTCACCTTCAGACAACTTCCCAAGTGATAAGAGCAATAGCAGACACATTTCTCTCATCCTTCACCGATCAAATGGCCACCGTAATCGATGGCAAGGTCGTTGCGCAAACCATCCGATCTGAAATCGCCGACGAGGTGCGCCTCCTCTCTCAAAAATACGGCAAGGTAAGCCCTTATTTTCGTTTAACCAAAACTGGATATTACAAACAAGAATTGTGATTTTTTCCAGCATGTAAATATTCGCGATTGTGTATTTGTGTGTGAAATGTTGCAGGTTCCAGGATTAGCAGTGGTGATAGTAGGGAACAGGAAGGATTCACAAAGCTATGTGGGAATGAAGAGAAAGGCGTGCGCTGAATTGGGAATCAAATCCTTCGATGTGGACCTTCCAGAGCAAATATCTCAAGCTGAGCTAATAAAGCAAGTTCATGAGTTGAATACTAACACTGATGTTCATGGTTAGTGTAAATCCATACATTTTTTCAGTTCGTGCATCTGTTATTTTATATATCGATTGTACTTTCTGTTTTGGGCCATTTTTTTTTTGCTATGAGTGTTGGTTTGCTTATATATGCAGGTATTTTGGTTCAGCTTCCGTTGCCTAAGCACATAAATGAAGAGAAAGTTCTGTCTGAAATTAGCCTCGAGAAGGATGTGGATGGCTTTCATCCGTTGAACATTGGCAAGCTTGCAATGAAAGGCAGAGACCCCCTGTTCCTTCCATGCACTCCCAAGGCAAAATGCTCTTCAATCTGAAACATTTTGGATTACACTCAATTAGCATGTCAACAATTGAATGAATTTCGCATGCCTTTTTTCTTTGTTTTTAATGTAGTTTTCTTCTTACAAATCATTAAGAAAGATGATTTTGGAGCTTGGCTGCTTAGGTTAGAAGAGGGGAAAATGCTACTACTATAGAAAAATAACTTTTTACTTAAAAACAACTAACTAACTTGCTAGTCACTAATGTCTTTCTCTATTTTTTTTTTTCATTTAGGTATACCTTCCATTTACTGAAATTTATTGGTGTTGGGATTATTTTTCTCAAATGTGTTTCCTAGATCATAATTTCTGCATGCGAAGTAGCTTTAGTTACTGTTGTTTGATATGAAGATATCCTTTGTTGTTCTAGAGAAGTGATAAACTTGGGCCAAGAGTGATGTATGTATGAAAATATTCGAACTCTGTCAATCTTTAGAACAACAGTATTGTATCTATTCTTCTTATTCCCATTTTACAAGGCTTCTTACACTTGTTAGCAAACTCTGTGATCCTCACTACACTAAACCTGTGGGAGGGTTGCTCTATTTTTTGTGTGTTGATTTAAATCTTACTTATCAAGATTGTTTACTGAAAAGTTATCTTTCAAACACTCTCAAAATCTGATTTACATTTTTTGTTTGTACAGGCATGCCTTGAACTATTACAACGAAGTGGTGTAACAATAAAGGGAAAAAAGGCAGTTGTGGTTGGCAGAAGCAACATAGTTGGATTACCAGCTTCATTGCTGCTTTTGAAAGCAGATGCTACAGTTACTATTGTACATTCACACACAAGTCAACCAGAAAATATCATACGTGAAGCGGATATTGTTATTGCAGCAGCTGGACAGCCAAAGATGGTAATTATCAAAATATAATTTCCTTTATTTACATCTCTATTCTATGTCCTTATGCAATAGTTGTGGAATGTGGAGTTTCAAATTTTAACCCTTGGAACGTGGATTTCTTATTCTAAAATGCTATGGATAACAATAGCTATCAAATAAATTAAGTAGCTTATTTTAAGTTTCTCTTGTGCATCCCCTTGTCCTTATTACTCGTCCGGATCTGTTAGATGTGCATTGACTTTCAAATGCAACTGATAACTGGTGCTGTTTAATGGCATTTTTGAAACTTAAGTTGATCTTTCTATTATGACATTGTATCATTGGTATATACTATGTTTGCATCAAAAGTACCACAAAAGCTTTTGTTAATTTTGTGCTTCTTCAAGTTATTACTGCCAATCTTTTGATTTTTATTCTTTTTGAAATCCCATGTACTAGTTGTTGTCACCAATCTTCTCCCTAATGGAAAGTTCGCTAATGGTATTAGATCAAAGGAAGTTGGATCAAACCTGGAGCAGCAGTCATAGATGTTGGCACAAATGCTGTTGATGACCCAACAAGGAAGTCTGGTTACAGGCTTGTTGGAGATGTAGATTTTGAGGAAGCAACTAAAACTGCAGGTTGGATTACTCCTGTTCCTGGTGGTGTAGGTCCAATGACGGTCACAATGTTGTTGAAGAATACTTTGGAGGGAGCTAAGCGCTATATTGAGCAAAATAATTGATCTTTTTTGACTTTGAATAAGGTATTTCCTCTTAGTTGAAATTTCTTTGAGAATCGGTTTTACTCAAAGTGTGGTTTAAGGTTGACCGATGTATTGTATTTGTAACACAAGGATCGGTCTTCAAAATGGAAAAGTAGGATTGGTTCAAGCAAAACTATATATTTGCCTTTTCAATATCTTCCGTTTCCGCCCGTGTCTGTCCCTCTGGCTTATATCCCCGACTGTGCTCACATTGTACAATTTTGCAGAAGAAATTTTGATGTGGGTATTGAGCATGTTTTAGTTTCTTTAGTACCATTCTCTAAGCTTATTATTGAGAAGGATTCCCACACAGCCATTAAATCGGTCAGTAATGGTTGCCATATTCATAACTCTTGTTACCATCTGGTAAGGACCATCTATGGGTTACTCGTGCTCATCCTATCACATATGGTACTTCTAATGATTCACGAAGCAAAATTTTTTACTTCTCTCCGGATATTCTTGGTCTTCCTCTGTTGTATGATGCTGCTGGTGTTTTTAGGCGGTAGTTGTTTTTTGTTTGTTTTTCATATTTTAGGCGATTCTTTTAATGATCGTTTATAAGATACATTTTTATTAATCAATTACTGAACAAAGTTAAGTTCTACTACTGTTACCTGTAACATTTTATTAACCACCATTCACCTATAACATGGTTAACCACTTGGAGTAGCAGAGTTAACCACTTTGAATTATTCTGGAAATCCATTATTAGATATATGCAGCTGCAAAAGAAAATAAAAAGGATGCAGGATTTCTAAGCGTACCTTCCTTATGCCATAATTTATAGCTTAATAATTTTGACTGGTTAATTTCTTATCATTTCCTAATTTACCCACCCACCTTGACAAGCTTGGATAGAACATAGAGATCTAACATTTCATTCAAATTCTCTTTTTCATTGTGATAAGAGTTAACCACTTTGGATTAATCTGCAAAGCCGTTAGATATATACAGCTGCAAAAGGAAATAAAAAGGATGGAAGATTTCCAATTGACCTTTACACCATAGTTTATGGCTTAATAATTTTGCCTTGTCTGGTTAATTTCTTATCATTCCCTGATTGACCCACTCACCTTCTCAAACTTGGGTAGAACATAGAGATCTAATTTTCAACATGTCATTCAACTTATCTTCTTCATTGTAATAGACTGAGCTCTGTAAGATGTGTTTGAAATCTTGTTTACCAGTCAAAAAATCACATTTTTAATGTGAAAACATAAAATCAAACTATTAATGTCAGTTTAAGGTGAAAAACTTTGTTTCAATCCATTTGACATAAAAAAATGCTGTTCCAGTCTTTCACAGTCTGTCGTTTCTTACCATTATTACTTAAGAACTAAGCTTCCAACTGCACAAAAAAAGTGGACAAACTGTCATAAGTCTGTGGATTTACTAAATCTAATCTCTCATTTGAACATTGGCAACTGTCTTTTAGATAGCGACATGCTATCTGAATTTGGGACCATTAGTAATCATGGATTGAATGAAATACTACATCCGTAATTATCCACAAGAGAAGAATTTGTATCTGTATGTAATCAAGCAATGGCAATTGTACCTTAAACGCTATTTGCATATCACATCAGTTCATCTACTATTTTTGTTTTAGATGCTTTATGAATGTGTCTAAAAAGACACAAGTCTGGTTTTGTTGTACTAATATAATACAGTATGGTAATCAACTTCAAGATTACTTGGTACAAGCATATTTTTGTATACTACATCATATCTACACAGTATCGATTGAATTTATCAATTATGTTATGTTATTTAATAAGAAAAATAACGCTTACATTTTTTTAGGTTATGTTAAATAATATTCATGTTTTTTAAGTTTAGAAAAAGATGTTTCTCTTAATGTTTTAATAAAATAACAATCACACCCATCTAGTTTTTGAATGATATTTATCTCTATTATATATGCAATAAAATAAGATTTATATCCTTTATATTTTAATAAAGTGGTTGTCCTCTCCTTATTTTATTTGAAAAAATATATATTAACTAAAATTTGTGAAAAATTTATATTTAATTTTTTTTATATAAATAAACATTGAATGATTTAATTATAAAAACATTACATTACTCCTGATATCTTTTTAAATGACATTCATAATTTTTTTAGTTTTAAAATGTACTCATGTTATTAATTAAATAACACTCACGCTCCTTATTTTATTTACATTTATATTTGTATTTTTTGTAGCATATTTATACTTGTGCTAAAATGTATTTAAATATAATAATAAGTTAACAATTTTAATCATGCATCTCATTATTATTTGTTTATTTTCATATTAAAACAATAGTTTCTAAAACATATAATTTTATATTTTTATAAGACAATTTATGATGAGGAAAATTAAATAAAAGAGGAAAATATTATTTATTAAAAATTTAAAGGATATTTTAAAAATAGAAAGAGTGTAATTATTATTTTATTAAAAACTTAAGAGAAATAAGTGCTTACTTTAAAATTAGACATAAATGACTAACTTTTAACATGATCTTAGAAGACTAAATTAAGAAAATGACAAAATCAACATTTTTCACTTTTGACCTAAAGAGATAAACAATCAAAATATTAATATATTTATGAATAGTTTTAAGTTGGACTACTTAATCATATATTAATATATTATTATACTATTACTATTTTGAATTTAAGTGCTCTATATAATAATGGTTGTACACGGTTAAATTAAAATATATTATATTTATGAGTGAAAATGAACTGTATTATATATATATATATATATATATATATATATATATATATAATTTTAGGTTTAATTTAATTTTAAAAAATTGTTTTATCGAACATTTTATCTTACCGTGATATGACAGTTAATTTCGTTTCTAATTTATGGGTTGACATTCTTCTATTACTTTTAACATTTTTAAATTTTCGATAAAATAATTTCTTCTTTATTTAGAAGCAAAATAATTGATGTCTTGTACTCAGATAAATAAATATTTTAAGTCTTAATTAAATAAAAAACATTCAGAAAAGATACAGTTAAAATTGTGTAAATCTATATTTAAAATTTAATTAAACCTTGCTTTTATCAAATCTCCTATTCCAATAACTTCTCTGTTACCAAGCTTTGAAACTCAGTCACAGTTAAAAGACTAACTTGATCATTTAGTTTCCATTGATGAACTTTTGACAGGAATAATTTAGGAATGGAAAATAATTCTTTTTTCAATCCTAAGAACGGTGATTAATACAAACAACATTTTAGATAGAATAATCTTGAGAATAAATATGAAATAAATTATTTGCAAACTAAAATTAATCTATACCTAACCTATCATTAAATTAACTTAACATAAAAAACTTGAACAGTTTAGAGAGTTTGATGTTCAAATTTAGTAAGGAGAGATGCCGTGAACGACGTCGTTCAAATCAAAATAAGGAAGCTCCTTACCATAAGATCCTCACCGTCCGTTTCTAGAATTGGACAAAACTGAAGGCTCAGATTATGGCTTGTTTGGATAACACGTTAATAGCAGCAACACTTAAGAAAACTAGATATGAAACTCGTCAATGGCTGTGGTTGCAGTGCAGCAATTCGTGTGCTTCGCAGATTCAAATTGGAGGAATATAGCAAGACCATGCATTCCCTCTCACACTACGATTCTTCTACATTCACGCAAAAAAATTCAATTTTCTCTGATTTCATGCTCTTCATCACAGACACCAGAAGTTGGGACTCAAACCTCTGAATCCTGCGTCAATTTGGGTCTCGAGCTCTTCTCCAAAGGACGGGTATTATTATTGTCTTCAATTTTTTCTTCCACACTTCTTATTCTTCAATAGCAGAACCGTGTAGTTTTAAGTGGGACCTTAAAAGCTCTATGCTTTTTCTTAATTGATTTTTTACAGGTTAAAGATGCTTTAACCCAGTTTGAAACTGCACTTTCCTTGAACCCTAATCCAGTGGAGGCCCAAGCTGCCTACTACAACAAAGCTTGCTGCCATGCATACAGGTATAGTATTTTTTTTAGAACGGATCACACAATTTTCAGTTGGTAATTAGTGATTTCAACGGTTTAATAGAATTTGTTAGTGATTGTATAAGGCAGTAGTGGTTCTTATTCAATCAGATTGAATCCACTACTTGAGTTTTGGAACTTGTATGTTGTGAAATGTTAAGGCACGGTATCTACTTGCCATCACTGCCTTTGGTGAGTTTTAATTCCTAATCCTCGGGAGTTCCTAGGCTTTTAGCAACGAGATGACTAACCAAATGGGTATCTCTAAAATTGTTGAATTTCTTCTATTCCTTGCATTTTCTTGATGTAATAATAAACCACATGAGAAAAACCAAGCAATTTAAAAAGGGTATTGATTAGCTAATACTTCTATTTTTATCTTTACATTATAATCTAGATGTTGTTTCGTTATTATTTTCTTGAAGGGGAGAAGGAAAGAAAGCAGCTGATTGTCTCCGCACTGCTTTGAAGGAATACAACCTGAAATTTGGTACCATACTCAATGATCCCGATTTGGCCTCCTTCAGAGCTTTGCCTGAATTCAAGGAACTACAAGAAGAGGTTTCTAGTCTGATATCTTATGCTTTACTATAACTGTTAATGACCTAGTTTCCTAAAATTTTGAGGTGTTTAATGAAGGCTCATGAACGGCTTAGTATGTCTCCAGTGGTGATCTCTCTGAAGATTATTTTATTCTGTAAAAACATCGATAAAATGAAATCTTTGTCTCTTATGTTTCCTCCCCTTGCCTCCATTGCTACAAACAGCTTGAAATAAGAAAGGATATCATTGAGAGAGATAATGTGATAGTCATGAGTGAAAATCATTTGAAAGGAACTTGTGTTCCTCATTGTAATCCTGTCTAATTGAATGTTAAATATTTAAAGTTTTTAAGAATGATTCCTATTATTGTTCTGCCATGCAATCAGGCTAGGCTTGGCGGGGAGGATATTGGCTACAGTTTTCGGCGAGATCTAAAACTTATTAGTGAAGTTCAAGCACCATTTCGTGGGGTTAGGAGATTTTTTTATATAGCACTGACAGCAGCTGCAGGAATATCATTGTTTTTTACTGTGCCCAGGCTAATTCGTGCAATTAGTGGTGGTGATGATGCTCCTGATCTCTTGGCAACTTCTGGGAATGCTGCCATTAATATTGGAGGTGAATAGTGATGTATTTAACTTGCTAAAAAACAATTCTGGATCAATTTATATTTACTAAATTTAGTGCGTCACTTTCTCTTTCTCACTCTGTGATTCTGTTTTCTTTCAACATAATTGCGGGTTGTGATGATACCTTTGACATTGCTTCATTAAATGACTAAGCACTGGAATCAGCAATGTGCAGGTATTGTTGTTCTTGTGGCATTGTTCTTTTGGGACAATAAAAAAGAGGAGGAACAACTTGCACAAATATCTCGAGATGAGACACTATCAAGGTTGCCTTTGCGGCTTTCAACTAATCGAGTAGTTGAACTTGTGCAGCTACGGGATACAGTTAGACCAGTTAGTATCTATGTGTTTTTTTTCTCTCTCTAGTCTCTACCACGTATGGGACTTTTTCCTTTTGCTCTAGTATTTAAATGCTTATTTTTTATCTCTTCTGTTTTTTTTTCTTTCTAGGAGGAGGGGATTCTTGCGGTGTCTGAAGTATTTCCTCTGTATTAGGTTTTGAAAAGCATAGAAATAAGGGGAGGGATGCTTCACAATATGTTCATCTTCAACACTAGATAAATGCCAACTGACAAAAAAAATAAAATTTTCTATATACATACATAGATACAACGTGTTGAAATTATCACAAGCATGCTGCATATAAAGTGATTGCCTTATGTATTTTAAGTCATTTCAAACAAAACGAAAGTCATACGCACTAACGGGACATTTATGATGGGGGGGGGGGGGGGGGTGTACCAACACTCAGTTTTATAATCTAGAAAAACACTAAAACTTTTAATAAATGTTTCATTACCTCACTACGTAATTTCAGATGCAATATTTCACTGTAGTTTTTTAACATTTTTTTGTTACATGGTTTTATTTCAGTTGGTTTAAATTAGAACTAATAATGTACAATTAGGTCACCCTGTTCCCATAGCTTACAACTTAACTAAAAAGTATCATTCTAACATTACCATACATGCTGCATAAAATATATAAGGACTACAGGAATCATTAACATTGGAACCATAAATATACGAAAGTTACTATTTTTATACATTTACAGTTTTACTATAATAAAGGAAGAAGACAAGCCTTTTTTGTATTTAGCCATCTAAAAAAAATAGTCTATCTCTGCCAGGGCAAGCTAACAATCTAAACTTTTAAGTATTAGTAGTTTTCGGAGTAATAAATAATTATGATGATTATTTGGAATTTATTGGAGAGACAACGTTGTCAGTGTTTCTTCTTCTGTTGTTTATCTTGTTTGGAGTTCATATTTTATACAAGTTACGATAATATCAAAGGCTTTTACCATTTATTGACATTATCTCCTCTCTTAATTATAATACTCGGCTTCTGAAGTGGCACTTTAATCTTGAAATTCATACATAAATTAGAGGCACTGATAACTTGACACCACTTCTCCCATGTATCTCCTCTCTGTAATTATGCCCAGGACTTGTGACAGACTAATATGATTATCAAGTTATGACTATTTGCTCTTTCTTTTGTAACCTATATTTTTTTTTCTCTTTATTTTTGTTCTTTTCCTCTTCAGGATGAATCTCCCATGCTCTAACTAAAGCTTTGGTTTTAGGTTATATTAGCAGGAAAAAAGGAAACAGTGTCTCAGGCTATGCAAAGAGCCGAGAGATTTCGCACGGAGCTCCTTAAACGTGGTGTTCTGTTAGTTCCTGTTATCTGGGGAGAAGGTCGGGAAACAAAAATTGAGAAAAAAGGATTTGGTCTGCAGCCAAAAGCTGCTGAATCTCTTCCATCTATTGGGGTAAGACTTGATATAACCATGTATTTAATATATATCTTGCTATTCATCCAAAGTTTTATTTCTTCGGTGAGATGAGACTAATCCAAAAAACTTTGTTAGGAAGATTTTGAGAAGCGAGCACAATCCATAACTGCAAAATCGAAGTTGAAATCTGAAATTAGGTTCAAGGCTGAGGTTGTGTCTCCTGCAGAATGGGAAAGGTAATATGCTCTGATTTGTTGTCTATCAGCTATCATCGTAATATATTTTTTCATTAAATGAGGGGAGGAAATTAGCCTCATCATAGATTTCAAAGGGTGGATGGATTGATGTCAACTAAGAAGTGCATGATATAGAAAGGTGGAGAGAGAGAAAGAGAAGTTTTGCTAATAGTTTTATTCTAACTTAACAACTAGGTGGATAAGAGATCAGCAGAAATCTGAAGGAGTTTCACTCGGTGAAGATGTGTACATAATACTAAGGTTAGATGGAAGAGTTCGAAGATCAGGGAAAGTAAGTTCCATTTCACAGTAAACTTGCAATGCTTTTCTCCACATTATAGTGGAATTGTCATTTATTAGTTTGCTGGCTGTCATGAAAAACTGATCATGGTTAGACTTGGCTCGCTACCCCTGATGCCATTACCAGTAACATTCTAATGAGTGCTAATGCATTTACAGGGTATGCCTGATTGGCAGCAAATTGTAAAGGAGCTACCACCAATGGAAGCATTTTTAAGCAAGCTGGAAAGATGAGAATTTAGAGGGTGCAAATTTGTATTATTCTTTTTCCCGTCTCATGTGTCACCATAATCCTGGTATCACCGTCGTTGGTAATGTTCCACAGCAACATTTTTCTTCACCATTGAACTAAATATTGTACATCCATTCCTCCACGATCACTACAGACAGTTGCAAAGTAAATGTTACGAAGGAATATTAATATTGATAAAATATTTTGCCGACAATTCAATCTTGTAGTTCATTCGTAAAAGGGTAGTGTTGTACTCGAGTGAAGTTGTGTAATTTTAGACTGCACAGAATACAGATTGAAAAGTGAATGCATCTGAATTTAACTACAGCTAGTTAAACTGGTTTATAATCATGCTGTTTGAAAATAACACTATCTTTACATGTATTAAGTAATAGTTTTAAAATAAACCAATAGTTTGCATTAACGACTAGGAGTATTACATAACCATTCAATCTCTCAAACCTATTTGGTATTTGATGTAAGAGTAATGAAATGCATAAAAGTGGATAGAGTAGGATTAAGTTTTTGAAAGATGTGGGTGCTGGTGAGTGACATGACATTGCGACAAGAGTTGACATATGTTGTTATCCTAATATATTCTGCCTAGGGCCAATCTTTAGATGTCAATGCTTTTCAACTAATGAACTAAGAAAAAGTTTCAATTCAACACTCCATTTTAGGATGAATAGGTATGTGGATTAGTGAAGATAAAATATGTAACAATTAATGAGATGAAAAAAAAAGGAAGAGAAATATAAGAAATAAAATAGTGCAAGGAACATACCAGAGAAAGTGAATATTTAATTACAATTATCCTTCAACTAGTAAAATAAGAAGTCAGTAAAAATAATGTGTGCAATTATAAGAATGCCTTGATCGTGTCCATAAAAAATTGGTTCTATCTACCTTGGTTTAAAAAATTCCATGTCATCAGGATATTGGATCATTGCTTGATCTGGTTAAAAAACATATATATATATATATATATATATATATATATATATATAATATCTCATATAATTTGACAAATTTAAATTAAATCGTAACAAAGTACTGATATAAATAATAAAAAATTGAGATAATGTAATTTTATAATTTAAATTTCAAAATATCATCATTGTAAGATGATTAATATTTAAAATAGTCTTATAATAATGCAAATTTATAACAAAGAAAAACAATACAATTTCATAAACTTGTTTAAAACGAGCTTTCAGAAAATTTGACCGAAAATGTATGAGGTGGTCTAATTTTTTTATTTATTATTTTTTTATCGGCAAGTGAACGGTATCATCTTTTGATTATGAAATAAAAGTTTTTAAGAATTAAATTATTGATGAGTGACTTGCTAATATAAAATAATTTTTTCAGATTGTGGCATCAAATAACTAAAAATTGAGTTAATGTAATTAAAAAGAAAATACATTCTAATAATTGGTACACGTTAATAAAAAGTGTTATGTTACATAATAACAAAAACATCTTTTGTAAAATTCATTTTTTTGTCATCGTAAAACAGTCTTCCTATCATATGTAGAAACTAAGTAATCTCACAAAACACAAACGATTTAAAGACTTATGCTATCAAAAATCATTATTGGTATGCTTATAAAATAATCAATTATTGTAAAAGTTAACAAAATTATCATGCATAATATAAAATTATTTTACAAGACTTATTTAAAAGTTTAACACTTCCAAAATTTACACCTTTTGCTTGTAAAACTGAAACCCAAGATTTTATTTAAGGAGGATCAAATTTTTATTACTTGAAGCAACTTTTGTTGATGTGCATATATGTATTAATTTATTTTATAAATAGTTTTCAAATTTTCCAGAAAAGTTTTAAAAGCAAATATTCTGGAAAGAATAATTAATAGCTATAACATTAAATGAAAACTGTGAAACATTGGAGCTAATGAAACTATATATTTGGTCTGTTAGGATAAGCACGATTGCTTGCTTTCATGAGAAGCTGTTTTTTAATGTCAATTAGCGAACGGAATTTGGCAGGTAAAATGACTTATAGTGGCCTATCGTGAGCAACATTATTTCAAACCCAACATCAATTTTTAAGGCCTCAGACTCCACAAAATATTCAATTAGCCATATGCGTAAACCATACATCTTAGGCCCAACTTTAGACATTTCAAAGTTAATTAGTTAATGCTTTGAATCTAAACCTAGTAGCATTGATGTCCCTTCATTCTTAATATCGTTTTCTTGGTAGGTTTTGAATGGTTTATTCATCGTCTACCCAACCTTTTCTTCTTAGCAATTGAAACACATTTGAACTTCCAAATCACTATAAGGCTATAAATTCAGTTCCTTATTTGTAGATTCTAGATTATTACCTTTATTATTAGAGGTTTAAAATATGTTTGTAGTCTTTAAAATTAGACATGAAATTAGAATTCTTACATCTCATAAATTTTAATATATTTTAGTTTTCAAACTTTAAAAATAAATAAATTAGTTCTTTAATCTAACAGTGTTAATTTTTTTTACATATTAAACAGTGTTGATATACTTTTTCATTTAAAAATCAAAATGGATTCAAGATTAAGATAAACGAATTCTAATCTTTCATTAAAATTTATTACTAAACATATTTAACTCATTGTTGCATTATATTCTAACATTAAATTATTTTTAATGTCATGAAAAGAAAAAGTGACATTTAACAGTTCCTTGTTATAAAACTGAAATCCTTCTGATACAAGTTTACCAGCTCCTACTCTCCTAGTAAAGCTTCTATAAAAGGATGGAATAGAATGAATGGAAGACTTAGAACTCTGGAGAAGAATAAGAACACCATCTTCTTCACTTCAAAACAATGTCAAGTGCTTCTTTTCTCTTGGCCATGTTCTTGGTGGCTATGTTCATCATTCCCTCCATAGTAGGGGCAATAGTTGAGCAGCGTGTAAGGTGGGTGCCTAAGACAACAGCACCTTGCCAAGGCTCCATAGAAGAGTGCATGGAAGAGGGTGAGTTTGGAATGGACTCAGAGTCCCACCGGCGCATTCTAGCGACCTCACAGTATATAAGCTACAAGGCGCTGCAACGTAACACTGTGCCATGCTCAAGAAGGGGTGCTTCCTACTACAACTGCAAGCCAGGTGCAGAGGCTAATCCTTATACCCGTGGCTGCCCCACCATCACCCGTTGCCGTAATTCTTAGAAAAATTACAACTTTCTGCATGTTTGAGTTAGTGTTCTTCAGACTCAACTGTGTTTGCAAAAGGGTTGGAAGTGTATTGGAATAACTGTCACAACAATTTGAATGAACAGCAACTCAAACATGCACTTACTTTCATTTTCTTACTCCTCTGCCTTCTAGTTATGATCACGTGCCTTGTTATGTTTTACTTTGAATGCTGTTTTAGTCTCTGTTTCTGTAATTTTATGTAAATTAATCTTCACTGGTGTGGTTACTGTTAATATATTTGTGTGTTTTTTATTGCTTGCTCCACCTCAAACATGAGTTTCCACCGGAGAAGGGAGAGAAGGTGCAAAGGGTGCTAGAAACATGTTTATTATATACAATGTTTGCATTCATAGTTAAACATAAGCTATGAGGTTTTTAAGCAATAAAAAAGTCGCATATTCAGACGGTGATGTGTTTTAAATACAGATTTGCAGATCTCAAAATCTTTATTTTTATTTCAAATGAACATAAACAGCTTAGTAACTATCGGGAACTGTAAGTAAACAGTAGTCAGAGCAAATACATTTGCTTGTGTCAACTTTGCCAATCAATAAGAATTTTCAGCATTACTCTACTTATCTGGGACTCTACTTGCTTTAATGCTCACTTACTGAACCTTGTGCGAATAGAGTTTTGATATCATGCATCTGCTATCTCAACTCTTCTTTCAAGAATCCAGAAATAGTTAAGATTAAACTAATTTTACCTTTGTGCAGTTACATTATCAGCTGATTAAAAATCACGTAATCTTTTAAACAATATATTTCAAAATTCAACAATTTTATTATGCACAATGACAGTATAAATGACAATTAAGTTCTTTTATGTATCTACTTTACTTTGATTTGAAATCAACAATGATAAGCTTTAGGCTAGTGTTGAAACATGCTTCATGATACTGAGATTTGAGTAAAAGTTCTCAGCACTATTACAACAAAAATAGAATGGGGCAGGACTCAGGAGGAACATAAAGTAATCAAGCAATTTAAAGTATAGGAAATATCCTCCACAAACACATGGCACCCAATCTAGCACATTCCAATCAGAAAAACACAAGAAATCAACGACGGGGCTTTGCTTTTTACATAGTTTGAACAGAAATTTTAGCTACCAAAGAGAAAGTTCGCTAGATACAATGTCACAGAATCCTGAACTATGACAAGATACAAAACAAAACAATGCAGTAGAACACAAATGTAACTCAAGCAGAACCTTCTTCTTAGTTCGACTCTTCTTCCTTTGGCTTAGCACGGGCAACAGGGGCCACAGGTGATGGAGTGCTCTCCACTCCCATCTCTGCTCTTAGATCATTGATGCTTTCTTCCAACTCATTTATACGGTTTCCCATTTCATCAAGTGTTTGACGTTAAGAAAAACATTACTTAAGCAATTTTTATAACGGGCAAGTCAGCAATAATTATAATTATGTAAGGTGATACAATTGACATCATTGTCCATTCTGACTTAGCCAGCATATATATGACACCACTCAATCACAAATGAACATAAGTTGCATAAGTCACATCGCAAATTGTACACATTTTTGAGTTCATAAAGAAAAGGATTATGCAGCTGTGAGAAGAAACAATTTACCACCATGATGTATGTTATGAGTTTGAATTTGATTAGCATTTTATAATATAACAGGGTTGTCTATGAATTATAAAGACTAATTCAAAACACAAACAGTTCAGAAAAATCAAACTTTGAAACTCCCGTTTAAATCCTTAATCAAATCTTCAAAAGCATTCCTTGCAAGCTTGTCAACAGAGAATGTAAGTTAGCACCCTGACACCACCTAAGATCAATTGTCATTTGTCTACTTTGAATCATCTTATTTCCTGGGAAAAACCACTATCGTGAATTACATTTTCTGAAATTGATTTCTTTAAAACTTACCATTCAATATTATCATAAGAATAAAAAGGATATTCTTTGTAATTATGGAGTCAGACATTGTCTGGAACTTTATTTGCTGGAAACAAAATTCTTGTTAGGAGCAGTGAAATATATACTCAAACAATAAAGATTCTTTGACACACCTATATTTTTTACGTTCATTTGACAATGCCCTTATTTTTTATTTTCTTCTTTCTTGAAAAACTACAAAACTTTACACTTTTAAGACTATTTTATCTTTATATTATATGTCAAATGAATGTAAAAATGTGTCATGGTATTATTAATCATACTGAAAATCAGCATTGCAGGACAACGAGCCTAGAGTACACAACTCACCATCTGTTGAAGGAGATTTTGCACCTGAAGAGAGAAAAAGGAGAAATAAAGGTCAAAAATTAACAGACAATAGCAGCAATTCATATTCCCACTCTCATCGTGGACTTTGGTCCAGACCAAATATGCAGAATGAAATGGTTATAAAAATTAAACTAGTAATCTAAAATCGTTTTCTCAAATGTTATAAGCAACGACCAGTTACTAGCACTGTTGGCATTCACATAAACACATAAATGAAACATAAAACACAACCATTAAGTCTTGAAGACGCTTAACAACTTACAAAAGCTGTCATATCAGCAGTGCTTTGCTTTGGGTCTTCAGAGTCATGTCCGTCCTGTCATGAAAAGGGAAGTACTGATAAAAAAAGAACCTAAAATAACAAATGAAATAAAATTGAAATGCAATGCAATGGACTGCAATACATCCAGTACCACCACAGAAGAAAAAAAAATCCCTAATTGAGCCATACAAACTGAATCGTTTATTAATATTGAAAACCCTAGTTTCTTAAATATTATAATTGATTCTCCTGTATGAAAAACCAAGCTACTAATGTAATGATAACAGAGGGAAATCAGGAAGGGAGAGCCGAACCATGCTATGATTAAAATTACACTTCCAACAACTCCTTCAACTGCTTTCAAAAAAATAAGTGCAGAGTTACACTCTGCTCCAATTCTTCATTACTTAACTACACACTAAACAGTGAAATCACTCCCTTTCTCTTCACCTTTATAACACTTATTTCAAAAATTATATTTGAAATCATTTCTACTTAGATTTTTTTTGTATATTATCCTCTTTCTAATTTCTCCTTACCTAAACAGTCTGCCTTTGTTTTATTTGAATTTATTCACTGATAAACAGATATGCTTATTTACAATACTTTACCTTTAAAATAACATTTCAATGGATGATTTGGTCCTCTTAAGAAGAAAAGCTAAAGGAAAAATATATTCTTAGCATTGTTTTTCAAAGTATACCCCCCACTTAACAAATTCCTTTTATTAATATAATAACAAAATCTTTAAAATTTATATTTATCAATGTTTATTACTATTACTAATAGAAACGTGTAATATGTCCAGCTTTTCTAGATGATAAAAATAAGTATATGAATACATAATAATTATTATAATAAAATTAAGTAAAATTGTTACTAAATTTTATATTAAAACTATAAAAGCTTATAACAATAACAAGTACTTATAAATAAATATTTTAAAATAAAAAGTAAAATTACAATAATATATGTATATAAAAAGTAATTAGAAAAAACAAATTTCAATTAAAATATAATAATTTAAATTATAAAATAAAACACTTTCAACTTTTATTAGATGATCAAAACTAAAAAGACTGTTAATTAATTTAATAAATACAAAGAATAAACTGGTAAAAGACCGTAGAAGAAAACCTCGGTTACAATAGCTAATCGACATTATTATTATTATTATTATTATTATTTGTTATAGATTACAGAGAAAAAAAATTTGGTTAATGAGTATAAAGATACAATGGATAAAAAATGTACACTAAAAAAGACAGTTGTTAAATTAAAAAAAAAAAGAAAAAAAGAGTATAGACATGTAACTACCAAAGATGAAGAATGTTCTCAACCGAACACGGGAAATGTTTCATTTCTTAATTCAAGTTATCAAATATATATATATATATATATATATATATATATATATATAAAAGATTTCCTCGATACTGATTCGTTTAAGCTATTAAAGGACAATAATTCCATTTTAGATACACTGTCACTTGCAAGTACAAAACTTTAGTTCTGTAGTGAGCAAAGGAATTGGAAAAATAAATTTTATGAAAACATGGGCATATCTAATAGGGAATTCAGGCTCCTATACTCTGTTTTACATCCACAAGTTAGTAGTCCTTGGGCTGCTCCAAGATACATCATCACAAACATCTACATCAAAGGGGAAGCAGTGATAAGGGAGAATCATTTTGTCCAATTCATCCTTTATCCACCACAGAAATAGACGGAGAGGAACCTTCGAGTTTCTATTTGTTTTTCCCAGAGGATGGCTTGGACTGTTCATAAGGATACTCAGGTGGAGCAGACCACAAACCCCAGAGAATAATTAAGTGAAGACAGAGAAGTGATGCTGAAGAAAGACTATTCGAAGGATAGATATTCCAGCACAGCTCCACTCCCACGAACAAAATCAAACTGCTTGTGGATGCCAAGTAGATAAATAGATTATTTATTAATTCAATACAAAATAAAACCATGGGAAGTGGGTCAAACCTACCGCAACAACGTTGGGTAATGCGTTCTCCACAACAAGTAAGGTAAACTATAGAAGTACCTGTACCATAATAACAAATAGCGAGAGAATTAGCACCGGGGTTATTTTAAAATACAAAACCACAAACATGAACAACTGTTTTGTGGTTTGCATTAATACCTGTCAACCAAAATTTGTTCGAGAATATTGAACAAAAAGAAGGTAAATAATTTCAGAGAGAAATATGTTCATTTATAAATAAGAGGATTTTACTCATGACGTATCTACAAGAAGGACAGCACTAAATGAAATATCCGCACAGATGGAAATTAGGAAAACCTGGCCAATAAATTTAAATCGAAAGCTAATGTCTATTCACCAAAAGAAAATAACAAAACATAACAAATTCATCTACCAGATGAAGATGAGTGAAAAAGTATTTCTAAATGAGAATGTCCTCACTATAATAGAAACACGGAACTCAGAGGTCATAGATGCATCTTCTATCATCTTAATAAATTATGCAGGCGGGTTTTTCGTTTTCCTTTCTTCAAACTATTTTGATGAGTAAGAATAAATTAAGCAGAGAGGTAGTAGTTGTATATTTAACAGAAACCCAGCAGACTTACCAAGAATAGAACTGATAATGCAATGACCGAGCACATACAATGCCAATGAAGTTCCCAACAAACATAGTTGTCACAATATCTGAGCAAAAGTAAAAAGTTAGCATCACTTATCACAAAAAGGGGAAGAAATGTTCTTAAATCCTACAAGAGACTGATCACTAACGTTCTTTATTAAGGATCTGGAGGGATGATGAACCGCTCTTGCCAACCTTCTTAGAAAAAGAGGAAGAGAAGAAAACCGCAAACCTCATTCTCATAAAGACATATCTGGAATGCAGAAAGTTGCAAAGTCCCCCTTCATGTCTGTAAGCAACTAAATAAGTCAACATGTAATCCAGCTGATCAATATTTCAATCCAAGTATACATCACAGTTCTTATGTATCCCAATTATGATGTCCACAGTATAGACAATAATATACACTGCTCACACACCACCACCACTAATGACAACAATAACAACACAAGTCATTTCCCCCTAGATGAGACTCACTTCATAATCAGACAATGCTATTGTGTAATGTCAAATACCAGGTCGTTGGCAAAGCCATTTAGATCCAAGTCCATCTTCAGCTATCCTCTATCCAATCAACTCTATTCATTTGAGTCTATCATCTCCTAACATGGCCAAACCATCTTAGATACATTCCTACCATCTTCCCCTGAATAACAGTTACTCCTACTTTCTCTCTAATTCATTCATGCATCATCTTATCTATTCTAGTAGTGAGTATACTCATCAACACAGCATTCTCATCTCTACAAGACTATGACACCTATTTATGATTTTGTTGACACATCACTGTCCAACATTTGGTACCACAAAATAAAAAGGATTGCTGGTTCTCATTATTTATTGGTCAAACAGAAGAAAAAGAACTTATTAAATCTATGACTTGACAAGATATATTAAGTTTTCTTTTCCAAATTACAAATACAACCCCCTACTATATAGGTTAATAGCAAAAAACCTTCAAAACTCACCTCCCTGAATTTAAAAGATTGTGCAGCTACAATGAACTGAACCCCTCATGTATGTGCATAAAGCATCTGTAAGTTTGAAGTTCAAGAAGTCTTACTGAGTTTTAAACCAAGGAGGGCTTTTCAGCAATTAACCTATAGTTGAAGGGGGTTCCTAGCATTTTCTGTATTGAAAAAAATAAAAGAAAAATAAACCTTTATACATACTTGCACCAACTATAATGCGCAAATGAAGCAAGTAATATGAGGTGAGCAGCCAACAAAAAGACCGCAAATCCCTTGGACACAAATACTGGCTCAGGGATGAATTTGAAGTTAACAGACCTGATAACATAAATTGAAATAATACATCAGGAAACATCTAACTGAGACCACATAAGAAAGGGTAAAATACAGTTTCTCAAAATTAAAGATACTACAAACTGAATACATCAACTTCAGTATACTACTCCGATCCCCTTTGAGCTTCAAATTGAAATGAAACAGGTCATGTCCCAATTAAGTTAAATGATACATGTAATACCATTAGCCGGAATCAAAACTCCTCATTGACCAAAACCCAGATCTGAAAATCCTATTCTTAGTACGATGCTAAATTAGCTTCCAACCAGGCTTTCACAAGGGAGTACAGTGTGTTTCTCACATAGAAGATTTTTCACTTAGGCCAAAACATTAAGGAAAGCTTTAGTGTAATGTTTACATTTTCTTTTTAGTGTGAATCGCTTTACAAATAAAGAACAATAATATATAAATGAGGACATGGATGAATGCAGGCATTATCACATGAATATATATTTTAGGCACTAGTCACAAGTTCAACCTGAAAAACCTAAGCAGCACATCTAATCACCCCCAATATAAGATACCATATCTTCAGCAGCTTATTAGTTTATGTATTATTGCATCTAAAAACGCACCTATCTAAAAATGTTCCTTAGTGACAGAATGTGGCAGATGATCGTTGCAGAAAATAAAACTTTAGATACTATTATCTGCAATATTGCCTGTCTACCACACATCATAGCTTTGACCACAGGAAAAAAGGGTTTCAGATTATACTAAAAGCTAAATTTGATTTCGGAGTTCATGGTTATCATATCAAGCAAACATAAAGGGCACACTTAAAAAATAGGTACCAGAAATGGATGAAGACTCGGCCAAGATTGAAGGCGCTCGATATGTACGCAACTGGATATGAAACCAGGAAAGGAAGCCCCAGTAATATCTACGGCAGAAGTTAACCATACTATAGTTAACTGGCCTTACCAAAATTGGACATTGCACACTCTAGAGAATCAAACAAGCTTCAGGCCCGAGAAGAGAAACTCACCTGCTAATACGGAAAGATTATTTTAAAACAAAAAATAGCCAACCATCAGACACCCAATTTACGCACTCTATAAATAACAACGCGTGCGATTATTGTCTTACAAATTATAAATATACAAAGGAAAATGAAATGCAAAGGACCTGAACAACTGCTGCCCAAGCTAATGCCAATAGCACGCCACTGAAATCCATAGCCTGCATGGGCGTGAAGAAAGCGAGCTACATGAGCATTACGTTGTAAGGAGACAGAAAAAAGATGCCAACATACCCTGACTATAAATATTGCACGTATATATGTACCTTCAGCATGAGGAGCAGTAAAGGTGGAGCATAAAGAAGCACATTCATCTTTACCGAAACAGCTCCACTAACAGATAATTGCCAGAAGCTCCGTAAACATTTTATCCTTAAAGCAAAAAAAAAAACATAACTCTAGCATTTTACCTAAACACAATCAACCCAAGATTCCACCTTCGGTGCACAAGTAAGAGTAATGCAGCATGAAGAAGTGTCATGGCCACACAGTCATTAAACA
The DNA here is from genome assembly GCA_027742785.1 of Vigna reflexopilosa. Lineage (NCBI taxonomy): Eukaryota > Viridiplantae > Streptophyta > Magnoliopsida > Fabales > Fabaceae > Vigna > Vigna reflexopilosa. The sequence continues at coordinate 4,936,140 of CM050914.1, read as the reverse complement.
GACGAAGCACGAATATGGAATGAACTCTTTTGGACAGAGAAAGTAAGCAAAGGGCCCACCAAGGAACCTGATAGAAAATTGATTTTCCAAAAGCAGTGAGAATGGACATCAACAATTAGTCAGAGAAAAATTATATCCTTACCACATCTGTTTTGACATAGACGGCGAGAACGATTGCTAAGTTAATGATATACAACACACCAAACAGAATCTGCAACGAGAAAAGAGAAAGACATGATGAATTACTTGGTTTACTGAAAATTAAGTAGAATGAGAAATAAAAGAATTTGAATGCGTGACCTGAGCAGGGTAAACTTGTCCTTGGGTAAGATACTGAAATGCAGAGTAAATGTAGAGAAAGCCAGCAGGGTACACGAGAGGACCAGTGTCGCCTTTGAGGTTGCGGAAGTCTCTCTCCCCTTCGAGAAACCCGCTAACCTGTGACATGTAAGCGTCCCAATCTATCTTCGTATCTGAAAGCATAAAACGCCGTCGTATATCAATTGCGATGAATAGAACTTTTGAAGGGGAGGGTGTGTAAACTGAAACTTACAAGGTACAAATGCAATTATGAGAGTGACGAGGAGGGCGTCAGCGAAGAGAAGAGCCAGTGCAAAGGGTATCTTGGGGTTTTGGAGCAAAGCGGTTTTTCCTTCCGATCTCGGAGGTGGTGGCGACGGCGCCACCGATTCAACGCCCATGGTTTCTCTGTTTTTCAACCTTCTGCCACCCATCTCCGTTTAATTATTCTTCCACGATCAACGCCCTCACTTTCTCTTTCTCTCTAATTTTTATTTCTGGGCTTCGTCTCATGGGCTCACCAGATTTCCACTCCAAAAAGAACAAAAGGGGCTTCTTCTTGCACCCCACATTTTCTATTCCTGCAACCACCATATATTTAAATTATTAAATTAATTATGGAAGCAGTCTTATTTATTGTTCCCGCTACTATATTTACTTCTCCCAGCACTCCATGTCATTTTCATGAGACAAACACTTTAAGACGTTTTTTTTTCTTTTAACGGTCTTCTTCTTCAACAACAAATTTTGTCTTCAGATTTCGTCTTCGTTCATTCTTTTAAATAAAAAAAATATGTATTTACTGTTCTTCTTCATTTACACCATTATTTTTCAAGTTTTCCGATGAAAATCAGACAGATTTGGCCATTATTATCATTTTCCGTTCATGTACCTAATTTCGAAATTTAGATTCTAGAAATTCATTAAAGTCCGACAAACAAACAGATTTAGTAAGCATTGGATTTCTTGGAAATCCTGTTGAGTTTGTTTTTTTTTAATTTGATGTGTTATGTTTTTGTTATTTGTGGTGTTCTAATATTTCTTTTTAAGTTTAGTTATTCAATGTATTATAATTTTTTATTTTTTTAAGTTTAATTATTTGATATGTTGTTTTTAATATTTGTTGAAATTTATTTCTTAAAAAAATAAGAAGAACACGGAATGGTGGCTTCTTCCAATAAAGAGAACATCGAATTAAATAACATTGTTTCAATATACATCCAACAACAAATTGCTTTCCTTTGATAAATGCTCATATATAGGAAAAAAATGTAAGTTGCAGGAAGAAGTCCGAAACAAAAAGTCAAGTCCACAAATTTCTCTTTACTTTTTTTAGTTAATAATATTTTATAAAAAATTTAATCCCTGACTTAAAAAATGCATATCATCGTTGAAAACTAATCAAATTATATTACGCAACCCAAATTTTGAAATTTGAATTGTTTTCATGACAACTTCATAGAAAATATGTATCAAATAAAAAACAAATGCGTGACATCATTAAAATTTAATAATGAGTAAAAGAGTGTTCCTCCCTGCACCTCACCTCCTTCTTCCTGCACCTCCAATTTTACCATTTTATCCTTCTTTTAATAAAAGTTAAAACTTATTACATATAATATATAATAAACAGGTGCAGGAGGTGCTGATTGAGTCTGAGAATCAAAGGAAATAAATTTGTGTTCCCTGCAAAATTAGACAATGGACTATCGTGGGGTCTCAGTAGTCAAATGCCAAGAACATTGGTTAGTATCAGAATGGTAGCTCTTTCTCTCTTTCTGTTTCCTTCACGTTAGGGAAAACATACATGAACCATGTTGCTGCAATGCTGGTAGCTACACTCAGTTTTTCCCCATCACCTCTTCATCAGCTTTCATGTTCAGATCAAGACTGTTAAAGCTCGTCTCTCTCGAACCCAGTTTCTTCTTGCTCCGCAGATCCGCACAACCGCAGGACGAACTGCGTTTCCATTAGCCGCATTGCGATATGCGGACAACACGAAGATGCACCCCCCAAAACCCCAACCGCAGATCCACCTGCGGTTGCCATTAGCCGCAGGACGAACTGCATTTCCCTTTACCCGCATTGCGATATGCGGACAATGAAGATGTACCCCCAAAACCCAACCGCAGATCCACCTGCGGTTACCATCAGCCGCAGATCCAGCTGCGGCGCCACCAAATCCGCCGTTCGTAGGGCGGCAGGCGTTAACCGCAATGCCATTTGCGACAGTTTTCATCTCACAGCGATTCCACACTTGAGCAAGCTTCTGGCAGTTTTCATCTTACAGTGATTCTGACCAAACTTCTTCAGAAGCTGAAAACTTGTATCCAGATTTCTTTTTCACCTCAACAAGAAACTCATCAACTCAACTGGACTCACCCTAGAGATTGAAAACACAAAAAAGAAAAAAAAACACCAAAAAGAAGAAAAAAATACACTGTTTCCTCTGAAAAATTGAAGCCACTTACAAATTTTCAGAAGATGAAAAATACTTGTTGGCTGGTTGGTTTTTCCAGAACTGGTTGAATTGAGAGTTAAAAAAGAAAGAAAAATGGAAAGCTCAAAATAAATAAATACTACTGTCAACATTAAATGAAACATTAAGTGAAGGATAAAATGATAAAATTGGAGTTGCAGGAAGAAGGAGATGAGGTGCAGGGAGGCACTATGAGTAAAAATGTATAGATATGTCGGCAGTGAGTTGGTTAGATGTGATGGAAGATTTTGTTACTGTGACGAAGGTATGTCGGCAAAAGCAACTGAGATACACAGGTGTAAAATAGAAGCTGCTTCTCAAGTCCATTCCTTTCTGAGATGAGCACGTGTACTTTGGGAGTGCTTCCACATATGCAGAGAGATCCACACATTTTCTCTCTCATGCACACGCGCCCAAACCTCTGCATCCACTCCATCAAATCTATCCACGTGTCAATCTACCACAAAACCCAGTCCTTTCCTTAAAAACTATCAAGCACCGATAAATGTTTCACCAACACCAACCTCTGTTCTCTTCCTTTCTTCCTCACTCTTCTTCCATGGCTTCCAATAACCTCAAACATCGACTCACACCGCATCCAGACACCTCCGCCAACGACAACGGGATGATCGGAGACAAACGCCAGAAACGAAAGGTGATGGCCAAACGCGGCCTAAAGTCACTCGCCATAGCTGTTACCCTCCCTTTCTCTCTCACCGTCTTATCAGCATGCATAGGCTCCTCCATCGCCGGTGATGATTCTCTCTCTACCAGAAGGCCCTTCTGGTTCCCACCCTCCTGGACCCTGCACTTCACCTGCCCCGCCATAAGCTTCTTGATGGGTCTGGCCGCCTGGATGGTCTGGGCAGAAGGAGGTTTCCACCGAAACCCCATGGCTCTGTTGTTTTACTTTACTCAACTCCTTTTCGCGGTGCTATGGGATCCCCTTGTGTTTGCTGCTGGGGCCACACGGCTCAGCGTGACACTCTGTTTAGGGTTATTCGTGAGCCAGTACGGGTGCATGCGTGTGTTTCGCTCCGTCAATCCCATTGCTGCTGATTTGATAAAGCCTTGTCTGGCATGGGTTGCTTTTCTATCTATTGTAAATCTTAAGCTCCTTTTTGTCTGAACGCATATATGCATATGTATATACGCTACTACTATTATCAATGAAGATGAAGCCTTGAACAGTGTTACGTAGAATTGTTCTGTAAACAGTCGCCTGAATCGCCTACTGGACATGCGTGTTGTAAATAACATTTTCCTAGTATTTTGTTGCACTCCATTTTCCTATCTCTCTTTTTTTCTTTTTTTCTTTTTTTTCAGGTTGGACGACGATTTGTGCTCTTTTATGTTGTTCGAATGTGATTGCTGTGTGCTAAATTTGTAAATTTGTCGTTTTGCTTTTTCAAAACTTAACGTTTCTCCAACTCAAGTTGCGAGGGATGTCTACGTATACAAATTTCTTTACTTTCTATCCAAGACCAACCTACAATAGCATCTCTAACATTTCAGCTTAAAGATATTTTGCAAAATCAAGAAAAAAAAATGATGGGATTTAGAACGTATACGCATGTCTACAATTCTTACACACGTATACGAATTAGCTACTTCGCTGATAAGCAAGATGGCATGATTTGATCCATTAGATACTAAAATTGCTTTGTTCATAGTTCAGAGTACCATAAGCTTACTCGAACATGATGAACGAATCCTTAAAATAAGAACTTATAAACAGATGAATATGATATTTGATCAAGGGCATTGAGGGAAGAAGATGGTTGTAAAGTGTTATTTCATATAAATAATAGTAACAAAGCAACTTTGGATCTAGTTTGGCCTAGAATTTTATTCATGTAACAATTGAACCTGATTCGTCACTTAGGTTACCTGCTGGCCTTGTCTTTGTCAAGGCACAAAGTTAATACTAATGATAATGCAAATCAAATGATAAAATGGAACTTTTCCAAGAAACTTAACCTCTTTGCACGCCTTCATTATCAAGTTATTGGTTTTTCAAGTTCCTGGTTTTGTAGCAAATGCCTTGTCTCAAGAATATTTTTTAAGATTTCTACCAAAGTTCATTCAATGTCTACAATTGAGAGAACGAGAATGATATCTAAAAAAACAGTTTATAATTAAAAAGAAGAAACATGACAGAATTTCGCATTCTCAGTCCCAGTCAGAGTTACAGCCCCTGTTAGGTACTTACGTCGTAAACAATCTTCATAATTAATGTCTGTTAGGTACTTAGGTCGCAAACAATTTTCATAATTAATGTTGTAAAAGCTAAAATATATGACTCAGAAAAAGCATATGATTATAACACATACAGATTAGATCATAATTAACATACAGGCAGAATGCAATATTCAGTAATGATGCAGAAAAAATATTATTTTTCCTACCTCTAAATGTAGAATTTGTCATAAATCACAATTAACCTTGTAAATGTGTATGGGCGGTGAGTCCATTCACTATCCTAGATTTTGCGTAGTCCTTATTTGTTTGATCATTTCAGACAGACCATATTAACTGTAACAGTGGAGAATGAGACCACTAGCTGTACCACCAGATTCTCAGATATAACTCTACTATTAATTTACAAAGGATTTGTCTTCATTCTCCCTTTTTTTTTTCAGAATTTCGTAGAAACTATGTTAACTTTTTTTTGCCACTAGACTGAAGAGTCTAGCTGCTGCACACACAAAAAAAATAAATTAGATGAAAATAACTTTTCTTTTAAATAAAGAGTCAACGTAAGTAAAAAAAAGCGGCATCCATAAAATAGCATTTTAAAATATTGAATTGCTTGAATTTTTACTTAATTTTCCACAAGAGAAAATCTTATTTAATTTAAATAAACTTATTACAGACAATTTATTTATAATATCTTAAAAATTACAACATTAAAAACAAAAACGTAAACTAAATTTTGACATTTACATTCTAATTATCAAGATTAGTGGTGTCTCTGTTTCTTTTAGTGTTAGTCGATGACGTCAATAAAAAAAATTCATATTAGAGTACGAATTAAGGGAGTAAATGAGTTTAAGTGAAGGAGCTTGGTGTATAATTGTAAAAATATAAACTTTTGGCTATTGTTATTTGTCTTTGATCGAACTGGTTAATTAAGAATAATATTCGAGCTTTGAATGGTGATTGAGTTGTTGAACTTTATTTCCTGTAACAAATAACTGATTTTAGTTTTATAAGATAATGATAAATTTACCTATTAAGCAGGGATGGTGCATAGAAAATATCGGTCATACAAAAAGAGTATCGGATTTTTGCACTAACAAGCACCCTGATGACGAGTTTTCTGACTATTTAACCTAGTACAAAAATAGTGAAACTGACCTAGAAGATGATACATCAACTGTTTTAAATGTTTGGATGAAGCAACCCAAGTTCATCCTTGTCTTCAAGGGGATTGCTAGTCTCCTCCCGTATTCTCTTAACTTCTTTACTAGCCAACGACTTATGCGTAAATCCATAAATCTGCAAAATCTGATTATCCCCAAAATTGAAGGCCCTATCCATCTGCTTCAAGCACCTTTCAACAGGGTAATCCCCAAACTTCCCACAAGGCTTGCACCCCACAAAATGAGTCACCAATGGCCACCTATGATCCCCGAGACCAGGATGGTAATTCTCAATCATTTCCTCGTACTTATCAACCAAAATCCCCCAATAACCATGCAAGTAATAATCGTTCTCAAGATAAACTTTATCACCCCATTTCTCCCTATCCTTAGCCAGCAGATAAACCATGGCAGATTGATCATCAGCTTCGAAAACAGGTCTATCCTTGAGCTCACGCGTCAGCACTTTCCCAGCCTCATCCCTAACCCTCCCTTTAGGCCCCATTGGAGCCCAAGCATCGAGAATATCCAAAGACCACTGACAATTTCTCAGCAGAAAACTCCCAGTGTTCAGCCCAATCCAATTCTTGTCAGCATAAACCATCTCATCCCACCCATGCATCACCAAGTTATGGTCTTTATACCTCTCCCACGGCACCTCAAACGCCATGTCCGTGAACATGGCATCACTATCCATCCACCATATAAACTCCACCTCAGGGTGAGACAAAAGAAGCTTCCGAATCAAAGGAAGCTTGGTCCAGAACCCTGCCATCTCAGCGTCAAGGAGAGCCATGTTGTAAAACACATCAATCCCATGCAAACGACAATAGTCAATTTTGTTCTTAATTGACTTCAACAAGTAATGATCACCAACGGGATTCTCGCAGGGTTTCGGCGATGACCCAGTTATCAGAAGCACACGAGGCTTGTTGGGCAGAATGAAATTAGATAAATTGGGGTTATTGCGAAGCCAGCGAGATCGTTGCTCGTCCCAGGTCGATATTTTGGGGCCGAGACGATACGGCTCTTCCGGATTCAATTTCTCGCGGTTCACGTCTTCTGGTTCGTCGACTAATATGGTGTTGATGTCAAAGGCATTGTAGTCGGTGGTGGAATTGGAATCATTGGACGTTGTGGATTGAAGCTCGCCGAGGTGGCGGTCATTCTCAGGGAGCTTGCGGGAGTAGAAACGGTTGCGAATGTCGATGAAGTCCTGCTCCGGCGTGCCGAATTTTCCAGCACCGATGGTGCCGCGCAGGACAACGATGGTGAGGAGCAGGCAGAGGATGGTGACCTTGCAATGCCTGAGAGCTCTCTGGAATCTTCGCGCCCTTTGAGCTCCCAAACACTTTTGTAACATGTTAATGCAAAAAGATAAATTCAGAATGGAAAATGAATGCAATATGAAATCCAGAAACAGATATGGACACACCAATTTTGGATCATCGTTAGCGCAATTGTTGTGGTGAATCCAGAAACCCGAAACCTCAGGACAAGTCAATAATAAATAAATAAATAAAGGATGGAAGAAAATATAACCTTTAGATAAAGGCGGCATATTCTCTTTTTGAAGAACAATAATTATTTTTTAAAATGTAATGATTGAAAATATTTTCCATGTCCATTATTATTCAAATTAAAAAGTAACTATGGTAAAAATCAATATTTCTCATTATTAAATAACATTATAGAAAAAAAAAACGTGTCTGTTTTTTTTTTGCTGGGGCAATTTCGTAAATTGGATTTCACAAGAGGCCTTAAATAAATTCAAACCTAAGACAACAACTTTATTATTGTTTTAAAGACGATGATTATAGATAAAATTAATATTTAACTTGCCTACGAGTGTGACGCAATAAAATTTTTAATTATCGAATAAAATTATAAAATTGTGTAAATAATTATTATCATTTTTATAAATTTTTGTTACGGCGGATCTAATCGAGTAACTAAAATATTTATTTGTGATGTGTGTTATTAATCATAACATCACCTAAATAAAACTTAAGACAATTAAAATTCATCTTTCTTTTTACAACCGCATAACACCTTCACTGAATGGAGTTTTAATTAAAATAAAATTTAAACTTAATTAAAAATTAAAGATGTTTCTATTGCATTTTTTATCTTTATTTTTTTAATAATTTATCACTTATATATATATATATATATATATATATATATATATATTATTCTCATACTTTTTAGTTTTATAAATTCTTTCTTTTTATATTTTTTTCTCCTTTATTTTAGTTATTACTTTATATTTACAAAATCCATTCTCATCTTTCTTATTACAATCATGATTATACTTTTTTTCGTGAGATCGTATTCAATTCGTATATTATCAAATTTAATGAATTAAATAAATGTTAGGTCTCACATTTTATTATTTGTATTGTTTTTTAATATCTTTTTTTTGTTAGTTCTTTACATGAATAAAAATAGTTGACTTTAAAATTCAAGTATACAATCTCGGGAACTCTTCGTTTACTCTCTAATAAAAAAAAAAGTTTTTCTTTATTCTTTTTAGTTTTTAATGTTTATTTTCATTTGAGAATTGTTTGTCATGTCAAACAAATTTTAGTATCTTTTAAATTTTTTACTATTTTAATATTTGAATCATATTTTTCTATTTTATCACATTCTTAATTAATCATATTTTTGACTATTCAATACAAATATGAATGAAACAAAAATTCTTTACTCATTATATAAAATGATAATGAACTTTTACTTGAAATCAAATACTCAAACTTTTCATGTGTATCACGTTGCTATCCTTACTTACGATTTTTTATTTTGTGACTGTGAGTGTATGTTTTTTTTGGTCTGTTTTAACCACAATTTTTGTTTTAAACACAGTAAAAACAATCATATACCATGAAAGATATTTTTTATTTAAATTAACTCTTCGAGTGAAGTAACCACAATGGAGAAGAAGAATAATGGTATCTTCAAAATCAAGCAAAAGAAATGCTTGTGTGCTACATTTATTTATTGCTCAAGCTATTATTCTCGAATCTAAAACAATACTATACTATTAATTTACAAAAGGATTTGTCTTTATTTTCCCTTTCTTTTAGAATTTCGTAGAAACTACGTTAACTTTTCTTTTCCACGATACACATAAAAAATAATTTAGATGAAAATAACCTTTTTTTTTAAACAAAGGAGAGTCAACGTAAATAAAAAGACGGCGTCCATAAAATAGCATTTTAAAAAATTTACTTGCTTGAATTTTTACACAAAATTTTCCACAAGAGGAAATCTTATTTAATTTCAATAAACTTATTACAGACAATAAATTTATTTATAATATCTTAAAAATTACAATTTAAAACCTAAAACCTAAACTAAACTTTAACATTTTCGTTCTAATTATCAATATCAGTGATGTTTCGATTTCTTTTAGTATATAAGTCGATGCCGATACTAAAATTATACATTAAAGTACGAATTAAGAAAGTAACTGAGTTTAAGGGTATGCTTCTTAAAATATTAACTTTTGGTTATTGTTATTATTATTTTTTTAATATCGTATATTTTTATTTTTGTAATACATAAAAAAATAGGAATAAAAACAAAAGAGCAAAAACGTATTTAAGTCTAAAATAAAAGGAAAAGTTAAATGAAAATATCTGGAACTGATTGGGAAAGATATTAAAGTGAATTCTTGAAAGAATGTGTATAAAAAAGGTAAATAATTTGACAGAATAATTACCCAAAATATGAACTGATAAATTTGTATAGGAAGCATTGACTGAAAAGACGTGGAAGTATGAAAGGATGAAAATTGGCATGTGGCACAAAACTGGAACTTCCGCGTATGGTAATCGCGTTCCCACGTTTGTTCCACTGCACACCAAAATTGAATTGAATCAAATCCAATTGCTGGGGTTGTAACTGTAATTTCATCGCGCGTATATGGCAGATGAGGTTTATTAGAGTTTGGTTCCAGTTGGGATTTTATTTTATCAGATCCAAGCACATTGAATGGGAATAGAAAGCAGCGAATGATTGAATAAAGGAGAAGAAGCAAGTGCATCAATATAATATTATCACCATCGTTATTGAAACAAAAAACGGAATACTAAAGTGGGGTGTATAGCGTCAGGAAAAGTTTGGGAGCATAACAGACATCTCGCCTCCCAAAAGAAGCATCTTGTGAAAAAATATGGATTTGATGTGTCATTGTTCCAGTTTTCTTCTTTCGCCGGAGAACCCCAACGCCGCGTGTTCTATTTCTCTGAACTACGCTCTCGTTATTCTCAATCAGAGTCTTCCGAGATTTGCTCCTCTGCTCTGGGACCACGGTAATTCTCCCTGCACCCTTTCATCTGTTTTTTTTTTTCCTTTCTTTATTGTGTTGATTGTTGATCGTTGATTCATGCATTGATGGGTGCAGCTCATGTGCGAGTGTGCGCCGATGGAGGTGCCAATAGGGTGTATGATGAAATGCCTCTTTTCTTCCCGCATCAACAACCTTCCCATGTTCGCTCCAGGTTCCTATTTTTTCATTTAAATTTTAAATTTTGATTTTTTTCGTAAGGGTATGTTTCTCTCTTTAGCTTAGTTCCATTGGCGTGACTTTTTGCTTGTGGTTGTGGTGTTTCTCGCAATTGGGGTGCTGAATGAAAAGTTCTGACTTTCCTATCATCACTTTTGAGCTCTCTCATTCAGTGGTCCAGGACAAGTTCACAAAAGGCTGGTTCTTGTTATGAAATGATGTTTTTTTTTTCTTCTTTTACATGATGGGAATTTCTTAACGCTTGTGATTTCTGAGTTCGTTGTCTTTCTTGAAAGTTTCAAGCTGCTGTGATTTTCTTTACTTCTATTTTACGTATTTGTAGTGGGGCTGGGTTTCTTAAAGTTCTTAGTGGCTTTCAGTGAGACTGAGTGGATCAGAAAATGAGATAGCCAAATAGGATTTTGTGAGTTCGTTAAGGCTACATCAATTAGATTCTGTTAATCCTTTTTTGCCGTTGTTGTACTAAATAAATCAGTCCATGTTCCCATCATTATGATTGATCATGATGAATCTGCTCAAACAATGTTATGTCACTCTTACCTCTGGTCCTGGGTGACAGATAGTGCTTACCAGTGCCTTGTTTGTTTCTGCTTGTCGTGGAATTCCCATGTATCGCATTTGATGTTATCTTATTAGAGATTAAAGATAATATACCATGATATATTTCCTTATTTTTATTTTCACTTATACGTATCTGGCTGGAATTATCATGGGGTATTTGTGAGAAGTCATCCTTCTTCTGACTGGTAGTCAACGATATCTTCCGCTTAATTGATCTAACTTTTCTTATAGCATGCTTCTTTGTACATTTTTGCATCTCGGATTGATGTCAATGGTGTAAGCTCTCTAAAGGATCTTTATTTCCGTTTCTAGTCTATGCAGTATAATTGTTGGAGGACTTGGTTAGACTGCAAACCGTGTCGCATTTATTGTTTTCAGTACTATTGTCAGTGTTTTGCTATTGCTAATTTCTGATAGCATGTTTTGGCATCTTCAGTATATGTTTGCAGATTTCCTTTTGTATAACTTGCTAGGTTTCTTTCAGGTACAAGCCTGATGCAATTAAAGGAGACATGGATTCAATACGGAAAGAAGTACTTGACTTCTATGCAAAACTGGTATTTCCCTCTTTACCTATGTAATATACATGGTTATGGTTTTTTGTGCAGTCAGCCATCAATTTGGTCCTCGAATTATTATTTTATCTCCTACTTAGTCCTTAAAGTATTAAAAATATAATAAGTGGTCCCCAAAGTTATGTGACATTTATCTTGTTGTTCAGTCTGGTAATGGAACTGTTTCGAAGTCCCTTAATTATAAGGCTGGACGGTTTTAAACGTGAACAAATAATCGTTACAATAATTCTTAGTCCCAAATTTACCATCTCAAATTCCAATCACAGAACGCAGACAATGTCTGGTATAGTGAGAGTAAAATTCGCATAAAAGTAGAGTTAAAATTTATCATAATAACAATAGACTAGTTTGCTGAAGAATCAACCTTACATGTTCACTTTACTTTCTATAATATTTCAGGGGTCTTCCCTTTGTCGTACACAGTTATTTTGTTTTTAATAGTCCGAATTGTGACCTTCGACAACTAAAATTTGCATTCTTAAAAATTACTGGAATCAATTGCGTTTCAAGATATTTATTGATATGTATCTCTTGTTAAATAATTGATAATAGAAAAATAAAAAAAAATTCTTGTTTTCATCAGACAAAATGTTACAAGTTTAGGACACTAATGTTATGTGTTGCTTCCAATTCTAAAGGATAAAATTGATGTTTTTTTTTTTTGAAGAGGGATCAGATAGATACACGCCTGAAACAAAGGGACAAGTTCTACACATGTTTTAAACAGTCCAATCTAGCAGCACTTAAAGAACTTCAAAATAGTTTCATTAACAGCAGGACTAACTGGAGGATGTTAAAATGATACTTCGAGGACCAAATTTTTTTCTTGCGACTAACCTTGCACTTGTGCAAGCAATAGAGAAAATGAATTCAAAAGGCAACTTTATTGTTCACACCGAAGTGCCATTTTTTATTCCTATGTTACTGTTATATTTACATCTTGAATCTTGTATAAATCATGGCAAGGGTCTTATGCTAGTTTTCTTCCTGCAGGGAACTAAGATAATTGATGAGTCGCATGATCAGGACACCACAGATTTACACAAATGTGTCACATACATACGTGACCTCACCCCAAAGATTGATGGATCAGAGGTGAGTTGAATACTTGGTTATATTATTTATTTTCTGATTTTCTAATTTCAGCCACACTGGGGATTGAACAAATGAACTAAGATAATTTTGGAATAATTGAAATGAATAAGTCTTGTCCCGTGTCTGCTCTAATTCCCTTTTGGCAGTAAGGAATTGTATCATGCTATTTGTATTTTGTTGTACTGCTGAAATTAACTCAACTTGGCGATAACTCTTTCACCTTTCATCTTAATGCAATGGCAGCAATGCATTCTAGTTGCTGGAGCACTTGGTGGGAGATTCGACCATGAGATTGGAAATATTAATGTTCTGTGTCGATTTCCCAACACACGGATTATCCTTCTATCTGATGATTGCCTCATTCATCTTCTTCCAAAGAATCGGTATCATAAAATCTTTATTCAATCTTCTGTTGAGGGTCCCCATTGCGGACTCATTCCAATTGGGATGCCGTCTGGAAGCTCTACAACCACAGGACTCAAATGGGACCTCGGTAAGTAATGCTTTTAGTTCTTTAATAATAATGTTAGGTGATTACTGTAAATATGTTAGTCTGTAATGAAACTGTACTTCCTGAGTCTCTGCTTGAGTAGGATGGTAACAGAGTGAATATGATGCTGTAATGTGATGGAGCTATCAATATTTCTTATAATAAAAATCTTCAACTTCCATTTCCTTTTTCAATCACCCAATTCTGATATTGTTTATAAATGTCATCTGATGATGAACTTTTTATTTTGTTTATCTCAGAGGAGACGGCAATGAGATTTGGAGGTTTAATAAGCACATCGAATATTGTAAAAGGAGAAATAGTTACAGTACAGTCTGATTCAGATCTTCTTTGGACTATTTCTATCAAGAAGCTTTAGGTTTTGATATGTTGCTTAGTGCAGTGATTTTTCAGATCATACGTATTAATATGGGTCCTATTCTATTAAAGGTCACAGCTTCAGCTGACCTTTCTTTATGTTTCATTCTTTCAACTTACTGTGTGAATTACGGGAGGACAAAAGGAAAATAGGGAATTATTCTTTAATGTAGGAACTTCTATTCCTAGTGACTATGCTTGGAAATTCAGTTTTCAAAGAGGTTACCTACATTCGTTGGTTCAGTTGTATGGTAACATTGTACGTTGATTTATTATCCGTAAATGAAACAGCAGAAAAAGATGGTAAATATTGATAGAGAAAAAAATACTGTTTATGCTATTGCTTACGGTCTATTCAAATGCTTAAACAGACTGTTAATTGGCACTCTGAACTGCTTAATAGAAGTTATTGTATGATTTGTGTATTCTCAGGTTGCTTTTATTATTTTAAAAGTTAATAAAAGTTCAGTATGTATTTCTAGATCGTACAATGATTTATCAGAACATAGATGGGAGATGAGTTCGAATTCAGTGTATGTGATTACATGTGATTAGTAGATAATATTATGATAACAGTATTTTTATCAACAGTCATGCTATTTGTTACGAAACATGAAACACAAGTAAATGTGGCAATTTTAAAAATAAATATTAACTAAATATTTACTTTTGAAGAAAAGACTAAACATTTTAATATATCAAAGAAAATACTAGTACTGTGATTTTGACAAAAGTGCAGTCCTAATAAATGTTTGTTAATTCTTAAATAATTATTAGTTTATATACTTTGAAAGATTTTAAAATGTATTTTAAGTTTCTTCACTAGAGTCCAACGTTGCTCAGTATTCTCAAAGTAACGAATAAAACTGTGAATTTCTATAAAGGTTTTTCATTGTTGTCCAATTAGGGATTAACAGAAAGTTTTTTTTTTTTAATTTTATAATAGTTATATATATATATATATATATATATATATATATATAGTAATTTTTAAATGGTTGATTACATAAAAAATATTTTATATGGAAATGTATTAAAATTAAAACTCTTGCTTGTGTTTTCTTAAAATAAAAATTATTTATTTTAGTACATATTCAAAAATTGAAAAAAATAATCTTTAGAAAAAGGTATACCATATGCTCAATATTGATACGCACAGGATTATTTTTCATCTTATTTTACTTTAAAGATATATTTAAATAATAAGTAAATTAAGTATGCATTAAACAAATTCGTATTACACATATAATATTTTTTCAATCAAAATGAATTTATTTAATAACTTAAGTAATAAACTTAACAAAAAAAATTGCTAGTATGATTCTGTACTCAAATATACTTTCGTAAATCTTCCCCAATTTTGTTAGCTTGGTCAAATACAGTCTCCCTTTGGACAAAACGATTGAACAGGTTTTGTAGAGAGAGAGTGTGTGTGTGTGTGTTCTTTCCCTTCTCTCTTCTATTCTCTTCCGCCCTCGTTTTTCTTCGAACGCACAGTTTCAATCATCCACCACACTTCTCATCAACGACATGGTAAGCACCTCACTTTCTCCAACCCAGTTCTTTGAAAGCGCTAACTTTAACATTTTAAATTGGAAACAAACCTCACTAGTATTGAACATCCCCCAACTCGTCGTATAGTCTGAAGCTCTAGGGTAACCATTACTGTTATTTAACCTTACATTATGCTGTATATGATTTGACCTTTTTACCCCCATTTTGTGTAAACTCCTTGCAGCTTCCTCTCTCCCTTCTCAAAACTGCCCAAGGCCACCCAATGGTAACTCACTTGTTCATTATGTTTCGTTTTTTTTTTTGTACCAAGTGGTTCCTCATTATGATGATTATTATGTTTCGTTTGATTTCTATTGTTTTTATTATTATGATATGATGATTATTATGATGATGATGGTGATAATGATGTTGATGTTATGACTGTGTAACAGTTGGTAGAACTGAAAAATGGAGAGACTTATAACGGCCATTTGGTTAATTGCGATACATGGATGAACATCCATCTCCGAGAAGTCATTTGCACCTCTAAAGTAATGTTGTTTTTGTCGATCCCTTGAAATTTGACTTAGGTGGAAATGTTTGTTCATAGATTTTGATTGAAACTGGCAATGTAGGATGGAGATAGATTTTGGAGGATGCCTGAATGCTACATACGAGGCAATACAATCAAGTACCTTCGAGTTCCTGATGAGGTGTGTAGCAGAGATTTTCTTTATTATTATTCCAGCAAAAGCTAAAGAGATGCTTAAGCTAGAAACATTCAATGTATGTTATCCTCCTTTAGTGTTTATATTTATAGACTTGGGAAGAGTTATTATCCACCCTATTATTAGGGGTAGTGGATCTCATCAAGTAGATGAAACAAAAACTAGGGTTTCTTATTCTAAATGGGTCTCACTGGGAACTGAGACCCGAATATAACTTGAATATAGCCAACTACTCACCTTAAGACCGAGATTTGCTCTCCCAGACTGTCCAATTGTGAAAAAGAAACTTTTGGAAAATGGGTTGAGAAGAAAGTGAAGCTTTGACAATTGTGGAATTGTTACCTTGTAATCTGGTGATCATAGAAAAAAGCCTGATCCTTGCATGTTTAAGGGAACTGAAATAATTGTAGTCAAATCTGCATGCATTCACTCAGTCATTGTGGTTATAACTGTTTGATGACAATAGGATGGTTCAGATTTTAAATGTTTTATCTCTGATTCATCGAAATAAACTATGAACCCGCTGATGAAGGTTCCAAATTGCTGAATACTGATTATGGAACTTTGACTGTAGACAATCTAAATCTGCTTTTAAGGCTGCACTCATCCCAATCACCCTTTAACCTTGCAGTGGTGGGAGAATTGTGCATTGGGCCCATTTCAGTGAATAGAATTAAGAGTCTTTGTTTAGTGATATATGAGCAGCACATACATATATTCTTCTAATCTTTATTTTTTGTTATTACTTTAGGTTATTGACAAAGTTCAAGAAGAAACCAAGACCCGAGCAGGTAAGCATTGTTTTGGCATCTAGCTGGTTTGTGAGTTTAAGTAGAATTAAATTGTGGATGTGAGTTTGAAAATTGTATTGAAGTGGACATGATGACCCTCAAATCATATTCTTTGAGAGTTTCAGTAAATAGATAGTGTCGGGCCATGAGAATTTAGGTTCCTCAATCGTTAGTAGGTCCTTTGAAATAGAAATCTGTAAACCCCCATTTTCATCCGGGTATATAAAATTTATTTCCGAAAATTCAAAAATAGAAAAAGAAAATAAAAAGGGGTGAAATAAAAGTTTTTTTTCTAATTAATAAATCAAAAAATTAGAAATCGATTTTTAGAGGTGCAGAGTCACGTTTTGAAGCATCACCCTTCATCGTTTTCGTTCAACCTCCCTCACAATCACAACAAATTCACCACACTGCATTACTAATTAACTCTATGACTCCAGACTCTCCACGCCTCAACACACACAGAGAACACCCATTCCCATATTCCATCTCTTCTTTTTCTCCTCCAATTTCTCCATAGGCACCACCAAATTTTCTCCCTCCCTCAGAACCTTTGTTCCTGCCTACACGAAACCCCCCTAAAAACCATAAACTCCAACCATCACAGCTTCTTCCACACACAGATCCACTTCCAATCCCTTTCTCTGCACCCCCCTTCCACCTCCATCCTTTGCCTCTTAATTTTCAATTTGGCCCCAAACCTTCTTCCCCTCCACCATTCTCTTCCCCAATCACAACTCATCTTCTTCACTCCATGATCAACACCAGAAAAAAAGAAAAACCCTCTCGATCCTTTAATCCCTCACTGCTCTCTAACACAGGTGAGATTCTGGTGAGCCTCGTCCAGCTAGCAGTGTCAGCAGCTGACACTTCATCACAGCCACCACGTCCAGTTCATGCTAATAAAATAAAAACATGCCGGCACCAGATAGGACTTGCTAAGATCATGGATAACCTAGGAAAAGCTCAAAAAGTGATGAAAGCTGATATCCAACAGTGGAAGGAGCAAATGAGTCATATCCTAGAGGCCCTGAAGGCACTAAAAAGCACTGGGGAGTCTTCTATGACATCACATTAACTGAGGGCCTAGCAAAATTTCCCTCCATACGGCTTGCCTTCAAATTACACTCTACCTCTTGGAGTTGACTCAGCAAATTTACACTCAAAAGGCTGTAAACACCGTGACTACAGCAGGAAATGAACTTGGGGAAATGAGCTTTCACAGCCACCCAGGGAATTGTTCAGCCAAATGAGGTCTACATGACGCTAACAAAGCATCAAATTCATGACCTTTCCAAACTCTTGTTTTTAAATTCTTTCTTTTTTAGTTCGCCATTCCATTGCGATTTCTGTTGGCGACGGTCCCCTTGCTATTTTGACCTCTAGTCTATGAATCCACAAACTTATGATGAATACGATAGTTGGTTGTTCAGTATCTTGTAAGTTAACCGGGTGATTTTTTATTTGGAGACATTGAAAGATTCCAATGCTTTTCATAATTAATGTATATACATGTGTGTGTGTGTTTTCAAATATCAATGAATTAATATTGTCTATTTGAAAATGTTAATTTAGCTGTGTATACCTGCCTCTCATACTGCCTTCTGGTTATTGAAAAATCTAGATATTCTCTGATTAATATCTTCTTTTTTAGATCGTAAACCACCTGGTGTGGGGCGTGGAAGGGGAAGAGGCAGAGAAGAAGGGGCTGGTGGACGCCAACAGAAAGGAATTGGGCGTGGTCTTGATGATGGTGGTACCAAGGGAGCTGGAGGAGGTCGAGGCAAGGGTGGCCCTAGCGGAAAGCCTGGTGGAAACAGAGGTAAATCACGGTCCTCTTTGCATGTATTACTCTTTCGTCAATCACTTGTAGATTCTGTCCTATACTTCACCACGCCACGATTTAAAGAGTTTCATACTATTTTTTCTTCATTTTCACCTAAATTAGATGAACTCCTAATAAGCATGATAATTCTGATGTGTAAAGTGTTATTATTGGTTTAAATAAGGTTTTGGTAACTCCAAAATTGATCTGCATTGAAATTGGTACCTTCATATTTTTTTAGTGGTTTGATACCACTAATTAATAAATGTTAATTTTGTCCTAGCAGTAACTTTAGTAGTCTTAAATTATCAGTATTGATTTGTAATCATCATAATCAAATATTTGCCAATGTATGTATTTCTTTTGGTGCATACAGGGCGAGGTAGAGGCTGATTCTGACTGGTGGCTTGAACTACTTCAGATGGACTAGTTGCAACTTCAATGCCCGTGTTTCCTTGTGCATCCTTGAATTTTAGCTTCCAACGTTTTTCTTGTGTTTATAATCACAAAAATTCAGAGTGCTATTCTGTTACTCGAGGGGCCTCCACCTTTTTAATACTTTCCCACCAGCCATCGTGCTCTTCCCCCCTTTCTTTCCCTCCAATGAAAAATGATGATGGAGCAATGTGTTGAATTGAATTTGATATATTTAGAGATGTTACTATGAGAATGGCACATGAAACTTTTTGGGGTCTTCACTTGAACTCATTTTCCAGTAAATGGAGTGACGAAAGGGTATTATTCCTCATCCCAATATTTGGTACCCAATCATTATTATTACTATTTGGAGCATTATGTCGAATAGTCCTTTTTTTCTAATCTATTTGAGTCAACTGGAATTATGTTTGGATGAATTTCTCATAACTGCTGCCCATTTCTTCAGTATCTATGCATTTTAAAAGAAATAAAACAGCTAATTCCTCTACTAAAGAGATTGTGTGTCATTGTCAGGAATGTATCAAAATTTCCAAATAAACTTGACTTTGGGGAAACATTTGTGTAATTCATTACATTGTCTTTGTTCAGATTACAGGTTTGTTAACAATAGTATGCATCAACTGTTTGTTATAAATTAAAATTTTATATGAAGAAAAGGAGATTTTTAATTTGCAATGTACATGTCGAAATTTTATGTTGTTTTTTAGAGGTATATTGTTGAAATGAAATTTATTTGGATATTATTGAAAGTATTTCTACTTGAAATTGCTATTGAATAACTATGAAAAAGAAAATGAACTTTCAGAAGTAATTCATGAATACCTTTCAACTGAAAACTTGGTATCAAAAATAGGTAAAAATAAGTTTCCAAAGACAACCAAATATAATAACAAAACGTAACACATTTAATTTAACCAAGCACATATGTATAGAGAATGAAAGAACCTAGTTAATATTTTCAAAATCCAGGCTGTTATGTGGTGAAATTAGTAAAGATGATAATAATAGCTACCAAACAGACTTTTATTTGGAGTAAGAGTTTTTTTTGTCTTTCTTTTAATTGTTTGCATTTATATGGATATCCACTTTCATGTGTATTTTAACGGTCAAGGATGAATTTCTCCTAATTTAGATTATAACACTATTGGTGAAAAGAGTTGTTTTTAGGAGGTTTAAGATTTTCGTGTGAAAGCATGTTGTTGGAGTTTGATGGAGTCGGTAGATTTTTAGGTAAGAAAAGTTATCTTTAATAATCTTTAAACTTAGAAATAGGTTTGTAGTGTTTGTTTAGTTGAAAAAGTTTTCGGATGATGATTAGAATGTTGCATATGTATGAAATTTAAATTGATATCATATTTTGGTTAAAGTTTTGTTTGTGTTGAAATGGAGTATAGTGAAGTTTGAGTGAATAAACTAATTTGCAAGTTGATGAAATTGTGATGTGTTGATCATGGGTTTTGAGCAATGAAGGTTTTTGATTAAGTATTTGGAATTGGTTATATTTTGAATTTCTGAAAGTTTGTATACTGTCATTTGTTAGGTAAATTTAACCATATCATAAAAGCAATCTAAGTAAACAAAAACAATTTTAAAAACATCACAATACTCCATACCAATACAAGATTACAAAATGGATATAGTGATCTGTGCATATTGGAAAAACAAAAAGGGCAACGTACAAATATTACATGCAGTAGAGGACATATCTGACAACAAATACATAATTTTTTTTATCAAAATCCAAAGCATTTCAACCCAAATTGAGGTGAAAATAGAAGTAGCTGTTGGCTAGTGAAACAAAAATTGCTCCTTCAGTATCAAACTATGAGAGTTAATGGCTGGGAATATTCTTTGCTAGTAAGGTTGATGACGATTTTTCTTGCGAGTTTTTTCTGGTCTCATAATCAATGTGCTTGAAATCCAAGATCGATTTGATTCAGAGGAATCATCAGATAGCCAACAACATAGTCGACCATCTTCTCCACCAGTCCATCCAAAAATGCCTTGGCTAGGACTGTTAGAATGAATTTTTGACATTGGTAAAACACTCCTAATAACACCTGTGTGCCCACCTTCAAGAATTGCTTCTGCACCTCCAATTGTTGCCACTCCTTTGTAATTTACAGGAAAGTAGCCCATAGTACCAGCATTAGTGCCACCAATCACCCACAGTTTTTCAGATTCCATGTTGTAGTGGCAATCGATGAAATAATCAACCTGCCAAGGAAAGTATAATTTGTGGGCTAAAACTTATATGACATATATAAAATTTGTCTTACAAAATAAACTTTAAATCTAATTTAATTTTACAAAATCAACTCATAAGATAAAATTTGCATTCACTTGTATATTCTAAATTCACTTTATTTCTAGTTAGTATAGGATCTCCAACACACCTTTCATGTCGAGGTATATATATTTCAAACTGTGAAATTAAATATTAATAATTGATCCATAATAGTAGTGGCACGATAGACCTAAGAAATAACAAATCTTCTTAGGATAAACTTTGGATAACTCTGATACCATCTTAAGAAGTTAATTTTAAACTTAACTCAATTTTACAAAACTAACTTATACAGGATGAAGTTTGCATATTCATTTTACTTTTAGTCAACAAACAATTTATATGCTTGGCAATATAAAAGTTTTACTTTAAACTTGGAAGATCATTTATTCAGCCAATCTAATGTATCCTTCTCTTCAGCATGAAATTTAAAGACATGTGAATACACATAAACTTTTGCTTCTCCAGGAATTTTCCTAAAAGCAGGGATGTCAGTTCAATTAAAAAGACTTCACATAGCTCAAAAGTAGCAGATGCAAAGGCAAGGAAAAGTGTGAAGGATCCTTAAAGAGAATTATAACACTTTCAAATATGTACTAGTTATCAGTCCTGCCCTTCTTTCTTTTCTTCGTTTCTATCTATGTGAAGCAATGATATATTATCATATGCATACACGATGCTTACACATCACATCACATCACATTTTCTTTTTTTATTTTGATATGAAGACTGCAGTTTTCATGCACCATATTCCTATAAAAGTATGGGAGGAACTCACATGGTCCAAATTCCAACTTTCAGAAGCTAAAGTACGTGCATCTGAGAAGTTTCCTTCATTTCTACCATCTTTCCAGTTCCAGATACTAGGTAACAGAAGAAAGAAATATTAGAACTAACTGTTTTAAATGAGGAAAGTGTTCGTATTTAGTATACATATGCAAATTCATATATCACATTATGAGCATACGAATGTAATTATTAGCATAAACACTATAAGTACTATCCGAACGCACACTACTACTCTGTGATTGTGACAGCTGCTCATTCTGTGTATGAACTTACCTTTCTTCAGTAACAGCAACAAAATTGAAAGTGCAGAATACAACCATAGCAGGCAGAAATAGAGCATGGGTAAGCTATGAATAACTAATAGGACTTAAGAAAAACACAAGTAATGGAGATTCACTGTACCCTAGGGTTTCAATATGTGTTAAACACCAAAGCTTCTGGTAACTCTCTCCAAAAATCCCCACCTTTGCAATTGAAGTCCCCATATTAATCACCTACATTGTTGTACAAAAAAATATATAATTTTGCATAAAAAACTTATTGTAGCTCAAACATACAAAGACTCAAAAAATTCTTGCAAAATATATATCTGGATAGATGGATAAGACAAAGACAAACGGATATGTATTTATCTGGAATTATAGATACATAGATAAGGAAAAACTCAGTTAAAGGGTGGGATGATAATAAATTTTGCAGCAAAGAGAAAAATAAGTTGCGAAAAAAGAAAATAAAAAATATAGAAGGTCCACTCAATCTATACAAGTTGGAAAAGGTATTCTCTTGAAATAGAATACCCAATAGCAGAAAACCAAGGAAACCTAAATACAATACAATCCAAGAGTGCTTAGCTGTCTTTAATATCTTAATTAAGAATCAAATGCTTTACAAGAATTAACAACTGGGGAAACTGAATTGAAATCCAGACTTACTGATTCTAGATGATCATCATCATTGATATCTCCAGTGGTATCAAATGTGCAGATCAACCCATCTACTGAAGCAGAAATAAGCTTTCCTTGTTCGTTGGGGACAAAATGAACCTGGCACAAATTGCAGATTTTAGTCAAATTAAACATAAATCGATGTATCACACTGAATTGAATAATTAAAAAATCAATTTCATCTTATTTACTAAAAAAATGAAAGTTAGCATAGCATTTGCTAGAGCTTTATTTTTTATAATGAAAAGAATCGGTACTCTCTTCAACTTGCGAGGAAAACGTTCTGCATAACATATTTTTCTTGCTTCATTCTATAACAGGTTACCATAACCCTAAACAAGAAATATAACCGCATTAATTATGGTGAAGTAGGGTCTAGGAAGATGGGGTTATGCGGTAAAGAAACAAGTTATAACTAACAGAAGCCATCAAGATATAAAATATCTGAAGCCTACATCTTACCAATATAAATTCCATCTCACAAGAAGACTGCTGCATGAAAATAGAAACTAAGTCTAACCCAGAAAATGAGGAATCAAGTACAGTGTTACATAAATCTACAAAGGACCATTCACCAATAATTTCTTCAAATCTAGAAAAAATTCTAGTTTTTTCTATAGAGAAATATTTGGAGTTCCTTGGCAGTAGTTCTTAATTACACTACACTTTTTATAAGATATTGGAATTATAATAATTGAATCAATTGCTGCGTTTCTCTTTCTCACAACAAAATTTTTCAGGCAGGGCATATCACCAAGCAAAAAGTCCTTTTTTTCCACAGGATTATAATTTTCAGATAATTCAAGTATATCAAGTTTCCGACTAAAATATAAATGGTTGTCACATGTAATTCAAGCAATTTGAACAGCACAAACCTGAGTGACATCATCTACATGAGAGTCTTCCAGGCATGCAATTTGCTTCATATTTCTCCAATCCCAGAACAGTATCTGAGCAAACTCAAACTTTAGGACACAAAAAAGAACACTAGTTTAAATAATGTATTATAGAAAATCCACAATCAAAAGCAAACCTGCGATTTACACCCGGCGGCAACTAAATTCCCACTAGTTCCTCCAAGACAGAAGCTGAAAACCTCCTGCGAAGAACCCGCATTGATGCAAGAAACCTACAATTTGCCATTTCAGTCCAACACACTCAAGCATCAGATCACTCGTACACATGAAAAACATAAAATAAAAGAAGAAAAAAGGAACAAAACAAATCTACCTGCTGAAATGTGCGTGTGTCCCAAGCTCTAATAGTGCCATCAGAAGAGCACGAACACAAAACTTGGTGGTGTGAAGGACCCGAAAATAAAATCTGGTTGATGGTTGCGGTGTGACCCTTGCACTCTCCGAAATATTGACCCGCCACAGGTGAATATAGTTTCACTGCGCTCGTTGACAGTGAAACCGCCATTGCACTCCAATCATCCCTTTTATTAACAAAAGAATTGAACCCATGCCACGTTTGAGAATTAAGAAGGAAACTTTACTACTTTCCATCGAGTTTGAGCATGAATTCAACGAGCTTAAACGGGGAAGAAAAAGAAGGTACGTACTTTGGGACAATTTGGAAAACATAGTCATCGCCGAAGTTGGTTTGAATAGAGTTTCTAAGACCGAAGCGTTTAACGTTGGTGGAGTTGGGCGAAGGTTGCTCCTCAACATCCATGGCCGCACTGCTCTCCATTTAAGTTGCAGAGCTACATCAACAATATTGCCTTCTTCATAAAAGCCTGGGTTTAGGGTTGAACACCAGCGATGAGGTCCACCTAATTTATTTGTTTTTTTTTTCAAGGTTTATAATTTACTTAAAAATTACTGAAAATAATCATTCATAGTTTTATATTATATAGGATGTTTTTGTGTCCCCTTATATTATTACTCGTCCAAAAGACTCATGATATAGTTTAAATATTTTATAAATATAACCAAATCGAATTATTAACAAACTCAAATATTTTACGATATGAATTATAACATATTTGAATGATTTTATCAAGATTTTCTCTTGTGACGAAATAATACCTCCTCACACCTAAGTATAGAAGATTATTGTTCCACTCGTCTAAATATTAAATTATCTTTCGTAAATAAGGTCATTCATGTTACAATAGAACAAGAGATCCATCTTTGCATAGTTCTATCCCTAAACGTTATACTTTTCGTAAAAGAATATTTTATTTTATAATTAATAGAAATTAGATGATAAAATCATTTTTAAATGATTAATTGGAAAAATAAGATTAAATTTAAAATAATTTTAACCAACACTAATATAACCAAACTAAACTATATTGTATGACTCCAGGCATGTTTTTATTTCTATATTAATTAAAATAAACATTTTTCACAAAAAAACTAACTAATAAGCTATTAAATCCTATTTTTTAAGTAAATATAACCTTTGAAAATTCTAAAATTTTTAAAGAAATGCGTATTAAATTAAAAAATTTAAGAATAATTTTCAAAATGTTTTTTTATAACAGAACAGACTCTACCAGTTATTCCACAAAAACTATATCAACAAAATCTAAAATTAAATTCATAACAAATCAACAGAACTTAAACATCAATTTAAATTCTAAAAACAAAATTGAACAGCTCGCATATTTTACAGGACAAAATTTACCTGTAAAAGCTACTCGGTCACAACTGCAATAAATCAGGTCCAATCTGATCAAAGATTAAGTTCGTACTGAGTTCCGTTATTTTTATTTTAAAACCGCATCGTCTTTTAGACAACGTTTTAAAAAGCAAAAATTTATTAAGTATATTTTCAAACACAAAGCAACTTCGCAGTTACGCCAGAATCAACATCCACACAAACAAAAAATGAACATAAAAATATGCAAATCCCGATATCATGCATGAAAATAAATCTCAATTATACAATATCCTAAGTCAAGTAGGAACATTTTTTTCTGATTAATAATAATACTTGCTAAATGTTTAGCCACCACGGGTGAGACATAAATGTCTCATACTTAAAACAACTACCAATCAATGGTACAGAAAGAAATTTTCACTCGAGAATTTTCATAAAGCATCTTCTAAGGTAGAGTTGGAGCAACGACATCATGTGCTTGGAGCAGTCTCTTTTGTCTCCGTTGATGCCTCGCCAGCATCGGCTTCAACAGGCTTCGACACTTCTTGCTCTGTAGAGTTGGCAAACAAATATGTCAGTTACAATGTAAATTAAGCATTTGAATAAACATGGGTCAAAAAATCTATATGCGCATCTTTGTAATTCCACATATATACATAAAAAGTCCATGAGCATTAACTCATTGAAAAGAAATCTCCATCACAACTAATTATTCAGCTTTATCTCTTAGCTCCGTAATTTATAATAAGCTACTTAAGAACTGCACATTTCAATCACAAAGATAACTTCACAGAAATTAACTACCACAGAACTGCACATTTCAATCACAAAGCACTGACACCTCCTGATTAACTTGCTGTTTCAGTTCTCGAATGCTGCACTATAAAATTAGCACTTTCTATCCAACTCTATCATCATGCACATCATATCCACCAAAAATAGATGGAAACAAAAATCGTTAAAAGTATCATATATTTACATAAACTACAGCTACCTTTAAAGCAATTAAGCTGCAAAAACTGTCACTCAGTTTTTCCAAGTGTTCCTATTTCCTATAAAAACCATTTACATATTCATACACAATGCTGTAATTAAACATGGAAAAAACTCAGAAGTCAGAACAACTTGCTTAAACTACCTTATAACACAAAAAGTTGAGCATGCTTTATAATGTATGGCCAAGTACCGTGTAGAAACGAAAAAAGTCAATCACAAATTAGCACACACGCGTACCTTCATCATCACTCTCATCAATGTCATCCATTGCATCACCACCAAATTTCTGCACCATTCATATTTAATGTAAACATATAATATAACATCAATAAAAAAAGTAAATCAACTGAACGTATTACGTACAGAGAAATCCATCCCTCCCATTCCATCCGCACCCATTCCTCCAAATTTCTGCATAAAAATAGTGAGGATATGAAATAATATAATCAAGAAAATATTTTGAAG
The DNA here is from genome assembly GCA_027742785.1 of Vigna reflexopilosa. Taxonomy (NCBI): domain Eukaryota; kingdom Viridiplantae; phylum Streptophyta; class Magnoliopsida; order Fabales; family Fabaceae; genus Vigna; species Vigna reflexopilosa. The sequence goes on along the minus strand of CM050914.1, from coordinate 4,908,993 downwards.
AGAAAAATCAAATGAACACATTGCATACCGAGAAATCCATTCCTCCCAAGTCCGGTTCACCTGATAACAAACAATGAGCAGAATTAATTAGACTATGCATAAAAGTATACTGTGATCTGCAAGACATTAAATATTTTAGTACAAGCCATGAATACCACTGCCATCTTCTTCATCCTCATCCACCCATTTATCCCAATCTACTTTCACATAATGTGGAGTTTTGCCTTCTCCACGCAGTAACCTTTTCCACCATCCATTTTCTGCCTTCTGCACTACAGAGAATATGCTTCGCACTCCTACATTAATTTTGCTCTCCTGAAAGAAGAAAATGGAGAACAAATCAAAGCTGTGGATTTGCAAGTGGAGAATGACAAAATACAAGTATGAGCATTACAACTCCCATTAAATGGTATATAGGGCAATAAAGCTGTCGGAGAGATGTTATTTTGTTCATTTCACATGAAAAGGTGCAAATAAACATTCCTAAAGATGCCCCAATGATATAGCGGCATAGCAAAAATTAGCACCGTCTTCTCACCTCTACATTAACCTTCTCAAAGAGCTCCAGTTTTAGCTCATACTGATGGTCTTCAGTGCCAGCACTGCCAGAGAAGGTAAAAACGCCTTCAGGAGTAAGATCCACTTTAGCATTTTTTGAATCAGCCAATTGCACCGTGATATAGACCTTGTCAACTCTCTGAGCCCACTTAACCTCAGGATGACGACTGCGTCACGCAGTGCATTTATAAACAAATAATGAGGAATAATTAGATAGGATCCAGATATGGCATTACAAGGCAATAAATACTAGACGGTAAAAAATCGAACTGCTGAAAATTATTATCACTGAATTCTCAAAAAACTGACTAATCACAACTCACTTCGACGAAAACTTAAAAGTCATATGAAATATAACGAATCGTTCAGGGGAACACGATGAAGATTAAGACATTAAATGATAGAAAAATGAGAGCCAACATGCAATTATTTTCATAATAAACAAGACAAAACAAAACCTAATAATACAATCGCCGTACCCGAATCACCAAATACAATCTGGGAAATAAAATATGTATCATACACCAATTTTTCCAATTGGTTCTAGGTTTTGAAACTTCCCCCTTGTAGTTTAGGTTTACTGTAATTTTAATTAAAACAGTATTTGTGTTGCAACTAAAAAGTGTGAAAAACTCTCCATTCTTCAGGATCACAAGTCCGTAAGAACTCCACCAAACAAAACAAGAATAGCAAACAATTTGATCGACAACCCCCAATTATAGAATAAAGCAAAGACAAGACAATGAAGAAAATAGTTTAATGATATGTCAAAATAAACAAATCGTGATAACAGGTTCTAAAGGGATAAATAGCAAAGGAAGATGCAGGGTTAATAGATTGTACCTCATATTTGGTATTGGATTGGAATGAAGAAAAAGAGAGAAAGGTTATTTTGTAAAACCCTAGTTTCTTCTTTGGTGAGTGTGTGAGAAACCCCAGAGTAACCCTGTTACAACTGCTCCTTTTGAAGAAATGGTATTTATATGCCGTAAAATACGACACTTCTAGCACCTTCCTGAACTCGCAATCGCATATTGGCGCAACCCAATTTCCCTTTCGGCCCAATCTGTAGCCCATATTAAGGATCTGGGTCCAAATAGCCTCTTCGTTTCTCAGATTCTTTCTTTCTGGACTCTTCTAATATTTTGAAAATATCTATTTGTTCTTCTTCTTTTTTTATTCGTCTGCACCTCTCTCTCGTGTCCTCTCTCTTTTGTTTTTTTTATCTGTTTATTAAAAATTATATTTTAAATAGTATAATTTAATATTTTTTCTTAAATATATAATTCAATATACAAAATTTATATTTTGAATTGCGAAAAACGTCTTTAAAGTATACAGTGTTATTTTTCTATGATAAAAAAAATTATTATTATAATTATAAAAAAGAAATAAATAGAATTTACAATTTATTATAAATAATTATTTTAATTTTAAAAAATGATTATTTAAAAGATAAAATTGGTAAAATAATTATTTTAATTTAAAATATGACTATTTTTGAAAAAATGAAAAAGAATAATGTATATCAAGAGAAAATTCTTTATATAATAACATAAATATTTCAAAATATAAACTAAAAAGTAAAAAGTTTTGAAAACAGTCCATTTCTCATTTCTTCCATTCACCAATTGAATGTAAAGTGATGAGCATGAGAGCTTGTTCCTTTTCAATGTATCTCTTATGACTATGATGAAATTTATGACTATAAACATTGTCTAAAAGTCAAGCTATAAGAAAATGAAGACAAATTAAAGCTTCATCTTTTTTGGTAGGTCATTTCAGAATTTCCATTAACAGTGAAAATAACTAAAATATTAATTTGGAAGAAAATATATTTAGAATCTGTTTCTCTTAATTTGTTTTGTTAGTTAGAAGAAAGAGTTAAATTAAATTTATTTCATTTAATTTCTTCAATAGAATACTATTATCACTTTAGCCAGTACCAGACTCTCACCCCAATAACTTACAATAAATTTTGTATCAAATATATATAATGTTATTTGATTCTTATATCTGATGGTCTTTGTTGAGAAATTTACATAAATAAAAATAAAATCAGAGTGTAACATACAAAAAAATACAAGCTAAAACATTTTTTTTTACTAAACCAAATTTATAATTTTAAGTTGAGTTTAAATTTTATTATTTTATGTAAAATTTGTATTGTGAAAAATCCCTCTTCTATTTCATATTTTAATTGAATTTAATTTTTGTAAATATCCCCAACTTAACTTTTAGACCAAAGAGATAGTATATACCTACCAAAATATAATATAATTTTTTAGCAACTACTTATATAACAATGTTAAATAATGTATAACCAAAATAAAATAAACACCAATTATAGGATTCTCTTCTTCATATTATTAAGTTAGGTTTCTTTATAACATGTTTTAACTCTTTTTTTTTAATTTAAATGATAAGGAAGTTTGCTTTGTATTTTATTAAATATTAAATATAAATTTGTTTTGGTATCTAATATTTTCTTATAAAAGAAGTAAAATCTAAATAAAATTATACTTAGTAATATAGATACCAATAGTTCACAAAATCCTTAAATAAGACTCTTTAATTCATAAATTATAAAGACCATACATTAAAAAATTATAAAAAAATTAAAATCCATATCCAGCCAAATTAGGAAAATATTTGTGCAATAACCACTCTAAGAAGTGTGATCTTTGGGTTTATTGGTTCATACCAACTGGACTGCATTGGTGGTGTCTAAGAAATAAAATATTAAATTTAACTTTTAGTGGGTTTCATAACTTTTTGTCTTCTTTTTTGTTTTCCTATTCAAAATAAGCCAAATGACAAAGCAAATCTCAATATTTATTCATTTTTAGGTAGATTCCCCACTTTGTTTATTTTTTTTCTTTTTTATTTTTCATTTTTCTGAGAAATAATGCAAAACTATTTATTTTTAGTTATCTCTTTTTGTTTTATCTTGAAACAAAGGGTGCGTGAAGGTAGGGAAGACTGGAATTTGTTTACATGTGAGAGAAAAGAAATCAAAACTATTTGGAAGCAGATAGAGAAGAGTTATTCCTTTCATTTAATAGCTATTTTTAAAATAAAAAAATTTATTAAAATTTTGTTAGTGGTTTATAACAATTAAAAATGAGATTAAAACTTATTATTAATTTGTATATTTAAAAAAAAAATTATCAATATTAATGAAAACGCATATACTATACACACGTGTGTTTTTTTTATCATAACAAAAAGAATGATAAAATTATTATTATAATTGTATACATACATATAAATATTAGTGTAAATAAGTTTTATTTGTAGGTATTTTATAATTGTAAATAATTATTTTAATTTTAAAAAATAATAATTAAGTTTAAAGAAAAGGTTAAATAAAATATTAGTTAACATTAAGGCCTTGTTCACTTGAGTGGATTTGAGGAAGAGTAATTGAGAGGATTTGAAGGTAATTTTTTGTTGTTGTTTATTTGAATAGATTTGGAGGTAAGTGAAAATAAATTTGGAGTAAAATTTGTGAGAATTAGTGTAGGATTTAATTTATGTGACAGATTAAAAAAATTTACTTCTAAATTCACTCTCACTTACCTCCAAATTATCATGAAATTATCTCAATTAATCTCTCCCAAATCCACTCAAGTGAACGAGGCCTAAAAAAATGGCCATTTAAAAAAAATATAATTGATAAGCCATGTTGTGTTGCGATCTCTCGCATTGTCGCTATTATTCGCATTGTTGTTGTCGTTGTTGCTTCTACGTTGTTGTTGTCTCTCGCCACTTCGTTGCTACCTTTCATTTTAGGGTTTTAGATTTTAATCTTTCTGTTATAGTAATTTTTAGGGTTAAGAATTTTTAAGATTTTAGGATTCTTATGGGTGTGATTATTTTCTCTATTTTTGATTTGTATTGTGTTCTATAAAGGATGTGATTTGATTTATGGGTTTTTGTTGTATTTTTTTGGTTGTGAAGAAAAATTGAATTGGGAAATTGAAAGATGAATTTTGTTGTGTTTGATTGAGGTAACAAGTTGATTTCTTTGAAGAGGTGTCAATAGAATATCTGATTACAATTTTGGATGAAAAATTTGGTGAAAAATTTAAGTCCGTTGATTCACAACAAAGTTAAAATTTAAGTTGTTACTTAATAACATATTTAAAATTTAAGTATCCTAAATCTAAGTATGTTCCAAAACAGATTTAAAAACTTAAAATAATAGACTTAAAAAGCCTATTTTGTACTAATGTCTTTTAGAACTGGTTTTGATGTTGAAATGGGGGAAATATGATGCAAGAGTCTTTGATGGTCGATGTGTAGAGTCTAGTTTGGTTTGGAACTAATTTTTGGGGTTTTGACTAGTGAGATTTTGAATTTTAGGTTTTATGTCTAAATTATCATTTTGGAGAGTATTGGTAAGTCATTTGTGACTTATTGGAGTCCTTAAATTGTTTAAAAATGAGCTATAATTTATGGAATTCAATTTGGGTCTCTAAAGTGAGGTTTTGGTTAATTTTGGATTGAAATCTTTTGATCAATTAGTTTAAATTGAGTTTAGGTTGGTTTAGATACATTTGAGTTTAGAATACATTCCAGGAGTGTTAGAAGTTAGGAAAGATACATAAACTAGGTCATGAGTGGTTGAGGGGTGCAAATTCTGCAGTTTTGGTGCTGCATAATTATGCAATCTAGTTGAACAGGTGTATTATAGTTGAGCTAGCAAAACACTTCCAGTTGAGCGAGTGTAGCTGCTGAGCAAGCAGAACCTACTGTTTTTGTTTTTGTACAGCGAGCTTAGATGCTGAGTGACGAGTCCAAACATGTTTTGATTCTTTCTTTCTTTGTTTTCTGATAACTTTGAGCTATGCTTTGACTTTGAGGATGATGTAGAAGTATCTATTGTATTATATAATGATTTATTCTCGAGGTTATGTATGTATTTGATGTATGACCGATGATGTTATATGTTGGGATTCAATGTGAAAGTATATGGACATATGTATGGATTCAAATGGTTTCACAGTTGGTAAAGTTGGTTCCACAGATGGACTTTTTCAGTGTGATTTCAAGTATCTTTAGAATGAATGCAAGAAACTCAATCTTGGAGGTTATCCTAACACTATAATGATCATACATTTTCATATAGAGAAGTTTGACGCATGTGGTGAGAGTAGCAGGAAATCTTAGTCTAAGTGCTTCTAGTATGGCCTACGACACGATACAGATTAACCTTGTGATGTATGGTAGGGTGAAATCCAATTGGCAAGGGTTTTGCAAAGTAGTAGTGGCCACCACAAGTGCACAACCCGCCATAGCTCGACATTCATTATGAGTCCGGATAGTCGGTATAGGTCATTGCATGTTAAGATGTTTGGGATGTATTAAAATATATATGATTTCCTATATGAAATGCTTTAAACTTATGATGTATTGCTTGTGTATCTAACTTATCCTTGCTTTTTTGTCGTTTGTTGTATGTTATTTTCTCTTTTGTGATGATCACCTAAATGGTATGAACTTAGAGAGACAATCTTTTCAATTGTTCTAGCTAGAGGTTAAGGTGAAACAGATGAGTTGGTAGATGAATCTATTGAGATAGATTTAGTGTCTTATTATAGGTTTGTTTTCATTTAAATAATTCTATTATCATATATATAACATAATATTTTAATAGTTTTATACTGTTAAAATAAGATGTTACACTATATATATTTTTTTCAATCTTTTTCTTGTTGAGAGGATTTTTGACATGTAAAACCCAATGAGAAAATTTGCAGTTAATTACACACTCGTATTAAAAGAAAATTATAGTATGGTCTATATAATTTGTCACACTTGGCAACATAGCAATTTAATATGCTCATATCACTATATAATACAATGTTAGGTTAACTATTTTGTATTTTGTTGTTGGCAGGTTCCAAAATTTCCTTTTTCATTAAACTACTTTAATAAAGTTAAAATAAAATAAAATTTTCACTAAACTTAAATTACCAATTCAAGTTCTACAAGACTTTTCTTTCTTCTTTTCGAATATCTTGTTAAGTGTGATGAGAGAAGAAACAGAAAAAACGTAGTGGCTCATATTCTTAAAAAATAAAATCGGTGAAATGTAGTTCCAAAGAGCACCGCAGAAGAAACTGAGCACACCATGCTTTGTTTGATTGTGTTGACTAAGGGTAAATAAATAATTTTAATGAAAGAGGAATAAAATAGTAAATATTATATAGAATTATGATTTGAAATAAAATGAAAAAATATCCAAGATTCACACTTTGCTATTTCCTTGTTTACGTAATTCATTCTCTGAAGCCTCTATAATTATGAATCAGATATAATTAAATTAATCGTAGGGGCATTAACAATATACGATTATTTATTTCAATCTTATAAGTGTTATAATATTACATAAAAATGAAAGCTTAACTTTATTGAAATTAGTTTTAAACTGTCTTCATGAATAACTCATATATCTCTTGCCTTCTATTTTTTTTGGTATTTCTCTTAATCAAGTACTCTTATTTTATTTGTTATGTATTATGTGAATAAAAATAATATTTTTACACACATAAATTTTTTATATTCATTAAATATATATTTTCGAATTTTTATCTTAAAAGTACAAAAACTTATTTTTTTTGTAATTGTTTTGTAATGTGTTAAATAATGGAAATATACGTCGTGAAGTATCTTAAGAATAATGGTAAAATAACATATTTTTACATTTATTTTATATAATATAAAAATAAAATGGTTGAAGAAAAAACAAAAATAATATCAAATGGAAAATGTTGATGTGTGTCAACGTATCATTTTTCGTATCTGTGTCTTTCTTTTCGCTTTCGTACATGTTACCATTTTGCTGACACAGTCTCCTTGCAGAGCCGAACCTTTTGCATTTTGATTTTGCAGCTTTCCATTATTTTTGTCATACTAATTAAAGTTTCATTTTCACGTGCTGTTGCTGCTGAAAAAGGGTGTTCCGTGTTCGTTGCAGCTGCTGGCTGCCAACCTGCATAAATGGTCCTCAAGCTTCACTTTCCCAAGGATGATTATAGAAAAATCATTAAATATAAAAATTACTTAATTTGTTCATCCATTTGCTAAAAGTTAAAAATATTCATATGAATGAGTTGGAACTCTGTTCCTTGTTAATTACTAATAAGATGATAAACAATATATTATCTGTAGATTCTCACTTCACGATCATAACCTTCAATCTTTGAACTTTGTCTTCCTCTCACATGTGACTCGTAAGACACTGCAACATTATTCATTCTCAATATTTTTGTGATGTAATGTGGTCTCATTTTTTATTGTTCCAATCAAATGCATGTTTAATAATTAAATAATATTTTATGACATAGTTTTGGTTCTTTAGTCTGAGGCCTATTTCACAAAGAAACTATGTGTTGGAAGTCCTATTTCACAAAGACACTCTTGAGTGTTGAAAGTCTCACGTTAATTAGAGATAAGGCCAATTAAATATATATAATTGAATGCAAACCTCATCTTATAAATCAGTTTTGTGGAATTGAGTTAGGCTTAAAATCCATTTATAACATGATATTAGAACCATATCAAAACTTATCCTAACGATATTTGTTATCATTGGACATGTTGTTCCACTCACTGTCAAGTGACCACCCATTAAATGTTGGACACAGTCGGTGGTGAAGTTTTCTTCCCAAGGGACAGAAACAACCATGTTCTTTTCATCTCTAACATGGATAAAATCCTTCTCCTGTTCATTTCCCATGAAGCAAACCTCAGGGGACATGTTTATCTCAACTATGCTTCAATGGCTGAGATTTTTCTTCCTCTCACCGTGTCCTCAAAGAACTATATTATCTTTCGTCGATGTCGTGTTCCTCTTGTTTCTCTTCGTGTTTACTATCACCAAGCTCTGGAAAAGGCTCACCTCCCATGGCGGTTTCGGCACTCACCTCAATGAACCACTCGTCAGAAACAGCAGATCCATTTTCTTAACTATTCGTTTCAGGCTAACCTTAATCGCAGAGGTTGCTTTGACTGTACTTTACACGGTTGCTACCGTTCTTGCGTTTAGCAGTTCCTCCAAGGTGCCGTGGAAGCAAGTTGACGACGTGTTTTGGATAGTCCACGCCATAACACATGCGGTGCTTGCATTCGTGATCATCCACGAGAAAATATTTGAAGCTGTTACTCACCCTCTTGCGCTTCGTGTTTATTGGGTTGTGAATTTCTTTATCACTTCGTCGTTCACAGTTTCTGCTGTTATGCGTTTGGTCATCATCGTGGACGTGAATGAAAGCAACGACTTCAAGGTGGATGACATGGTCTCTTTCATTTCACTCCCTGTGTCGTTATTTCTTCTTTTTGCTGGGGTTAAAGGATCCACCGGTATTGTCTTGTCGACAGAAGAAAGTCGACAACTTGTTGAGGAGGAAACTAGGTTGGTTCATCGGAGTGAGGGAAAGTCGGAGGTTACTGGCTTCGCTTCAGCTTCTATGTTATCTAAGGCTTTTTTTATTTGGATAAATCCATTGTTGAGTAAAGGGTACAAGTCTGCACTGAAGACTGATGATGTTCCAACGCTTTCTCCACAGCACAGAGCTGAGAGGATGTCATCTATTTTTGAATTAAAATGGCCTAAATCAAACGAGAAGTCGAAGCACCTGGTTAGAATGACTTTGCTCCGTTGCTTTTGGAAGGAGTTGGCCTTCAATGTCGTGCTTGCAATCATCAGGCTCTGTGTCATGTTTGTGGGGCCGGTTCTGATTCAAAGTTTTGTGGATTTCACATCAGGGAAGAGAAGCTCTGAATATGAAGGGTACTACCTCGTGTTGATTCTTCTCGTTGCTAAGTTCATTGAGGTTGTGAGTACTCATCATTTCAACTTCCAATGTCAGAAGCTTGGGACGCTTATACGGAGCGCTGTTATCCCTGCTTTGTACGAGAAGGGGTTAAAACTATCATTCTCTGCTCGGCAGGATCATGGGATAGGAACCATTGTTAATTACATGGCTGTGGATACCCAGCAACTCTCTGACATGATGCTTCAGTTAAATGCTGCGTGGATGATGCCACTTCAGGTTGCCATTGGCATGTTTCTACTTTACAACTGTCTTGGTGCCTCAGTGATCACTGCTTTTCTTGGTCTTCTTGGTGTTTTTGTGTTTGCTGTGATCGGTACCCGCAGGAACAACCGCTTCCAGTATAATGTTATGAAGAACCGCGACTCGAGAATGAAAGCTGTGAATGAGACGCTTAATTACATGCGTGTGATCAAGTTTCAGGCCTGGGAGGAACATTTCAACCAGAGAATTATGGGATTCCGTGAGACTGAATTTGGATGGCTCTCCAAGTTGATGTTCTCAATATGTGGCAATATTGTTGTGATGTGGAGCACGCCCTTGTTGATATCAACTCTCACGTTTGGAACGGCGCTTTTGCTGGGAGTTCAACTTGATGCTGCTACGGTCTTCACAACAACAACTGTGTTCAAGATATTGCAGGAGCCCATCAGGACATTCCCACAGTCTATGATATCTCTCTCACAAGCATTAATATCATTGGAGAGACTAGATAAGTTCATGTTGAGCAGGGAATTGTTGGTTGATTCAACTGAGAGAGAAGAAGGATGTGGCGGACAAACATCAGTGGAAATCATAGATGGGACTTTTAGTTGGGATGATGATAACACGCAGCAGGACTTGAAAAATATCAATTTGGAGATAAAAAAGGGAGAGATTTCAGCAATTGTTGGGACTGTAGGGTCAGGAAAGTCCTCTCTCCTCGCATCAATTCTTGGAGAGTTGCGTAAGATTTCTGGAAAGGTATGATTTTTCTGATTCAGAATTCATAAATTTTTTATTTTATTTTATTTAAGAATATTTGTAGTTAAGTCTGATCGCAGTAATAATATATTTCTGTGGAAGGTTCGGGTTTGTGGAAGTGTTGCTTATGTTGCACAAACATCTTGGATTCAGAATAGAACTATTGAAGAAAACATTCTCTTTGGTTTACCAATGGACAGGCAGAGGTACAATGAAGCTATCAGGGTTTGTTGTTTGGAGAAAGACTTGGAAATGATGGATTATGGGGATCAGACAGAAATCGGAGAGCGTGGTATCAACCTGAGTGGAGGCCAAAAGCAGCGTATACAACTTGCCAGGGCTGTTTATCAAGACTGTGATGTATATCTTCTCGATGATGTCTTCAGTGCTGTTGATGCTCATACTGGTTCCGAAATATTTAAGGTGGCTATTCTCAAAGTTCAAGCGTTCTACTCCGCATTGTGTTTAAATATAATCTTACTCATTATGCTCTAGTTTGTTGCACGAAGAGTTCAATTAATCTTCAGAGAATTTTTGCATTGAGTGGGTTGAACTGACAACCTTGTCATCACACAAATGTATATGGGATGACGTAATTCATTCGACTCCATAAACAAACTCGAGATACTTCTAATGCTTATCGTTTGTCTTTTATATAGGAATGTGTGAGGGGAGCTCTAAAAGGCAAGACCACTGTTCTTGTTACGCACCAAGTAGATTTCCTACATAATGTGGATCAGATATTAGTAAGTCTGTTTTTGCTCATGCTGTTATGCTTCGTGTGTTGTAATCTTCAATTTAATTCGAGAGTTATTCAAAACTTATCTATGTGCTTGTTGAAGGTGATGAGGGACGGCATGATAATCCAATCAGGAAAGTACAATGATCTAGTTGATTCTGGACTGGATTTTAAAGCTCTGGTGGTTGCTCACGAGACCTCCATGGAACTGGTGGGGCAGAGTGTGGTCGTGCCCGCTGAAAATTTTAACAGGCCAACAAAAGCTTCAGCGGTGACTTCTATTTACAAGGGAGCCAGTGGTGAAAGCAATTCTCTTGAACAGGCTGTGTCTAGCAAGAAAAGTTCTAAACTCATCAAAGAAGAGGAAAGAGAAACCGGCAAAGTGAGCTTACATATCTATAAACTCTACTGCACTGAGGCTTTTGGCTGGTGGGGAATTACTTTAGTATTTGTTCTTTCTTTGTTATGGCAAGGATCTTTGATGGCAAGTGATTATTGGCTGGCGTATGAAACCTCAATGGATAGTGGACTGTTTAACCCTTCTCTCTTCATGTCCATTTATACAATTATTACCGCTGTTTCGGTTATCTTGGTGGTGACGAGAACTTACTTCTTTACACTCTTGGGGCTAAAGACTGCACAAATTTTCTTCACACAAATTCTTCGTAGCATCTTGCATGCGCCTATGTCTTTCTTTGACACTACTCCGTCTGGGAGAATTCTTAGCAGGGTAAGAACCTTTGTGCCCAAGTATGTTGTGTTAGACATCCAACATATTCAATAGTCTTATGCTTATCGATATAAACTTTTACATTTCACATTTTAATCTCACACATATGATGACTTTTTTTCTTAATTTCCACAGGCTTCCTCTGATCAGAGCAATGTTGATGTCCTACTCCCCTTGTTCACGGGAGTTGTCATTGCCATGTATATTACAGTGCTCAGCATCTTCATCGTCACCTGTCAAAATTCATGGCCAACAGTGTTTTTGATATTCCCTCTTATTTTGTTGAATATATGGTATAGGGTATGAATTTTATTACCTATTTTCAAAAGCTTTCATAGTATAGACAGAGTAATATCCATATTAATCAGTAATCATAGCGTAATTTGTTCACACTTAAATGTATCTTGTATACTTTATGTTAACAAATTGTGTTTTCTATCTCATTTATGGTCTTCCAGGGTTACTATCTAGCATCATCTCGTGAATTAACTCGTCTGGATTCAATTACCAAAGCACCAGTTATTCATCACTTCTCTGAAAGCATTGCTGGGGTCATGACAATCCGTGCATTCAGACAACAGAAGAATTTTTGTGAAGAAAATCTCAAACGGGTGAATGCTAATTTACGTATGGATTTCCACAACTATAGCTGCAATGTGTGGTTGGGAGTGCGCTTAGAGTTGCTTGGAAGCTTTGTCTTTTGCATTTCTGCATTGTTCATGATCATTTTACCCAGTAGTATCATAAAGCCAGGTAAACCGACTCCGAAGGAAATCTAATCTAAATTTCAATTGACATTAGTTACGCAATGTCACCACAATATTGCTTCTTTAAATTAATCAGTTCATATGATTGTGTCGGTTGTCCAAGAGTAACTCTCGTTTTTTCTAAGAGTGGTATTTCTGCGGCTGTCAATTTTATTAAAATAATGAAACTGACTGGGTGGTTTGGTTGATGTAGAAAATCTTGGTTTATCTCTTTCTTATGGGTTGTCCTTAAACGGTGTCTTGTTCTGGGCTGTATTCATGAGTTGTTTCATCGAAAACAAGATGGTGTCTGTTGAGAGGATAAAGCAGTTTACAAATATTCCACCGGAACCGGCATGGAATATCAAGGATCACCTACCTCCTTCAAATTGGCCCGGTCAAGGCAATGTAGATATCAGAGACTTGCAGGTAACTTGAGTATGAAGAAATTGATTGTTTTACGTGTGAAAGCACGTCTTTTGAAAAATAATTCATGATTTCTATTGCTTTAAGCTACTAACCTGAGCATTGTTTCTAATTTTGAGCTTTCCATTACTAATTTGCACTGTGCAACATTATCATGATGACTCGAGCTTCTGGTGAACAGGTCAGATATCGTCCAAATACTCCTCTGGTGCTCAAAGGCATTACTTTAAGCATTACCGGAGGTGAAAAAGTTGGTATTGTGGGTCGAACTGGGAGTGGAAAGTCAACATTAATTCAAGTATTATTTAGGCTGGTGGAACCTTCGGGAGGGAAAATAGTGGTTGATGGTATTGACATATCCATCTTGGGACTTCATGATCTTAGATCACGGTTTGGCATCATTCCTCAGGAGCCTGTGCTTTTTGAAGGAACTGTCAGAAGCAACATTGATCCAATTGGACAATATACAGACGAAGAAATATGGAAGGTAAGTACTGAACCAATTGAAATCTGTAAACTTTTCTGATGAAGATTTTGAATCCATCAGTCTAATAAGTCTGTTGTGGTAGAGCTTGGAGCGTTGTCAGCTAAAAGATGTTGTTGCAGCTAAGCCTGAAAAACTTGACTCTTCAGGTAGAGAGAGATTTTCCTGATTGATTTGAGTTATTTAGTTTCCTTGATCTTTGTACTAATGAGAAAGTTGTGTTTGAACAATGAAGTGGTGGAAAACGGAGAGAACTGGAGTGTGGGGCAAAGACAGTTGCTTTGTCTAGGGCGAGTTATACTTAAGAAAAGCCGACTTTTGTTTATGGATGAGGCAACAGCTTCTGTTGATTCTCAAACTGATGGTGTTATTCAAAAGATCATAAGAGAGGAGTTTGCAGCATGCACCATCATCAGCATTGCTCACAGAATACCCACAGTCATGGACTGTAACAGAGTTTTAGTTGTAGACGCAGGTATATCTATATCTATCTATATATATATATATTCTAATACTCTCTTTGCATTGCATTGGATTGCTCACTGCATGATCCTTGTGCTTTTTCCATATAGTAGCCTGAATTTGCTGTTTTTCCTGTATCAGGGATAGCGAAAGAATATGACAAGCCTTCCAATTTGCTTCAGAGAGAATCTCTGTTTGGGGCATTAGTTCAAGAATATGCCAACCGATCCAGTGGACTATAAAAAAATTAAGAATCTATTATGCTCCTCTACGTTTGTGTTGGTTTTTTTGGCCTAGTATCGTTGTTAGTTAAAAACACAATGAAATAAATTTTAGGACTATTGCCAAATTATATTATACATAATATTATATATTATATATTATATATCATACATTACTCTTCACTTGAGCTTTTGTTTGTCTCTAGAATGAAGATTTTGTTCTCAAGTTCAAAATTCAAGTAAAAAATCGTTTTTAGAAATTAATAATGATATTTTGAAAAATAAATAAAATTAAAAAAATCAAAATCCTAAGTCATTAAAAATAAATTAAAACAAAATTAAAATACATTATAAATGTAATGTGTACCTTGTTCGTTGTTGGTGGCAGCGACCTTCTTGAACGTGGGTGTATGGTGTTTTGTTTGGGAAAAGGAGAGGAATTTGTGTTGCCTAGGGTTTATAGGGTGAGGGAAAGTGAAGTGAAAGAGAGTGAAGACAGTGTGGTGTTAAGGATAGGAAATAAAGTTTAAGAAAAAGTGAGTGGATGGGGTAAAATATAAGGAGAAAATAAATTTCTTTTTACCTTAGTAAAAAAGTCCAGGATACTTTTATGGATTAAGAAAATTTAAGAGTGCAGGTAGAAAAATTAGAAATGCAAGAAAAAAACTCCTCCACAAAACTCTCTGGGAATTAGGCCAAAGCCGAATTGAGATAAGAAAAATCTCATAATATTGAAAATGTGGATAATTTTTACTTTGAAGATGAGAATTAAATAATCACATGTGCATTTACTGTATTGTCATTCCTACTTAACTCGATTCAATTCGAGGTGATTGAACTAAAACTTGAACTAAGATAGATCAACTCAATCTAAAATTGACTCAACTAAACTAAATTTATATAGGACATTACTTTTATGTGTTTAGTCTAGTCCACTTATCATATCCACAACTCTATTAAGCCCAAATTAAAAAGTTTATCACTTAATTTAACACTTTAAATTCAAATGCGGAGATAAATTAAAAGATTAAGAAAACATATTATTTAAAAAGAATTGTCTGGTGGCTAAACAAGATAAAAATATTTAAAAAATAGTGAAATGTAAAACTTTATTTATTTATACTATACGTTACCTTTCTCTGTCATAGCTACTGATAATTGGAAAATATAACTGAAAAAGGAAAGACAAAAAGATGGCCCCGCATTTGTTACCTTGTAGCCAGCCACGAAGTCCAGGAACTAGCAATTAATTAATTACTATATTTCGCCTACGCGTTATGCACAAAAAGGGAAGGGAAGTAAGGTGCTTCTCCTTCAAATGAGTTGTAAGCTTTCTACGTCTTCAAGACAAATACTGCAAATTTCACATACTTTCCATTTTTTAGCTGTAATCAGTCTCAATGGTTAGTAGCAATTAATAATTCATAATGCAAAATGCTACTAGAAATGGAAAACATTACTTGGTCTGATTCATATCTCCTCTAATGTGCTAGTATTTTACTAAGAAAAACTCCATCATTTTATAGTGCAAACTCGCGTGCATGGTGTTGCCATTGCAGCACCTTACTATAACAATTCATTGATACCCTGGTTCTGAGAGGTGCATGAAGTAACAGAGAGACTCTGAGCGAAAATTTGAAGTTGAAGTTTCACCAAGGTATACACACACAAGCATGTCCCTTGCATCTTCAACCCTCTCTTGTGCATTCCCTGTGAAACAAACCTCAGAGGACACGTTTGTCTCAATTATGCTTCAATGGCTGGGATATATTTTCCTCACACCTTGTCCTCAGAGAGCTATTTTGTCTTTCGTTGATGTCGTGCTCCTCGTGTTTCTCTTCGTGTTTGCTGCCACCAAGCTCTGGAAAAGGTCCACCTTCAATGGTGGCTCCACTACCGACCTCAGCAGACCATTCATCAGAAAGAACAGACCCGTTTACTCAATAACTGTGCGGTTCAAGTTAACCATAACTGTAGTGGTTGTTTTGACTATACTCTACACGGTTGCTTCTGTTCTTACGTTTAGCAGTACCTCCATGGCGCCGTGGAAGCAGGTTGACGAGGTGTTTTGGTTAGTCCAAGCCATAACACAAGCTGTGCTTGCCTTCTTCCTCATCCACGAGAAAAGGATTCAGGTCGTTGCACACCCTCTTTCCGTTCGAGTTTATTGGATTGTATCTTTCTTTGTCATTTCTTTGTTCACTGTTTCTGCGGTTATACGTTTGATCTCGGTGGACGTGGATGAAGCCTTCGGCTTCGGGGTGGATGAGGTGGTCTCTTTCATTTCGTTCCCGCTGTCGTTATTTCTTCTTTTTGTGGCGCTTAAAGGATCCACCGGCATTGTTTTGGCTACAGAAGAAACACGACCACTTGTGGATGGAAAAACTAAGTTGCATGATGGTACTGAGAGAAAATCCGAGGTTACTGGTTTTGCTTCAGCTTCTCTATTATCCAAGGCTTTTTGGATTTGGATAAACCCCTTACTGAGTAAAGGGTACAAGTCCGTGCTGAAGATTGATGATATTCCAACGCTTTCTCCGGAGCATAGAGCTGAGAGAATGTCATCCATTTTTGAATCTAAATGGCGTATTTCAAACGAGACATCAAAGCATCCTGTTAGAATGACTTTGCTTCGGTGCTTTTGGAAGGAGTTAGCCTTAAATGCCGTGCTTGCAATCATTAGGCTCTGTGTCATGTTTGTGGGGCCGATTCTGATACAAAGTTTTGTGGATTTCACATCAGGCAAGAGAAGCTCTGAATATGAAGGATACTACCTCGTGTTGATTCTTTTCGTTGCTAAGTTCATTGAAGTCATGGCTACTCATCATTTCAACTTCCAAGCTCAAAAGCTTGGGATGCTTATACGCTCCACTCTTATCTCCACTTTGTATAGAAAGGGGTTAAAGCTTTCATTCTCTTCTCGGAAGGAACATGGAGTTGGGACAGTTGTGAATTACATGGCAGTGGATACCCAGCAACTCTCTGACATGATGCTCCAGTTACACGCTGTGTGGATGATGCCAATCCAAGTTGGTATTGGCTTGGTTCTGCTTTACAATTGTTTAGGTGCCTCAGTTATAGGCGCGTTTCTTGCTCTGCTCGGTGTTTTTGTCTATTCTGTGATGGGCACCCAAAGAAACAACAAGTTCCAACAAAATCTGATGGTGAGCCGGGACTCCAAAATGAAAGCTCTGAATGAGATGCTTAGCTACATGCGTGTGATCAAGTATCAGGCCTGGGAGGAACGTTTCAATCAGAGAATTTTGGGTTTCCGTGAAACGGAGTATAGGTGGCTCTCCAAACTGCTGTTCTCAATTTGTGGCACCATTGTTGTGTTGTGGAGCACACCGTTTTTGGCGTCAACCCTTACATTTGGAACGGCTATTTTGTTGGGAGTTCAACTTGATGCAGGCACAGTGTTCACTACAACAGCTGTGTTCAGGTTATTGCAGGAGCCTATTAGGACATTCCCACAGTCTATGATATCTCTTTCACAAGCAAGGATATCACTGGAGAGGTTAGACAGGTTCATGTTGAGCGGAGAATTGTCAAATGATTCAGTTGAGAGAGAGGAAGGATGTGGTGGACAGACAGCCGTGGAAATCATACATGGAACTTTTAGTTGGGATGATGATAACACTCAGCAGGACTTGAAAAATATCAATTTGAATATTAAAAAGGGTGAGCTTACAGCAATTGTTGGGACCGTAGGGTCAGGAAAGTCGTCCCTTCTTGCATCAATTCTTGGAGAGATGCACAAGATTTCTGGAAAGGTATGATTTCTAGTTCAAAATTTAGAACTTTTTTAAGGATGTTTACAGTTGAGTCTGATTATGGAATAATTTATTTCTGCCAAAGGTTCGGGTTTTGCGGGAGTGTTGCTTATGTTGCACAGACATGTTGGATTCAAAATGGGACCATTGAAGAAAACATTCTCTTCGGTTTACCTATGGACAGACAGAGGTACGATGAAGTTATCAGGGCGTGTTGTTTGGAGAAAGATTTGGAAATGATGGATTATGGGGATCAGACAGAAATTGGAGAACGTGGTATCAACCTAAGCGGAGGCCAGAAGCAGCGTATACAACTTGCCAGGGCTGTGTATCAAGACTGTGATGTATATCTTCTTGATGATGTCTTCAGTGCTGTTGATGCTCATACAGGTTCTGAAATATTTAAGGTGATTATTCCGAACATTAGAGTCCTACTCTGGATTACGTTTAGTGTAAATGTACCTATTCACTCATTGCTAAATTGTATCAGGCTCAGGCATGTGCTAGTTTGTTGCTTAAACAATTTAACTAGTATTCATTGAATTGTTACATTAAGAAATTCTACACAGTCCAGTTTGATATTGGTCAAACATTGGAGAGGGTTAAACTCAACTTTCTCTAGATTCTAACCCCTAAGCTTTTGGTGATATCCTACGATTTATCAAACAACTCTTCATTTCTACTTAAATATTCTTCCTTAGTTTAGGTGCAAAATCTATGATTTTTAATGTTTGTGGAATGGCTTCAATACAGGAATGCGTGAGGGGAGCTCTAAGAGGCAAGACCACTATTCTTGTAACACATCAAGTAGATTTCTTACGTAATGTGGATCGTATATTAGTAAGTTTCTTTTCTCACGCTGTTATTCTTCTTCATTTGTTCTATTCTTGGGATTGATTTGGGGAGTAATTCAAATACGTTTGTATCTGCTTGATAAAGGTGACGAGGGACGGTAAGATAGTTCAATCAGGGAAATATGATGATCTATTAGAGTCTGGAATGGATTTTAAAGCTCTAGTCGTTGCGCATGAGAGCTCCATGGAATTAGTGGAGCACAGTATGGTCATGCCAGGTGAAAATTTGAACAAACCAACGATGGCTCTAGAGACAGCTTCAATTAACAGGGGAACCAATGGTGAAAACAATTCTATTGATAAGCCTAAGTGTGGCAAGAAAAGTTCTAAACTCGTCCAAGAAGAGGAGAGAGCAACTGGAAAAGTGAGCTTACGTATGTATAAACTCTATTGCACTGAGGCGTTTGGGTGGTGGGGCATTACAACAGTATTGGTCCTGTCTTTGTTATGGCAAGTGTCTTTGATGTCAAGTGATTATTGGTTGGCATATGAAACCTCAGAAGAACGTGCTAAATTGTTTAACCCTTCTCTGTTCATCTACGTCTATGCAATTATTGCTGTTGTTTCTAGTGTTTTGTTTGTGGCAAGATCCTACTTCTTTACTCTCATGGGGCTAAGGACAGCACAATTATTCTTCACACAAATTCTTCATAGCATCTTGCATGCGCCCATGTCTTTCTTTGACACCACGCCATCTGGAAGAATTCTAAGTAGGGTAAGAACTTGGTGCCAAGTATGCCGTGAGGAACATCTTCATCAATATAAACTTTTACATTTTATATGTTAATCACACTCTTATGATAACTTATTTTTCTTTTTTTAACTTCTGCAGGCATCCACTGATCAAGCCAATGTTGATGTCCTTCTACCCTTATACATGGGAGTTATTATAATCATGCACTTATCGATGCTCGGCATCTTCATCATAACCTGTCAAAATTCTTGGCCAACTGTGATTTTGATAATTCCTCTTGTTTGGTTAAATATGTGGTACCGGGTATGATTTTTATTACCCTAATGCTCTAATGCTTTGCCTTTATTTGGTTGCAAATGTGTAAAACTGTAAATGCATTCCATCTTGTAATATGACTTTGTGGATTTTTACTATAGCTTCCACCGTGTTAAAGTTATTTACAGAGTTTTCTGTTCATTGTCAATGGAAATTCGAATGGCTGTGTTTGATAATGTGCAGAACAATAAACGATTCCTGTGTTTGGAATTGAATTCGTCTTGTGTACTTTATGTAAACGATTCATGCGTTTTCAGGGTTACTATCTTGCATCATCTCGGGAATTTACTCGCATGGATTCAATTACCAAAGCCCCAGTTATTCATCACTTCTCCGAAAGCATTGCAGGGGTCATGACAATCCGTTCATTCAGAAAGCAAAAGATATTCTGTGATGAAAATCTGAAACGGGTGAATGCTAATTTGAGAATAGATTTCCACAACTATAGTTGTAATGAGTGGTTGGGATTCCGCTTAGAATTGATTGGAAGTTTTGTCTTTTGCATTTCTGCCATGTTCATGATCATCTTACCCAGCAGTATCATAAAGCCAGGTAAATTGACACCAAAGAAACTCTCAAACTTTGGTGCCTATTGTCTATTTATTTTAATTTTACTCTGTGATCACAATAATACTTTTTTAAATTGCGTACTTCTTACGATTGTGTCTATTTTCTGCATACACATCAGTTTAAATTTTATTATGAACTGATTGGGTTGTTCTTCTTGAGGTAGAAAATGTCGGTTTATCTCTCTCTTATGGGTTGTCCTTAAACACTGTCTTGTTCTGGGCTGTATACATGAGTTGTTTCATCGAAAACAAGATGGTGTCCGTTGAGAGGATAAAGCAGTTTACAAATATTCCATCGGAACCAGCATGGAATATCAAGGATCACCAACCTCCTTCAAATTGGCCCGGACAAGGCAATGTAGATATCAGAGACTTGCAGGTAACTTGAGTATGAAGAAATTGATTGTTTTACGTGTGAAAGCACGTCTTTTGAAAAATAATTCATGATTTCTATTGCTTTAAGCTACTAACCTGAGCATTGTTTCTAATTTTGAGCTTTCCATTACTAATTTGCACTGTGCAACATTATCATGATGACTCGAGCTTCTGGTGAACAGGTCAGATATCGTCCAATTACTCCTCTGGTGCTCAAAGGCATTACTTTAAGCATTACCGGAGGTGAAAAAGTTGGTATTGTGGGTCGAACTGGGAGTGGAAAGTCAACATTAATTCAAGTATTATTTAGGCTGGTGGAACCTTCGGGAGGGAAAATAGTGGTTGATGGTATTGACATATCCATCTTGGGACTTCATGATCTTAGATCACGGTTTGGCATCATTCCTCAGGAGCCTGTGCTTTTTGAAGGAACTGTCAGAAGCAACATTGATCCAATTGGACAATATACAGACGAAGAAATATGGAAGGTAAGTACTGAACCAATTGAAATCTGTAAACTTTTCTGATGAAGATTTTGAATCCATCAGTCTAATAAGTCTGTTGTGGTAGAGCTTGGAGCGTTGTCAGCTAAAAGATGTTGTTGCAGCTAAGCCTGAAAAACTTGACTCTTCAGGTAGAGAGAGATTTTCCTGATTGATTTGAGTTATTTAGTTTCCTTGATCTTTGTACTAATGAGAAAGTTGTGTTTGAACAATGAAGTGGTGGAAAACGGAGAGAACTGGAGTGTGGGGCAAAGACAGTTGCTTTGTCTAGGGCGAGTTATACTTAAGAAAAGCCGACTTTTGTTTATGGATGAGGCAACAGCTTCTGTTGATTCTCAAACTGATGGTGTTATTCAAAAGATCATAAGAGAGGAGTTTGCAGCATGCACCATCATCAGCATTGCTCACAGAATACCCACAGTCATGGACTGTAACAGAGTTTTAGTTGTAGACGCAGGTATATCTATATCTATCTATATATATATTCTAATACTCTCTTTGCATTGCATTGGATTGCTCACTGCATGATCCTTGTGCTTTTTCCATATAGTAGCCTGAATTTGCTGTTTTTCCTGTATCAGGGATAGCGAAAGAATATGACAAGCCTTCCAATTTGCTTCAGAGAGAATCTCTGTTTGGGGCATTAGTTCAAGAATATGCCAACCGATCCAGTGGACTATAAGAAGTTAAGAATCTCTGGTGCTTCTTCTTTGCATGGCTGCCTCCAGCAGCCATATATCAGTGACAAATAAAACATGGTCTTCCTCTTATTTTGTTCGATCTAGGATTATCCATGCATAGGAAATGATCATGACAAAGAATGTCAGAAAATTGATGTGTGGAGTGGGTTCAGTATTCAATAATGTTATATATTTTTTATGAAACATATATGGATCACCTTTACTTCTGAGCACACAAAAACACTTATCATTTCTTACTGTCATTTTTTGTTTCATCTCATCAAATCTCCTATAATCAGGGTGTTCCATAGTTTATAGTTTAGAAGAAAAAATTAATCTGAACTAAACCAAACTAAATAACGTAAGACAGATGAAATAAACCAGTCATTGCTAAACTGCTTTTAAGTTTAGTTAATTCTTTTTTCTATTAAAAAAAAATGAATTATTTTAGTTGTAAAAGTATGTTTTCTTTAAACTAATACAAAACTGGATATAAATATATTTTAATAACAAAATGATTTATTCTCTTAACAAAACTATTATAGTTATTGAACTATAATTTTTTTTGTCGAAGCAAAATATTATTAAGCATGAAATTAATATTTCAGTAAATATTTTTATCCTAACAGAGTAGATGCTGAAAAATAAAATAAAATAAAAAGTAAAAGATAACAAAGATAAAGTGTTTGGATCAATAGTGTATTGAAAGCTAATGAAAAACTTAACTGAAATAAATAAATAAATATATATATATATATACATATATATATATATTATATATGATTTAGATTAAGACGTCATTAATTTTACATTATAAGAATGATTAATTTTTATTTGATATCAATTGAGATTTTGTTTTTATTTATAAGAGTTTTTTTAATAATAATTTTTTATTACCCTAAATTAGTAATATTTTCTCAATCTCGAAAAGATTATATATTAATTGTATAAACTTTTAATCCACATTAGCTAGTATTGTTTTTGTGCCAACCTCAACTAGAAAAAGTTGTCTTCCAACATCAATTAAAAAGTAAAAAAAAAAATTATAGTCAACAACTAAAATCCATGTGGCCAAAATAGTTAGTGAAATCATAACTTCCACTAAAATTAACTAAAAAAATTCATTAATACGAATTTTTTAAATTATTAACAATTTTTTTATATTTAAATATCTCTTAGTAATAATTGAAATATTCTATCCTTATAAAAAAGGTAAAATTCAGTAAATTTGATTTGTCTCGTTGAAACAAAATATATAAACGAACAAAATAAATTAAAATGAGATGAATTCAAAATTTAATATTCTTAATATCTAGAAGATGATGAAATTCCAATGTAGGTCTTTATTTATATTTAAGGAGATCCACAATATTTTTCCATCAAGAGCAATATGCTAAATATAAAGGTTGATGAGATGAATAGACTTTCTATATCCCTTTTCAAAGTCAGATAAATACATAAAATGAACACCACTATAGGCAAGAAGTAAAAACATTGCCACCACCAACAAATTTATGCACAGTTTAAAGGCGGCTTCACCTTATTCACAATGTTACATGCATAACAACAATCAAACATGCGTACTTTAATTTCAGACTAAAACTACAAACCTTATACTCTACAAAATAAGTTAGGAAAATTGCATGTTCAACTTAGACACCTACGAATGCCCTACACTGTGAATCCCAGTGTTCCTTTATTTGCTTAATCCTCTCCACCCTCTCTGTCTCAAGCCTCTGCTCCCAGTATTCCTGACAGCTGTTAAAGGATTCAAATCAGTGATGTTTGTTTAAGGATTTTCCAGAAACAACATGATATAAAAACATGTTCTAATAACACCCATCTTTCTTTACCAGTTACTTCCCCTGGTTTTATGCACCCAAATAAAGGGATATATAGGATTTACCTTCTGCCTAACAGAATATTCAGTTCTTCCAAGTGCACAGCCTCTTCATATACAGAGTCCTGCGATAAACAATAGTAGAACTGAGTGTAAGTAGTCAAGAATAGACGTAAAATGACTTTGGTAGCCATTTCCTAAGAGCATATAGTTGTTCAGCACTAAGGTAACTTGAGTTTAGTTTAGCCTATTGGAAGATCTGAATATTAGACTGTAAAACTGGTTGTAGTGCTTGAACTCTAGCAAGTTTCACATAAAATATGCTGTTCAAAGTTAACATCAAATGAAGCTTTAGAGCTTGATCCAGATTTCATAAGTTATTCACATGATTTATAGACATCTTTTGAGTGAAGCTATGGAATCGATTAAAATGAAAAATTTTCCCTTGTTTTACACTCCCGTTACAGAAATGAAGTTGTAGGAGCTTACCTCGCGGCATAGAGGACATTTCTTCTTAGAATCTGCAGACTTAAGTCCGTTAACAATAGATACTGATGCAGCCGAGCAAGCACAGATATAGCAGAATATGTGGCCACAAGTCAGAGAAACCGGATCAAACACTGTGTCCTGTAACAAGAGCCAGGATGAACATTGTCAGTGGATAAGTGAAGAACAATCTAGGAAAATGCTTGTCCAAATCCAATGGGAAACATATTGTTTCACTTGGAGAATCTAAACTGAACTGTCAATTTACTCCATGTCTTTCTGATGTTGCGTTTTGTATTAGGGAAAAATCACTGATATATGAGATAGATGAAGGATAAGCATTCAGTGTTTTGGAAGCAACGGAATTTGACTTCAATTTAAAATTCCAATTTATGAAAATTTAACTTTACTAGACCTTTCTTGCACGCGTACAACAGTAATATTCAAATACAAAACAAATGATAGATAAATTTGAAGCAAACTCATTCAATGACTGATAATGAGAAACTTACCAAGCATATAGAACAAGTCAAGTCAACATCCAATTTGATAGAATCAAAGAGCTCACAAGTAAGGGAGGGCTTCCCTTCCTTAATTGTGAGAGAACATCCATCGAACAGAGCATGTGCCTTCCTTGACTTGACCTTAGTTTCCCTTAAATTGATGTGGAATGCCATAAGCTCACAAAGCCAGGGACTCTGAAGAATCTCCTTGTGCATACTCTGGACCTGCGACTTGAATAATTGCCCTTGCTTCGAATAATGAATCTGCAGTGACAGTAGTAGAAGAAAGAACACACAACAAACACTCATAAATTTTCACCAAAATGACAAACTAACCTTTACCAGTCTACCAAACAAAACCGATATTTACAAACTCAAATTAGATTACTTAATTTTGAAATTTCTATTCTATCAGAATCAGAGTTTTTCCATAATAATCAGACCTTTAGTTCCCTTGATTTACTAACTCCCCAATTCTGATAGGAACAGAACTACTCCAGCTCCAAAACCCCAAAAGCACCTAATAAACTATATCTATGTTTTGTCCTTGTTAAAACTTGTCCGGGGGAAGCAGAAAATATAAGCATACCTTATCATATTTCTTGAGTATTTTTCTAATTGCAATGGCATTTATGAGTGCATACGTGACAAGATCTTTGCCTTCTTGAACCAGAGCAATATGGTTTCCTTGCAATCTGCCTTTGATCCAGAAAAAGTACTTTCTGAAGCCAGAAGCGAGATGCAGCTCCAACAATTTCTGCGCACGCTGATTAAAACACCCCACTACATCTGACATTTCATTCAGAAGGGAAGGGAAGAAGGTTCCATCGCACACTGAATACTTATATCAAGTTAGCCACGTGATAGATACAAGAAAATGAATACATCAAGCAATCAAAGTTAAAATATAACGATAAAAGAAGGTTAAGGTTCCCTTTGGAATTGGTTAATAGAGTAGAAAAACAGATAAAAAAGAGTCTTTTTATTTCCTCCCTCCATCATTCCCCTCTATCTGCCATTGATTGCACTCTGTAAAGGGTAAAAATCGAAACTTCGAAACATAAGGAAATAGGAAAAAAAAATTGATAACCTGGGCATTGGTCTGGGCAGGTTTTGGCGGCAAGGGGTGCATTAAGGGGTTTTTGAGATGGAGAGTTTTTCCTGCACCTCTTCAAGATTTTCTTGAGCTTCTTGAATCCTACGCCTGGAAGCTTCTTCTCCTGGCCTTGCATGTATTCATGGTATTTTTTGCAGAACTTCATGTTTTTCAGTGAAGAACAAACGACAGCACAAAGTGAATGTGGTTTGAGAAAGAATGTGACTAGGTTTAAGGTTTAGGAAGAGTTAGGATCGAAATTTGGTTTTTGTTTGCGGCATCTCTGTCCTCACTATATATATCTGAACACTTCCTCTCGCAGTTTGACGTGTGAAAATTAATCTCTCAGGGTGAAAAAGTCAAATATCAGATTACGATCTCCCCATTAATGCGTAATTATCATAAACCAACCCTTAAAACGAGATTTAAGGACTCTAAAATATATTTTAAAGTAGTTGGTTATTCTGCCAAAATCAAAACATGAAAATGATGATGTTCAAACATGTCATGAACAGGAAGTGATCGATACGAATCTTTATGAGAAATCTTGCAACAAAAATGTAACCTTTCTACAAACAAAGACTACAACACCACTTTTACGTGATCAGAAAAAGAAAAAGGAAAAAGGGTGACCTACGTTTCACTTTTGGTGTGTAACAGCGAAAACCGTTTACGTTGCGTCTACGCTTCTTCTGCAATAGTTGTCAACTTTGCCTTCAACAGAAGATGTATTATCTGTATCTTTTAACAGATTTTCGATACCAGATTTTATACACCGTTAATATTTCAATTATATATTTTCAATTTGTATTTTTAAAATACATTTAGAAAATTATTTAATTTTTATAATGTATTAACATAATAACATTAAAAATATGAAAAATAATTGATTAAAGAACTTTTATTATCAATAATAATAATAATAAGGCCAACATTTATAATAATAGTAAATTATAAAAATCATATTGACTACTATACATTTAATAGAACTATATCTGTAACAATCATCTATAACAATTATTTGCCCATAACTATATCAATGTTGTCTCGATTTAATTTTAATTAATGTAATTATTTATTTCTCACAAAGTTTGTTTATTTTTTGTAAGGAATAAAACATGTAGTTTATCTTTCTACTTATAAAAATTGAAATTTAAGTTTTTCTCTTGGAGACTATCCTCATACGACTAGATATATTAGTTAAAACATTCTTATTTAAAAAATAATTCTTAAATTAATTTCAAAAATATTATTTAATGTTAGACAATGATAAAAGTTTGATTGACATGTTAGCCCGCCCTATTCCATCTGCCTAGTTGGCTTGCTTGCTCATTTAAAATATTAACTTTACTGTTATGTTATGTTATTTTAAGAAAGTATACTATTATAATTAAAATGATTAACACTTATAAATTATATTTTAATTATTAATTATAATATAATAATTTAAAATTTAAATGTAATTATTAAATTTATTCAATTAGAATAATTAATAAATTAATTAAAAAATTAAAAAGTATTTCTATAATTAAATATATTTAAAAAATATTTATATAATTAATTATGTTTCTATGTATATAGAAAATTTTAAAACAAAATTTATAACCCATTACCAACTCAACCCCTTTTATCTTACTCACAGTTTCGGTGGCTTATTTTCTTTATATATATTTTTTCTTATGTGCTAGAGATTATTGGTTGTCATATTTTCATTTTAAAAAGTCTGTAATCTATAACTATAAAATTTAAAACGGTTTTTTTTTCTTTTTAAATGATACATATCCTGTTCAGATTTATTTTGTTGATAAGATTAGGTATAATTGTTAATATTATTTTTTAAAATAAATAAAGTTTAAAAATCTTTATTGCTGTACATATTTCAAAAATTTCTTTTATTTTACTTAAGGTTGAGAAATTTATTTTGTTATCTTATTAAATCTGGGGATTTAAAATTGTTATTTTCAATCTTCTAACTATTTTTTCATTTTTAAAAACAGCTATTAGTTAGGTATTTAAAAGAAAATGAAAATTGAGATTAAGAATAAATCTTCTGCCATTTCTGTTTGAATATCTTATTTGATGTTTGTATATTTATCGAAAGAATTTTCCCATTCATACTTCTTGAACTAAATTTGCCTCCTTCTATTTACGATAACTTCTATATAGTCAACATTTGTTTGTTACAATATTTGTCTATGCTATTAAAAGGGTTTTTCATTTTACCTAATTTGAAAAACAAAATGAAAACGATACTCCTAAACAAGCAATATAATTTATTTCCTTAACCCATAGTAATAAAAATTATAGATAATTTTTCTAAAGTAATTTAAATATAGAAGAAAATAGAAGAGTACATAGAAGCCAAATTTAAATAGACAATTCTAAATTTATATACATACAAATTCTACACTCGTGAGAATTTGGATTGGATGTTTGTTGGCACTGAAATTCACTTATGTTTTTCCATGCACAGCACACAGAAAACAAAATGGACAATGGTTTTCGATTGAACACATAGATCTCTATAATCTATTGAATATGATGATGATATCATACTAGGTATCAAATAATTCTTATTAAGATTTTTTGTGTGCATATTTTTATGTTATTTTAAATGGATGGCTGTGGTTTTCAGAAGCCAAAATGGACAATAAATCATTGTCTTTTGACGATTTGTGGACAGTAAGTGGAAGGATCACTAATAAATGTTCACCACTACATTATCTATCCCATAGAAAAATATTACTTTCAAAACCTTGTAAAATTTAATTAACTACTCCTTAATTATACACTAATATAGTAATTGATGATTAAGCACATAAATAAAATTATTACTTAATTCGATTGTATGTTTGAATAACCACTAGGATTACAGAATTGAATTAGGATTTGAGTTCGAAATTATTTTTTTTCCTTTATAACTTGAAATTTTCACTTATATGATTTGCTATTGGGTGATTATATGCTAGCACTTTCTCCATTACACAAACACTTTGAGTTTTATTATAATTAGATAAATTTTTGAAGGTAAAATTAATTTTTGACAGATAAAGAATTATTAAACATTGCATGAATTTATATGAAGAATTCAAAACCTTTTATTTGTCACTTATTCATGGAATAATTCAACAACAGAGATAATATAGTTTAGTTGAATACATAAATTATTTTTGATTGGGTTATATAAAGTATATCTTTGACATTGTATCAGTAATTCCAACTGCAACAACCCACTTTTGGAAAGTGACAATCTTTTTTTGAGTCAAATAGAAGCCATAGATTCAGTAGATTGTATGTTCAAGCAGCCCTTAAAATGAAGGATAATGGTATTTAGATAACATTTTTTTTACAATATTTGAATATAATCTACGTGTTATGTTGTGATTGGTTCAAAATTACTCCATAATCAATAATAATAATAATCATAAACACTATCATGAACCAATCACAAAATGACACGTAGACAATGTTCAAATGTTATAAAAAAAATGTTGTGTAAGTATTGTTATCTTAAAATTAATTAACTGCCTCTCTCATTTGTTTGTGCCTGCTTCAATGATTTATATAGAAAAATAGTTGGATTCTAACGTGAGACAGTTTACTGGATTAAGTAAATTTTTAGGTATACGTGAAATTATATTTTTTATAAAATTCATCCATATATTTTAGTAATATAATATATCATTTTAAATATATATATACATATATATATTAAAGTTTGTACATGTAACTGATACATGACTAATACATGTAATTTTAAAAATATATCATTTTTGCCAGTGAGTTTTAATCTTAAAATTGAATATCAGATACATATATAAAAAGAATAATGTTAGTTATGTTTGTTGTAATAAATTACAAAATCAGTAATATTTTTGCGACTAAAATTTGGAATTTTGGAAGAAAAAAAAATTAAATTTAGATGAATTTACACTTAAATTTTGTGAATGATTTTTATTAAAATGCGTATTTTGTTGAGTTAAATAGATTTTGTTAAACAAGTTTACTCTTGCAGCTAAATTAGAAGGTCATGAAAGATGGGCCTCTGGTTCAATTCAGTCCAATTGATGTCGGGTGTTATTTCTTCCACCTTCACCATTTTCTCCTTTCACCTCCCCATTCCACTTTTATCACTTTTTCATCTTTATATTCCTATTATATTTTTAATTAAAATTTATTTTGGGTTAATATTTTTTTAACTCCAATCTCCTATTTATGCAGCGATACACAATCTTTTTTTCTCACGTTCTACTTCGTTCTTTCTCATTGTTTCTGTTTCATTGTGTTTTTATTTTTCTTTTTTTTTCGAATTCTTGTCCTCTTTTTCTTTCATTGTGTAGTGCCAGACTGTGGTAAGTGAGAGGTTACAGGTGGATGGTGGTGGGAGGAACGAATCGTTGTAACTGTGCCAGAGTTCGAAGGTCTCCCTGGTGGTTGAAGGTGAAAAAAAGTAAGCTGCACGTAGGTACGTAATTAACGTAACTTAAAATAACACGTAAACCCTTAAACGAATATGAGCATTCGTTAACAGATATCAACATTCGTTTAAAGAAAAACAGATGTCAATATCCGTTTAAGAAAAAATAGATGAACATTCATTTTAATGTCAACATCCGTTTAAGAAAAAACAGATGTAAACATCTGTTTAAGAAAAAACGGATGTAAACATCCGTTTAAGGTAAAACAGTTGTGAATATCCGTTTAAGAAACGGTATTGCCCTTAAAAAAATGGATGTCAACTTCCCTTAAAAAAAAACAGCCAAGTTTAAGCTAAACAAGTCTTCAAAAGGGTGTCTTGCCCTAAAAACCAAACTGATGAAAAATTGAACCAACCGATAAAATCAAATTAAACAGAGAGGGGAAGACAAAAGCAAAAGCAAATGAAGGGTTGGGTAAAACAATTACCTTTTTAAATAAGACAACTTCAGGGAAGAAACCTGTGGCCTCGTCAGGTTGGGGTACGGAGCTATGAGTATCGTCTTTTTTGTCTTTCTTGCGGGCACTCACAATCAGAGTTGCTGATTTTCTATGCTTATTGTGAATAGAAAATGGAAGCAAAGAAGAAGAAGTATGATACCCATTCGCGAATATGAGGCATGGGTTGTGGTTGAAATTGAAGCTAACGCAGTTGGTTGTCGTCATGGTGGTTTTCGAAAGTTGAGGGAGGGGATAAGAAGGTGCAAGAGAAAAACCCTGAAGCAGTGATTTTGCTTCCATGGAGAGAGGAGCGAATTAAACACACTTCAATAAAGGCTTCAATGACTTGCTACAATGCTAATACCGAGTGGGGTTCATTTTGTTTTGGACACATAATTCATATTTATATGATTATTTTATTTCATGAATTATGAATTTAATCACAGTTCAACGGAATTTATAAATTGTAAATTTAGGGTACATGTGATCAAAAGCTGACGAAAAATTAATTTAAGGTTTTACTATAATTAAAACGAGTGTCAAAATTAGTTTTAAATATAGATTTAACTAAAATATTCTTTTGTTGTGTTTTTAGGAAATTTAATTGAAGAGGGTTTTAAGTTTTAATTTTTTTAATGAAAATAATATATATTAATTGTCATTTCTACCTTTCTTTCTTTTTATTTACAAAATATCATTCTAGTAAATCTACAAGTACCATACTTTTCTTAGAGGAGAAAGTTGCAAATTAGCTTATAGCTTTTATTTGAGAGAATTTGTTTTACATAAATATAAAAATCATGCCACATAACAATTTAAAACTATCTAGCAATAATGTCATACTAAGATATAACGTTATCTGGTTATCACCATTGCTTTTTTCCCTTTTTCTTTCTCTTGCTGCTACTGCCATTAGCACTAGCACCAGCACTACTACTACTAGGACTTTTCATCCCATTTCCAGATTTGGGTGATGGGCTCTTTGTTGCATTGCCACTAAATTGTCAAACGCACCTGCCTGGACTTCATTTTGTAACCATTCAAAGAATTCTTCCTCAGTCATGGTTTCTTCAATATTAGGTGCTGACATCCACCCACCTCTTTGACCTGAACTAGTTCCTTTACCATAATTATTCTTGGACATTAAACTGGTGTTAACATGGAAACTTGGCTTATGAGTGTTCGTTGGACATCTCATGCCATGCAAGAAATTTGTTCATCAACAATGGCTTGTGAATCTAATCTCCTCATAAGTCTCAATGAGTAAGTTATGCAGTATGAAGATGTGAAATTGTTAACAACCAGAGAAGACAGAGATGACGTATCTAGCATCCGGAAACTATAGAAATATCCATATCACACTATTTTACATTTCATTGCTAGAGAAAACGATTTTTATATCAATTCCTCATTCAAATAGAAACGCACATCCCTCGACGGATGTCGACATCCGTTTCAGGCTCAAACAGATATGCGAAATTCTTTCTT
The DNA here is from genome assembly GCA_027742785.1 of Vigna reflexopilosa. Classification (NCBI taxonomy): domain Eukaryota; kingdom Viridiplantae; phylum Streptophyta; class Magnoliopsida; order Fabales; family Fabaceae; genus Vigna; species Vigna reflexopilosa. Next base: position 4,876,728 of record CM050914.1, on the reverse strand, counting down.
CTTCCTTCTCCTATGCACACACGCACACACAGAAAAATCACATAGCTTAGAGAAATCACAGATCTAAGATACTCACAAAACACTGTACAACATCAATCACATACAGGAAAGGAATTCATTTATGAAGAACTAACTTCTCGAAGAAGACCCAAGTCGCGAAGCACTGGCCACCGCACACATTGCCGCACCGTCGCGTCATCGCACTGCCGCACCTTCTCACTGCGGCACCGCCCGATTGACCACCACACCACGAAACCCAAATGAAGATGGAGGAAACAAACGAAACGGATATGAGAGTTGGAGGAGTAAGAACGGGTCTGGAGATGGAAATGGATGTGAGAGTAGGGTTGAAGGTTGCTGTGAAAAGAGAGAAAAGAAAAAGTGTGAGGTGGGGCGCACAGTATTAGGGTTTGAATAAATAAAATTAAAAAGTAAAAAAGGTAAAGTTAAAAAATAAAAAAGGTTAATTTTGTAATTAAAAAAAATTATAAAGTTTTGGAGAGGTGGAGGGAGAAGTCGTGGGGGTGGAAGGAGCAACCCTTGATGGTCTTGTGTGACCCACTAGATGATAACGATCTTAAATCAATCCAAACTATTTTAAGAAAGGATTTTTTTTTTAACGCCAGTCTTTTTATTAGTAGATGGTTTTTGAGAATAAAGAGATAATAATAATCACCTCTATTTTAATGATTATGTCTTAATTTTATAGTTTTCAATCAATTTCAAGTGGTAAAAAGGGTTAAGAATTCCTCTCCTAAAAAATCATTAAAATTTATTGAATAAAAAATAAAACCATGACAAATTACAGAAGAATCATCTATTATCAATCAAAATTTCTAAAAACTGTTTTTTCAAATATGTTTCAAAACATAAATAGTTTACATAAATTCATCATATATAAAAATTCGTATTCTTAAAAGAAAACTTAAAAACTAATTTTATATTTTATTTAAACTTTTTTCTAAAATGTACACATAAAGTTAAATCAAAACAATCTCTTTAATATTTTATCTTTAACTAATTAGCATATAGAAATTCTCATAGAATTCCCATATCTTTCAATATTAAAAAATTTCTAACACTAAATAATTAATAACATTATTACTCATATATTTTTATATTTATTCTCAGTGATACATACTAATTTTTTAATTAAAAATAACATAAATATTTTCTTTTTACAAATACAAAAGTTGATTTATTTTACAATCAAAATACTCCCAAAAAATGTGAGTTATGAAGTGGTGTATGTAGTGTTAAAAAACATTTAAACAAAAAACCATAGCTTTAGATGCCCTAGTCGAACCTTTTGTAAAGTGAACAAGAAACAATGATATTTACCTAACAAGAATATATATTTTTCTCTTGTATTATAACACATTTAATTTACATTGTTGAAAAAAAATATAGTTCACATACAATGAATGACATATCTTTATCTAACGAATATTTTAATCGATGTGTTCATCGATTGATCTCTCCCGAAATTCCAGAATCCTTTCTTTTTTTCATTTATAATGAAAAGATTTGACACATACCCAATCCGTTAAGAAAGACATGTACCAAACTTGGTCCATATGAAAAAAAACATGTTTTTTTTTTGAAAAAAAAAAGGTTGATAACAAAGAATATTTAGCAGAAAAGTAGTAAAATTTAGATTTGTTAGTGTCCTCGGAAAATGGATGCTTGTTTCTTGGCAGGAATGATGGAGTTATGACCCATTCGGAGGAAAAGTTACGTGGTTGGTTTAGGTTAAAAGCGGTGGAGTACGCAGTTTGATTTACCTAGTAGTGAACTCTAGAACGATGTAGAATACAACAGCATCCGAATAGTACGATGCTGTTCTCTTTTCGCCCACGAACTCGATTCAAATGTTCCTCTACTTCTACGCTTTTTTCCAATGTGAATAAATTCATACACATGCTTTATTGCAAACTGCAACTATTGCTGCAACTGCATTTCCATGGCGACCACTGAGTCCGAGAAGCAGGTGATTCTGATTGGAATCGACGACAGTGATTTCAGCACCAACGCTCTCCTGTGGACTCTCGATCACTTGCTATCGCCAGCCCTTAATCATAACTTCAAGCTCGTTCTTGTTTATGCCAGGCCTTCTGTCTCCGCTTCGGTTGGTTTTGTTGGCCCTGGTACCAGATTAATTCCAATGATGCTCCTGTTCCTGCTCCTTTCAGATATAGTAACTATTATACGACTTTTAACTACATCGTAATGTTTTGCAGGAGCCTCTGAGGTTTTGCCTATTGTCGAAGCGGATTTGAGAAGAATAGCTGCCAAAGTCACTGAAAATGCCAAAGATCTATGTTACAAGAAATCCGTATGATAAACAATTCTATGCTATCACTTTCTATTTCCAAACTTTGCTTATTTTTCAGCCTTTGCACGTATTTGTATATATGCATGCATATTGTTTGAGATATTGTAGCAAAGTTTAACCCATTTGTGTTTGCTGGTTTATGTGTTCTTGGACAGCATCTCATGGTTCATTAGTTTCTGAAAGACACTCGATATATATTTTTTATTTTTGTTCCTTTATCACATCAGATATATTATAATTTTCTTTTCTATCTTTTCTCTCTAAGTGCAGATGAACATGAAACATTTTCTTTAGTTTTATCAAATAGATTCCATGAGAGTTTAGTCTTCTTGTCGGATATAAAGAGGTAATGAAATGTAATAAAAAAAAAAAAAGCAACTTAAAATTGCCTGATAGTGCAGTGAAGATTTGCCTTTGTTATCACAGATAAGACAGGATGATGCTGTATATTTTCACTTCATTTTTTTTGTTGAAGAACATGAAAATTGTATATATTATGTGTGGGTGGGTATACCTTTGCAATTGTTATCTGATGGCTAAGTCAAACAGGTAAATGACGTATCAGTGGACGTGATGGAAGGTGATCCTAGGATTGTTCTTTGTGATGCTGTGGAAAAGCACCATGCTTCAATGTTGGTTGTGGGTAGTCATGGTTACGGGGCTCTAAAAAGGTAAATTTTGATCCCAGATACTAGTATGACAATTTTTCCTTTTCTCTGAAATGTGTGAATGAGGGTAAGATATAATACAATATGCTAAATGGTGTTCGTTCTCAAATGAACCAATTTGCAAACAAAATGAGTGATGTATTTCTTACCAAATACCAGACCTTAAATCCATGAGTGATGTATTTGTTTTTTTTCCAGCAGAAGCCAGCTTGAAAATTTTGTCTTTTGTATTTGCTTTTTCACACATTAGTAGTGTAAGAAGGTCACATGTGTTTATGCTTCAAAATATCTTTCTGATTGGTTTTAACTTTGCAGGGCCGTTTTGGGCAGTGTAAGTGACTATTGTGCTCATCATGCACACTGCACTGTCATGATTGTGAAGAAGCCAAAGCACAAACACTGATATCTTTGTCTGCACAACAATCAAATACCCCTACATCAATTACCAAAAAGGGAAAATAAATGTTTGCAATTACAATAATATTTTTTCTTCATGAATAGCAGACTTTAAATTTGAGCTTTTAGGTTCATTTTACTTTTTAATTTTCATAGCTAAAACCGACAAAAAATGTATGCAACACAATGTTTTTTCCTCTTCCCAATGCTTGATTTATCTTGTTCAAGAGCAGCTTGTTCATATTACTGTTGTGTGTATCGATATATAAATCGTGAAAAGTTGTGATTCATCACATCAAATAAACTTGTTTTTCTGGTATATATATGGTTTATGAACAGTGTCAATTGACAATAATGGTCATGATTTTGTGGATAAACATAGAAGATTTGTTTTTCTTCTTATTATTAGCAAGGTAGAAGAAACAATGAAAGAATAACATGGGCATTTATTGTTAGAAAGTTTAGAAGGATAAGGTTCTGAATTGCTGAGTTTCATTGTTATTAATTGTGATTTTTGTGTTAGAATATACACTTTTGGAGATTTATAGATAATATTTGAAGGGTGAGTCCAAAACATTTGCTATCTTCCATCTCCAAATAATTTGAACTCCTGATCAAGCGATCAGTATCGAACATAAGGTGACAAAATATAAATATATCTTCTCCATCTTATGGTATAGGTTTTATACAAAGTGTAGTGCAATAATACAATCAATTGTTCAGAGATTTATCAAAATAAATATAGAAAAACAATTGTTATTCTCGGACAAAAATCTTTTTATGTTTAAAATATAAACACATTATTCAATCTCTCTTTTCGTGTCCTTTTCTTTAATATTAAAGGAGCAATTTCAAAGTCAAATAGTAGAATAAGCTCACATGTAATTGTCGAGTATATTTGTGAATATACGTATTAATAAAAAATAGAGATTAAAAAGAAATCAATGCTGTTTCTGAAAATTAATTAAGTTTGTCTTAATTGTACTTTCAATTCACATATTTTACCTAGTGTGGGATTTTAGGTTTTCTAATTTTAATCGTTCTATTTACTTTTTAGTTCATGTGATAAAATTCCAATCAGCAATTAACATAAATAAATATACAAGGTGTGAGTGTCACATAATAGACATCAGATTTATTCTCAGGAAAAGGTTTTGAAAAAGTAAGGTGATGTAAATTTAGTTGCATGATAACATTTAAACCAACAGTAATTTCCAAAATCATTTAAATATAAAATTTATTCTATGAAATAAAGAGAAAAAAAAATTAATTGCACACACACACTTACACATTTGTCTTAAAGTCTCATTTTAAAAGCCTAAACAGCAAAGAAAATTAACTAATAACTTAAAAAGGAAAAAAAAAGTTGATAACTTTCTCTCCACAAATTTGCTGATTTTTTTTCGCAGCCAGTGACGTGGCTTAATGAAATCCTTGTAAAAATCATAGATTAAGAAATAAAATAACTTCCAAGAACAATAGAACCGCTAGGGGATATGCGATTGTCCTTTGCACACATGTTCAAGTAAAAATATGTGTGAGAGAATTCAATGCATCCATACTTTTAATGGATCTCTGTCAATCACAACAATAAAACCTTATTTATAGTTCTTTTCTTTCTGTAGTTGTGAACGTTTAATCCTTGTTAAATTTTTAATACAGATTAAAAATATATAATTTTAGAAATTTCCAGAAAATGTGCATACGTTTTCACATTGATAAATTCAGTAATAAATTTTAAACATTATGTTAATTTAATCTCCGTTCTATGAGTATTTAACATGTATGTGAAATTTAAAAATAAATAAATCTACATATTTTTCGGAGTAAAGACTGAAGTTATTAATATAAATTATACCTCGCCTAGTTTGACCAAACATATAATTTAAAATGCATTCTTTTTTATTAATTATAATGGCAAAATATTAGAAAATCCATATGAAAAAAAAAATCATGATTGAAGATAACAATTGGAACCGATAATGCAAAAGAATGAAGACACATCACATACAAACTACAAACTAGTAGTAGCAAAATTATCTGATTACACGCTTTCATTATTTTTTTGCAGAATCAAGTGAAATCCCCCCACATATCTGTTACACTGACAGAAGATTGAAAGCAACCATTTTAATTTCTAAGATGTGTTTAGTGTAAATATTTTCTCCATTGTCGAATACTTTACAAACCTCGGTTTTTATTAATTAAAGTTTACTACGATTAAATCATAATTAAAAGTTTATTAATGAGTTTTAATATGCTCATTAATTTTAAAAATAAAGCAGTCTAGAAAAACTTTAATTGGGTTAGTGTACCCGTAGATAGGACCCGACCACTTATAGCAATATTAGGGAAAAGTGAAGATAGGATCGGTGTAGAGAGCAAGTTATTTGGCATGAAAATTCTAAACCAAATCAAATCCTAACTTTCCGTGATACTCTCCTCAAACCCATAAAAACGTAGTCAAGCAAGAACTGATATAATAAGCTTTGAATCACAGAATGAAATTGTAAGCAAATTTTAAATGATGTAGATGAAATATAAGAGTCAGAATAGTAAAATACTGAATTAAACTCTAATTATGATTTCGGATCAAAACACAAACAAGAATGTTGAAGTGAATAATTTTCCTCTGCAATCGACGTAGCATAGAAAGAAGAAGCTTGAGCGATGATAAAAAGAAAAGGAGGTGAAGGGGAAAGAAAGTTGGTGATGGAAACTTCACAAGCAAAGATTTGCAATCTGACATGTAAGCGCTTAAAATAATGGAATGTCGTGATCTGAATGAAGGTGAATCACCGGTGTGTTTATAGCAGCGAGAAACTCCGAAATGAAAATGACAGATAGAAAGATACATTGGTGAAAATAAAAATGCAGTACAGAAGAAATGCAGAGTCTAAACGAGATTTGAAACAGAGAATTGTTGTGAGAATGAATGAATCAAGTGTACATGGGTTTATCGGTCCAAGCACCGGAGACATGTCCATTCTCGCAAACATAGGCTCTTACCACAGGTTCTCCGTCGTCGTGAAACCCATATACACGGCGGAGGCAGAAGGCAGAGTGGAGATCCCAGGTGAATTTGCAGGCGCAGAAGGCGCAGGGCAGATCCAGCTTCCTCTTGTTGCCGTCGTGAATGGTTCTCCAAACCCTAGTGCGTTTGAAGTTCTTGAAAACGCCTCTGAAGAGGCGGTACATCCTCTTCTCCTCCTTGTGCTCGCAACCCGGCCAGTCGCAAACGTACAGGATATCGTCGCGGAACTGCCTCCCGAGCAGCTTGCTCCCCTGCTCCCGGCTCAGGCTACAGCTCCCCGACGCCAGGTGCGACCGCGACACCTTCCGCTTCTTGCACGCGCCATTCGAAACGACGCCCGCGCTCACCGGCTCCGCCAGCAGCGGCGCCTCCGACTCTGTCGCCACGTAGAGCGTGTCGTAGTATAGGTCATCAAAAAGCGACCAACAGGAGGAAGAGGTATCAGAATCGGAGACCGTTTGTAGAGATTGAGGTTGCGGTGGCGGCGGAGGAGGATTGGAGGGAGAAGAGTGGTTGATGAGGTCAGGGCCGAGGTCCCGTTCGAGTCCGAAATCGGAAGTATCGAAGAGGAGACCGGCGTGGCGTAGGCCGGGGCAGCAGAAGGCGAGTTTGTGGAGGGAGAGCGGAGGGTGGTCGGAGGCGGAGAGGAGGTCGTAGGGGATGGTGCGGGAGCATTTGGACTTCCAACAGAAATCGGTTATGAGGGAAGAGAATTTGGTGCAGACACAGGCCAAGCGAGCCCAGTGACGAGGATCGTCTTCGAGATTGTAGAAGATATTCAAAACGATGTCGTCGGTTAGTTCGGAGAACACGTTTTTCTCTTCCTTACTAACCATCTTCTTCTATCTCCAACTTCTCTTTCTTTTCTTTTTTTTTTATTCTCACCGTTCCTTCATTCCATTATTAAATTCTGCGGACACAAAGCAACTCACACCTCACCAATCAGGACCACACAAAAAACGCCTTTCAATTTCTTTTTTTCTTCTTAACTATAAAACTATCGCTTCACATAAATTAACTAAGCCAAATATTACTATTAATTCTTACAAATCTGTCCTACTTTTTTATAAGTAATTCAGTTTTTTATTATTATTATGAAAATAGATAACTCGAATTTTACTTAGAAAACAATATAAAAAATATTTAGGTAACCGATCTAAGTTACTCTTCTTCTTCTTTTTCATGGCCGTTAAAAGAATTTAATTATATTTTTAATTATTTTTTACATGTTTACATCAACCTTTTATTTGTATGTTTTACAATCAACATCAACTATCAAGTATCTTCATTATATTACTTAGCTTTAAAAACAATCTAAAAACGAGAATAAGATTATTGGTTCTCTTTTTCGCTTTAAAAGATGTTATTTAAAATTTAAATTATTTTTTACATCATGCAGGTGATAGATGCTAACCAAGACAAAAAAAAAATGATGAATTACGTAATTAATTGAGAATACAAAAATCATTTTATAATTAATTAAAATTTAAAACATTTAATAAAATATATTAATTCTAAATTAATATATTTAATACATTGTTTAGTTTTTAATATATTCGTATCGAGTAAATGACATATTATAAAAGAGTTAATGGTGATTACATGCTATCAAATTATTAAAAAAAAAAACAAACGAACTTATCTTTTCTATTCTGTCTATTCACTTGTTTAAATAAACTTCTTAATCCAATTTCATGGTATTACATGTCTGATAAATTTAAATATTCTACACAAAAATTTTACTTTAATATTAAAATTTCTATTTATTTTTATAAATTTTACAATTAACTTAAATGTTAATGTTTAAAATATTTTCCTTTGTAAAAAAATGTTAAAAAAAAAGTTGTTTAAGGATGTAAGTTGCAAAAGTAAATTCACCTTAGATATTCTAATGAAAGACTTTATCGTAGAACATCGTTTTATTTTTTTAAAATTAATATTTACAAGCCACTACATTAAAAATAACTTAGCAAATATTAAATAAAAATAAATTAAACAATTTAAATTACTTTTCTTTATCATTTGTCACTTTCATAATGGAATGACAAAAATACTAACGTAATAAGTATTATAGATAAAATCTGCGTGAATAGTTAGTATTTATAAATAATAAATAATAGATATTTTAATATTTATTTATAAATCAATTTTTAGTGAGTATTATATTATTTATTCTCTATTTATTGATGTAAAAAATTAAAATTAAGAATTTATATAAATTTTATTAAATTAAATTTAATAATAATTATAATTAATGTTTTTTATTTAAATTATATTAAGTTTTATATTTTTTGGTAACTTTTTTAAATTGTATTTTAAAAATTTATGACAAAATTTAAATATGAATATTCATGAATATTCCTATGTTTTTTAAAATATATAGATAATTTTAATTCGGTATCCAACTATTTACAGGTTGGATTTTTTTTCAAATCAAATAGTCGTAAGTATTATCATATAACATTAAGTTTGATGTAACATTAATTTTAAGAAAGAAAAAAATTGAGTTTAAACTCTTTATAAAATTAAAGTTAGCTTGCATATAAGTTAAAAATAAAAATCATATAGATGTAAAGTTTTTTACAAATTAATTCGTACATAAAATAGTTTTAACTTTTAAATGAGTTTACTTTAATTTATTTATTTTTTTCTCTAAAAATAGAAAATTCGTATGAGACAAATGATTAATTACTGTATCATACATTTAAAAGAAAACCTATGCGCATAGATAAGTAAGTTCATTACTAAATGGTAAGTATTAGTTGCACTAATACAGGAGAATTTGGAAGAAAAAATATAAATGGTTCAAATGGAATTACACAAACTTTTTAAGAAAGGAGAAGAATTTATTATCGATTTGTTAACAAAGTAAGAAAGTGACAATTACGACGATTTTTTATTAATATTATTTATTATAATAATGGAATAAGTTCATAATTATTTAAGAAATTAATTTTACCTAAATTAAAATTTTTAAAATAAAAAAATAAAAGAAAAACAAAACATAATGACACTATGAAGAAATATGAGAACTTATCACATAGAAAGGTATTATTAGTGTCTATGAATTGGAAAATATCTTGAATAGTTATCAAAGAAAAAACCATAAGAACAACTAAGTATCACTTATCTTTCTTCCATTTCATATTTTAACCAGTTTACTCAACTTTTTTTCTACCTGCAGAAACTTGAGAATAAAAAGACTAAATAATACGGCTTAAAGGAAATAATTAATTAGTCATAATAGGTGTGAATAAGGAGCCGCTAACGCGAACTTTTTTCTTTTTCTTTTTATCTTAATATATTTAATAATATTTTCCGCCAAAAAAATAATTAGATTTTAAAAAATGCATAAAGTTATTAGACTCGAAAGATAGCGCAATTTATTGGTAATAATTGTACTATATTAACTTCTAATTATTATAACAACTTTTTTCTTATATACTATCATGATAGAAAAATATCAACGTGTAATTGTATGAAAAATGAATAGGTGAATTAAGAGTTTATAATAAATCATATAACATTTAAAAATAAAAAAGGATTATATTAATTGTAATATATAGATTATTTAAATTTTATTTTAAAAGCCTATAACAATTTAAATATATTTTATATTAAAGTGTTCACATATATTTCACTAAATATTAATTTGACAAATAAATAAATTAAACATTTAAAATACTTAAGCATTATTAAATAATATTATAGTATTTTAAAATATCAAGTTATCAATATACATAATTAAAAATAATAAAAAATTATAATAAAAAACTTATGAGTAAAACACTAATATTTTATTTGATCCAAATTTAAAAAAAAGAAAAGAAACTTAAATTTTGCTAGAATCCCTAATCAGTCCGAAGGCCATCTTAGCAAAGAATAATGATACTTAAACAATATTTTTTTTATAACATTTAAATATTATTTGCATATTATTATATGATTGGTCTAAAATTAATTCATAATCAATAATAATAATCATAAACACTATCATGAACCAATCATAAAATGACAAATGTTTAAATGTGATGTAAGTATTATTACATTTTAGCAAATCCAGAGATGTTTGAGAGAAAAAAGATTGAATTGAGAAAGAATGATTGAGTGAAGAGATGAGAGAAGACGTGATATGATATAAAGATAAAGGAGAGCCACAGAAGGAGGACAGACCAACCACCACTACACAATCAACTTGTCCCTATATGCATGCCTATGCCCAACTTATTACTACCACTAACCTACATTTACTTTCATCCTCCCACGTTTTATTTTACTTCGAATCCTATTCTTTCTAGAATATTACTTTCGAATATTATGCTTTAGAATATCATACCAATTACATATATTCCATTACATCATTTTAGGAATAAATTTAAATCCACTTAATAGACAAATTTTAAAAAATACAAGAATGCACAAGCTGTTTTAGACAATAACTTCTATTACTGAGCCTAAACAAAAACAATTCTACACGTAAAAACCACACTTCTCCTGGGGATAAAATTACTCCAAATTTTATTTTCATACCTATTTTATTCTCATCTTGGCATTGCCGGAAATGTAAATAAAATTTGATGTATAAAGAGACATTCTCACAAGAATTTCAGGTAATTCAAACAAAACTTTTAAGCCATGTTTATTTAAACTAGCGCAAAATAATTGTTTTATTACAATAAACTTCTGATAAACTTAACTAAAGTAACTTTATTTTCTATAAATCATCGTTATATTCGACAGTTTGACAAATAAATACTCCCCCAGTCTCTAACCGAAGACAACCTTAATATTCAAACCATGATTAGAAAAGTTTTCGGGCCCTTTCTCCAAAGTGTATACAAGAAAGCAATCAAACATATAAACTATGCAGAGTTCTTGCAATATATGTTATCGTCTGAGTTACTCAAACCAAATAATAACAATGTAACAGGGAAATAGTGCCTGTTTTTGACATTAAACAGTCTAGTACAGAAATCTAAGGTCTGATAAATCCTCAGTGTTTAAAACTAGGTCGCCAATAGGCACAATCTCAAGTCCAATATCAAACACAACCAAATAAGTGTTTTTCATGGCTAATGTCAATTTTACTAGAAAACTTGGTGGTAGCACTCACCACGTCCGCAACTTCGTCGATTGCAACAATCAGCTCACCTGCAAGTCCAAGCTCAATTAGATCCGGAGAAATATAATTTAAACTGACCCAGTTAAAGAGCCCAGAGACAAAATCATCCAGAGAACTATCAGAGTTCCAAGATACAGACCGAGACAAACTTTTACTCCTGCTTCTGCTCCTACTCGGACTCCTGCTAGCACTGTGCCTTTTGGGACTTTTATTACGCTGCCACAGAATACAAATAATTGGGGGGTGAAAAGATTGCCCGGTGTCCTAAATTTGTACTTCAAAACAAAACGTACTCATAAACGTTAAAACATGCTTTCTAAGGCCCTGTACAATACCCACCCCCGCAGTAATAAAAAAATTCTTCGAAGCCATGCAAGTTCACAATTATACATGGCTAAAAGTAAAAAACAAGACAAACCGCCCTATTATGCAAATCACAACAGAATAATAATCTTGAGACGAAGTTACACTCACAGGGGGCAAAGGAGATCTGGACCTCGACCGTGATCTGCAAAAGTTCCACAAAAACCAGAATTTAAAATCCGCAAGTTCCCTTATCAAATTGATCCAACGGCCTTGATGCCTCTTCCATGTCAGTTAACATATTCCAAGGAGGTAAAACCACGCATCACAAAATATAAAAAGACCAACACAGAAGACTAAAAAAGGTAAAGTATATGCATAGAATGATGAAAAATGAATAAAAATAGACCATTTCAGGGCGACATATTAAGGCACCAATTATCATGAGAAAAGAAATCTTCCCTACTGCACCACAAAATCCAGAGAATCCAGATGGTGCATCCTATTGGCTTGGCAAATCTTGAAGCCCACAATTGTAATGAAATTGTCCCTATTGCTCATTGGAGGTTATAAACAATCCAGCTCTATATGGCAATCCATGATCTCCTTGGTCCCCAATCTAGCACCCATGGACATTTACATGCTAAAAGTATTAGAACAGATGAACTGTGAAGGTATCCAAAGTCGCCCATTCTAAAAAATATCATACCTCCACAACAAAATGAGTTGCAGACAATTGAACCAAATCCCACCAAGATCCTAATTTCCAATTTCCAGTATGCTGCATGTTTCCATATCTAAGAGTTAAGAAAACAAAGGAATCTTTACAAAAGCAAAAAGGAAACTGAGAACACTCTGACATTGAGGCAAGTTTCACCAAGTTCCGCACGAACAAAGCAAGATAGGGGAAAATTGACCGAGGGAGGGAATGTGAAGGGGACAACAGTTTTGTGTCAGGAAAATAAAAGTATTAAATCTGAATTTCATAGAGAAGAAATAATAGATAGTTTATTTACAAGAAGATTCTCTATGACTTTCAATTTTAATGAAAGAAGGTTTTAAAAGAAACTAGTCCCGGTTTTTTATTCTGAAGAAAACAAACAACAGACTGTAAAACAACTGACTTCACAAGGACAAATCAAAATTAAATTAAATTTATTCATGCAAGAAATTTGCCATATAGTGCACGTGAACTTAATTTAATAAATTCAACAATTGATCGCTATTAATTCCTATTCTAATCATTATCAAAAATTCCAAAAAAAAAATCCCTAAGTTAGTGTGCAGTCATGAAAATGCCTCTTGTGGTCTTTTCATCTCTTCACATTGGTGAAGAGGCTATGAAACTCTAAACACATCAGTAAAGTCATCAAGTCGGCCAACCATACTGTCCTTCCATCGAGATACCAAATAATTTATGAATAAAATAATACTTGGAAATAAAAGTAGCCAGACAATTAGTATTCGACAAAAAATCTGCACTTTCAAAACATTTCATACCCTGACAACGAACGAGACCTTGATCTTGAGCGAGATCGGGCAGCAGGAGATCTTGATGGAGATTTAGCAGGTGGTGAACGCTGTGAAGATTTACCCTTAGGAGATTTGCTGCATACAGAACAAGTATCAACAGGTTAACAATGAATTAAAATAAGGAATATTTTTTATTTAAAATACATAGTGTATAGACCTTTGGCTCCGGTCGCGACTGTAACTACGGCTTCGGCTACGACTATAGCTTCTTCCTCTAGAATGAGATGGTCCACGGCTAGGACTTCTAGATGAATCCCGCCTCGAATCATATTCCCTCACCTATATGGAGGTAAAAGAAGAAAAAAAATCAAGAGAAGTAGCATGCACTAAAAAAATAAAACTTACAAAACGTCAAATCCACGCCATACTCGAACATAACCCTTGGAAAATGCATTCCGAAACTCAGAGTCATCAAGCTTCTTGATCTGTAGTAAAAGAAAATACCATCAATTAGAGATGACGATTTTGAAAGCTCATGTCTGGTTATCCATGATGTAAATATAAATAAATGAAACCATGGTAAATAAATAACTCACAGCATATTTCATATCATCATAATTTGTGTAATCCACAATACCGGTAGTACCTGAAAAAATAAATTAAGACATCAAACCCTACAGCAGACAATATAAACCACAAAATAACAAAGAACATAATCTCTTAGACTCCTCCTACAGGCTCAAATGCAAACTCTCATAAATAGAACCAAGACAAAAGGAAGGGATTCGGATGCATAAAAAAAAAGTAAAATAAGTATAAAAACTGTTTAAATACCAATACATCCAAACCATCTAGCACAATTATGAACCAGAAACTTCATCCAAGTGTCACATACCCCTTCCATCATGAAAGACCTGAGAAAAGCAAACATCTCCTGCCTTGCGCATGTGATCCTGCATTTATAAAAAATCATTGTATTGAGACAAAATATTCATAAACACCCTGAAAAATAATCCAATAGAACATAACTGAACAACAATAACTCTTTTCAACAGCTCACCTTAAGATCCTGCCAGGATGCTGAAGAGGGCAATCCAGTGACTAGAACTGCACAAGGTTCAGTGGAACATTTAGAAACGTAACAAGAGTCTTAGTATATCTTATACAATGTTATCAATGATGGATGGCAGATGGCCAAGAATCCAACCATATACCCATTGCACCCCTTGGAGTGCCACAGGCAGGGCTTCCCTTCCCAAGCTGCCCGTGATGGAGGGATTGGAAAAGCCACATTTGAGAATTATGAAAAGCAATAAATATTTCAAATATATACACACCCCGATATTCAGAGCGTCTGGATACCCCACGTCCAGCCCGTCCATTGCTGTGACTGCTGTGTCGATCTCTTGAGGATGAATGACCACGTCCACCATGGGCAGGCTCCACCTATAAGGATACAAGTTACAGTGTTGGTGAGGTATGCAAAGTCATCTTGTTTATCACCACTTCTAATTTGTTATAGTTATCATATTATTGAAGCATATGATTGTGAGATATAACCAACCCGTAACCGGTGCCCATCAAAATCATAGCCATCACGTCCACGTATTGCATCCTCAGCATCTTGAGCATCTTCAAACTGCAATAATCAGGTATAAGTCAAGATAATGCGTAAAGGGAGAAAAAGAAATTTATGAGACTATAAGTGTCTCCAAACTCACCTCAACAAATGCGTAACCAGGGGGTCTTGGGGGAACCTTTAGATCTATGTGAGTTATGTGACCATACTACAAAGTGAAAAATTAATTAGGCATAAACAACAAGAAAGCCCGCAATTATGAAAGAGAATCAACATTCCCACAGAACATTGATTATAGAGAGCAAACAACAGAAAATCATTAACAGCCACATCAAGAGCACATCGGACATAAAATGTCCCAAAGGGGACCATGAAAAATTGCATTGTAGTATTTTTTGCAATTAGAATTCATTATTATAACATAGTTTTGACCCAGTTTAATTGTAAACAATGATCACTTCAGTCCCCGATCACCTTAGTCCCTTAACTTCACAATAACCTCTCTGTAAGCCATTCTGACTTGGCAAAAATCATTCACCTTAGTTGTTTTCCACTACATTTGTTATTAAAATCAAACGCAAAAGTGAATCTCACTTTACAAACAGTCTGTTATTGCCCACTAAAAACGATGGATATGGATCCGTCTGGAGTAAACTGTATTAGCTTTTACGGGGAATTGAACATGGAAACTTGGCAACACGAGAGTAGCTAATGGCACCAGACACACAACATCAAGGACCAAAATGACGGCTCTCGAAATCAAAGCATACAATCTCAGGGACTAAAATGAGATTCACTCCCCGCCTTAATAAACCAAACAAAATCCTCAAATAGCAGAAGAAAGAAAAAGAAGGAATAGATCCTAGCAAGCTAATAACTTTCAAGCCCAAATACATAAAAACGTTATTTGGAAAATTCCCCCAACCCTTGTTTATTGATATCTTAGCCACCTCCCATCAGCCCACAGCGAACAAAACATTTCAGATCAAACTGCAGAACTAGCAAAAATTATCAACGCACCTTCAGAAATAAATCTTCAACTTCTCTTTCACGGATGTCACCAGGAAGGTTTCCAACGTAGACAGTTCTGCTCGAGCGTCTACTCATTTTTTCTGCCGTACAAAATCGAAAAATAACCAAAAGCAAATTAAAATTAAATAAACATTTATGTTATTCAGCATGCCCTGATGTCCAATACAAAACCCAGGGAGGCCAAAAACCAAAGTTAAGGTAATTGAACGAGAAATTTAAAATTCTGAAAAGAACATCACAAAAGAACGGCGAGGGAATCACCAAAATCGAAATTCGAGTTCGCATAGAAAGAAGTGAGAGGAAAGAAACAGTGAGGAGTGCAATTGGCGGAGGACTCACCTTCGATAAGTGGGGATTGGAATCGGTGGTGTTGCCGTGCAAGGTTGAGAGAGGTTAGGGTTTTTGATTTTAGTGTCCGAGACACGAGAGGGAAATGGGATGAGAAAAGTTGTCATCTTATACTACAAGGCCGGCACGCTTGTGGTCACACGTGTATAACTCTCACACTTTGTTTTGAATATTTATTTACCACTTTTTATATAAATATTTTGGGTTTAAAACCTTTATGAGTGCTTTTTTTTTAATTTAAATTATTCACTGAATTTAGACCATTTTTTAAAAATTTGTAGAATATTTTATTTAAAATGAATTTACTTAATTGTGGTGGTGTTTATAATAAAACATTTAGACCAACCTTAGAAGTTGCAAAACACTGAATTAGTTTCTAAACAAATCTGTTTAAAAAAAATTAACTATTTCTTAAAACAGGTTGAATTTGAACCAGGTGTTCTTTTAAAACATGTTTTAGACATTCTTTTATTTAAAATCTTATTAATCAAATTAAAGCTATTTCCTCTTCTAGTTATATTAGATTAATCATAAATATTAAATTTTACAAAAAATTAATTTTTTAAAGAAATAAATAATATTTTAATATCTAAAACTATTAATTGTAAAAATAATAAGAAAAATTTACTAAAAAAAATTTATTTTTAAAGAATAAATTTATATTATTTTATTTATATGTTAATTAGTATAAGCATCAGTTCGTATTTTTCATATATTTAGTGCTAAAATTTAATTCAAATTATATATATATATATATATATATATATATATATATGTGTGTGTGTGTGTATTTTAGATGTTTACTAAATATCACATATTCATTAAAAAATAGTGATAAAATGATGCATAATATAAGAATAAGACAGTATAAAAAAAAATATATATATTTTTTAAAAGTGAAAAGAGTAAAAAATAATAAAAATAATATTAAATGAATGTAAAAATGTTTGTGTGAATAAAGTTTACTACAAAAACTATAACATTATGATTCCTCTCTAAAGGTAGATGTATCCTTTAGTTTTTTTTCGTATGTAAAAATAATTATCCATGTGAAGAGATGTTGAAGAAAGGAGCATTTGGATATTAATCCATATAATTTTAAAAATTTATCATTTATGAAAATTAATCATTAACTTTGTTCCATTAAATTTTCTAATTGTCACTTTTTGAAATAGTTGATTAAATTAAGTTCAAATTAAAAAAAAAAAGTGCATGTCCCCTATTTTATAAACTTTACCACTTAAGTTTTTTTTTCTCAAATCTGACATACATATTTTCTAATTACCTTATTTTATCAAACTGATTATTGTAAATTGACGGGTTAATTTTAATTATTAATTATTTACACGTTTAGTAGACTAGTGAGTTGTAATGTAAGTTTACAATATTTATACTATAATAATGACACTTGTGTTGATAGTTAATGTGATAAGGAATGTAAAATATATAAAATTTAGAAAATAAAGTTATAGCGTATGAGAAAATTTGTAAGTAAAATGATAAAATGCATAAATGATAATATATAAAGATAGAAGGACACGATGAATCAGTTATATCATTTATTTAATTTTTAAAAGAAAACACATAATGTAGGTAATACTATTATATTTGTTTTAACTTTTTCATTCTTTTAATTTTTAGTGAAAATTAAAATTATTTTTTTAAATTTTAGTTTAATTTAATTTTATAGTTTTATAAAGATGTAAATTTAATTGTTTTAATCATAATTTATTAAATTTCTTTAATATTTAAAATGTATTTAACAGTTAATATTAAAGTTAAATTGTATTAGTATAAAGAATTTAAAAAATGAAAATATATCAAATAATATAAATAATTCAAATATTATATTAAAATTTGATTAAAATAATTAATTTACACATTTATAAAGTTAGCAAATTAAATTAAACTTAAATTTCAAAAATATACCATGAACAAAAACATGTTTAAACTTTTTTTTATAACCAATCTTTCATCGACATTGGTTTTAAAATATGCGAATGTAATTAGTCCACGTGTCCTATTGAGAACAAACTAAAAACATAAAAACACACGTCCACACAAAATAAATGGGATAATAGAAGTTTTATTGTCTATAATATTAAAATATACATAAATATAGTTATTTGTATAAAATGATGAAAGTTTATATTTTCTATTTGGGTTTTTTTTGAGCAATTAACTTCGTGTATTTTAAATTAGGGTTAAACATGTTTTTAGTTTCTATATTTTTGGGTGATTTTGGTTTTAGTTCTTCTTTTAAAGTAAGGTATAATTTAGTCCTTCAACTTTATGAAACTTTGGTTTTAGTCCTCCAAAGCTAATTCCGTTAAAAATTTGCTGATGCATCTAACAGAAAACTGACACCATTTTTTTCTCTCACCTTTTCTCCTTCTCTCTCCTTTGTCTTTCTTCCATCTTCCAACCCAACCTCATCAACCTCTGCAAAAACGTCATTTACAATGCAAGCCACCATGGATCCCCACCTAGGAACCTTCCCCCATTCTCTCCTACGTCATGTCTCGCCTCCCTTCCTTCAGTCGCGTCAAATTGGCCTTCAAATTTCGTGTACTGCTAAAGCAAAAACAGTGGACAAGGTTTGCGAAATAGAAAAGAAGCAGTTAGCCGTGGCTGAAGGTGAAACCGTGACTGCAGCATCAAGGTTTCAAAAAAATTTGGAGTTGTTTCCCTTAACACGTTTGAGATCTTGACGACACTCGAGGAAGAATTCGGTATTTCCACTAGGAAGAGAGGCTCTAGGTCTCTTGAGATTTTCGTTGAGTGAAAGAGGGAGGGGAGGAAGGAGTTCGACGTCGTGACCGACAAAGAACCTAGCGATGAGCGGCAACCAGTTAGGAGAAGGAGGCGTAAGGTCACCGGTGGCGGCTGGTCTCGTTGGGATCAAGAAAAATGTGTTCCAACGAGTGTTTCTTCATCCCGTGCACGGAAGGAGAGAGAGAGGGCGATGACGTCACGACCGGCGTGGCTCTGGTGAGTAGAAGTTTCTTTGTTCTCATCTCTCGCTTTCGGTTTCGCTTTTTTGTTGCAGCGACGCATATTGACACCTTCGAGATCGTCGCTGTCAAGATCGTAAGACTCTGCGTATTGTTATTTGTTTGGGCATTTTCTGTTTGTTCCTGGCTCTATTATATTTCGCAAACGCTATTGTCTGATTGAAGTTGCATGTGCGGATTTATGTGTCTGATTACCGTTGAAATTGAATTTTACTGTGTGTTCGGATACACAATTGTTCTCTCGTGTGTTGTAGGAGAATAGAAAAACAAAGCATCCGCAACTTCTTTACGAGGCAAAGCTCTACAATATTCTTCAAGGAGGAAGTATGCATTTTTCAATTTTAACCTTTTTCTTATCGGTGTTATTTAGAGATGGAGTGTATCAGGTGGTTGGTGAATTCAATTTGGATGTTGCCACGCTTTTGCATGCAGGTGGAATTCCAAACATAAAATGGTCTGGCATAGACGGGGAGGAAAATGTGCTTGTTCTTGACTTGCTTGGGCCGAGTCTTGAAGATCTTTTTGTGTATTGTGGAAGGAAGTTTTCATTGAATACAATGTTAATGTTGGTTGATCAAATGGTAAGTTAGTCTGTAATCTTTTGACGGTAAAATTTGTTCCTACAAATATTCACCAAAGTGGATCTTTAAATAAAAAGTATCTGAACATTATTCTGCCTCAAATGGACTCCATAAATTTCTTGTCTGTTTTAGCTGAATTGAACTCCCGCCCTCCTTTCCTGACCCTTCAGTCATACTTTCTTCATTTTCCTGTTAGTATTGCAGTTTACATTGGTGTAGATTAGAAAATTTGCCACGAAGTTACTTTTTTGCATCTTCTTATATGAATGACTCTAATTACATTTGATATTAAGTATTGACTTCTTTGTTTTTCTTCTTTTAGACAGATCATTAGGATAGAATATGTGCATTCTAAAGGATTTCTGCATAGGGATATTAAACCCGATAACTTTCTCATAGGGATATTAAACCCGATGACGTCGCGACCGATGGTGGCTCCGGTGGGGCGTGGTGTCGGCGACGACGCCGAGACTGGTAGAAGGAGGTGGCGCAGTGGCTGGTTCGAAGACGTGGTGGTGCGCAGCAGAGGCAAACCCCTCCCTGGGTTGCCATTTTCGTAGGAGATCCTATTTCTCTAGAAGGATGGTTAGGATGGCTCGTGTAGAATGAGAGCACCGTTGGCAGACCCCTATTGTTTCTGAGTTGGAGGAAGGCAAAACCCTTGGTAAGTTCATGGGCTAGACCATAAATTGATGACCATAAATATTATCAGTTAGAAGGTAGCATACTTAGGATCACGTGCACAGACAAAGGAGAGAGAGAGGGAGAAAATGTGAGAAAAGAAAAATGGTGTCAGTTTTCCGTTAGACAAATTAGTAGATTTTTAACGGAGTTAGTTTTGGAGGACTAAAACCAAAATTTTTTAAAGTTGGAGGACTAAATTGTACCTTATTTTGAAGGAGGGACTAAAACCAAAATCGCCCCAAAGTATAGGGACTAAAAACATATTTAACCCTTTAAATTATTATATAATGTCATTTTTTAACTTAAATCATTCAATACAGTCCTAGATGTTTTTAATTTGTCCTTGTTACATTTTTTTTTTAAGAAAGTGAAAAATTATTACCATGTGTTTATTTTTGTAGAAATATTGAATTTTGGAGAAATTTATAGCTAAATCGTTGCTGAGAAATAGTTGAATTGGATTTTTATATTTCAATTTCAAATTTTCATCCATGTCTTTAACTATAAGTATTTACATACAACTTTTGAAGATGTTAAATACTGTATCTCACATGAAAAGAAAGTGCTACAATAATTTATTTTTTCAAACATCATTAAAGTATTTGAACAAATAATCACTTGTGTTTTTTTTTTTCATCATTTTGTCATCACAATCAAAAGTAGAAAATGATGATATATTTGTTTAAATCTCGTCAGCACCTTTTGCAAACAACAAACCATGGTCACGTGTAGCCTTTAGATATCTCAAAATGTGTTTAGTTATTGCCATATAGTAAAATCTAGCATCACACGTAAATTTATTATCTAGTCTAGCGTGTTGCATTATCGTTTTCCATATTGAGTATTTTCACTACTTCATAATTATAAATTTGGATTTCACTTTTTTTTTTAATGGTTATTCTCACTGTTAAGTAAGTCTTTCAAAAGAAAAAGTTCATCATATATAATATTATTTTTGATCTAAAATTTTAAGACAATATATTTATTATTTTATTGTCTATATATTGTTTAATGTTCTCACTTATATTCAATACAAAATTAAAACTTATGTAAATTATTAAAAAAATTCTTTCTCAAGTGCAAACTTCTTTCAAATTAATATGTATTGTCCAGGTCATTCGCTACTCGATATTAAAAAATGAATATTAATCATTCAAAAGTCGATTTATGAGTTGAAATTAAGCAATTAAGCTTAAATCTGTCTTATATTTAATTTAAATTTTATTACCAAAAAGATTACGTGATTATTATCTTTGTAATATGAATATTAGATAAATAACGATTATCTTTGTATTTTTATCTTTTATTATTGTATTTTATGAGAAATAAAAATAATTTGTAACCTATTTGTTTATAAATAAAAGGACAACTTCCACGCTCAAAAGACAATTATTTTGGTCTGGATGCTTTCTATTTCACTTTAGGTTAAGAGAGTTTTTCACATTTTTGTCTTTGGTAAAATATACAACTTTTTTTGCAGAAAAATATATTAATAAAAAGGCAAAAGATTATTACGCAAACCTAAATAAAATTTTATGCTGTAGATATTTTCATTTCGTGGATTTCAATTATCAGCCATCATGTTTGCATTTCAAAAGATATTTACCAAACTCGGCAAACTTATGGTCTAACTTGCAGTTCCAAGATGATCTCTGGATTATTGCACAGGGAAAATGAAGTCTGCAAACTCAAGTTAAAATATGGGCTGACAGAATATGCAGGAATACCGATCCAAGCAAATTACAAACGTTTTAACAAAATAATTGTTCAGAGCTTAAAATGAAAATGTTGACAATGGGTGCTAATGATGTTCCTTAACAACCCCATCATCCTTGGCTTTCTTGGCAGCAGCCCTTATTTTGCGCTGCTCCTCCTTGTAAATCCGGTTACGTCGTTGAAACTGCATGAAATAACAAAATCAACGTCAGTGATTTATCTGTCTATCAATTCCAACCGTATTACAAGGTTTGCACGGAGTGTAAAACAACACGTATCTGGAGAGGAAAGTTAATTCCCATCACTGCTTGGGCAAAGTAAAAATTGTCAAGTCTTTTTAATGATATGACATTCTCAGTTGCTTTCAAGTTTTGAACTAAAATACCAGGGCATAGAACTGTAGAAAAGAATGTTTCATTGAGAAAACATTATAGGTACGAGAGCTATGTAATCAGGAATTCTTTATGCTTAAAGTTTACTCTAGTAATTTTCAACATCCATATTACCCATAGTTTCCCAAACAAGTTATACATCTTTCACACCATATTCTGATTCTTATGGGAAGCATGGTCTTCACTGCTCCCAAAGTAATCATTCCCCGAGTTATCCTTTCGTATAAAAAGATAAAATATCTATGGGCGTGCTTTTGATGCACCAAGGGGCAATGTAGAGAGAAAAAAATACCGAAACTTAAGTTAGAAACATCACTTTTTGTTCTATTTCCCATTTGGTGGTCGATGCAGAGCATAAGCAATTTTTAGGTAGATAAGGGGATGAAAGGGTGTCAAGGAAATAATATTGTGTGACACAAGGTTATCCCATGGTTTACAGAATAAGAAATTTTGAACTTTTTGCCTGTGAAGCATCTTTTGTTTGTCTGTGTCCCATGAATGCGTCAGAAAGCAAACTTGGGAAAAGTATTACAGTTGTCCAATTCATAATTTTTTGGAGCAAATCAAATTTATCCCAAAAGTAGTGTTCCAGTTTAGGTTTCTTCGATAATTCTAGAGAAATATGTAGACCATTGAATATCCAATGTTTTCAACATTTGCCCGACCTTCGTAGCTTGTAGTGGCCAAGTTTATGACTTACCAATCTAAGATCAGCAGGAAGGCACCTTTCTATATTTCTGGCCTAATGCGAGTTCTTAAGATTCCCCTTGTTTTGGATTACACAGCCATGTTGTTGGGATGTGATTATAACGGTCAACTTACACAGTACTCCTAGGGGATGACTATAAAGATCATGAATGATTGAACATACGAAATGGCAAGCTTCACAACATTGGGCAAAGTCTTTATCCAGATATCAACAACGATAAAGAAACACAACTTTATCCACTCTGATTGATTTCTTTAGCCAACATTTTCATTAAAGACACGCCACTATGAATTGTGAATATAATGACATAAGGGTGATTAATATGTGTAATTCTTCACAAAAGTCTGAAATTCATAGAAGTTTATTTGGATTTATGAGTCCCTCGACCACATGAAAGTCTGTAATTCTTCTAGACACTATATTACGAAGTTATAATTAAACAGCATTATACTATAATAACATTAGAAATCTGAAATTAAACACCATACTATTGTCAGTCAACCACAGGATTATACATTCTCTGAGTTGTATATACAAGGGTCTATGAATAATTTTAAGCACTGAGTTCAGCCAAATTGCAAACAACTCGTATCCCATTATCCATTGTTAATTAGCGTAAAACCACCATATGAGCTACAAAAGATAAATATAAAAAATGTGTTGAGAAAGCAAGAGAAGAAACAAATTTTAGAACTCAACAGGCGTACTGTCAAATCAAATATGTAAAGTCAAGTCGTATTTGAAGTTCATAATCTATGAGCAAATTCAGTTATGCAACAATTACTTTTGGTACACACACCAAAGAAGAACACAGTTGCCGACAAAGAGAAACAAAACGAAACCAGAGAATCTAAAGTAATCAGCACAAACCCAGTGTTGTTTTCAATTCATTCGGAACTCCAAGACTAAGATAGAATTTAACGTGATTACTGCAGGGAAAAGGCAAATAACTTTACAAGATTTAAACAAAACCATATGTTGAAACTTTCAAGGCCAACCAAAAATTTTCATATTAACATCAAATAAAAATACAACATGAATATATTAATAGCACAGCATACGAAATTTGAATTGGAGCCAGAGGCATAGAATAAAGAAATATCTCTCCCAGTACCCATACTTGATTATCAAAGGCCTAATTTCGAAGAGGAAAAAACTGGACACATGGAGAGAATGGATTGGATGAAACTAACTGTGCATGAAGAAATTCCATGTTTTACCATAGATTGCGAGTCCTTTCACAATATCAATCTCCTTCTGACACCTCTCAATTAGTTGATCAATTAAACTGCTACTAGATAACATATATAAAAATAAAAGAAAACAACAAAAGATCTGAATAGTTTTGGATCAATTACGAGCGAAGAGCTAAAAGATTTCTTTTTACTCTACTTTTTGCATTAACGTCGCTGAGGAGAATTATAGTCCACAACTAAACCAGCTATTGAAAGGTTTTCACAGTAACAGTGCCCAATTTAATCAAGTACATTTTACCTTACAAGTAAAGAGAGCTTATTCAATCATTAAAATAAATTATATGAAAACCCAGTTCCTTTTTCATCATAATAGTGACAATCCTTAAACGCTACACTCATCTTAACTTTCCGGTGTGATACAAGCAGAAATGCAAGCGGGGAACTACCAAATTAAATTCTAGGTTAAACACTTCTTCAGCCGTCTCTTCCGTTCGAGATAGTTTAATCGAATCAACAACAATACAAGATCCCAAAGACAAGAGGAAACCACAAAAGGCGATCTAAGGAAAGGGAAAGAGATATGAGAAGAGAAGAGAAGCCGTGCAACGGAAATCAACAGGGTTGGCAAAAGAGATGAAAGAATATAAGTAAGAATTAGGGATTGGATAAAAGAAAGTTCGTGGATGCGATAAACGAAAGGGGAATTAAAAAGAGGGAAGAGTTAGGGAAAATACCTCTTTGGAATGGTGGAGGCACTCGAGGTAATCTTCTCGGAGAAGACCACAGTCCTTGGGTTCTCGGCAGCGAGACATGCATTCGCTGAAATCCATCCAGAAATCGTAGCACCGACCTTTGTTGCCTGTAATTCCCCACCCTGACGCCATTCTCTCTCTCTCTCTCTCTCTCTCTCTCTGATCTCACTGCTTCTTACAACTTCAAACCCTCTTCCCCTTCTACCAACCCTAAATTACCAAACTACCACCTTCTCTATTTTGCCCTCTCTCTTTTTTATTTTTTAAATTAAATTAACAGGTTTAAATTTAATTAAAGTTCACTTAATTAATAATATAAAATATTTAAATTACCTTAAATATGAATAATCTAATTACCTATTTAAATTACCTTAAATCACACAAAACTTGTTCATTTTGTGTGATTTACATTGACCAATTCATCACGATTAAAGTTCTATCTACAGTAGCAGATGAAACTTTCAAAGATTTTTTTCAACATACTAACGAATGACCAAATTGAAAGCCTTCATCTACCTTCTGCTGTTCTCTACCGATGCACTTGTTAGGCTCGACAACATATTACAAGTTTATACACAATGTTTTTGCTTGAAATTTTTGGTTCTTCCACATGGTAGAGTCTGTTTCCCCACGTTTTAATATTACTTTGGTTGGCTGCACTAACGGAATGAACAGTATTGAAAATTTATCAGAAAAAGTTGTTCTTCCATACATGTTAAATGATTGAACTGTTGTAGCTGACATATTCATTAAAACTGGTTTCTTTATGGGAGTTAGATATGGAGTTTGGCACCCTAACCATGTAATGTAGTCATCATATATATACATCACACCACGTGTAATGGAGTTAGATATGTAGTCATCTGTTTCTATTGTTTCTTTCACTCATAACAAGCACTGGCCAAATAGTATTTGCAAAAGGGAAGGAGAATGTCACAGAGGCTTGCAGTGTGACAAGGTATCAAAGCCTTTGTATTCACACTCTGTCACAATTCTCCAACACTGCTGGAAGAAGCCCTAGCAAGTGGGCACGTGCGGGAGTGTCCGTGTCAATTGGCGAGGTTAAGAATGTTACAGCGTATCTTGCAGAATTGAAGAAGCATGGACACATGAAGGGAAGAAACAAAGTTGCCCTTTCAGATTGTGTTGAATGTTTTTCCTATGCCCTTGACGAGCTTCACAGATCACTTGGTGTGCTTAGAAGGCTAAGCAAAAGCACGTTTAGCACCCAAATGGGGGATCTCAACACGTGGATCAGTGCAGCACTCACCGATGAAGAAACTTGCCTCGACGGGTTTGAAGGAGGAAATGAGAAGCACGTTAAAGTGCTGCAAAACCGTGTTCAGAATGTCTCTTACATCACCAGCAACGCTCTTGCTCTTGTCAACAAACTTGCCACCACAGGTCTGGGAAGAATCAACGATCCATAGAATTCAAATTCTGAAATGGTTAACAGTATATATGTATTATATTAAGGTTATATAAATAAACTGTGAACTATATATATATATATATATATATATATATATATATATATATATATATATATATACTATTAATTACATATGAATATATAAAAATTCTTCTATATATATATATATGCTTTTTTGTTTTTAACTGTCCAGAAAAAAGTGACCATATATATATATATATATATGAGAGACTTATTTACGTTTGGATATGTTGTTTTACCTATCATATTGCTTGGTCTTTTTGTAAATATGATATATGAAGTTACTTTTGTTTCCTCAGATGTCTTCTTTACAGATTCTGAGTACTGTCTTTTTTATGCTGTTGATTCAGTTGGTCGTAACAGTGTAAAGAGATAAAGGAACATAGGGATGGGAACGTTATATGAAGATAAATATGCAGAGAAACAACAAGTATTAGAGTCTGGTATTTGAAAATCATGCATCTATCCTTAAACACACTACTTCGGGAAGACTGAGATTAATGTCATTGACGAATTTGGCTTTTAAAAAGGATGATAGAATGTGAAATCTGATGGTCATTGAGATTTATGATTTTGAAACAGTTTATACAATATGGTTGGAATTGATTGGTTTTAATAATAACTATTTGTAAAATTATATTGTGATGATCTCGAATTGATTGAGAATGTGTTTTTTTTCTTTTCACAGTTTATTTTGTAAAAAACACATTAATTTTACGATTCCATGTAGCATCATTTAAACAAGCGTGTTATTTTATTTAGTTATTAAATTATAATATATTAAAATAACTATTAAATTAAATAAATCTATCAAGAGCTATTTCCAAATTTACTAAATAAACGGCCCATGTTGTTGGGCCCATTCTATTATCGCTTTTCGTGTTTCCACATCGGCTATTTTTTATAACTGAAGTACTATTAACACCTCCCCGCATCAATGGACTAATAAATAAAAAGGGAAATTTAATTACATGACGAAACAAGATGTTTAGGTTTAAAAAAGATAATTTGCATCATAATTATTTCGATATTAAATATGTTATTTAAAAAAATTAACTGATATTTAGAGTTAAAAAGGAACAAGTTATGTTCATTGTGTAGTTCATTAATACACAATAAAAGAAATTGAATTATGCTATTTTTTTTATTAAAAAAATAACAAAATAGAATAAAATATTGTTGCATGAGCTGTCTCTTAAAGGGTGGATATTTAAGTGTTTGACGATGAATAGCATGAAGCTTGTGTATGCTCCTGGACTGAAATGAAAGTGCTAACTACTTTTGTGTGCACTAAAATTTCTATTGAAGAGAGAGACATCATAAAATGTATTCCATGTTGGTCTATTTCCAGAAATCAAAAATGGATCTCATCTATAAATAGTATAATTTATTTATTAGAATATTTTACACAATGTATTTTTCTCGTAAGTTTATATAGATGCAAATTTATATATATATTTTATTTTATAAATTGATTTTATGATATTAATTTAGACTTAAAGTTTATTTATTACCTTGTTAACAAAGCTATGATTAGAATAATGAGATATGTGTTTATTAGGTATATTATTCTATCCATTATATCAAATCATTGATCTACATCGTGAAAAATGTATATTTGAAGTGTCACATTCATTATAAATAAAACTATTTTAAAAATTACAAAACCACATCTTAATTTTTATGTGATATTACACTGGAGAAATCTTATAAGACAATGTGATAACTAATATATTATCTACAAAATTATGTTTTTATTGTCCAAGTCTGGCCATAATATTTAATGAGTTCGGCAGTGGATTTATATTCATCTTAATTACACATGCAAAGCTTATGTCCCATTTTATCCCTATGTTTTTCACACCGGTAAAACAAAATTAATTAAATTTTGTAATAATATTTGAAGAGATTTTTTTTTTTGACAAAAAATGAGCACAATGATATTCTTTATACATCATATAAAAAAAATCATATTCCTAAAAAAGGATATTTAATTAAAAGTGAAAACTTTATAAATTATTCTTGTTAATAGGCTTTGAGACTATTTTGTCAATGAAATATAATTTTAAGAATCAACTTGAAAATAAATTATAAATTATTTTGCTACTAAGATATAAGATTTGAATGTAAACAAAATTACAAATAATTGATGAAACGAATAAGGTTGATTAATTTGAAAATAAAGAGAGATTGGAATATGAAGAAAAAATTGTGTACCTTAAATAAGAGTGATTTAGTATAAGATATGTTAGAATAGAAAGAGGGATGAATGGATGATAGTAAAAATGAAAGGATGAAAAATAGACGAGTGTGAGTAATTTAAATACATCTTCTACTTTCAATTTTTCAATATGCTTTTTTTTTTAAAAAAAAGAGTCAGAGTTTCAAAAAGTCTCTAAACGTACGTTAATTCATCTTTATCATCTTTACATAAATTTTTATAAAAGAATAAGAAATTAAAATGTATTTTCCAAAATGGTATCACACACATAAAAAACAAAAATGTACAAAAACTATGAAAATTACTAAAAGTTGAGGGGACGGTTTACCCTTCATATTTAGCAGCATGCAAATAATTCAACTTTTTCTGGTGGATCTAAATTTCATTTTCTTTCATTTGTGTTTTCGGTGGAAGCTATAACAATATTAATTTTAGAATATGGGTCCCAACCATAATCTAAAATTTTGATTTTTATTTTTCATATTAACTAAAAATAAAATTTTATGATATTGAGTTATGTTTAAAGTTTACTTTTTATCATGATATTAAAATCATGATTAGAGACTAATATTTATGTTTATTAGATATATCATTTTAATCGGACTGTTGTCAAATCACCAACTCTACATACAATGTGAGAAATGTATGTTGAAAGTCTCACATTCTCTATAAATAAAACTAATTTAGATTATATATAGGATAATAATTCTTTGGCAACATTTTTTTAACAACATTTTAACACAATCTATGTATCATTCTGTGATTGGTCGTGTTTATGATTATTATTGTGGATTGTAAAGTAATTTTAGATCAATCACACAATAACACGTAAATGATGTTAAAATGTTGTCAAAGTGTCATTATCCTTATATATATTGATATAAATCTTATCTTAGAAAATGTTTCGAATGTGACAGTCGTTTATACAATGTACAAACTAATTTTGTAATATTAAATTAAACTTAAAATTGTTAACACAAACTTTATAGGAATCTTGTGAATTAATTATAATTATTTTACCTAAACAATCTTCTATATAGTTTTTATAGTAGAAAACCAAATTTCAAATGTCAAATATTTTACTGTAAAACATAAAAATCCGAACCCTGAGGTCCCCAATAATAACATAATCGAAGAGTTTAAAAGCATGGAGGCATACATGAATGTGGTTGAGATCCCTAATTTCTGAATCCCTTTTAAGCCTACCTAGGAGAATCCCCTTACCTTCTTCAAGCTTTAAGAATTTTGAAAGTTGACACTGAGAAAAGGAAGCTATGATCATATTTGTGATGGTGGTTATTTCTCTAATCTTCAATCTTCTATTAATTAATCGCTATTCACATGCCACATTAAATTATTTTAGACACTCACTTATACTACTTCTTATAAATCAACTTTTAATAATAATATATAAGAAAAACATGTATACAAATTGAAAGAGCTAATTTTAAAACGTTAGAATAAATAAATTATTAATAAATAATACGTAACGTATACAGTGATCATGTCATATATATATATATATATATATATATATATATATATATATATATATTATAGTCTTTTTAAGTTCAGGATTAAGTATGTTTTAATCCTTGAATGTAAACATGAAACTGATATTCGTTTTTATTTTTATATATTTTAATTCTTAAATTTAAAAATTAAATAAATATGACTTTTTAATTCAATAAAATTAATTATTTTACATGTTAAGAGATTTTAAGTTGACATTAAAATTAAAATTAAAATGTATTAAATAATATAAATAACTAAAATATTAATTTAGGATATTATTTAATATTTTAAAAAAATATTATTGAATTAAAAAGATTATATTTATTTATTAAGTGAAATTTATGAACTGAGAAAAAAATTAATTAATATTATAATAATTTTAAGAAAGGGATAATTTATGTATGTAGTGGCATTTTACATAATAGAAGGAACGAAGCACGTTAGAGCATAGAAACTTCGCAGAGCTTTATAAGCAGTGACCTTTGGATCTGAAAAGGTGAGGCAGGCAGCAGCAGCAGCAGCACTACTTTCACTCCCCGCCTTCTCCGCATTCATTCTCGTCTCTTCACATCAAATTCACAGCCACACATTCAACCACAACCAATACTACAACAACAACAACACCAGCAACAGACAAGTATTACTGTGAATTCAAGCAGCGAAAATGGCTTCGGGATTGGTTTTCCGAGGGCACGAGGCCCAACCTGTCAACGAAGCCTATTCCGCCAAGCCGCAAAAGCCATGGTTCTCCCTCCGCTACTTCTTCCGCGAGCAGCGACTCCATTTCCTCTTCTTCGGCATTCTCCTCGCCTCCGTCTTCTTCCTCCTCTTCCCCTCCGTCTCTTCTCCTCCCGCCCGGGCCCACCACCCACTCCCCGCTTCTTTCTCCGCCCGCCACGACTTAACGCACTGGATCACTACCAACACCCGAGCTTATGACGTGGCGGTGCATTCCTCGGGGAGGATCCCTCTAGGGATTAAACGCAAAGCGCGCCGGGTGGTGGTGACTGGCGGTGCCGGGTTCGTCGGGTCCCACTTAGTGGATCGGTTGATTAGCCGAGGAGACAGCGTGATCGTGGTCGACAATTTCTTCACAGGAAGGAAAGAAAACGTGATGCACCATTTTGGGAATCCGAATTTCGAACTTATCCGACACGACGTCGTTGAGCCTCTCCTCTTGGAAGTAGACCAGATCTACCATCTCGCTTGCCCTGCCTCCCCTGTCCATTACAAGTTCAATCCCGTCAAGACTATTATATCCTTTCGTTTCCTTCTCTTTTATTCTCTTAATTGCATTCTATTCGTCTTAATTACTACTATTATTACGTTTAACAACTGCTTAATTTCTTCTCCCATGAAAATGTCCAAAGGTCTATCTACCCAAAGAACAGATTTAAATAATAACATCACTTTGGTCCATGTTAAATTGGATTTGGAAAATGGAATCCTTAATTGGGGTAGTGTTGCTCACAAGACCAACGTGGTGGGCACGTTGAACATGCTGGGGCTGGCTAAAAGGGTTGGCGCGAGGTTCCTGTTAACCAGTACCAGCGAGGTTTACGGAGATGCTCTGCAGCACCCTCAGAAGGAGACTTATTGGGGCAACGTCAATCCCATTGGTCAGTTCTCTCTCTTTCTCTTTTTGATAATTGGGATGTACGTTCGCGTGTTAGACTCTCACACATGCTCTGCAATGGTTACTGGTTTGTTTAAATTAGAGTGATTGAGTGTCACGTGGCAACCGTGGCGTTGCGACAGCACAGCGTTGTCTGTGTTTTCCTTTTCAAACTTGGTACTTTTTCTAGGTGGGGTAGAGAAATGGTGAGTCAAAACCCAAACCGAGACACGTGGGACTTCTTAAGAGGACCACCTTTTCCACACCCTGGGAAAATTCTCGTGGGATATCCATGATTCCAGGGTTCAGATCTTCGTTGGTCTCTGATGCTCTGTTCACAACTTCAATTGCAACGATCGTAACAACTAAAATCCTTATCGTCGATAGGAATGGTTGGTTGGTACTTGGCGTTATCGGTGAGGAGGGTGCTTTAACGGCTAACCTACAAAGCTAAAACGTAGAAGGGTCAGCACCAAACATTCTGTTTGGTGTGGTAAAACAAAAGGGAAAGAAATAATAGAGATCACAGAACCAACCTAAAGAAGAAACCAAAGATAATTTTAGTTAACTTTTCAGAGTTCGGTAGTCTTTTTTTACTGGAACTGAAATTTTTAGTTTTGTACTAGTCCACATCATGGATAAAATTATTAGAACCACAGTCTACCTTTAACTAGGGTGGGTATGCCATAAATACATTATTTTTTTAGTTTCACTAGTTTGATATATAAATTTTACAATTTCTGTATCTAGTTTCATGAACTAATTCATTAACTGTTATTTAAACTTAAATTTTTAATATTAACACAAAAGTACTAGTTGTATAAATTAATTTAAATGTTATTTTTAGTACTAATTATTGAAATAAACAATTTAAATGTCATGATGCTTTTTATATTTAAATAATTTTAGTACTTGTATGTTTATTTTTTGGTAAATTGTAGTTTAATAACATAAAATATTATATAGTTTTTTTATAAAATATATTTTTTTAAACAGTTTAATAGATTCGTAGACTTGTCGTTTATTCGTGTGTTTTCCGTACCTGAAAGAAAAAGTCTATTTATTTTTTTAGTTGAATTTGTCCGACTCGTTTGAAAGCCACATACCCACCCTACTTTTAATAGGATTAATTGTTACTTTTTTATGTGTTACTATTTAATAGAAATGATTTTATTTTTATTAGAATAGGATTACAGATAAATAAATAAAATACATGTAAATATATCATAAAATTACTTTCTGTTCCATCTTTAGTTTCCAAAGGAGTTTTAGAGATTGAAGGCTTGCCAAAACTTTGATCTCCCAGGTTCTTTTTTTCTTATTAAAATGAACAAAAATCAATAAAAAAACAAAATAAAAATGAACAAAGATAAACAATAACTGGAATAAGAAATAGTAATCAGCTTCATTATATTTTTACTCTATTTTTTTAATTAATCTAATAACCAAATTTATTTCAACTAATTTTATCTGTACTCTCACCCTTTTGTTTTTACCGGAAGGCCATTAAAGAGAGTGGTGGTTTCTTGGTGTTTGTCTGACACGGTTGTACATGTTTGTGATAGGTGTTCGAAGCTGCTACGACGAGGGAAAGCGTACGGCTGAAACGTTAACCATGGATTACCACAGAGGAGCTGGAGTCGAGGTCATTTTCATTCAACTTATCACATCTACCTCTTAATTGTTTCTATATTTCAATTTAATTAATTATTATCTATGTGTTTGCTTTTCTTTGCTGATGAATTTCATTGTTTCAGCAATTTAAAAATGAATATAAAACTTTATTTTGTTTTTTATTTTTTTTTTCAGGTAAGAATAGCTAGGATTTTCAACACCTACGGGCCCAGAATGTGCTTAGACGATGGTCGCGTTGTTAGTAACTTCGTCGCTCAGGTAAGCCAGTCGGTTTGTTTTGAAGTTTTGATGTGTTACATAAAGTACTTGGTGTTACAAAAAGAAATGCATGGACTTCTTAGTAAAATAATATCGGTAATTGGTGGCGTTAATGCAGGCACTAAGAAAGGAGGCTTTGACCGTTTATGGGGATGGGAAGCAAACAAGAAGTTTCCAATACGTTTCTGATCTGGTAACTCATAAATTTGTTTTTCTCTCTCATCCTAATCATGTTAATAAGTTATATATAATTCTTGGCATCATGCAATGAATCTTTTCTTCCGGGATCTACTCGCGTGATCTGGAATTGTGGTTGCGAGTCGTAATTTCAAAACAATTTGAGAGAGTCATAGTGAGAAGGCAAGGGTGGTGACAATTATAATAACGATATCAGTGATAAACTGTTCATGGTAATTCTGGCTGTGACTTCAGTAGTGGGGATAGACGTAATAGTGAGGAGAAGTCTATCCGTGGAGGTGGTAATAATGGCGATCAAGAGTACTAAATGCAAAGAATAGTTGCGTAATGCGTGGTAAGTTAAAATGTGTAATTTGAATGGAAGGCATTAGGACTTCAGAATTGTTAATGTTGGTTGTACTACAATTCCACTGTGTGAACCCATTTACCTAAAGATGTATTGTCATATGATGGAGGTAAGTATGCAGTCCATTACATAATTGTTCGTGGGACCATAAAGTCTCCACTCTAAGTGGCAACCTCGTATTGTATGATTGTTGATTCGTGATTCTTTCACTTTAAATGGTAAAATATCACTGTAAATTAAGTTCTAGATCAGTATCAGTGAGGGATTACTGGTGCCTGGTTAGTGCAATTGGATCATTAATTCTAGAGCCCATATGCCTTAATTTTGTTTGATTAATGGGGGGTGTTTATGATGTCGCAGGTGGAGGGGCTGATGCGCCTTATGGAAGGAGAACATGTAGGACCTTTCAATCTTGGAAATCCTGGTGAATTTACCATGCTTGAACTTGCCAAGGTAAAGTAGAGATTCTTGCTCTTAATAACGCACTCTAAGCTGACAAAACATATGATGAAACAAAGTTTACTTGTACGAAAACATTTATTTAGGCATCATTCTTAGCAAGGGACACCAGTATTTTCTGCTATTATGTCTCTTTACTTATTATCTTAACAAGTAAAACCGGGAATAAATGTCTCAACTAACCCACCCACGTAAGATTAGGGAAGTGACTTGGGGTAAAGGCCAACAGAGAGGAAAGGGTTGTTTTTGTGATAAAATGCTTTACGGCTCACGAGCGATAACATTGTATATTTGATGATGGTGATGCAGGTGGTTCAAGAAACAATAGATCCAGAGGCTAAGATAGACTACAGGCCGAACACGGAGGATGACCCACACATGAGAAAGCCTGATATCAGTAGGGCCAAGGAGCTACTGGGCTGGGAACCCAAGGTGGACCTACGCAAGGGACTCCCTCTAATGGTTTCTGACTTCCGACAACGCATTTTTGGGGACCAAAAGGAAGGAGCAACCTCTACCTAATTCTTGATTGGAAAATGAAAATTGGAATTTGTTCTGCCAGTTACCTCAGACCAAATGTGAAAGGAGATTGTAGTTCACATTTTTCATAGCATTAGCCAGAAAACAGTTAGGGAGGTTTCGCATCTCTTCGTAATCCATTACTCACAGTAGCTTGTCAGCCAAACATAAATCTCCGCTTGGTCCTTTATCCTCTACCATTGATGTCCTTATTGTATTTCTCTAATTGGAACCCTTGCTCCCCCCTTCTTGGATGGATACACGCTCACAATGTAATACGCAATCTGACATCTTCGATACTGAAAAAACAGGAGAAGTTTATGAACGACTAAAATTAATTATGAAATAGAAATTATGTCTGACAATCTACCTTAATTTCATTTTCATCCAACATCTTGAAGATGTCCCACATATTAAACAGACCGGATTGTCTTCTCTAACGCTTTTTCATTTTAATCTCTGTTATTACATTATTCGGACTCGTATATTTGTTTTGTTGGTATTTTACTACTGTTAGCCTGGTGCTAACATCATAAAATCTTATTGGCATGCCCTGTGAATTTTTTCTTGAAACGAGGCTAATGGGAGCTTTGGCACAGATCGCTTTACTTTTCAAAACAAACCGTGCGGAAAATAGCCATAACAGTTTATAGTCTCAAATCGCTTTACTTTTGGAAACAAGTTAGACTCCTATTAATTAGGCAAACATGGGGAAAATATGCCACTTGGTCACAGTCCCTTACTCCTACCATATTAGGACTGCAATCTAAATTGCTGAGTGGTATAACAAGCGGTTTCCTTTCAAGCCACAGAGATAGCTTCTTCGCCCGTTTTCTTGCTTTACAAATTTTGCTGACGGTGTAACTGTAGTCAATCTCTCAATGTCATACTTATAAGTCTCAATTTGTTCTGTGGAAGCATGAGTTGGATTGCCCGTATGCTTATCTAGCCAAATTATAATGTCTTCAAAAACTTTTTCGATGTTCTCATCTGTCTCCCCTGATGTTAAGCCATGCCACATTCCTGGGTACAATTTTATGGTCTTATCTTTGCTACTTGCCCTCTCATATAATTCCCTGCTTATTTCTGGGTCGGTCACTGTATCTGCTTCTCCATGCAATACAAAAAAAGGCAGGGTCACCTGCTCAAAAACAAAGCCAATGAATCAAACAAAATCAGGTATTATAAGTATATTTAAGAAGTCGTAATTTGATTATGAACTAGATTCAATAAAAACAAATGAGATTAACACATAACCTTATATAAGCTGTCTTCTAGGTTCATGCTGGTTCTTAACATTTCCAGCGCTGTTTTTAGCCTGGGCTTGTCCTGGTATATCAACTTGTTTTTCCTTATCTGTAATGACCCTCAGAGGAAAAGAAGAGACACATTAGTTAACTCCACAACTAAATAGCAAGATCTTAAGTCTTAAGAAAGCCTCTCAATAACAATAGAAACTTGAAAAATTCACAAATATTGATGAAAGGGGTTGAACCTTACCCTCTGTCTTTTAGCAGGGTCTTTGAAGGCTGCATTGATGACATCCTTAGTGGGAACTATCTTCCACTTTGGAATTATATCTTCCACTTTAGTCAATATGTTGATCACCACCGGGTGTGGCTTCACTTTCTCTGATATCTGATTTATTGTTTCAACATTTGGATAAACACTGTTCAATTTACATATGTACGGAAAATGGAGTTGACAGCGTTATCCAAATAATTTTTTTATACCATTAGTAAGATTTATTTTATTACCAATGCTAAAATGAAGTTTTAGAAATTATTCAGGTCAACAAATGTTTCATTTCATAGTGTCATAGTTTCATACCTTACACATGGGCGCAACAAGAACTGCACCGTCCCAGAATGAAGGGTCCTTTCTGTGCAAAAGTAGGCTCACTGCCCCTCCCATGGACTCTCCATACAAGAACCTAGCCTTCCCCTTATACTCTTGGAGCTCTGAAATACACACAATAAATCATAAAGCTGAACCAAAACTCTCATGTTTGATTGAGTTGGAAGCTTACCACCGACAGACTTGAAAAAGTCATAACAATCATTAACGATGTTATCGAACTTCTTTATGTAACAACGAGCACCTTCAGAACGTCCATGCCCTTCATAATCGATGCCGTACACGGCATATTTAGCACACGCTAGTCTTACACCACATTCTACAACCATCATGCAACCAAACCAACAATGTAAGTAACTCTACTCATCATTTTTATTTTTGTTGTTGTTGATTGTCCAACATTGTTAATTATTTACATATCAGTGTAAATATAAATGTTTTATCAGTTTTTTAATATTGTTTAGATCATGATGAAAAATATTAATAAATTCGATGATCTGATAAAATAATCAAATTAAGTTTAAATTGTAACTTCATTTA
Source organism: Vigna reflexopilosa (assembly GCA_027742785.1). Lineage (NCBI taxonomy): Eukaryota > Viridiplantae > Streptophyta > Magnoliopsida > Fabales > Fabaceae > Vigna > Vigna reflexopilosa. The sequence goes on along the minus strand of CM050914.1, from coordinate 4,838,778 downwards.
TGTTTCAATATGTCAATTTTTTTCAAATGTATAAATTTAGATAGTTGTTCACTATTATTAAGATAACTACAATTGGTAGCAACAAAATGGTTTGACCATATTCAGCTTTGTCTGGCTGCCTCCCCATACCATGTCTAATTAATACTACCAACCTGCCATGGGATTTAATCACCCTCTCACTCTTTGCTCCTTTATTTTAATTTATTAATTAGTTAATAATAATAATAATAATAATAATGTAATAGTAAAAGCCAGAAAAAAAAATCGAGAAAAAAAAATCTTATGAATAAAGCTCCGGAATACTAGCATCTAGATGATATCTATGTTTGTGCAGTATCGATTCCATTAAGATTAAATGATACCGACTAAGATGAAAATGCTTTCAATATTTTCAGAGCTTACAAGACAATTATATCTGATGAAAAAAAATACCACTACTAAATATTTTAAACATTTTCTTTAAAGAAATTCTTTTATTGGTTAATTTACATATATAATGAACAATACTCACTAATCATTTTAAGTATCTAATTAATTTCAAACCAGTTCATCTAAAAATAAAAATAAAATTTAAATTTTTTAACTTGGGCTAAATTAAAAATTAATATAAAAAACATTAGAAATAATAATTAAAACAAACGTTGAATCTTAAATATTGCAAGCGCTTTCTAACATCATATTAGAAACTAGTTTATGCTTAGTAACTAGATTATCAGGTAGTTTATCAAACATTTTTAATTTAATAAACTAGTTTATGAGCTGAAAATTTATATGTTAGGAATATTAACTAAGTAGCTTATCACTCAGCAGCTTTATTATGGACTAGTTTTGCAATAGAAACCCAACAAATTATATTTTTAAAATAATTTTACTTATTTTATAATGTATAACTAAAGATGAAATCGGATAGAATATGGAAATCATATAAGAAATTAAAAAATTATTTAAATACAAGAATATTACAAGTATGATGAGTATGAGATTGGTGAATTAAATTTGAGTGAAAGTAAAATATAAAAAAATTGCAGAAAAGCTTTATCTTTTTTTGAATAGGGTGTGAATTATAGTTGGATCACGGTAGTGCTATATCTGAGGGGCATCTATACCATAAACTATCGCTTTCACTCCAACGCTACCCTTACGTTACAACACGCAATCCCATTCTTATTTTGCACTTCATCAAATATTCAAATATTGCTACCCACACCTACCAATTCCTCAAACATCACACCTCTTCTTTTCTAACATATTATTTTCCCTTTTTTCATGGAAACACTTTCAACCACTCACGACGACACCACAAATAGCTTCGCAATAAGGATTTAGGTCGGCCATAATAATCAAATCTTTTACAATAAAACATAAAACTTATTTATGTGTTTTAAGTAGATAAAAGAAAAAAAATAATGTTAAATAAAAGGAAAAATATTATGAAGGGAACAGAAAAAGAGATCGAGAAGATCATTAATTACCTCTCATGAAGCCACTGCACTCCATGCCATAACCTGCAAGAAATAATTAATGAAACCTAAGTAAATTAAGTTAAGCCACACCTACTACGTACTGAGAGAGAGAGAGAGAAAAAAGTAGTGAATTACTGACCATGGCAAAGGAAAACCAGACCCATGGGAGAAGATGAAGGTAACCATTTGCAGGTGAAAAGTTGCACTCCTCTTGAGTTTCTTCTGTATTCCTGAACTTACAAATCGTACAATCTCCATGTTAGATAATTAAGAAAGGAAGAAGAAGAAAACATAAAGAGTGTGCAGAAATAATCAAGAGAAAGAAAGGGAAGAGTTACTTCGTGATATTCAAAATCTAAATCCATGGAAGAGATTGAGACTATAAAACCTTCTTTGCACCAATGGATCTGTAAACTCAACTTCTGCTTCAGTGTGTAACTCAGTGTGATGAGAGTTTTGAATTAATGCAGAGAAATAGCAGAAAAAAGTCGGATAGCAGAGAAAGAAAAGAGAAGGAAGAAGAATAAAGCTTAGAGTCTCGACCCTTTGGAAAGAGACTATAGCGAAGTTTCTTGTATATAAAAACATTCATTATTATTTTTTTCAATTAATAACTTTGATCAGTAACTTTTAATATTGTACTTTTTTTAGTTTTCTTTTTTTTAATAATGAACTGTTGACCTAATCCAACGATAATTTTTACATGTGTAACATAATGTTATATTAAAATAAGTTTTTAACAACTAATTAATTGTAACCTTTATATCTTTTTTAAAATTAAATTAATTATTTCTTAACTTGGCTTTATTGTTTACTGACATTTGAAGCTTTGCTAAAACATATCAATTATATGCATTATATTTTATTAATGTTTTAATATTTTGATCGTTAATTTTGTAAAGAAATTATAATTTTGCATTCAAAAGTCATTCACTGATTAATATAATTTAATTTTTTAAGAATAGTATGATAAGAAATAGGAAAAATGGTTAAAATTTGTTCATTCATATAAGAAAAAAAAGAGGCTTTCTTCCTTATACATTAAAACTAAATGTTTAAAGTTTTTAATTTTCACTCGTTAAAACAATTTAAGTAACCGATTCACAAATTTCATTCAATTTTTTAATATTTTAATTATTTGAAAAAAATAAAACTCTCTTTATGCATAAATTTGGTACAAAAAAAAAATCATATTAACGTCTTCAAAATTAAACTTTTAACCTACATTTAAAATTTATTTATCTTATATTTTAAAAATAGTTATAGAAGTTTACCAAAACAAATTTAGGGATCTGTTTTAACAAGAGATAATAATCTTAAAATAACATACCACAAAAAGTTCGTGTTAAAATTCTTTATGAATGTTTTTTTAACACATTTTTTATCTGTTAAAATTTCTAAAAGTTATAAAATCAATTATATATATATATAAAAGACATAGTAAGATTCATGATACTTTATTATCTTTAATGAGATTTAATAAATGAAAAATGTTTTGTAACATTCTTGTGACATTTTTCATGAAGAAATACTAGTATTACCAAACACTTACTTATCGGAACATATTAAAATGTACATGCATTAATAGTATGCTTTATTTGGTAAAAAATTTAACCTGTACAAATTTTTTATTGTTGTGACATTTATTTAATTAAATGACGTGGATTTATGAAAGAATTTAATGCTAGTTAAAAAGGTTAAGATTATATGTGGAAGAGAAGTCAATAGTGTTGTTTTTTCTTTCACTAAAAGCAATAATGCGGTAGACTGAGCATTCAACTCAATAAACTTTTCAAATTTTAATTTCTTCTAATAGTCTCCATCAATCTTTCTTCATACATAAATTCTGATGTTTTTTAAAACAAAATATAAATAAATTTAATTGATTTTAATTATATTTCATAATATTGTTTTAAAATATTTCTTATTTAATTAATATTATGCTTTTAAGTTTATTTTTATAGAATTTCTCGGTGATAGATGTCATGTTACAAAATTATTGAGCTGAGATTAATAAAATTAAATGATATCAATTTCTTTTTAATTAATGTAAAATTCAACATTTTCATTAAGTTAAAAAAATATATAATACAACTATGTTTTTCGTACTAGAAATTAAATAAATTTTATAATTAATGAGAAAGATATATGTCATTAGTTGAAAAAAACAAAATTTATTACAGAGTAATTATGTCTTTTTAATTTTAATTAAGTTGATGTGATTTTGGATAGTTATGCACCCTATGACATGCTTTCAACATGCAAACACTTTCAAAGTTGATCAAATGTTGGATATTCAAATGAGTCAATTTGTTTTACATGGCTTAACTAATGAGGTTTATGAGTTTTGTTAAAGTGAAGTAGTTTAATTTAATTTTTTTATTTTTTTAAATTAAATTTTTATAACCAATTTAATCCATCATAAGTTAAATGATTCACTAGTGTAGTAAGGACTTTAGACGTATGTTATTTTGGGCTTTTAACGTCACTTTCACAACCGACGTCTATACGGGTGACGTTAGTGGGACGTCGAAATTTCAAATAACCGATGTTTATTTAGACGTCAGACTGTTCCTCAACTGACGTCTAAGGCCACTATATAGACGTCAAATTGTTCCTCAACTGACGTCTAATGACACTATATACACGTCGGTCTATGCCTTCACTGACGTCTACGGGAATATCTAGAGGTCGAACATGTCACTAACCGACGTCTATGGTCACTATAAACCTCCGACATAGCACTAACTGACATCTAAGATAGTCGTTGTGTTTTAGTGCAGTTTTGATCCTGTCTTTCGATAGCCTAGTACCACACTCTCCCTTCGCTAGCTTCCCCACCAAAAAAGCTTGCGTCTTTTGCATCTCTTATGACATTTCAACCCAAAACAAAACCTGGGTCCATGCCTAATCCCCATTCAACCGCAAAAGGAAAAAATTACGGTGACACGAACTAGACAAGGACCCAAGTTCCATTTTGGGTCGAAACGCCATAAAACATCCAAAAGACGCCACTTTTCTTGTGAGGAAGCTAGCAATGGGAGAATGTGGTACTACGATACCCAAAGAGAGGATCAAAACTGCACTAAAACACAACGAAAACACATTTTAATCGGACTAAAACAAAGTTTAAATGGTCGAAATAAAAAAAAACGCACCTGCAATGCAATACCACCAGAGAGAGAAAAGGAGAGGAGGAATAAGATTGTGCGCGTAACTGCGAGAGACAGAAAAGGAGAGGAGGAAGAAGATGATGTGCGAGTAACTGAGAGTTCGCGGTTTATTTAAGATGAATTTACGCGTCGGTCATCGTACCAATCGACATTTATAGACGTCGGCTACATTACTAATCTAACGTCCAAGAGACTTTTCACCTGCCTTTTTCAGACCATTTAGACGTCGGATGCAATGAGAATTGACGTCTAAAGCACTGAACGAAGTGACTTTTTAGTAACCGGTCAGTCCAGTAGACGACGGGAACCTGGGGGGCCGACGTCTATGTACTTATAGATGTCAGTCCTGAACAAAGGGACGTCTATTTTCCTGCGGGATAGGTGAATCGCATTAATTGCAGTCATATAGACGTCGGCCCCCCAGGTTACCTGACGTCCAAGAAACTATTCAACTGCCTTTTTAGGCCATTTAGACGTCGGACGACGGGGCGCTGACATCCAAAGCACTGAACGAAGTGACTTTTCAATAACTGGTCAATCCAGTAGACGTCGATCCTGTGCCAAGTGACGTCTATGTGCCTGCGAGGTAGGTGAATCACATTAATTATAGCAAGATATACGTCTAGCCCCCTATAACCGACGTTTATATAGTTGAAATAGACTGACTTCTCACCTACCTGTGAGGCCCATGGACGTCTGTTTATGGTGAAACTGACGTCTACACTATCATAGACGTCGGTCGACCCACTAACCGACGTCTATATGACTAACTTATTTACGAAAATGTCACCGGTCAGTCATATACGTCTCACCACTTCATAACCGACGTCTAAGAGGTGACGTCAAACAACGATTTTATACTAGTGATTTGACTCATTTATATATATATATATATATATATATATATATATATTATTTGTAACCCAAATTGATTCGTTATAAATTCCAAACTCAATCCAACACTCACACCACCTTCTTCAACGAAACAACATAACAACAATGATCTCACCCCACGAAGGACTGTTTGAAATTTGAGCACTTATTTTGAATGTTGTTCATTATATGCATTTATTAATTCAGTAAAAAAATAGTTTGAATTGTTTTAATTTTTAAAAATGATATTGAAATAAGTGTATGTGATGATATATGTTTTGGGAAGTATGAAACTTGATCGTTATCTGTGTAAAATGAATGAGGATTCCAAGTAATGATTGGTAATGATGATATTTCTGAAATCGTTTAATTTGAATTATGATAGTTGCGTAATATTATTGGATTCCATAATTTAGATTAAAATTAGGTAATTTAGGACACATAGCATTATTAATTGAGGTTTAGGTATTAAGCTTATTAATAGAGAGACGGAATTGGTTAATTATGGAAGATGTAGTCATGAACGTGATGATGGTAAAGTGGTAGCACATCACATTTCAACATCTTCTTTCCTATTAAAGTCTCATTTTATCTCAGTCTACAATCTATATATGATTATATCATCACAGCCATGTTTTCGAACAAAGTCCTAATTATATTTACATTTTTAATTTTATTTTTTTTTATCAATTTCATTTTAACAATAAATGAAATCCAAAGTAAAATATATAAATAAATAAATAAATAAAAAAGAAGAAGACCGTTGTGAATGGCATTAATCTCGTCCGGGATTGTAGATCACCAAACACTCACCTACTAACCTTACATGCTAATTTTCTTAATAGTTGTTAACTAGTTCATTTCTTTAACAATCAATAACCACAGACACAATTTTTGTTTTTTCTTATCAGCCTTTATATGTATAATCAAGATTTTTACTTATATTTACTTTATAAGGAGTCTTTTTTAAGCAAAAGTATTATTAGAAATTTCATTTTGAAATAATTAATTTAAAGCATATAAATTGTTATAAACATTTAGTTAGTTTTATAAAATTAAATTTGACTTAAAATCCTTCTTAAAAGATATTAAAATTATTTCAAGTCTATATTAAGAAGATTTGTAATTCGTTAAACCAATTATGTTACTCATTATTAAGTTCTTATTTGATCATTATACATAGTTTTATATATTTGAGATGTATATGTTTTATATTTTTATCAATCCTTCAATTCAATATTGTGCTTAAACATTAACAGAAGGGCAAATAAAAGATTTTTATAGCAAAAAGACATTTATTAAAATACGTTGGGGTAAGATTGAATCTCGTAGAATTTGAGATAGAAAGAGACTCAAATTAAAATAAATAAATAAACTATTGAAAAAATGTGTGATAATAATTTTGTAAAAAGAGTTTTTTTTTTTCTTAAATTATTAAAAACACTAAACAAAAGAAAGAAGGCTGGAAGGAGCAGGAAATTTGGCTTTGCCTAGTACATCTAGCCTATTTAAGAATATTTAATCATGTCAACAAGTTTTTCGAAAATAATTTGCGGCAAAATTAAAAAGAAAAAATTATAAGTTAAAATTAACTCATGCAGAAAAAGAGAAAGATACAAATTTCAATAATTTATATAAGATGATTTTTACAAAATCATTTAAATATAAATTAATTTTATTTTTTCAAAGAAACCATTATATTTTCTTATAAAAATATTTTTCAATTTTTTTTAATGTTTCTAAAAGGAGAAATTTTATTAAACAAGTATTGGTTATATTTTTAACATTTAAAAACTATTTTTAATAATAAAAAAAGCTTTCACTTTCGATATTTATTATCAATTATTTTAAATATATATATTTTTTAAAATATTTATCCAACTATAAAGATTACATTTTTTTGGCAAAATGTTAAATACCTAAAACAATAATTATGATTATTAAATATTGCAGGCCCTATATACCTATATATGTATAGCACACATTCACTGAAATTTTCTATACAAGAAACCAAAACGTATATAGGGTGGTTGCCTTTAATTTGCATATAAAGATGGTTACTAACATCAAATAAAAAAATTTCTAGAAAAAAAAAATCTCTTAAAATTAGTTGGATTCACTTAATGAATTAAGATAATATAATTTTTCTCATTTAAAGAGTTTAGGCATGGGAGGCAAAGTATATGAATTATCGTTTTCATTTCATTCAATACTTTTCACAAAAGTCAAACTAACAGTACTAGGAAAATTCTAGTCCACTTTGTACATTTGAATTTTATATTATGATTTTTTAATAAATTAAATCTTAATATCATTATTCATTTTAATTCTATGTCTGTATTTATTTAACTAATATATACGTATTACTATTTTTTATTTGATGTATGTAAGTTATAATTTGAATAAAAATAATATTAGACAAATAATATGCACTAGATTTATGTAAAAAAAAAAAACAGGTTATTGTGATGAAATACAAAATAAATCAGTTGTATGCATAATCGTTAGTGAATGAATAGTATATATTTATTATTATTTTATTTAATGTCCAATACTAACATAAAAATAGTTATGAATTTAAAATACTATAATTTTAAATATAATTAAAAATATTAAACGTGTATTTAAAATATGAGTAATGTTTATTTTTTATAAAATAATAAAAAATAATAATTTTATTTTTAAGTAATTGTTGTTTATTTATTAGGTAGTTTTATAATTAAAAATAATAAACAAGGAGATTTTTTTAAAACTGAATAATAATATAGATTATTCAAAATAATTAAATTAAGTATTTGTATTACTCTGTATAAGTACGGTAAAATCATCTTATATTAAAATAACAATTACTAATTCAATATTGCATTTGTATCCTGTAAAAATAAAAACTACAAAATCTTTTTGTTTGAGTTTTATTGGGTCATCAAAGTGTCAAATATATTAACTTAATTCAATTTAAATCATGATTATTTTACATGTTTTTTATTTACAAAAATAAATTCAATATGAAACTAAGTTAATTGCATAAACTCAATAATATAAATAAAAATATTTTTACTACTGCTTCTGCTCCTCTTCGTTAGCACGAATCTCTTCGACCGGGAAAATTAACTCATCTATCCTTTCATTCCATCAAATTCTCTCTGAAATTCTATCTCATTTAGGCATTTCATCGAGCATTTCAAGGGTCTTAATGAATGATAATAAAGCACGAGTATGGTTGATTTTTCTTCCTTCAAAGTACAAAAGCATTTATCTTTATATAGAATGGTCCAACAAATGGTAGCTGTAGGTTCATCGTGCTAAGCTAGCATTTCATTGCCACCAAAGAGGAAAAAGGAAAAGAGAAATATAGTTATGATAGGTGATAATCTGTCGAGAAAAAGGAGACAATAATATTAGGCATTGATGGAGTGTTTGATTTAGGAAGTTGTGTATGTATCATTACTTTTCTCTCTATATATGTGTGTTTGCATATATCACATTTTTGGAAGCAAACAATAAAGCATTGTTATTTAGATGCTTCATTTTGTCATCTCGCGTGACATGTCTCATAGTATCACTTCTTCCCAAGTGCAGAGCCTCTGTTTCTAGACCCATATGCTGGTTGTTTTGTCCCTGATAATACTCCCGAGGATGTCACTCAGGATGTCATCCCTACTGTCTTGCAGCCAAGTTCATTGATGATAAACGGCTCCATACAGTTAGTCTTAATGATGGAATAAAGCAGGCATTTGCTTAGTGTGTATATGTTTCTGAGAATAATCCTATATCCTCTAAAATTACGATTTTTCATTAAGTACTTAGGTAGTTATTTCGATGATATTGCATAATTTGATATGGATTTTCCTTAAATGCAGCTAGTTTTTTGACTGATGGCATGGATACACGCCCATACAGACTTCAGTGGCCTTCTTCGACCGTAATATTTTGACATATCTCCTGAAATTGTATTTAAATTTGCAGCTGAGAAGCTTAAAGGTGACATTATTTTATTTAATGCATGATAATCTTTTAAGCATTATCGTTGTCAAATCTAAATATCATTGAGCAAAGTTTATTATCGGGACAATAGTGTGAGCCTAAAATCTGTTAAGTTCACATGCAAGTTAAATGAACCACGATTTGGATTCTCTCATGTAAGTATTTTCAAATGATTACAACATACAAAGAGAAAGGTAGACACAGAGTACTTCAATATGTGCAATGAAATATTTGTCTATTTCTGTTTCATTAAGGGAAAAGCTTAGGAAAGAATCCGAATTCCATCAGAAACTGTTCTATACAGACTACAACGTTCTGATTATAGATTCAACGAAACCAGTTGCTTTGTTAAAAGGGTTTTGCGTCACAAAAATCTGTAGATAAGGATGCAAGAGTTGTCTTTTTATTTTGTATTGTGCATTCACTGGGATTAAAACATCTAATTGTCTTTTTTTAAAGCTCAGATGCTGGGGCTAAGCTGCCCAAAGGTTGCATTCCACTGGAATCATCTGGCATGGAGCAGAGTATGCAATTTAAGGGCTATACTGGTAGTAGACCAAGCATATAAGCTTCATCTCACCCAAATTAGCCTCAAAGGATACTTTTATGGCTACAAGGACATGTGCTTCGTGGCATTATCCTCTAGACAATTGATGGTATGCTCGTATATCTTCGAAGGAGTGTGCAGTTATGAACAAAGTGTAATATCATTTCCCGGAGTTGGTCGAAGTTATTAATAATAACATATTTGCTATTGTATTTGGAGATCAGTAAGCTTCATAATGGATAGAGGATCTCAAATAGTACTAAACTTAGAAGTCCATAAAAGAGTCAATGCACAATGCTGACATCTACAAATAAAATAAAAGTGGAAACACAATAAAAGCGATCCACCACCAACCACTTAAGCAGCATAAGTATGATCTAGCAGTCCATTTAGGGTTTCCAACGATGGTTGTTGAAAAATGATGAAACAAAGCAATAGTCAACAGATAATAACTTGGTGTGAACAACTTCTGTATACAAACATCTCTTTGCTGTCACATTTAATGAACACAATGAAATTTTTATAGAGTATTTTCTATTTAACATTTCTTGAAAAGAGTTATACATTATTAGTAATATAAATTAAATTTTAAAGAAGCTTTAAAACATATATTATTATCGTCTTTATTATCATTCATAATTGCAAAATTGATAATACTTTCCTTTATTTCATGCCTTGCAAAAAACTAATTAAGTGGTCGTTGTTGAAGTGCTTAAAATATATTCCCTTTAATAGAATACGTTCAAATAATAATAAATGGCGTGCCTTTTCATGAAAATTAATAATATATTTTCCAATACACTGTTAGTAGATATCTTTTATATTATATAAATTTTATATTACACGGTAGACATAACAATGAATTATGTATAAATGATATAAAAGTTAAATGGCGTGCTAGAGTGGATCTCTAGAAAAAAGCGAGATAACTTAGAAGGGAGGGTGTAACATAAAAGGTAAAAGATCACAATAATCAAAATTTGACGGTTTCCTGAGAAACAAAGATAAATATCATATTCTTTTCCACAACCATAGGAGAATACCTATCTGCTGTATATCGGACAATGATAATAATATTTAAGGGGAAACAACCCCCACAAAAATACAACACCAACTCTTCTAATTCTTCTATTTTGTAGCCTTTGCATGCCATAAGCTTCCGGAGCTCTACTAAATTCTCCAGCTTTTCAATTTCTTTTCATCTTAACCTTTTTCTTCTATCCTGCAAAAATGTTTATCCCCTTTCTCCAAAAGAAACACAACTGGGAATATTAAATAAAGGGATCAGAACCAAAACTACTGTCCGTTACTTTTTTCCTCCCACTTTCGCCTTTTTCACGGGTTTGCCACTAGTTTTCTTAAACTTTCGCTTATCACCACTTCGTTGTTCTGATTTTTCATGAGGATTCACGTCTTCAAACTCCACTGGCTTTATTATAACACCTGGTTTCTTCACCACCTGCATATGTAACACTATACTTACAAAACGGCTACAAAAGATACACTCATCTTACAGTATTTTTCCTAAATAGTACCACCCAATAAACAAAGTTCTTTCCTTCACCAAGGGTAAGCAAGACCATCTACATACTATTTTCAATTACTTTAAACAAAAGCTACAGCGTGATTCTCTTCGACACAGGAAAAAGTCAAGAATATTAAGGAAGTACTTACTTCGGGTCGGTTAAGAGGACCAATTGCAGTTGCTGGATTAAATTCAGGTCCGATGGGCACACGCATGCTCTGTTCAAACACCTCTTTGGAAGTAAACGGGAACGGCAGTGATTTAGTATGCAGTTTTTCAGCCTGCCATATCCAAAAGGAAGTACAGAATTAAAGCCACGACAAACTAATTGACCCACATAATAATAGGTACAGAACTAGTCAGCATATACTGGAGCACGAGGCAGTTGGCAACATTGTTCGAGTAACAAAGTTACAAAACTAGAACTCGACCATGAATACATACTAAATGAAAATTTTAAGCAATATAATACCAAATAATGAAGACAGGAGTCATGAATAATTAGGTAGGAGTGAAGATTTTAATACAAATAATAATAATGATAATACGTATTAATAACATTACTGTTCATACAAGTAAAAATGAGGAATATTATATGACAATCCAAATAACTCCACAAATTTCTAATATGAATATGAATTGTTGCATGCATTGAAAAGAATACGGAAGGTTCAAAACCTTGTATATGATGACACTAACCTTCTTATCTATCTTTTCAGATATAATCACGTTTTTAAGCTGAGCATCCTTCCTCTTTTTGAGTGCCTCTGCCCTTTTTTTCTGGGCATCTTCATGTTTTTTCAGCATCCAAGATGGTAAACCTTTCTTTTCCTGTATATGTGTCCACTGGCCCCAGCCAGGAAGTAACAGAGGCTTTTCTGGTTCAGGATTTTCTTCCTCGAGGATCTCCTGCTTGTTCTTTTCAAAATGCCCTTCTACATCATCCCCTGCAAACGCTTGCCGAATGAGCTCCTCTTGAGAAGGAAGGTCATAAGGCACTTTAGAAACAGAAGAAAGAATTCCATCCACCATCTGTCCTTCATTATCGGTATCACTATCCTCTCCAATTTCCTTTTCAGCATCCTAAGATATTAAAAGGATCAAACATAAGGCTAAACCAATGACATGCTTTATACTTGTAACAAAATAGAAAAAGCTTATACTTTTTTATTTTGACTAACTGGCCCTGTAAGGTTTGGAGACTTCTTGATAGTTGTGTTTTCATTTTTGTTCTTTGCCTGCTTATCACAAATACGTAAGTACAACAGAACAACCACTTCAAAAAAGGAAAATATAATTCTTTAACAAAAGAAACCGATTAAAAAAGGGAAAATATATATATATATATATATATATATATATTAAAAGCACTCGAACCTTTTTCCACTGATCTGACACAAATATGGAAACTTCGCATGTAGTTTTTGGCCCAGGATTTTCAATAATATCATCAATGGTCTGTGAACAAAAAATGCATTAAATGTATCATCCATTGAGAAAGACATCAAAATAAGAAAAAAGACAAAATAAAATTTCCATCACCTTCAACAAAGATTCCTTGTGAGTATCAGTGTCTTCTTGAATTACAACCGAATCCTTGTTATGCAAAAGGTGACTTCCCATATTCTCCATGTTGTCACTTTTGCCAATTCCCAAGTCATCCTCACTATCACTGCCACCATAGCTATTATATGATTTTACCTTAACACTGGTATCAGATATTTGAGCTTTGGCTGGTCCAAATACTCTTCGGCCACTGGTAGAAGCAGCTTTTGGATCTTCTAAGCCACCAGAATTCTCTAGTTTCTTCAAGGAATCTTCATATTCTTGGAAAGCAAGGTTAGCTTCTTCAACAGCTTCCTCTCTTCTTTTCTCCAATCCACGCCTCTACATCAGACCAGATCAAAGGAAGACCACAAATCAATAAGAAAAACTACGATTTTCAATCTCTATATTGAATACTAAAGAGAATATATAAAAATAAAATTAACATAAAGCAAAGATAATACAATTCATTCAAAAAGATAATTCACGTTAAAATAATTGAAAATTTATTCACAGTATTAAGAACAAGAATAACATTTACACAGAAATTTCTTTAAGACAGAAAGAAAAGGAAGAGGGCAGGAATGGGTGGTTACCATAAAAGGCAAAGAAAGCAATCCTGATTTGGGAACTTCATCCTCTTCCTCCAACACTTTCATGGTTTTATCTCTAGCTTTTCCCAAAAGCTTGTAAGCCCTCTCCTGATCAGAACCAGCAGAGTTTTCATCTTCATCTTCATCACTGGTATCTTCACTGCTACTGCTGCTATCCTTCATAGAGTGCATTTTTCTAGTCAATTCAGCATGTCTTTGATGTTGTTCAGCTATAGCCGCACGTGTTCCTTCATCTTGGCTATTTAAGCCACGTTGTATAATACGCTTAGCCCACCGATTCTGGTTTTTGTGTTTTAGAGTCATGCGTTCCTGTACCAAGTTGAAATTTTAAGTTAGAAAGGGATTGATAGAAACAATTTTCCTGTTTTAATTATTTAAGATACACTATCTTGGTAGACTGCATTTGTTAAGAAATATATCTTGAGCTATTATTTCTTCAGCAATGATGATATACCTCGGCCCTTTCACGCTCTCGTTTCATGGCATGTTCTTTAGCAGCTTGGGGGTCCATTTGTATCTGAGAAGCTTCTGCTTTTAACCTATCTTTCTTCAACAAACGATGAAATGTTCTGGACTTGATCTTTTTAATATGCTTTGCCTTCATTTCATGACGAAAAAGAAGGCTCCGCATTTTAGCAATCCGATTTTGCCTATCCTTTTCATCTTCAATAGACACCTATTAGGCATAATAAACCACATAAAACAATTGATAAGGCACAACACATCAGTAATTTATTTACATATGCATTAAAAACATGGGTTAAGAAGACTATTAGTAAACAGACTTTCAAAGCTGTAATCGAATGCTCATTTTATTCTTTTACTCCAACAGGCACACATGGAAACATTGTATGGGACTTAGAAGTTAAAACTAAAATTGGGATAACATCACTCAAGCTGAGACTTAGGATTTTGTCTACCTCCATGTAGCTGCCAGAATCATAAGTGTTATTTCAGTTTATGTAGTGTGCTTGGAAGGAACCCATTATTATTTTTTGGTAGAAGTGACGCATGTTTGGAATCTTACAAAATGAGTTGTTAATCTATTCACCCAAGTTATCAGATTTTTCAACATGGTACAGTAAGAAGGTGAAGTAATAGGAATATTGAATGTAGTGGGATGGATTAAAAAATGAGAACTTATTCTTGACTTTTATGAACAAGCCTGATCAGGTCTACCGTGTAGTGAGAGTCATAATAGTTGTGGGACTGACAAGAAGTTGCTGCCTTTTCCAAAATCTATCGTGCACCTCGAACGTATATATAAATTCAACCTTATTTAAGCACATCACTGTAACAAATACCCTTGTCACCTCCACCCACACAAATAAATCAGTACAGTCACGAAAAAATGCAATTGAAGTTCCCCCTCAATCATGCCAGCTAGTTTGAGCTGACCTTTTAATCTTAGTAGGCAAAAGGAAAATATTTTGGGATGAAAAAAATCTAATTTGAAGAATGAAAAATGTATATACAAGCACTTTAGTTTAATAAACAAATTTGAGTTTGACTGTTTGAAAGTAAAATGCTTTGATGTATGCCAACCACAACTGAGTCACCTTCACCAATGTCTAGTCAAGACATTTCCACATTGATATCATGCTCAGAAAAGGATCATACAACAGAAAATGAAAATAAAAAGGGAATCAGAAAAGGGAAAGTTCAATCAGATTCCGAATTCCATGATGAGCTACTACCAGTAATGTCAAATTCAATTATTAACTATGTTAATAGAATTCATACCTTGTTCATTTCAAGAAGCTTAGAACCATCATTTTTATGGGCATCCATTACTTCATTGTCATAAACTAGTGCAGCTATTTTCTTCTCAAATTCCGTTCTGGGTTCAAATTCAGAAGCTATTGCTCCTACAGTTGAAAATCCTAGATTCACATCTTCATCAAAGAAAACAGTTGGAGCCTCTCTATTTCTCTGAATAATATGCTGCCACTTGCTGACATCTTTCTTTGATATTTCATAGGCTGCTGTCCTCTCTACCTTTGCTTGAACTGCCTTTGAAAGTGGCGCATGAACAATTCTACCGTGCTTCATAATTTGAAGCTGTCTCTTCCGAAGTTTTCCATAAGTCGGCTTTTCACTAAGAGGATTCAGTAGGTCCTCTATGCTAATGCGTGCATTAACTTCCCCAACATCACCACTAGGATTATATTCAGACCCTAGCTTAGGGATAACAAAGTCATTCATTGTCTTCTTTTTCTTCTTATTCTCTGCATTTTGATTATTAAGGTGTAAAACATATCGTTACAACAGAAAGATAGAAAAAATAGCAGAATTCTCTCTATGTAACATTAATGTAAACAAACTGGTCCAGTATTCCCCCTACATACTGCCAAAAATTAGAGTATATGTTGCACAAACACTACATGGACACGGCAACACTTATAATCTCCAAAATGCAGGACACAGAAACACAGATATACATCCATACATACATACATACATATATTGAACATCATTACAAATTATTTAAATTGATACATTCAAAATCATCTATAAAAAAAGTTAGTCAAATATAATTATGTGAACCTAATATAGAAATAAATCTAATCCTTTACGTAAAGTACAACAAGAGAAAAAAGGATCTAATCTCACCTTCAAAAGCCTCACTAGGCATACCAGTAATTGCTTGTAGCATCCTTGCATGCCTCCCATCATCTTCTTCTCCAGAATCATCACTTTGAAGATTTTCATCCCTCTTAGTCCCAATGTAATCACTGTCCCCACTTTCATCATCAGATTGCACATTCTCATCCTAAAAATACCAGTGAAGACATGAATGAAAATTATATGGTACAAACAGGACAAGTTAAATTTAAATTTAAAAATTAATGAACCAATCCAACCCAAATGTAATATTCCAAATGTATTTGAATATAAATCAGAGATGTGAGATTTCGTAAGGCATTATAAAGATCATCACAGGTTACACATGAAATTTTGTGTTTTTTTCATCTTTACAATACTAGTAAGTTGAATATCTGCCAGACTGTATACAGACTCGTTTGGTGTAATACAAGGTGTTGCAAGTCTCAAATGCTTTCTCCATTAGACCTTGGATGTCACATGTATTTGTTTTGTTGGATGTATTAAAAAGTTTCTAAAATCTGTGTTAGCTAATACTAAACGAGGATTGCAGATATTGCGAGGAAGAATGCAAACACAAAACTAGGAAGGGATGATAAGCCACAAAGGGGAGCATAGCCCTTCTAGTTACCACATTGAGAGGACTGTTTCACATTCAATCGCATATACGCCATTGGAGGGAAGAAAAAAGCTAAAAATTGAAATTAGAAGGAATGGGTTCCAACACTTTCCATCCTCCTCCAATTTTTATTTTCCAATAAGTCAGACAATGGATCTTAAACACATTCAATTTCATTCCCCTCTCTTTCATCTCCTTTCGTCAATTCAAAGGTGCCCTTAATTAAATCAAGTTTTAATAATAATAAAAAAAAAGATAATAGAAAACAGTTTTCAATATCAACAACTGAAAACGACACTAAACCAAACCAAACGAGCCCTAATATGACAAACATTTAAGCAAGTTAAGCACACAACAATATGAAGATTTTATATGACATTACTGTTGAAAAAGATCAAGAAAAGAGAAACCTCAATTTCTTCAGAGAGGTCATCGTTCACGGAAACAGGGTCGTAACGCTTATTTTTCCTAGACTCTTCCTCGGCCCTCTCTTCCTCGTATTCGTAAAGGTTGTTGTCGTCATCGGAATCGGCACTGTCTAAGGGAGTTGTAGGGTTTAAACGGTCAATCTGCTTTTGCAAAGAAGAAGGCAAACGACGGCCTCTCTTCTGCCGTTGTAAGTTTTGCTTCTTCTTCTTCGACTTCTGATTTTTCCGGTTACCTCTCTCTATCTCTTTAAGCTTCATGGTTGCTGTAACTTCCCAATTCTGGAAGTCACAAAAATGAGGCAAAATTTAAAATTTCCTCTGAGTCAAAAATAAATTGAAAATTTTATTACAAGAAGACTTATTACAAATTTAAATCAAGCATATCAAGTACTAAAGAAATTGTTGAGATAAAGTTTGAGAATTTCAAAAAACCTTAATTTACTATAACTTCAAACATAATTGTCCATATCTCAATTTAAAACATCATTCCCAGAAATTTCTAAAACATCATTATAAACTTTTTTTTTTTATTTTAACTCTCTTTCTTCTATCAATTCATTAATATCTCATAAACATTCATTTTCACGTTTCATTAATCAGATTTGGTTCCAAACAGAAAATTTAAGCACATGCTATGCGTTAGAAACTCTTTAGAGAATGAAGGGAAACATGGCTTTCATGGTATTACAATTCTTGAAGTAGAATTCAAGCAAGATCAAGTAAGGAGTTCAAGTCATCAAAGAATAACATCCAAGACACATCTGAACAGTTCTCTCACACCAATCATGCATAGCAGCTTCTAAATTATTCCTTTCAAACCCAATCATCATACTAACAAACTTTTCTACTTTAGCCTCATTTTAACCCACCTAAAGTCTATATTGTACTTGACTGAAGCAGAACAGGTAAAACCCAAACAACCAAACACCATATACTCATTTATTCTTTTAATATATCATCTCCCAACTTCATACATTACTATCCACGCACCTAGTCCATACAAAAAAAACATGTGACAACATTCATACAATTTTCCAGAACCCATGTCATCATAATACACTCAATTACCCAAATACCTTAACTCCATGACAGTTCTCGGAACATACACTATAAAACCCCCTTTTTAACAATCCAATTCAAGTCATAAAATTTCCAGAACATACAATCCAAAGATAACGAAATAAAAAACCCAAACAAGCACGCCACTTTCTCAAACAATTTCAATGAACCCAAACATGAACATAATAGCTCCCCATACCTGGTTCGAAACTTCTCTCAGTAAAACCCTTGAATCGAAAAACCACTTGAATCAAAACCTTTCGCGCCTCCCGTGCTCACGATTCTGCCTCGCTTTCTTCCTCAACCCTCTCTTCACCAACCTCTAATTTCACACTCGCAGAAATCACCCAAAAACCCGCAACCAATAAATAAAAAGGACGAAAGTAAACGAGCTTCTCTACAAAACTCTGATCTTTAAAAAAAAAAAAAAAAAAAAAAAACCTTTTTGCTGTACCCAGCGTTCAAATTCAGGCCACCAGGCCACCAGGCCCAACATTTTCGTATATACCATATTTTAGACATTTTCCAATATACTCTTCACATAATATTTATATACAATACTTTTATCTTACTATCACATGATATTAAAATAAATCTTATTTTAAAAATATTCTAATAACTAACTCATGTAAAGAAGATACTAATTTTTTAGATCTTATAAAAAACACACAGATAATATAAATAAATAATTTAAAATAAAAATAATATTTTAATTATTTGTTTTATTAAAGTGTAACAAAATTTAATTAAAATATATTATAAAAAGATTATCAAGTAATATAATTGTATATAACGGTGTGGATTTAAAAATTAAAAAGATGAATAAACTTTGTTTTTAATATAAAAGCATAATTGTTTCTTTTATAATGAATTGAGTATCCAATGAAAAACTAATGTAGATAAATTGAGTTTGAATTTAGCCTTTCCCATTTGATGAGACTTATGAGAGAAGGAACATGAAACTCTTTGAAATGTTGAACTCTTATTGGTTGACCTAAAAAACACACCACAAAAAATTGAAGGTATGAGTGAGGAAGGTTCCCTAAAATTTGGACTGAGATGCCTATTCACTACTAATTCTGCACAAGTTATTCATTTCTTGCTTTTGCTTTCCAGCAAAGTTCAACTCATCCATGGTCAGTGACTCCCTGACGACATTATAACTACGTCATAACTTTTCTATTCATGCACACATCACAATATTCTAATTTATTTTCCATTCACTTCCACAATTCTCATTCCATCAAAATTTAATCCTATAATAACAAGTTTTAATATTAAAATTTAAAATCAAATTTATAAAATTAGAATTAGAATTGATTCTCCCATTCAAATATCTTTGAAACATTTCCTAGATCTATGTATACATTCACAAATAACAAATAAAATATATTTTCATTTTTATGGATCCTTTATATTTCGAAATCTATACCATTAATATTTAAAAGACTATGATATACTATTTTTTCATAGTTAAGACTTTCTTTAAATTTATTTTTTAATTAAAATACATTTTTTTATTTAAAATATTAACTTTAATAAAATTTGTCAACAGATATAAACTTGACTGATTTCCCCAAAAAAAAAAATAAAGATAAATGGAAATATATATTTAGATATAAGATTTTTACAAATCAACAGAATCCATTCATAAAAAGATTTTCAGTTAATATATTGAATTTGGATGTTATGAAAGATAGATGCTCCAATTTTGTGCCCTATATAATAACGACTCCTCTCTTCACTTCGCCATAGAATTAGAGACATAGCTTACAAAGAATTTTGTTTCTGTGGGAGATTTACGTTCACATTGAATAATTTTTCAACAGCATCAATGGCTTCATCTTTCGTCACTGTTAAACTTTTCTCTTCTTTTGCTATGGCAGAAATTTCAAACTGCCTCATCACTAGGTACTGTATTTGTGTTTCATATAATCTTGTTTTGTATTTTATCAAGTTTGGGAAAAATTACAGTTTTTGTGGGAACAACATATAATAATATGATTTTTGGTGGTACGAAACAGACGGGGTTACGCTGCTGTATCAAAAGTTGGAGGTTCCATGAATAACAGCAAAATGCAACCAAAGTCAGAGGAAGAGAAAGTGTCGTATGAGAACAACTGGTGGATTCCAGATCCTCTCACTGGCTTCTACAAACCCCTTAACATCAATGACATTAACGCTGCTGAATTGCGTGCTAAGCTTTTGCCAAAAAAGTCCAACAATCCATCTTCGTAATCTCAACATTTTTTATGTTTTCTTTTTCTTCTACGTAGATTTTCAGTTCGATCAAGTGTTTTTGTTAGTTTTACTTTTAGAAATTCTCATAATCCATAATCACCACTATTAGCAGTTTATTAGAATTGAAATATTTTGTAATCTTATCTCATTTGATATTTTTCAAACTGCTGATAAAAGATTTTAGTTTCATTTTCTCGTTAATTAAGGATAGATTGCTATTTTTTATTAGATTTTATTTCTTTATGTGATGTCAAAATAGATAACTTACTTCAAGAGTAAATTACGTTACCGTTTTTTTCTAATTAATTTGTTACTATAAACATGATTATATGGCTATAATAAATAAGGAGACTTTTATTTATTTAAATCCTTTCTCATTTCTGAAAAATGACAGTTGAACTTTTTTTTCCTATCAAAAACAACATTCTTACTTCAAAATTTACATTGCTTTGTTGCGTGATTTTTTAGACTTAAACGTGTTTTTAATTTATATGTAAAATTAACAAGTTTTGATTTTAGTTTTATATTTTTTATATAAAATTTTTAATAATTGTTTTTAGTCTATATTAAATAGTTGGGTTTCTGTTTTATTTCTCGAAAAAATATATTTTAATTTCTAATATTGATGTCAATATAGATAAATAACATTTCTTTTGTAAATTTTAATAAATTTATATAATCATACGTTATCACAATACTAATATATATTATTTAAATAATGTTATCATAAATAAGAATCTTCGAATTCAAAAGTATTAAACGTTGGAATTATGTTAACTTCTTTTATTGCTGAAAAATATCACCATGTCTTGTGGTGTAAAAAAATTAGAAGTGATGATGCATGGTTTGAATTTAAGAGAAAAACTATACATCACTTATTGTCTTCAATTACAATTTTTTTGTATATAAAAAAATTACAGAAATGTTTATTCTTTCCCAATGCTGAGTTACAAATGATATTTTAAGACATGTTTAAATGCATAAACAAAATAATATGATTGTGTTAAAAAGGTAATGAAATACTAACATACAATAAATGTAAGGTATTAAATTAAACATTGACTAAACCATTATTTAACTACACAGTTTTCAACTTAACATGTATTGTACATATATAACTATAAATTTTAGTGTCAACATTTGTACTGTGTTGATAAAAACTTCTTTGGAACGTAATTCATATTTCTACATAAATTTATAATATTAATTATGTAATATGATATTTAGAAAATACAATCAAAAGAATATGAATTAATTTGATTACTTATAATTATAAAACTTTAATTTCATTTAAAAGATAAAATTTGAAGAAAAAAGTTATTCTCTCTTTTTACTTAACTTTAATTGAAATATTATAAAACTCATTTAAGTTTGAACATAATTGATTTAACTAAAATTAGGTTATCGTTTTAAAAAGGTCATTTTATATATTATTATTATTATTATCAACTTTGAGCATCTTAAACTTGTCATCACATAAAAATTTATTAAAATAAAAAAAAAATACAAAAACGTAACTGTACCAAATTTATGATAAAAAATATCTATTATAGAAAATAGGTAAACTGTACCTATGAAAATAAGTAGACAAATATTACATAGTGTTTATTTTTTCTTATTGATGTTTGTATAATTTTATTCTTCTTATCTTCAAGTCATATATTTATTTACTACTATCAATGTTTTTTTTTTTTTTGTCAATATAAGTCATTTTTATTTATTAATTAATAAATTTTTTGGTTATATTTATTAATATCAATTATGCTTTTTGTATAATGTTAACATGAATTTTTAGTTGATTTTAATTGAAATTATTTTAAGTTAATTGTAATTGAGATTAGTTTTCAACAGTATACTGCTGTTAATAGAGGTATTTCTTGAACAATATTAATTGAAACTATTTCTTTTGGATGTTATCAACCAAAATTTCTCATCAATGTCAGATATTTTTCTTTACTAATGCATGTGAATGCTTTTAGCCCACATTAATGCAATTTATTTTTTAGTTGATCTTATTGAAATAATTTGTCCTTTTATACATGTGAGAGTTATTTATCAGTTCACAATTGTTAGATTTTTCTTTTTACCAATAACAATATTACCAGTAGAAAGTAAGAAAAATAACTCATGAGAGGATTTGATTTTCTGCAACTTATTATTTATATATGAAACTATATATTTATATGTAAAAGAGGATTTTCCTTTTTATTGTTTACTTTTTTTTTTTTCATTTTCGTTTCATTTAATTTATATACAAAGAAGATTTTTCTTTTTGATGTCTATTTTTTTTTACTTTTATTTTTAAGTTATCATTTTATTTAAATTTAATTATTTTTCTAAATTAAATAAATAAAAAACATCTACTATATAAAAAAAATCATCTACAATATGAATAAAAATGATTTATAATTAAATTGTGAAATTATTTATATTTATTTTGATATAATAATTTTATTATTTTTTGTTATTAAAAAAAGTGAAACATATGTTTTCACTAATAGAAGGTAGGTAGTTATTTGTGTACTGTTACAGATAAGATTGTTATTTATATATTTTATAGAGCTTAGAAAAAGTTAAAAATATTAGCACCGATTCCTCTTTGTCATATCTTTGGAAAAGCCTTTCTCTAACAACCAGCTTAATTAGAAATGTGTATTCGATGTGGGCCCTCTCCTCAAAATTGATTATGCGAATATGAATTATTATTTTCATATTTGACGCGTCCAAATTTCTTGACTGCCCTACACTCTCTGCCTTATATAAAGACCCATCACCCCTTCTTCTTCTCAACTCAAAGAACAAACTCAGAGAGAGAGAGAGTCATTGCTGATAACAGAGTCCATTCTATTTCAATCACCAATGGCTCCTTCTTTCACCAACGCCAAAATCTTCTCTTCGTTCTTCGCGCATGGATTCTCCAACGCTCTCACTAGGTATAACCTGATTTTTCTCATTCTTTAGGTTGATTTTTGCTTTTACGAGTGCTATTTTATTGTTGAATTGTTGGGTAGTATATTGATGTATGGTTTTGAAACAGACGTGGGTACGCGGTGGCATCGCAGAACGCAACAAAAGAAGGAGTGGCTTCCATGAGCTCCAAAATTGCAACAACGTCAGGGGAAGACAAAGGAGTGTCTCCCTACAAGGTTTCCTGGGTTCCAGATCCTGTCTCTGGCTATTACAAACCCGAGAACATTAACGAGGTTGATGTCGCTGAATTGCGCGCTGCGCTTTTGGCCAAAAAATTCAACAACTCATCTCAATCAATTAATTAAAATTTGAGATTAATGGTTGGTTAATTAATCTTAGACTGGAATATTAATGATGCTGATATGCTCTGTTCTGTTGCATCTGATGAGTTTTCTTCACTTTTAGAAGTCAATAGAATGACGACTAGTGATGTATTCTGATCTATTGGTTATATAAAGTTTTACAATTTAATTTCTTTTTCGGTGTGCGGAATTTCCAGCTTGCAATCTTGCACAGCAGAATCCGACTAAGGATATATTTATTTACTCCATTACATTACCTTTTTCCATGTTTACCTTATTCAATCAAAGTTTCACTAAAAGTATTACTTTTGTGTTCAATTAAAGTTATGACAAATCAAACATGGTGATCCTGATCGATAGTTTTTCTATAAAGTGGTAAACCTTCTTCGTTTCTCCCCTTCAATATAAAACAAAATAATTGAGCAATTTTTGTAAAGAATTGTTTTGATGAGAGTTATCAAGCAATAATAATAGTCATCAATTACTCACCACTGACTTGAGCTATAAAGAACAGAAATTCGAGACTTGAGATTCTAAAAAACTGCAGTAACATGTCTAAGTTTTTTATACTTCAAGGAACAGTATTCCGTTTTGTGAAACATGTATCAGAATACAATGTACGATGCATGAGAAACATGGTATTCTGTTTCCCACATCATATTGATTTGTTTTGTTTCATTTATTTATAATATAAAACATTTTTTTATGGTACGATTAACCAGCTGAGTTGACAGAAACATGGTATAGCATGTGATGGTTTACGTGTTCAGAGAATTAAGATGTGAACTGAAGAGGAGTTCAAAGGCAAATTGGAAACAATTGTCGCTTTATATGGTAGAGGAAGCGTGTATATCAGGTAAGTGTGAGAGATGAAGAGAACAGTTGAGAATTGGGTCGTTCTCAATTTGCTGTAGATTCTGGTTTGGAGGATAGCACAGATCAATTTTTGAATTGAGAAGAGTTTGGCAATGACAGCATATATGCATACATAGGGCAGTGTGAGTGACAGAAAAATTATAAAGGGAGGGTGACGTAGTTTTCTTTACACAATAGTTTAATGGGATTTTGTTTTCTTTCTCAGGCATGCATTGGTTGCATGTGCATAAAGCTGCATTTGTTCTTAAACTAGTACTGCTACTTTGCTTTTAACTCTAAATGGCCAATGAAAATAAACGCAAGAAATATAAATAATAATAAGAATTGAGTTTAAATTATATAAAAAAATAATATTATTCTTAACTCAAAATTTTAAAATATAAAATTATATTAAACTAATATATATAATTAATAATGATATATCTTTTGTGAAGAAAATTATCAAAGAAATAAAATAATATTAAATTATATAACAAAATTAATAACATTCTAATTCGAAATTATTATTTAATTTAAAAAAAAAATTATTTAATGTGAAATTTAAATTTACATTTGAATTTCTTTCAAATACTTCGTTCATAATGTATGGATATATGTTATTGCTTGTTTGGTTGAGTTATTTATTATTGAATTCAAGTACAAAACTTTTATTTTGGCCTAAACCGAAAAACCTTCTTAATTTATTTTTTGGTATGTGTATCATATACCCATAGGAAGTTATACATTGCCATACCAACTAATTAGATTCCATCACACATCAAACCTTTAATATCAAAAGACATCATGCATTTTGAAACTCTTTTCATCATGTACTGAAGCAACATAAGTGAAAAAAGTCGTAAAGAAAACAAAGAAGACAGGTTGAAGAAACCATCAAAACGACAACCAAATATTTGAAGTTTAACAAATTTAGACAAATCTTCAAAAAACATTTAATTGAATATAATGTGAACTGGATTAAAAAACTTCATTAAATCAAGTAGACCTTGTAATAACTATTTAACCAAGGAGTATATTGGGCTCAAATGTAAAAAGTAAATATAATTAAAATTGTTAGTTTAAAAAAATTATATCTATTTTTTTTTATTAAATATATTTTGATTTCTTAATTATTAGTGAAAATTAAAATTAATTTTATTAAAAATTTTAATTTAATTTAATAATTCGTTGTTGAAAATATATTAATTTATTTATTTTAACTAAATTTTGTTAAATTTATTTAACATTTGATAATAATACTTAAGTTATTTATATCATTTGAAACATTTTTGTTTTAATGTAAATTAAAATATGTTAAATATAACAAACTAAATTTACGTATTTTTTTAAATATAGAAATTAAATTAAATTTAAATTTTTAAAAAATAATCTAATTTTACTAAAAATTAAAACAAAAAATATATTTAATTTTTTAATTTTAAAATTTAAAAATCAAAATATATTAAGATTCAACGTATAAACGAATTTTAATTATTCCGGGCAGAAACATATTTAATTCTTTAATTAATTATCTGCATTATCAAAAATATTTATTTACAATTTATAAATTAAAAAAAGAATTCAAAGTTCTACTTTTTTTTAATATCTATTTTGCCTTCACTGTTTTACTTTCCAAAGTTCAAAGTTGTTGTTATGGGTAGTGTCATCTAAATGGAAAAATTGGGACCCCTTTTCTCATACATCTCTATCTAAAACTGGAAATAGTCAATAAATAAAGAGAGTGGACAAAAATATGTAAAATGTAATCAGAAATGCATATTATTCTATTTTTATCATCTTCTAAAAATTTGTTTCTACTTTATTAAAAAAACTAATCACCATAAAAACTAAACAAATTTAATATTAGAAAATACAAACACAATCAATAAAACAAGATATTTATAGGAGCAAAGAGATTCACAGGAAAATTTAGAATGACACTAGAATATCCATTTATCTAGGTTGCTTTCTAAAACTCAGGGCAACTTGTCTTGCATAAACTTTTCTAGCGTGTGTCCCGCAAAACATCATAGATAATCATTTTTTATGCAAAGGAAAAACAAGACCATCATCATCGATAATAATTAAGAACAGAAGAAACACAACAACAGATCCAATTCTACCTATCAATTAAATCTATAGAGAAGAAGAAACGTCACCGTTTTGGTTGAAATTCTCACAATCGAATCCACATCCACACTGAGGGCTCTCCGAAAAGCTGTCGGCGCTAAAACCGGCAGATACAACGCCGGCAGAGAATTTGAGGTCATCACCGTCGCGAGTGACCTCAGTGATTGGGATCCACAACACCTCAATTTTCACGCTAACACCCTTCAGCTTGGACAACTTCCCCTTCGAGATCACGCCCTTGATGGTGGACTTGTACTTTAGGTCATAGGATTGTACGCTGAAATAGCATGTTTGATCCAGATATGCAGTGAAGTGGCCGTTTTTTTCGTTTAGCTCGTATTCTGTCACACCTTCGGGAAGAAGACCCACCGGAAGGCCATATTTCTCAAGAACGTCGTATGCTGATAATTTCTCTGAAACGGAAACATACGCGTAAGCCAGTATGCAAAGAAATATCATCGAACACCTAGTCTTCATTTTTGTAGGGAGCACGAGTTTAGCGTGTGGAAAATGGGGGATTGAAGTCTCCTGCTAAGACTGGGAGGAACAAATACTAAACCAAATTAATAAACCAATCGCCAACTTCAATAATGTAGTTATTTTATATCAAGTTTTTGCAGTTATTTTATAGAAAAATATTAATTGACCCGTCTAAATCTTTTATATTTATTTCACATTATTTTTATCTATTTTATATATTTTTTTAAATATAAAAATTTATATTTCTTTTAAATATAAAAATTTATATTTTTATGATATTTTATTTTTATACTATGTATGAAATGAACATAAAAATGATTCCATCATTTTATTTTATATCAAGTTTTTGTCGTACTCTAATAACGCCTGCAACTCGCGAAGCACGTGATTTCACCAAATGAAAAAACAAAAACCTCGGGTAGCACGGGCGTCGTGCTAAAACGGAATAGAATATGCCATACCAAGGGGCGAATAATGAACTCGTTTGCAGTTTAAAGAGATACTTTGATCTCATATTTACAACTTATTTTTTGTTAAATAAAATGTAATTATTGAAACCCCAGTCAGAGAAATACAATAAATACACTAGAAGTTGTGATGTTGAATGCTGTGTTAAAATAAATATGGAGATTTAAAACTAGTTTTGAAAATACGTTTTCGTAAATTCAATCCATCATAGCGAAATGTTCTGGTGAAACATTGTAAGATTTGTTCCAGTGTTTGGATGCAATTGAGTTATGGACATTTCTTCTTCAATTTTAAAAGAAATTCATTAATTAGTGTGAGTTTACAGATATATATTTTGTAAGCTAGCTCTAACTAATAATAGATATTTTCTATGACATTTTTTTGAATCCTTTTAATGTTAACAAAACATGGTTTTAATTTAACTATTCCAAAAGACAAAAATGCCCTACACTTATCTAATTTATACTTTCAAAAAACTTATATGATATATCTCTAGAATTTGTAGTAAACTCTTTCTCTTACGTATATATTAAGTAGTTAATTATAGTTATTAAAACACATCCGCTATGACAAAATAAGGCTTCTATTTTTTTAGAAAAACAATGTTTGAACATGTTTGACCTCATTCATCACGCAAGGTTGTTCTTTCCACTATTATGTTTATCTTCTTTGCTCGTATTATGTTTCAGACTCTCAACCAATATGAATATGTATAAATCTCACTTAGATCACTAATATGCTACCTATATATATATATATAAGCAAAAATATAACATTATACAAACTACAAAATCAAAATGTTTGAATTTGATGTAAAATATCATCAATATAGGAGACATGATATTTAATCAGTGAGAAAGTCTTTTAAACTTTTCTCACGTGCGCTTTAAACACATATCGAAAACATAGTACGAATGTATTGTTTAAACTTCCATTGACACAAACGTTATTTTTTTTTCATCCAATTCTAGTTTCTGTATTTTTATTATAAAAACTCTGAATCTTACATGCCATTCAAGAGTGGTTTGGAACTTAATGACCAAGTTTAACAATAAGACCAATACAAACTTCTAATAATAAATTACGAGTTAGAGAAGTAGAAACAAGTGTTGCTGGGAGATAAAGAAAAGACGATTAAATGTACAAATGTGGAGTCACTTGTACGGATAAATTTTGTAAAAATAATACATTTAGTGGACAGAATTTGCTTAAATTATAAAAATAAATTATTAATGTATAAATAAATTTTGGGGACTAATTGAATAAGCCCTAGCTAATTATTTCTTTACTTCGTGGTACAAGAGGATTTGACTAATCGTGTCGTAATTTGTCAAGTTTTTCAAGATGGGGAACATTCTTTTGTTTTTCTTTCTTGTATACATGTTTCTGTCTGAGATGAGGTGCCCAAAGGCGAAAGAAGATCCGTAACAAAATGTAACCTAAGAAGAATAGGACCATCAATCATACAAATGGCCCATATTCTCAAACATGCAATATCCTCCTTTTGCTTCTTTTGAACATTAATTATGTTTGAACAAAATATGAATATGAAATTGAAATTAAGAACCCCTCGTCAAGAAAAAAACATGAATACATCAAAAACACGAATAATACCTCCAACTTTAATTGCCAAACAAACATTTAGCAACTATTTTAATTTCTTTTCTCGTTTAAAAAGCGCGCGCGGGGGGGGAGGATTCCTAGATAAAACTTTTTTTAGAGTGGCTCTAGACAGAATTGCAACCAAAAAGAAACGTTCCAATTCAACCAACTATGATCCTTTTTTGAAGAAATAATCAACATGGTCTCTCAAATATTACATTTTTTCCTAAATAATCCTTAAGGAAGTACATTATATAATTAGTTCCTTACGTATTAAATATAAAATAATTTAATTATCATCCCAATATATTTTACTAGGGTGATGAACTAATTTGAAGGATTTCTCATTCTAATTTCCAATACTTAAAGAATTATTTATATAATTATTTTACTTTAACGACTATTCAGGAGACAGATCAATCCTTTAAGGAATATTCTATAATTTTGAAATGTCAACCATAGAAAAGTATGCACGATCAGTCCTTGACTATTTCAAGTCATGTTTTAATATTTATCCAACGGGGTCTACCTTTGACACAATTTATAATTGTACCCAATTTAATCTAACAGTCATTGGATTTTATATATCTAATTTAACCTTAACTATGGACATTTACATCAAATCTGTCCTTTTTAATGTTATAAAGAGCTCAGCATTACAATAAGATGGCGGTTGAACAGATAATGAAAATACAGATGATAAATTAAAATCAAAGTGGCACTCCTCAAATATAACCTTGAACACAACACAGAGATACAAAGACAAGATAGCAGAGAAAACGTAGAAACAGCTGCCCACTAGTGTGCATTTGGTGTATGTTTCAAATTTGTCTAGAAGGGTGTCAAGTCAAGGTGCTGCCATCTTTACGAAAAGTGTCATGGTTCATTCATTGTGTGTTTAAGGGTACAATGCAATTCGGTGAACAGCATACTTCAATATGGCTCAGCCAGCAACTTTGTGTCCAGTATATTCAGTTGTGTGTTGTGCAGCTAATATTCAATACTATATTACTATATGCAATAGATTAATTAAAGACAATATGCAAACAAATTCTGTTTGCATCACTTCACAACCTCAAATAAATTGTTTTAATTAGCCTGGGATTTACTTTTTCAACAGGTCAAGAGCTTCTATAATTCAATTGCTTAAGGATTTAGATATAATATCTAAATTATGCGTTGGGTTTAAAGGTTTCTTTCCAAAATTGGTGTCTTTTATAGACCCATATACGATCATTAGTAAAACCTACAATCATGACAACAGGATTGGAAAAATAACCTCGTTTCAACTTCAAAACCTAAGGGCCAAGGCTATCAATCGTGCTTTAGAAAGCTATGTGTGGATCAATGCCACTTCGATAATCTCAAAACTTATCTACCATTGGCCAAAGTTAAAGAAGCAATAGAGACTAAGCAAGCCATTGAGGTCTATGGCGCCACCATAAAAAGAATCCCTTCGCAAATTGCCACTGGAAGAGGGGTAGAAAAATGCCATGTTATAGTGTTATGGAGGCCATACTATGGTTATTTAACAACACTGTGTGGTACAATACAAGGCTAAGGCCGATGAACAGAGAGGCAAATGCCAAGGCAATGATTATGACATTTCAATAATCTGAGCTAATTTAACAGGAGTTCCATTCATCTAGACCTAAATCAATGAAAGTTGAAAGAACACCAGAAGCTACTCAGGAAAATAAAGCATCATGTTACAACATTAAAGACAGTTTAGCAGACAAGAGGGATACAGTTCACAACAGATACAATAAAATGACATGAAAGTATTTTAATCAAATCCAAAAAAAAAGAACATAACAATTATACATTTCAAACAGATATTTGGGAAAATCTTAAAATGCATTTCCAAAAGTGATAGCCTGACCTTAAACCAAATAAATTTATCAACAACTCACTATTAAATAATTCATAGTCAAAATGGACTAGAGACAACAACAAGAAAAAGTACCTTACATACAGCTATAGGCTTAATCAGCTAACATCTTTAAGTCTTTTTATCAACGTATCCAACGATTTCCTTTTCGGATTCTGCCTGGCCCCACGACTACCAAAGGTTCCAAAGAGCCGATCTGAAGGATCCCTCAACTTTTCTGAAACAATCATCACTTTCTTGTGGTCCAAAGTGTTGTAGCTCCTCTCCCTTATCACAGGATTCAAGAAGTTCTCCGGATGATTACTTAATAGCAAATTAATCAGTTGCTTTGAACTGGTAAGTGATGCTTTCAAAACATCAACATCCCCATCAGAGAAAAGAGAGGCCTGATTATCAGCAAATGATTCTAAGAGCCGAATATCTACTTCAATTCCATTAATAGCATTGACATTAAACCTTTTAACAGAATCACTGACTAAAGTCCCAACTATCTTGTCGGATATGTGAGCAAAAACTTCTTGCAATACTCTCTTAAGGACTTGAGATGGCAATATCTGTTGAGCAGTTGAAACCAAAATTTCCAAATAAATTATAACCTCATTTACATATTCATTTCCACTCTGAGGAGCCTCATCACACATCCAATTTACATTCTCGATCAAGGTCATAAATCCATCAACCTTGGCTTTGAGTAGCCCAGAGAGCATCTCTTCTGCAGCATCACGAGCTTTTCTTAGGGGAAACTGCCTTCTGCTTCTCTCCACCATTCTCAGGGGAACACCCGAAAGCTGTGCAGCATGGCGGAAGAAAAAATCACAAGCACGCTCCAAGACAGCCATATTCGCTGCCATTTGCATTGCCTGGGAGACACCACTAATCGAGGTATTGTTAAGCTTCACTAAAGCTTCATCCAAAACCTCAATCAAAAGCCTGTCTAAATATTTCTTAACAACTTCATAGAACTCAAGCTGCCCGCCATAAGACATGAAACTCACAGAATCCTCAATGAATGATCGTACAATCCGACAACAATCTGGCACAGTGGTCGAAAAGGGGGCAACATAGGGAAAAGCTGGTATGATATCAGTAGTCTGTATCTGGAAAGAAAGCACATTCATGGAATACTCATACTCTTTTTTCATCAGCATTTGCTCAAATTTATCAGCCGCAACCGCCTCCGCAATCTGCTTCCTACAATCAGACAAAAGGAGTTCGTGGTACTTATCCCTGTGTTTGCTCAAAACATCAAGCAACGCATCAATGGGGTACCCGTATCGCCGCAGGGTTACTCCTAACAGACTCACATAATCCTTAATAAGCAAAAGATGATTAGCAGTTTGCATTCTGGAGAACTGATCCTCCAACACTGAACACATCTTACTAACAGCAATCTCCCACAGATTCTCAACCTCCAATTTTGAAATCAACCCACCTCCGGTTCTGAACACGCGATCCTCCACCACAAAGAACCCTGCAATCTGCGCAAAGAACGTTTGATGCGACTCCAGAAAAGGAGTCATCGACGAGACCTGAAAGTCCGAAGTCAACTGAAGCTTCCGGTTCTCGAAATAATACCGTTTAAACCGATCCTCTAACCCTAAAGTCTGATGAATATGGTATGCCCTGTACAACGAAGTCAAATCAAACCCGGCGACTCCACCGCCGTCTTCGCCGATCCCGCCAGCGATAATTTCGTCTTCTTCCTCTTCCTCTAAAGCGTAAATACAGTCTCTCACGCTGAGTCTACTCTGTTCCTCCGCTTGGCGCTGCTTAATTCTTAGATCCTCTTCTCTCTGCCTCGCTGACGAGGCTTGACCTATCGCCAATTGACCTAAATTGCGACTCACGACTCGGATCTCCACCAACCAGTCCCCAAACTCCTTGTTCACCTTCCTTTCGATGTACGATCGAATCTCTGGAATCTTCTTCTCCAGCATCCGCTTCAGCGTGGATGACTCCGTTTTATCCAAATACTCCCGCTCGATCGCGTCCACGCACTTCAGCGCCATGTAGAAGTTGTCGTCCGCGAGGTGGCGGTTGGCGCGCGTGCAAACCTCCATCAGCTTGACGCAAGTGCGGATGGAGTCGATGGCGAGGTTCACGTTCTTCGAGACGTTCCGCGTCTCGACGAAGGCGTCGAGCGACGACAGGAGCGGGCGCGCAACGGACTGGAGCCGCGAGTTGGAATCGAAGAGGGAGGACTTGAGCGAATCGACGTCTGATAGGAGGGATCGTAGATCGTCGACGGCGAGGATGAAGTCCTGGTAGTGAGCCTTGCACACTTCCTCAATCTCGGACTCCTTCGAGCGCGCAAAGTGACGGAGGTGGTGGTGGAGCGTCTCCGGCTTTCCGGAGGCGAAGGCCTTGCGGATGAACGGGCCTATGTCCTCGTTGTTGCAGATGGCAGAGGACAAGAGAAGCTGGTCAAGTTTGTCAGCGGACTCATCTCCGTTCGCCGGAACAATTTTCCGACGCGGTGGTTTGGAGGAAAGCATCGTCGTCGTTGTGCCCGTGGCAGGAGGAGAAAATTTAGGGATTCAGAAATTTTTCGGACACTCCATTAGAGTCGTCGGAAGTCTTGAGTTTTGGGTATTCCGTAATCTTTTTGGGTATTTCGGTAATTGAACTAAAAAATGAAAAGTCTTTATTTCATTCATACTTGTCATATGAAATTGTAAATGATTATTAAATAATTAAATATTAAAAAATTAGCTTTATGCATGTGTGGTGGGTGCAACCACTGTTAACCTAATTATATGATTCTGCTTCTATTGAATGTTTTTTAAATGACAGTTATCTATGTTAGGACACCTTTTTAACTGTTTTTAGTGTATGAATTTATTGTGTAATTTTGAAGAACAATGTAAACATCTTCTGTCTACAAATGCAAAATACCAATTTTGTATGTTCTCATAGAAATAGAACTTCTCATAAAATACCAAGTTTTTTATTTATGAGAACTTCTCATAAACAAATTCTTATTTCTATGAGTTGTGTTTTTCAAATTAATTAAAATTTATTTTAGGATGTCTGTGTGTATAAACCTCAAATTAATCATCAAAATAGCATTGTTTTCAAATTATAAGATTTATCACATAACTTTTTTTTTTCCGTCTTACTTTTCATCTCTCTGTTTCATATATAGTTTGGATATATACCATCATTGAGCTGATACGTATCTGACATTCCTCAACGCAATAATGTATGAATGAGGGATGATTGAATACAGCTTGTCAAATGGGTTGACATATACACATCATGGATACAATGGATTATATTTAATAGTATAAGTTTTATTTTTTAAAATTGTAATTTCCAAATACAGCCTCTATTTTTTTTAAATGCCGTCTACACTAAGAAAATACGGTTAAAGACGAGGCGGAATGTCTTTACTCTCACAAGAAAGGGGTGAAAGTAGAAGTCAAGATACTCTTTTGTTTACAAAATAGTAATTCGTGGGTATAGTGATTTGTATTTGCTAAGTTTCATTTTATGTTAAAATTGATGATTTGAAAAAAAAATTATAATACTGATTGCATATTCAAATAGACAAAAAAATGAAAAATTTGCAAAAGAAAATAAGATATATAAGAATATTTAGATATACAAATATTGTTAAATTACTTCATTTATTTTTTATTTATTGTCTTCAATGATTAAAAAATATTATATAAATATTTATAAGACATTATAAAATATTTAATGACATTTAACGTAATTATATTTTTCTCCTTTTACCCTTAATAATATGATTCTTAACTTTTGTTGACGACAATTATATAAAAATATTACTTTTTAAGTTATATTCCACTTTTTCATTATTTTTTAAAATTTCATTTTTCATTATTGTTTTGGTAAGTTGAAAATATGAAAACAAAATATTTATAAATAAAGAGAGACATAAAGTCAAAATTACAATTGAAAATAAAATTAAACTTCAATGTAATTTAGAAAGATTTAAAAAATATTACATATTATCAAATTAAATGACAATAAAATAATGTTAAATGATGTTCAAATATGAAAATTACAAAACACAAGAACATGAAAAACAAATTAAAAGTTCACTGTAAATAAACTATTGTAGGATTTATAGCTACACAGAAACCGATTAATAAAAAAAAGAATCAACTACGAGTTGTATTTTAAATTAAAAATTTTACTAAAAATTATTTATGTTTTATTTGATAATACTTTCATAATTCGATTTTTTTTCATTTTTATAATTTAGTTATTTTTACTAATTTAAAACTTTTATCACTAACACAAAGTAATTAAAAAAACATACCTTTTTAAGAAAACATTTTAATAAAATTGGATTGAGATGTAGAACAAAAGTAGAAAAGAACATATCACAAGAGTGTAATATAATTGAGAAATAAATAAGAAATATGATAAATATGATAAAATATAGAAAATATAAAAATTCATTTTAGAAATAGTTCATAAAAAAAAGTAAGGTTTGGGATTCGCTAAACGGGTCGTGAGTTTGACCCGAATTGAGTCGGGCTTTTATCTGTGCGAAAAATGATAAATAAATTCATCACACCCTCTCCAAAACCCTAGCACAATTTTCTCCTTGGTGACGGCATCAGCAGCAGCGTCGGCGGCGAGAGGCTACATTCGCGATGGTACATTTCTCAACGCTTTTACGATCCATTAGAGAGTTTCTCTGACTTTGTTTTGAACTGAATTACAGGGGATCGATTTGAAGGCAGGAGGTAAGTCCAAAAAGACCAAGCGAACCGCCCCAAAATCCGATGATATTTACCTCAAGCTCCTCGTCAAGGTACCTTTTTATTTTTCTTCTGCATGAATGTGAACGAACGAACAAGGGTTTTGGATTTGAAATGTTCGCTATGTTTTTAGTTGTACCGTTTTCTTGTTCGGAGGACTGGGAGTAATTTCAATGCCGTCATTCTCAAGCGTCTTTTCATGAGCAAGGTCAACAAGCCTCCGCTATCCCTCTCTAGATTGATCCGTTACACCAAAGGAAAGGTTCAAACCTTCTCTTCTCTTCATTCGTTCCTTTTAGTCGTTATTTTATTTTTTTTTTTCATTTGAGGTCATAAGCAAATAGGCGTTGATGTATTGGTATTTATTTCATTAGGAGGATAAGATAGCTGTGGTGGTTGGGGCCGTGACCGATGATATTCGTGTGTACGAGGTGCCTGCTCTGAAGGTAGCAGCACTGAGGTTCACTGAAACTGCCAGAGCTAGAATTGAGAAAGCTGGCGGGGAATGCCTCACCTTTGATCAACTGGCTCTTAGAGCTCCTCTCGGCCAAAACACGGTATGATTGTATTTTTTCTCTTTCCGTGTATTTTTCTATGAAATGTAAGGTTTAATTATCGATCTAGTTCTCACGAGTTCAGCAGTAGGCACTGAAAGAGATTAAAATGGTATGTATAGAAACTAGAAAGGATTAAAATGAAAATTATGTTTAGGGATTAAAATTAATGATTTTTATACATAGGGACCAAATTGTGCAGTATTTATAACTATAAGAAAAATATGAGTAATTAAACCCACATAAAGTTGTCAGCACGAGTAGTTTGGCATTTGGGTTCTTTAACCAAGGCATGGGATTCAATCTGTGTCTTGGGTATGGAGTGGCAACTAGATTGGTATGAGGTTCCTCTAAATAGGTTTTAAGGCTCTACTGAACCTTATAATTTGTGAGGTTTTATGTCATAATTGCTCTGCTCTTAGTAGTTTAGAAGCTTTGCCTACGGGACCAAAGCATAGCAATGGCTCTAATTAGTAAACTTCATATCACTATATTTTATCTTAGTAAAACTTATGTTGGCCTTTAGTTTTGGCTGTTTACTAATTAGTGTCGTTTTTGTTTGGGGATCCAGTATTCTTGCTCTTTCATCTTCATTATTGGAGGAAGAAGAAAATAATAATTCAAAGTCTGCCATTTCCTTGCCGTGGGGCGTATCTCAGAAGCTTACCTTTGTTTTTTAATGATGTTTCAGGTTCTTCTTAGAGGTCCTAAGAATGCACGTGAGGCCGTCAAGCACTTTGGACCGGCTCCTGGTGTGCCCCATAGCCACACCAAGCCCTATGTCCGTTCAAAGGGACGGAAATTTGAGCGGGCCAGAGGGAGAAGGAATAGCAGAGGCTTTAGAGTTTGAGTTTTGTAGCTCAAACATGAAGGAATTTTCCTCTTACCTTGTGATCATTATGTATTGTTTTCTCGTGTTTTTTGAACAATCGTTAATTTTAGTTTTTACTTTTCCTTCCAAGGGAAAAATATTGAAGCTCCTTCCCCGGACAATTTTGTTCTAGCAGACTAGTTTTGAGAGGATTAATGAGTAACTATTTGCCAACTTAAGATGTGTTTAAGGCAGGAACTCGATTGGTCTTTGTTTTATGACGCCCGTATTTACTCCTGCTAAGGCAGAAAGGTGTTGCAATTTGGTCTCACCAATTCTCTAGCACGATTTTTTAGAATCGTAAAACTATTTCAGTAATATAATCCAGTTGAGTGAATGTTTTGCTGGTGAAAGAGTTCAAATCGCAGTTGATACCAGAGAAACATTTTTCTTTCCAAGTACATTGAAAAAGTATTGGAGTCTCGTTTTAAACGTAATATTGATTCACATTGTTGCTTGAGAACAAATAATGACTATACGTATCAAATTAAAAGAGGAATTAAGTTTACTCTTGTTATTAGAACTTTATTATTAGAATGTACTTTAGTCTGTTAAGAAAACTAAATAAGATTTTTTTTTGTGGATTACGAATTGTAGGAGGTTTTAATTTTTCGTTACAACGCATTTAAATACACAGAAGGGAGATTATTATTTATTGTTATAGCTCGTCTTGTTAGAAGTTCAAACTTGGTGAACTAGCAATCTAGCGTTTCGGGAAACGTTTAAACATCATTGAGGCACATTTTTGTTCTCTGTTGTATGCTTTTGGACACGGGAACATCCCTTCGCAATATTCCAAACAGATTCCTTAACAGAAGCTCTTCGAACTGAAAGATAACTTAGCTTTTGATAGTATTAGTTCATCGATCTGAAACATTTTTCTTGAATTATACTGCCATTTCGACCCCCATTTTATTTTGACATTGTTACTGCAATTGTCAGTCGCTAGGGGGTGGGGGGTGGGTTTGAATTGGCGTTGAGTTCTTTCACATAATATACTTCTGCAAGGATTAAAATTTCTTGATAAAGTCGTATATATGCGCGCTGATCTCTTCTGGCCTTTCCTCATTTATAAAGTGAGCTACTCCTTCCATCACAATCAATTCTTGCAAAAACGGTACGTCTCTCTTAAAGCCACCATTATGTATATACTCCTTCACACCTGGAGTGTTATATGTAATGTCAAGGTCTCCCACAATAAACTTCACCGGTACCTTAATCTGTACTCTAGTCCATGCTGCCGTGAGCTCCCAGGTTCTGCAGACAAAACGAAATTTACCTTACCAGAACACATCCTTCAACGAATTAATTATTTTCTGAACTCTTTCTAATGTACGTGCATATACATATAGTTCTACGAACCAGGTTCAGTTACTGCATCTGAAGTAACTTATGATAGCAATTCCTAAAAATTAAGCTAAATATTAAAGATTGAAAATAGACATAAAAATACACTCACCTACTCTTCCATGTCATTTTCTTCTTATGTCTCTTTGTTTTCCACTGTAACACTTTCGACATCTGACATTTTCTCTTAAAATTTAAAACTTAGCATAGGACCTAACTCAGCGCAATTAAAGCAGCTGTAAGGTGTCTAACCAAGCCTTATACCCACTGTATTACCCATATCTTTAATAGACGTGGTATCTCACACCCTAGGCCTACGGTTAGATGTAGAAAGCGTGAAACATGTAGGTGAACACCTCCCACAACTAGCAATAAACATCTGGATTCTAGAGTACATACATAGTCAAATAGAACATACCCAATAATCGAATTTACACAATAGACATTGGTCATGCTTATTGTTGGGGGTAGAGCTCAACGTGTCTCATTCATTCATTTTTTTTTTGTTCCTTTTTTTTCTTCCATTCTATACACCCCATGTGGATACGTATATCAATGTTCTAAATATTAATAACTGGGAACAATATATTCATAATCAGTTCAAGATCATTTGAAGTCACGTATACTAAAATAATTATTTCAGTCACATGTACAAAATATGAGCTTGAACTGCAGTAAGTATGGGATATTTCCTCCTATAAGGAACCAGAAGAAACTCACAGGTCCATGGCGCGATAGTAGTTGAGCCCACCAGTGAAGCCTTTCTGTTCAAATTTGCTGGCATAATAATTGACGTCTTCTTCAGTCAGCCACGATGGTAGAGCAACATGAAGGTCAGGTGAACCACCAAATCCTATCTCTTTAGGTACACTGGGTGGACGTGGATCACGAGAAACAAGAAAGTTCTTTATTATTCTCGCAGCACCAGCACGAGCAAATTCCTCTTCAACCTCCCCAGGTTTCTGCAGCACGACAAAATATCAAAGCTCTACACATTAACTTCACTCGTATCTTTGAAAATTGTGAAGATAAGGAGGAGTTGACGGAGTGGATTCATTTTACCTGAAACCTGCAGATATAGTAATCATCGCCCATCATGGCCCTTAAGCTCTGAATGGGCTTTCGTTTAGGGTTCCTGGGGCGGAACACGACACTCATGTTGACTAGGGCTTTCACACGATCGGGCCTCAACAAGCAGAAATACCAGGCTACGGAAGCCCCCCAGTCATGACCCACCAAAAACACTTGGTCGATGCCCAGAGCATCGAGAAGCCCAACGAGGTCGGCCACGATGTGGAGAGCGGAGTAAGAAGAAGCGGAGGGCGGGGCGTCGGTGTCGCCGTAGCCGCGGAGGTCGGGGGCGATTGCTCGGTAGCCCACGGCGGAGAGCGACAGAAGCTGGTGGCGCCAGGAGTACCATAGTTCCGGGAAGCCGTGGAGGAACAGAACCACTGGGCCTGACCCAATTGATGCGACGTGCATATTTATTCCATTGGTACTCACCATTGTGTGCTCTATTTTCTCCATTTCTTTCTCTTCACTCTATCTTTCTCAATTTTTCTACTTGAAAGCTTGATAACGTGGTTTATTTGGTGTTGCAGGGAATTTTGGTAAGTGGAGACTGAGAAGAGAATTTTTCTTTTCCTTTTCGAAATGATTTTGCGTGTAATGATGTAATCCAAGACGATCCAATTCTCACCGTTCCAATCTGATTCCAGCTCTCAAAGTCAAGTGTAATTTTAACATTAATTTTTATATTAATTTGTGAGTGTAATTCTTGTAAATTAGTCTATGAAAATACTTTTTAAAATTAAATTATCATTTACTAAATAAGTGATAATTTAGCATATAGGTTGCCTTCGTTGAAAACTCTTCACTAATCGAAATATCGTTTCATAATAATTATTTTAATTTGTATTCTCAACTCAATACATAATTACTCTTTCATTCTCTCGTTTATTCTAAGTTTATAAATCATAATTAATATAAACACACTATCAAAATACTTAAAAGTGTTATGCTTTTACCATGATCAAAATAAAAATATAAGTTTAAAAAAATATTCACCCGTTTAAAAAATATATATAAACACATTTAAAAAAAATTATATTATACATGATAGAAGGTTTCACATTTTATTATTACATTTTTTTTTAAATATGGTGATGTTAAACATCGTTATAGACATTGATATTAAGTTGTGTTGACATTTTAGAATCTATTAATTATTTTCTATTATTTAAAAATTTATTAAATAAAATAATAGATTAATACAGAGCATGAGATCATACTAAATTCATAGTAAAAAATATTACAATTAAAGCTAGACAAATTATATATATCATTTTAATAAATTAGTAGACATTTTATTTCTTCATAAACATTTGTTATTTACACATGTCAATTTTATCAATATACCTTTACTTTATATTTTTTCTAAGAATTCTTTTTTCAAACGTTAAAATCTTTACATATTCTGAAAATATATTTTGTGTAATATTAAATTTTTTTCAACACTTTAATAAAAATATTTTTTCCATTTTAGAAAGGTAATTGTTTTCTTGCACCATCATGATTTTATTCTCAATATTCATAAGTGTTAGAAAAGTTTAAATGTCCATATTTTAATTTTTTTAATTGTAGAATTTAGAACTGTATTTTAAAAAGTATAATTTGAAATATATTTTTGAAATACTTTATAAATGCTATAATTTAAAAATATACTCGTATTTAAAAAATAATAAGATCATGAGTTCAAAACCAATGAATAATATGAATTTGAAAGTTCTTAAAAAAGAATTGCCTTTTTGAAATGTTAACATTTCATCTGAAAGCCCATTAGGAATGGGATATGGCGGGCGCTAATCGCTTTTCGTCTTTCTGCACCCCCATAATCTTTAAAACACCTTTAATCTCCTTTTTTGAGTAAGTTATTTTTTGTTTTACGATTTAAGTTCTGAATTATATAATGCGTATATTTTTAAAATCATATAATCTAAAATAAAAGATGTTATATTTTTATATTTTAGATTATATATTTTAAAATATAAATTTCCAAATGTATGATTCCAATGTAAAATTTATATTTTGTATTAATTGAGAATACAAATAATACAATATATTTCATATTCTACAACCCATAATATAAATTTTACACTACATTTAGGAGTGTAGAACAAAAAATATAAAACTTATATTTTGAATATTACAATGAAAATGTAAATATAAAACAAATATAATAGAGAATATCCATGTCAATAACATTTTTACTGCAAATTACTTGGATAATTAGTTGTATTTTTTACCATTGTGAATCATACTTATCTATCTACAGAATAATTTCTCCAGAAAGTGGGACGTTAATTCGTTGATTACTTTCTTTACAAAATATGTGATCAGAGTGTTGATACATCTCAAACAAGATTCATATTCTATGAATTCTTCCCAAATTTCATATTTTTTTGTTAGGGTTTCTCTGAAGAAAATGAGAAAGTTAATATTTAAACATAGAGCGACTTGGAAAATATTTAGTGACCTATTTTCTTGCTTAAAAAAAAATTCGTTTACTACATTTCAGAACTGAATATCACTAAGTAATGTTTAAGAAACATATTAGCAGAACTAGAAGATGTAAATGACAATTGCTTTCCTAATATTCCAATTACTGATGGGCTAGCCCATTTATTCGTTTGGATTGGGAGGCCCAAAATTGACACAATGCCAACCTTGTAAAAGAGGCGAAATTTCACAGTACGTGGTGGTATCATTAGTTTTTATAGCAGTATCTAAAAATGATATTTTTAACTACTGTTCTGTTTTATTGCTAAGATTTTCAACAGTACAGGAGACAAAGGTGCATAAATCACCAATTTAACAAGACTGATTGACATATAATCTTATATTCCTAGTGTAGTTAGAGATTCCATTTTAGATTTATCGATATCTGGAAAAGATATTTGTTGACAGCTATGATTTATTTTAAGAAACTAGTTTCAAAGATGCATTGTAGTTTCCACAAATATCAAACACAGCATCTGCTAATTTGGAGCATTATAATTGTTTATGGCAAAACAATAGTGGGAATGGAATAATTGAAATGCCTTTATTCAGTTAGTAGATGTTTCGGTTCCGAATTGGCCACCGGCACAATCATGGTGTGGGGTGGGGGATCTCACTGCATGAACAAAACGAGTCGTGTTACAAAGACATTAGTGCACCATCTTTCATTATCTTGGAGAATCAGAATCCAAAAAGACTCTCACACTCTCACTTCACATTTGCTCCGTTGCTTTTTACTTTACATTCTGCCTTTTCTTCACTTTCTCATCCAAATTCTAACGAATACACATTTTGGTTTCTCTGTGGAATCTCGATCATAATCAGTAAATTATAAAAAAATGGTTCAAAGTTTTCTTTTTTCTTTTTCCCTGAAAATTGTGACTTTCCAGCCAAACGGTGCACTGAATCGTAAGGAACTTTGTAGCAAGCTTGATCAGTGGCAGTGATGTTTTTTTATGATTTGTATATAGTGACAATAAAAACTGCTGCTCCACTGTTACATTCCCATAGATTCTGATCCAATCCCAGTGGATTGGATCATCCTGTTGTCTATATTATATTGTTTT
Organism: Vigna reflexopilosa; assembly: GCA_027742785.1. Lineage (NCBI taxonomy): Eukaryota > Viridiplantae > Streptophyta > Magnoliopsida > Fabales > Fabaceae > Vigna > Vigna reflexopilosa. The sequence continues at coordinate 4,795,272 of CM050914.1, read as the reverse complement.
TAAGTCGAGGAGCATCTACAACTGGCAGATAAATTTGCAGAATTTGGCTTTATACTTTGGAACCACGTTTCTGTGTGAAATTCTCAAGTATTGAGTCTTCATTTACAAGCATTCACTGATTGCATTGAATTTTACCTGTACCAAATTCGATTCTTGTACTCTATAAAGCGGAAAGAAGAAATAGAGAAATATAAAAAGAGCAATGCTATGAGTTCTAAGATTAGAAAACGGAATTGGTGTTTCAGAATATAACAAGACCTGAAATTTTATTCTGCATATTTAGTATCTGATTGTGCGTCTGACATATTATTGCTTCTAAAATAATCTAGCTGCAAAAAAGAAAATGACGGGAGTTTTATTTAAAGCTAAATCCACTAGTTTATATTGGACAGTGTGTTACATGTAATAGAGCAATGAGGGCGTTTTTTGTCAGTATGCAGCAAGAGGCTATTTGACGAGGATTAGAACAAATTGATGTTTTTGAAAATATTACTTTGGTGCTTCATTATTATTGGGTTTGAAAAGAATAGTTTGATTAACACTACTTGTATTTGGTTATCCTTAGTTAACTACATGTGGTTTGAAAGCAATCAAATCGACTGAAAAGATTTGGAATGCTCACTGAAGTGCTCATTCATTTGTGGTTTTCTAGCAAATGCGCCAAGCAACATGTTGTGCTTTCTTTAACCCCTTTTTCTTCTTTTCCCACACCTTGGATTTGTTTTTCATTTTTCTTCTCTTTTAACAGCCAAAGCGCATGAACAAAGGTTCAAAATTCTATCCGAATGACCATATACAAATATTATATAAACGCTTTCTATGTTTTCACATTTGCTCACAGTCCTGTGGCATGTAATTCTTTTGCCGGAAAAGAACCAATCAAACGTGATGAAGAGAGAAAGAGAGATAGACTTGTCAATGCGTTACTTTTTGGATTAAAGCTCCAAGTGGTAGTAGTACTCTGTTTTGAGTGGATTGTTAGTAGTGGCACATCAGCCAAATAAGCACACTCCACATAATTTTGCAGATCCCTTTTGCCTAATAAGACATTCAGGAACGTCAAATTCTACTTTTATTTCCCAAGTCTGGCATGGGTGTAGATGCATAGATTGTGATGTACCTGAGAAGTGACATGCCACTTGATCGATCTTGACATGCTTGGTGACACAAAAAATGGTTCCTTATCTTTGCAGCATATAATAACTCTTCAAATCAAAAGTAAAAGGTTAAAGCAACTTATAAAGAGACAGCGAATGCCTTACATCCAGGAGGCCACGGAAACATCTTGAATGGATAAATAATAATACTAATGCTAACTTTCACATAAGCTTACTCCTTTAATGTTCAATATTCGACCATAATGTTCAACGAAGCCGACCTAAGACTCAAGTTACAATTTTGATTCTACAAAAATAGTTGGTATGTTGCAGAAAGAGGAAAATCTCCACGAATATCACGAGGAGGAATGAGCCACAGGGAAGGGAGCACGTAGGCTAAACTCGACCATTGAAATGCGTACCAATTAGTTGAGAGTATGCGTATGAGATAAGTGATGATTGTATTTATGACCTATTGCCTTGCATTTCGTATTGTTAGGTGAATTGTTTCACTTTTTCAGAACAACTGCTACTGCCCGACATAACCTTAGCCAGAAAAACCAGAGAATAAAACTAACAATAATAATTTCAAGTATCCCAAAATCTTTATAATTTGATAAGAGACCACGAAATTTAAAAAAAAAAAAAAAACAATAATGCAAAATTTGAATATGCAGAAAGATTTATACTTATTAATGGGTGGTTAGTTATGTTTGGGAAGGATTGTTGAAGAGTTGGGTTGGGACATGCACCATCATGAAAATCCTAACGTGTGACCATGTCTCTTTCCTGAGATGCTGAAAGAAACAGTTAACGAAGATCACATGGAAAAATTCAAAAGAGGTCAAAATCTTTTTAACTTCGTTTCTTTTTATATTTACTGAATAAACTTAAATTAGGGATATGTTTTAAATCTTATTTTATTTTTGCCGCATATCTCGCTATAGTTTTGATTCTTAATTTTTATTTTAGATCCATAATATTAATTTGATTTTGATAGAGAAAATATAAAAATTAATAATTTTGATTTTTCAAAATCGAGATACAGTACTATTTTATTGTTAATATAAATAAAGATAAATTAAGTAATATGATTTAGATTAAAGAGTTAGTATATCATTTATTATTATTATTATTATTATTATTATTATTATTTGTATTTAATTTATGTACACATATTATAGTTTAGCGAAAAATCACGATAATATGTTTCAGCACATCTATTTATTTATTTTTTGTATGTCTGACAGTTATTTTTTATCTACAATATCTACATATACTTATCCTTTTATCGCGTTATTGTTCATCATGTCTACTATTTTCTCTTTTATCTTTCAGTCTTTTGAAGATTTTATATACTTTTCAAAGTTCGTGTGAGAAGATAGAATAAAAAAAGGAAGAGTTTTGAAGAATCTTTTAGTCCTATATAAGTCAAAAATGATAGATAAACATTGGAGGTGAAATTGAGATAAAAAAAAAGTATAATAAATAAATATATGACCAGTGGTTGGACATATTATATATAGGCAGTCGCAGATATCGATCTGATCCAAATATAAAATAAAAATCCCTCCTTTTACAAACACAGTTTCAGACATCAGAGTCTTCACTATTCTTCTCAATCATGACTATGGAGTCAGATATTGAATCCAAGTACTCACATAACGGTAAGGTTATGGTGGGCACTGCCATTCTTCTCTTCCTTCTCATAATCCTCATCATTCTCTTCAACGCCTACGTTCGGTACTGCCGCGGTCTCCGCCGCGGCTCTCTCTTGTCCCATTCTCTTCCGACCACCTCCTTCCCCGAGCCCTGTCTCGATCCTTCCGTCATCAAGTCCCTTCCCACTTTTTCCTTCTCCGCCGCCGTGCACAGCTCTCTCCAGGACTGCGCCGTGTGCCTGTCGGAGTTTGCCGACAGTGACAAAGTCCGCGTGCTCCCCAACTGTAAGCATGGATTCCACACCCACTGCATCGACGCGTGGTTCGCCTCTCACTCCACGTGTCCTCTGTGCCGTACTCCAGTCCAACCGGCCAAGGGTTGCTCTGACAATGAACCCGGTTCGGGTTCGATTCCAGTTTTTGTTCTTCGTCTTTGGGTCCCCCAATTGCGTGTCCAAGAAAGGCGTTGGATGCAGTGATAGAGTTGGGAGATGTGGAAAGAGATTTGAATCCTGCAACCGAAGATGACAGATTCAGATGCTCATTGAAAAGGTTTTGTAATGCTTAAGCGAGTCAATGTTAGGGTTTATTATAATCTAATCCCTCAATTTGGTTTTAATCTGTGAATCTAAAATCACTGAAATCTCAAATCTCAGTTGAATTTGGTTAGTAATGCACATATGGACCATGGTAATTTTCCATTATTTTACTTTGCATGTATTTTATTAAAAGCAAAAAGAAAAAATATATTGATTTTTGTGAGTCTAGTAAGTAATTTATATTAAGTTTTGATAGAAAGTATTTTGTAAACATAAATTGTTTCACTTTAACTTAAAAAAAAAGTAACGAATGCTGGGTGCATATGCTTAAACTTAAAAGTTGTTAGGTTGTCTCTATTTTTTAACATGTTTTTTTTATTTACAATTTATTATTAAATATGGAGATTATATGTTTTTTTTTAATAAATTTATGCTATACAAATGGAATGGTGAAATGGGACGTTATGGTAATTATAAGTGAATACTTGAACACTGAATATTTTATCAATGTATAATATTTTTTTATTATATTATGTAATACAAACACACACACACATATATATATATATATATATATATATATATATATATATTCTAGTTCTTTCTTCAGTATTATATTAATAATAAATATGGTTAAATTTGTTTACATTTATTTCATTTTTTTTATTTTCCTTTTAAGGTAAAATAAGATTGTCAATATATATGATTTGTGAAGTTAGGCTCATAAAATGTTCGCCCGACAAGACTATTAGGGTGCAGTAAAAAAATTACAATTCAATATCAACTAGAAAAATGCCAGAGGCATATACTTTTCAATCATTTTTTATTATTTATTTAAATTTTTAAAATTTATGAAATTATGAGAAAGTTTTATTGCAAATTCAAATTTATTAATTATATATTTTAAATCAATTTTAATTGATAATAAAAATATTCAACGAAATCATGGACTAAGTTGACAATATTCTCAAAACTGAAATGGGCTGATCCGAATGAATATTGGGCTTTCATGGCTAACACTAAAGGGGTCCTTCTTCCTGACCCCTTATTTCCCATATTTCTAAGTTCATTCTGATAGTTTATAATATCACTACTTTTGTGGATTACTTGAAAATAAACTTGTATTGATAAATTTCATTTATATCATTTACTTGTTAAATTGTTCATATATTACGTAAAATAATTTATAATGTTTAATGTTATGAGGGTTATAATCATCCGATCAACACTGCATAACAATATTCTTAAAAATGTCTAACTAAAATGATTTTATTTACAGTATTAATTTGGTTTAATCATTTAGAACATCCCTATTTAGGTAGGGTTTTCTCAATTAGGTCCTCGTTTTTTAAAATGTCTCAATTAAGTCCCTGAATATGGAAAATTGGATCAATTAAGGACTTGTCATTAAATTGAGTAAACGGTGTTAAAATTCAGTATGCGTGGCAGAGTGACATCACTGACGTGGCAATGAATGAGAGTGTATGGTCAACTTAATTGGATTTATGTGTTTTTTTAATTAAATTTTATTCAAATAAAACAATTTCTAGGCCCAAAGCCCCTTTTTCCCCAAATCAGAAAATTAGGGTTCTTCTTGCTCAACAACCCAGAGACCTAGGGTCTCTTTAGAAACGAAAATGAACAACAAGTGGAGGGATCTTTCCCGTTCACGCGCCACCGCCTCCACCGAATGACCGCCACTATCTGTGGTCCGCAACGTCGCCAGCGACGCCGCTCGTCGCCGGAGCCATCGCCGGCCACGGTACCAAGCTCCTCTTCTCCTTCTCTTCTTCGCGCAAGAGAAACCCTCTCGTTCGTAAACGACGCCGGTTGTTCATCGTTGCCGATGCCACCAAACCTTTTCTACTACTGCTATAATTTCAGCTTTTATTGTGCCACCACCTTTACCATTTGGTTTTCGTTTGAATATCTTCAACAAAGGTGCTTTCGTCAAGGCAATCTAACCTATTATCCCAATCTTTCCATGTTTTTTGCAGTGATAAAATGGCTTGAATGGACTGTCTTGCAAATTCCTTTGCGTCAGCAAGATAAATGGGAGGAAGCAGCTTGGCTTTTAGGTTTCGTGGATTGTGTTTTGGGTATCGAGTGGAGGAGAGCTATAATATCGAAATTGGTTGAAGGGGCTGAAACTGGGTTTTAGGTGAGAGTTAAGTAATGGAGGAGAAAGTGGTTTCAGGTCCACGAGTTTTAGTATGTACATTTTTGTGTCGAGGCTTTGGCAATGGTTATTGGAAAGCAAGATGAAGATGGAGATATGAAGAGAACCCAGAATCGGTTTTGCGTGGAGTTTGGGTGCCACCAGGAAAATGGTGACCAGAGGGGAGAAGGTGGATGCTTGTGCCTTTATTCTTCTTCCTCTTTTTTTTTTATCATTGTATCTGAACGATTATCTCCCTTTGTTTGTCTGTTCTGACTTGGTGTTAGCAATGGAGATGATGAACCTTTACCAATGGAGATGATGAACCTTGGGGTTTACTTTTCTGTTTGATTATGTATGTATTCTATTTTGTTTGATGAGTCGTAAGAGAGTCTTTGATGCCTCAATAGAGGTCAAGCTTTTCTCAAATTTCCCCAAATTGTTTGTAATGTTGCGTTTTTAATTGATTTTTATTTAAACGATGCGTTTCATTTGTTTTATTTGAATAAAATTTAATTCAAAAATCACATAAATTCAACTCAATTGACCATTTATTGCCATGTCAGTGATGTCACTCTGCCACGCATACTGAATTTTAACACCGTTTACTCAATTTAACGGCAAGTCCTTAATTGATTCAATTTTTTATATTTAGGGACTTAATTAAGATATTTTAAAAAATAAGGATCTAATTGAGAAAATTCCACATAAATAGAGATGTTCTAAACGATTAAACCTATTAATTTTAATAAGGTATCTTTTTTAATGTTTTGGACGTAAAATATTTTTTTAATACTGATTGAATTTCAATTAAACAAGTAAAAGTCGATCAAACTAATATAAACATTAAGAAGAACGATATGATCAGAATAAACTAAAATTTAAATGCTTTCAGATTAAGTATATTCAAAGAAAAAACAAAAATAGTTACTTGTGTTTTCGTTACAAATTATTTTTTTCATAGATAAAATTATTTTTTTCATAGATAAAAGCTGTCAGGATAAATTTTAACATATTTTATTTGTCAAAAGTTTGATAGAACTTACTTACATATGTTTCTATTTATAATAATCCTAAAAAAGAGATATTTACCGATCTGTGAACAAATATAGTTCTTCATGTTTTCTCATTACAATTTTCTCGTTTAAATGAAAAAAAAAAAACACGTTTTAAGTTAATACTTTTTAATGTTTATTTCTTTGATCAAATTTTAATATTTTATCTCACACTTTCAACAATCATTAAAAAAAATCCATTTATTAACATAGGTTAAAAAAAGTATAAAATAAAATGCTTATTGAACAATGAAAATAAAAAACTAAGAATACATATTCAATATTTTTCAAAAACACCATTATATGCATTGATCATTTGTTGCATCATTAGTCCATTTTAAAATTTCTACCATCTTATAGTCTAACTCATTCACCTTCTAGCATCATGTAAACAGTTACCAACTTCCAGCAACTGTATTGTATTTAATTTTTGTTTTGAGACTTTGACTCGTAACGTGAGGAACAACTTTATTTATAAAATAGGTGTGAAATGAAATAATTTTTGTAAAAAGTAAAAATAAGTTATTGTAAATGATACTTGAATCTTAATATTAAGAGATTAAGAGGGTTAACAAAATACAATTTTATGTACTTTTGTAATCAAATGAATATAGTAAAACTATTAAAGAAGTACTTGACTTTGAGGAAAAGTTTAAAGTAGTCATTTTAAGTAAATTAGTACAAATGAGTTTTTGTCTATATGTATTATTATTATTTTTATTTTTATTATTATTATTATTATTATTATTATTATAGTTATTATTTTTATTATTATTATTTTATTATTATTATTATTATTATTATTATTATTATTATTATTATTATTATTATTATTATTATTATTATTATTATTATTATTATTATTATGTGAAGATGTCGTTTTTATCATCATTTAACATCTTTGTGGAAGTTACTTGACTACATGATTAACTTTTGTATTATTCTGGATTTTTTTTAACGTCCTTTGCGAGCATGTGTTTTTAGCTTCATCCAACATGTATTTTTTAAAATTTATTTAATTATTTTAAGAATTAAATATATTTTTAATTTCTTCATAAGCATTTATAACATTAAAATTAAATTTGATCAAAGTTTTAAAAATAAACTAATTCTAATTTTCAGTATCTTTATTTTAAATTCACATTTTATATTATTTACTGATAATTTCAATGTACAATGTTAACAAACATTTATTATTTATTAATTTTCCAAAGTTCGTATTTATTATTTGTTAATGTTTTTTTTAAGGTTTGTTTAAATATTATGTAATGAGTGATTTATTAGACAACCATATTTTTCAACAGTGACCTCTCACTATATGTTCTCAACCTATTTTGAGTTTTTTTTTTATGTGATTATAGCATGTATGAGGTTATGTTTATGGTTCATAATTTTTGTTTATAGTCAATGATGATTTTGAGGACCTAATATAACATTCCTAATTCTAACCACTTTTAGGTTTGTTAAAACTTTAATATTTTTTTTTGTTCTCAAACTCATCTATTTGATGCTATGTGATGTTTCTAATGAGCAATTAGTAATTAGATTGAAGATTTTTTAATTTTTTAATTTTATTTTTGGGTCTAAGATTTACATTAAAGAACCATTTTGCTCTTGTATGTAACTTAAGATTTTTAATGTAGCTCCGAAAAATAACAATGAATAATTGGGTTGATAATTCTAAAGATATTTTAATTTTAAGGGTCCAATTTAAAAAAAAAAAATTACATAGTAAGTTGTCAATTTTTTTCACACTTGAAATACAAAGCACCATAAAAATGATGAGAGAAAAGGAGATAATTTTTAACTAATTGTTTTGAATGTTGTAAATTGTTGATAAAATCATGAAATATTTTTTTTAGGTTTTGATTTTTAATTATTAATTTTGATTCAGTAATATTAATTTGATTTTGATAAAAATAAAATAGAAATTAATATTTTTAATTTTTCATTATTAAATTAGAATGTAGTATTATTTTATTATTGATATAAATAAAGATATATTAAGTAATATTCTTTAGATTAATCAGTTAATATATTATCTTTTATCTTCATCTTTTATATCAAGGTCTTATATATACATGTTTAAGTTATGGAAAATCATCATCCTGAACTATCTATTTAGTTTTCTTTTTCTTCTACAACATTTTGACAGATGAAGAGTGGTAGTAGGCAGTCGAAGATATAAAATAAAAACCCTTCCTTTTACAGACACAGTTTCAGACATATCAGAGACTTCACTCTTCTTCTCAATCATGACTATGGAGCCAGAATCCGAATACGCGTATAACTTGGTGGGCACTGCCATTCTCGTTTTCCTTATCATAATCCTCATCATTCTCTTCAACGCCTGCGTCTGCTTCTGCCGCCGTTACCGCAGCGCTCTCTTGTCCCGATCCCTTCCCACTTTTTCCTTCTCCACCGCCTTGCACGGTTCTATGCAGGAATGTGCCGTGTGCCTGTCGGAGTTTGCCGATGGTGATAAAGTTCGCACACTCCCCAACTGTAAGCATGGTTTCCACACCCACTGTATCGACTCGTGGTTTGCCTCTCACTCCACGTGTCCTCTGTGCCGAACACCGGCCCAACCGGTCAAGGGTTGCTCTGACAATGAACCCGGTTCGGTTCCAGTTTCCGAAGCGTCTTTGGGTCCCCCAAATGCATGTCCGATAGAGGGGTTGGATGTAGTGATAGAGGTGGGAGATGTGGAAAGAGGTTTGAATACTGCAACTGAATATGACGGATTCAGATGCTCATTGAAGAGGTTTTGTAAAGTTTAAGAGTCAATGCTATGATTTATCATAATCTAATCCTTCAAATTTGTTTTAATACTTGAATTTCGAATCACTGAAATCCCAAATCTCAGTTGAATTTGGTTAGTAATGCACACCATAGTAATTTTCGATTATTTTACCTTTGAGTGTATTCTATTAAAAGCAAAAAGCAAAAAAGGTATTGATTTTTGTGAGTCAAGTAATTTATATTAGATTTTGATAGAAAGTATTTTGTAAACATAAATTGTTTCACTTTAACTTAATAAGGAATGCTTGGTAGGGTGCAAATGCTTAAATTTAAAAGTTGTTCGGTTTTCTTTATTTTTTAACATGTTATATAAGTTATGAAACCTTTAAAATAATATGTATTTTTTAATAACATTCAAGATATATTTGAAAATGTGTTCTTAATGTTTCTCTCTTGAAAAGTCAATGAGAATCCAATAAAGAAACTTTCAAAACAATTCTTCTGTACATGCATGATAAATCTGTAATTTTCAGATAATATGTTTTATTAATAATTATAATAAGGTTTCATTCATTTTTGTTCAATATAAAATTTATTTTATTAAATATTTAACATGATCTTAATTTTTATAATTTGTATTTAATTTAGTCATTTTATTATATAGTAATCATATAATTAATAATTAGATATAATTAGTAATTAGATAAAAGAATTTTAGTTTTTTTTAATTCTTTTTAATTCTCATAAACTACACAGAGAATATGATTAAGTAAAACCAGTAATACTTTGAAACTATTTACCAATTATCTTAACAAATAATTTTGTAGTTTTCATTTGTATAAGGTATGCTATACTTATTTTGAATTCAAAGTTGTAACATTATTTATCAATTAGTTTTAATGTGACTGTAAATTTTTAAGTCCTTTATAATACTAACTATATTTTAATAAAACTCATTTTTCCGTAATTAATATATTAAAAAATTGTTAATTTCTGATTATTCACTGCAGCCCGGAATTTGTTGTATATAACTGAAAAAACTATAGCATCTGTAACCCTCAAATGATGGCGCCATCAGGCAATAAAGAAATTTGAGAATTCGCGCCTTTTCTCAATTTTGCAAATTTCCGCGTTCAAATGTCACAAAACCACCGCCAGCCATTATCTCTGCATCTAAATTTCTTCCTAGAATCGAATCAAATAAATATGAATATATTTTAACAGAAACCTTTTTGTAGCAATACATGAATAATCTTTGCTGTTTTACAAGGTTTCTTTCTACACAGATTTATATTTTGCGTGTGTTATAGACAATCACAGCCAGAGCTTCCCTTTCTTATTCAAAGGGCGTGCATTTTAGGGTTCTTAAGATGATCATTAAGCGGAACATGAAAACTGAAATTCCAAAACGGCTCAAGTCAGAAAAACGAGGGGATTCGGAGATTCATAAGGAGAGGAGAACAAATGGGGTTTTTTCTGCTGGAGGAGTCTCTGGATCCAGTGAAGCTCCGTCCAATTCAAATTCCGTGGATTCCAATGGCACAATTCGAGACCTGCCCCCGCAATCAGAAGAAGGGGTTTGTGCCATTCAAGCCCAGCCTTCTAGAGGTCGTACCAAGAAGCTTCCTTGCAGGTTCAGTGATTCTGTTCTTTACGAACGATTAGGGTCTGAAAATGGGAATAGGAATGTCTTAAAAGACGTTGCTGCCATGAGTAGTAAGCGAGATTCTCCTTGTTTTCCATTTTCTGCTGAGCTAAGAGATTCCGAGTACTCTGTTAAGACTGTTAGAAAGACTGTTAGTGGAATTCGTTCTGTGTTTGTTAAAGAGAAGAGTGATGCTGTGCCTGGACTAAGTACCCACGTTGAAAGTGGGAATGGAAGTGTCAAAAGGAAGAGGGATGCTTGCAGATTGGATGATTTTTGTTTGGGTGATATAGTTTGGGCAAAGTGTGGGAAGACCCATCCTGCTTGGCCTGCTGTAGTCATTGATCCTTTCTTTCGAGCTCCCAAATCCGTCATAAACTGCTGTGTCCCTTCTGCACTTTGTGTTATGTTTTTTGGTTACTCCAAAAACGGGAATCGAAGGGTAAGGGTTTGATTTCTACTTGGAAAAAAAAACTGTTTTTGTTTTCAGAAGGTAACTGAACAGGTTGCTTAGACAATTCAAGGAAATATTGAACAAGATGAAATAATTATTATCTTGTAGTTTTTCTTATTTTTGCATTTTAAGACGCATATTCTGGAATTTGTTTTAAGAATAAGTTTTGGTTGAGAAATTGAATGTTGAGTTATGTAGAATTGTTTTAGGTTTTTATTACAACTTAAAAATGAGAAAGTAATCAAATATGCACTAATTTTTTAGTTGTGTATGTTCATAGACTTGAGTTTTTGGTTGTGTTTTTAGTGTTTAAATATTTCTAAGAGAATTATGATGGGCAGGACTATGCCTGGGTGAAGCAGGGGATGATATTCCCCTTCTGGGAATTCATGGACAGGTGCGTATCTGCTGCAGTTGTTTCCGCAATAATGTTTTGTATTTACTTACTAAAATTGCCTTTGTTCAGGTTCCAGGGGCAGATCAAACTGTACAAAAATAAAGCAAGTGACTTTCACAAGGCAATGGAAGAGGCAATGTTGGCCGAAGATGGCATTTTGGACTTACACCTGGAAGCTGAGCAAAATTTGGTGGCTGCGGATTCCCCGGTTGACCACCGTCATTCCTATAAAGATCAGGTAGTTTTATATCTTTCACTTTGTATTGCGTATGATCATGCTTAGACTAATGACGAGAGCATCTATAAGCTTCATTTAGCTTAAGAACGAGGTATAGTGATGTCGTGAACTTGCAATATAGATTATAATAAAGATGAAAGACCCGTTAACCCATTGCCTTAAAGTTTTGGGTAGAGAGTGGTATCAATCCTTTATATGATTGGGCTTATATCTCATTAGTGTTTGTATCTCCCCGGTGAACCTCCTCCTTGATAGACCCAACAGTGGTATCCGTTAACCCATTGCGTCAATCCTTTATATGGTTAGACTTATATCTCATTGGTGTTTGTATCTCCCCGGTGAACCTCTTCCTTGATAGACCCAACAGTGGTATCCGTTAACCCATTGTCTTAAGGTTTTGGGTAGAGAGTGGTGTCAATCCTTTATATGGTTGGGCTTATATCTCATTAGTGTTTGTATCGGTTACACCAAACAAAGTTAAGAGACTTTTAGCCCAGCATGTGAAGTGAAACCCATCGTGGAGTTTTCTTAAAATGTTTTCTTGTTTCCTTTTCATAGGATATAGCATAGGCATAGCCGTATAGGCGTGGCTGACTGAGTTTTAGTTTGTTCAAATCTCTCACGTAGACTTCAGAAACATGCCTTTGATATGATGACATATGCATAATGTTGTAGCGTTATGTCACAAACCATATTTCGTATACATTCCTGGTTACAAAATCAAAAAATGGAAAGTTTAACATTTAAGGTTATCTCATTATAGTTTTCAATAAAACCTTTTTTTATTTGTTGATTCATTTACCTATCACCCTATAGCTAAATCGTATACATTATCATGGTTTTGGAAACTGATCCACATAATTAAATATATTTGTGTAAACTCGGGATCAGTTGCCCGGTTTAGGTAAATTTGTTTCCTTCCTTATTTTACCGAAAACCTTTTTTAAGCCTTTCATCTCTTTTCATATATCCGTAGTGAGTGTGGATAATTTAGTCAATTAATCTTTTAAATCTTAGAGTCTGGTTAATTCTAGATTTTTTTCCGGTGAATAAATTATGTAGGGTACACTATCTTGTGCTGGCTGTGGTTTGGCGTTGCCATGCAAAACCATAAAGAAGATTAAGGATTCAAGTTGTGCTCCTCAGCACTATTGCAAGCCCTGTGTAAAGGTTCTGCGACGACTCTGCGTAGATGTCTTTCATTTCTTGACAGGATAAATTTGTTGCTGAAGTTGCTTACTTCATTGGATTCTGTTATCGCAGTTAATAAAATCGAAACAGTATTGTGGGATTTGCAAAAAGATTTGGCATCATTCAGACGGTGGAAATTGGGTGAGATTGTGTACTTTCTTAATATATCTATTAAATTTCATTTATTTATTTCAACAGAAAAATTAATATTTTGATATGTGGTGGTCTGGGGGGCTAATTTCTGACAGGTATGTTGTGATGGTTGTAATGTTTGGGTGCATGCTGAATGTGACAAAATTTCCAGTAAACTTTTCAAGGTATCGTGTGGTGACAGTTTTCGTTTTTCTCTTGTTTTATTTCATTTGATAAAAAAAGTATAAGAAGACTGATTAGTTTCTTAATGCAGGATCTGGAAAATATGGATTATTATTGCCCCGATTGCAAGGGAAAATTTAATTGTAAATTATCAACATCTCATGCACAGAAGTCAAAAAAGATGTACGTAGAAATTATTTTTCCCTTCCTCTACTCATTCTTTTAAGGACATCGGACATATTGATTTTGATTTTATCTGTGAATCTTATGTGATATTTTTCCACATAGATCAATGGAGGATAGCCAAAAACTTGTATTACCTGAAAATATTGCTGTGGTATGCAATGGCCTGGAAGGAATCTATATTCCAAAGCTTCATTTGTAAGTCTCCAACACTTTATCTTTATTTTTTGTATTAGGAAGATGAAACTGTATTCTAGATTTATTAGCCTAACTGGATGGATAGGTTCACAAGCAAACCTATGTCCCATCTGGGAACAAGTGAACAATTTGTGGTGATTAAACCTAATAAGTCATTCAAGTGGAAATTGATATAGTTTCTTTTTATTAAATTTTCTTGCAGGGTTATATGCAATTGCGGCTTGTGTAGTTCTAGGAAGTATACACTCACTGAATGGGAAAGACATGCAGGTTGCAAAGCCAAAAAATGGAAACATAGCGTGAAAGTAGAAAGCACAATGCAACCGCTAATAAAATGGGTTTGTGCCAGTTCTTGTCATACTAGATGCTTGACAATACTCTCTGGTGAATTATATGTGTTATTGTTATTTATTTATTTTTTTGTATGAAAAATATTACTCACATTATTTCACTGCTGTCTAGTGTCTACATCTTTCTATTTCAAACATCTCCCATTTTCAATTACGCAGCTATTGTGATGTAATATGTGAATATCATGCCTTCATTTTTCCATATAATATGTTTATAATAATTATATTTACTTCAGATCAGTAACCACAAGGCCCCAACGGGAGTTCCCCCGCAGTTAGATCAGCAGCAAATTCTGTCCTTTTTACAAGGTGAATTTCTATTTCATATAAACCTTTACATATTGAAGCCTCAATTTCTCTTATGCGATCATGTGTTATAACACGTGGAAGTCATATATCTTGTTGAATATATCTTGGAAAGGGAGAGATTAGTTTTCTTTTTACCTTATTTTTTTCAGAGAAGTACGAGCCAGTTTATGCAAAATGGACAACAGAAAGATGTGCCATTTGCAGATGGGTCGAAGATTGGGAATATAACAAAATTATCATCTGTAACAGGTGTTGTCATCATTGTTCATGTTATGATGAATCTGAAAAAGTTTCATTTCTAACTTACTGGATGAACCGTCAATTATGTTATGTGCATATGTTTAATGTGCAGGTGCCAAATGGCTGTCCACCAAGAATGCTACGGGGCAAATAATGTTCAGGACTTTACTTCCTGGGTTTGTAGAGTTTGCGAAACTCCTGATGTTGAGAGAGACTGTTGCCTCTGCCCAGTAAAAGGTACGTCATTTACACCTAGTAAATTTTGTTGTCTGACATTGTTGTATATGCTGATGATCATATTACTTCACTCTACGACAGTAGCAACTGATGGATCGAATACACTAGTTTTTCACCAAGAAATGGACTAGTTTTTACGTATACCAAGAATGACTTGATTTTGTTTGATATTTAATCTCTACACCAATTTATGAATGTTATTCATTTTTCCCCTTTTTACAAATTTTAGGAGAATTCTCTTTGGGAAAATCTGATAAAATTTGAACGATAAGGATAATCCTCCTATAAGCTTCATGCAACAGATATGGTTACATTTAAAGTCTTAGAACTGTCCACTTACCATTTGAATGATTGTTTTTCCCTCATTATTTTTGGCCACGATCAATTGCTAATCTGCTTTTACTATACGGGGAAAATGATTTGCAGGTGGGGCTCTGAAACCAACTGATGTTGAGATGTTGTGGGTTCATGTCACATGCGCTTGGTTTCAGCCTGAAGTTCTTTTCCAAAATCATGAGGCAATGGAACCGGCCACTGGAATCCTCAAGATTCCTCGTAATTCCTTTTCCAAGGTATGGCATTGGACTGAAATGTATATGTTCATTCTAAAGTGGTTTCAGCTAGAAGCCTACATTATTCTTTCTAGCAGTACCTTCAAAACTTTGTGCTTGTTTTGATATCCATGCACATAATTCAAAAAAAATTATAATCGTACACATTTTTTATTTTGATGATTTCTTTTCTCACCAAAGAAATCGTTCTTTAAAATATTACTTGTACAAACACTTCCTACTCAACATAAATGATACACTAATAATACATAAATAACCTGATCATACATCGTCTAATGTTCTACCTTCAATTCAATGCAAATACAAACACTCCTCCCCATGATTTTATTCATATTTATTGGTAACATAGTAGTTGGGTTCTTATTTAACATTTTGTTTCTCCCTTTTCTTGTTGGTTTTGGGCGTCCTATACTTATAGATTAGGTTCATCGTTTCTCGTTTCCTGTCTATTTTGATGGCAGACTTGCGTGATCTGTAAACAAAGCCACGGTTCCTGTATAAGTTGTTGCAAATGTGCTACACATTTTCATGTGACGTGCGCGTCAAGAATGGGATATATCATGGAAGTAAGTTTAATGGTCACTCTGAATATGAACAAACCAAAGTTCTAAAATTGTTTGTGTTTTTCTTCTTAACTTGCTTCATCAAGCTTTCCATAATAAATAAGGTTCCAGGGATGTTAGCATTTAATTGTATGATGATTACCACTGCTGGGGAAATATTGATATTGTTTGAATTTACAGTTGCATTCGACAGAAAGGAATGGGACAACAACAACGAAGACGCTAATATACTGTGCAAATCACAGGTTTGAACTCTGGTCACTAAAGTACAATGGCTTATTTTCCGTGTGATTTTTTGTGTGGAGAATGTTAATATATAAGAAAAATATCATTTTAGGGTCCCAAACCCAGATTCAGGACTGGTTATACATACACCCATGGAGGTATTCTCACCGACAATTTCGCTTCAAAATCACCCGAGGTGCTTCAGGGGATCAAGGCTGGCTTCAACAAAGAGTGTAGAACTTCTCGAACCTTCAAACTCTGAAATTCATGACATTGATCCACTCTCCGCTGCCCGAATTCGTGTGTACGAAAGGTCTTCCAATAAGGTCATTTAGAACATTTTATTGTGGTCGTAAAATTATATGAAATTTTATAGCCTTTTGTTTTATGGTCATAGTCTCTTCCAAAACTAAAATACTAAAATCTGGATTTGGTGTAAAGGGGTTATTTGGGATTTTTACATTTAATAACTTTATAAGGAAAACACATTTAAATATAAATAATTTTTATAATTTTATTATAATAATTTTATTTATTTTGTAGGTAATTTTTTAATTTTTAATTAAAAAATGGTTAAATTTAAAAAATATTGAAAAAAGTTAAATTTAAATAAATTATTACTTAAAAAGTAATATTAATAAAATAATATTTTAATTTAAAAAGATATTTGAAAGATAAAATTGAATACGAAAAGGAAGAATTTCATCAAACATAGGTATAAAAGTAAGCTATATTTTAAATTGCAATTTCTAATTAAAGGAAATCGTATTTAGAACACAAATTTTAATTAAAAAACTGAGATTTTATAATGACTTTATTTTTTTAAATAATAAACATCTTTTTAATATTTTTGAAATCTATCCGTTAAAATATATTTTAATCTGTTTAGTTTCGTCTCATTTAATTTATTTCCCCTCGTATTGCCAGAAGAATGCTGCGCCTGCAATTCACTCACTTGGGGGGCCAAAGCTTCACCCTTTAAGTGAAATAACTCAATTGAATGGTATTAAGGTAATACTTTTTTTGGTGTTTGACCTCTTGCTTTTGAAATGGGTAACCGGTCTTTTTGAGTTGTGACTGGGATTCTTTTCCCGTTTGGTAGATTTTTTTTTTCCTGAGTTGTATCTTTGTTCTGTTACAGGATGATCAAGCTCTTGAATTTTCTTCTCTTAAGGAACGTCTTCATCATTTACGGGTTAGTTAGTCTCTCCATTTGGTCAAATTAAAACTTAACTTTTATTTTCAAATTAGCGTTCTGTTTGGTTTTCTTCCCTTATTATATTCAACCTTTAATGTTTTGGGGTTCCAGAAGACAGAAAGCCAAAGAGTTTGCTTAGGAAAATCAGGAATTCATGGATGGGGCCTCTTTGCTCGTAGAGATTTACAAGAAGGAGAAATGGTAACTATATTAATTTAAGATGGTCAATTGTAGGATAAGTATTATCCTAGTTTCCTTGAAGCACAATATGGACTTGTTTTTTATGCGTGTCTGCAGGTTGTTGAATATCGTGGTGAGCAGGTACGACGTAGTATTGCAGACCTAAGGGAAGCAAAGTATCGTTCAGAAGGCAAAGATTGTTACGTGAGTATCTTGTTTTTTTTATTTCAGTACTGCACAATACACCCAGACACTTTCTGTATGCTACGTTATTCTGATAAAATAATGAGATTTCATTGATTGGTAACCCAAATGTTACGTGCTTTGGCTTGCTGTCTGCTTCACAGTGAAAAATGATAAATTAATTGTTTTTTATCCCAACTTTTTGAAGAGTTTTTATACAGAAGTTCTATAAATATTGAGATTTATCAAGATTTGATTTTACATAAATAGTCCTTTTTATTCTCATTAATTCTACTTTGGGTCTTAAATATTTATGTTAGGCAGTTCCATTTTTCATGTATGCGAATTGTTTCTCTCCCTTTCCAAGATAGTCAAATTGCCAAAGCTAAACTTTTTAGTTGTGGACATGGGGAATTGTGACTTGAACTTTGGTGTTCTACCTATTCTATCATGTTCCATTTGTACCTCTAGTTCATGTTGTTCAGATTTCTACAACAGATGTTTAGTGTCAACGTTGGGATTCATTGTACTGCGATCTAAATGCCAAATGATATAAACTATGCAGTTGTTCAAGATTAGTGATGAAGTGATGATTGACGCAACGGATAAGGGCAATATTGCACGTATAATAAACCATTCTGTAAGTCATTATGACGAATCTTGTATTTGGACTCTGGTTTTGCGCTGAAGCTAGAACTGATTTCATGTACTTTGGTTGCTCTATGGCGCTAAAAAAATGTGGGAAATGTTGGTGTTCGATGATGAATTATTTGTTAATGATTTTTTTTTTTTGAATCAACCTGTTCTGTTACAGTGCATGCCAAACTGCTTTGCAAGGATTATGTGCTTGAGTGATGAGGAGAATCGGATTGTGCTTATTGCGAAGACCAATGTTTCAGCTGGTGAAGAACTAACGTACGGTTTGTTGTGTTGGTATATTTTTTACGTTTGTGCATTTAAGGAATCATGCATATTGAACTGAACGTGACAAACATCATATATAATAATATAATAATGTCTTACTTTAGGAATGAAGATGTTATTTAGCTTAACATTTTTTTTCTTTAAATGTTGCAACAGGTATAATTACTTGTTCGATATAGATGAGCCAGATGAACTGAAGGTTCCCTGTCTCTGTAAAGCCCCTAATTGTAGGGAATTTATGAACTAGGTTGTACTGTTCTACATTGTTTCCAGGCCTACAAGTTTTCCAACCATGAGAAAATATTTGTTGATTCTTCAACTTTTAGGCTTTTTCATAAGTTAATTTGTATACCATTGGATTTCAATTATAGAATAAAGGAAAATTTGCTTACAATGAATTTACTGTAATATGACATATGTTCCATAATATTGGCCATCTCAGTTATTGTATTGACTGGTTTGAATGAGGGAGTGAATTTTTGAATGGTATAAATTGGTACAGAAGAATTATAAAATATTATATGATGAAGAAAATTATCCATAACACCCGTAAAAAGCAATTGCTAAATGTACGTCTCGATGCCAAACACCTAAAAAACAATAAACATGCAATTTAGTTCCGAAAGAAAAATTTATGTTTCAGAATATAGTTTTCAAATATTGAAAAACTGCGTTGATACGGAAGTTTAAAGTGTAAAACTATTAGTATTCCAAATACTTACTTTGATATTCACTAAAATGGAGAATTGTTGTGTATATACAGCTTTGTCTTTTTGGAATAGTAATGAGTGTCAAATAATCTTTTTCTTTTATAAAGAGAGTATTGACTACTTCTTTTCTGTGTTTAGACCTTTTAGTTTATTAAAATGGTTTTCTTTTTAATATCCACAAATAGCAGTAGAAAGATAAAATTCCATAATTAATAGAAGTATCTTAATTCAAATATATTAATATATTATTATTTTTTATTTATATGCATTAAGCTTATATTAGAAACTTGGAATAAGGAGGAGGAATTTGTTCCTCCTTTGACCTAACCAATTATGGCGAGAGATAGAATTTGCATGCGGTGTAAGACGCAGTTTCAGAAATCGATTGAAGCCAAAAAGAGAGAAAAAACAGGAAAAGCATAAATCAGAAACAGAAAAACATGTAGGGTTGGCTGTTAATACTTTGGGTAGACCTATGATGTTGTGGTAAAATTAGCATTGAAAATGAAAAACCCTAATTAAGTGTTAAAAATTGGATGGACAAGAGTGCTACTCTCCCACATCCCAGTATATAAATTCTCTCCTAGGGTCCAGTGATAACTCGTCTTGGTGTAAAAGCATAAAACACCAAGCCGGGATTAAAAAAAAAAACTCTGACCGTGATTTCTGAATAAAAATGGATCACTCTGCAAAACCTCTGTGGGTGTTGGCTCTATGCGTAGCTGTAATGGTACACCAGGCAGCTGCACTGGACCAATCGAAAGGAAAGCTTACTGGCGGAAAGGAAACACCAACAGGAAAGACTCTGATCAACAAGGTATGCTCAGCGTCCCCAACCAGAGACCTCTGCGTTCAGGTCCTCTCTTCTGATGCACTAAGCACCACCGCAAACCTCAAAGAATTGGCAATCATTTCCCTTAGGGTTGCTGCCAGAAACGCTTCCGGCATCCTCGCCGACACCAAAGTTCTCATCGATGACGACGAACTTGACCCTGATATCCAACAAGGTTTGGCTGATTGCAAGGAGAACATCTTGGACGCAGAAAGCCAGCTGGAAGACACCATTGCTGCCTTGATGGTCAATTCTGAAGGTGACGCTCAGCTTTGGCTCAAGGCTGCCTTGGCTGCCATCGACACCTGCGATGCCTCCATCCCCGGAGACGACGACATTCTCTCTGTTGAGAGCGCCGTCTTCCGCAAGCTCTGCAACATCGCCAACTCCGTCATCAAGCAACTCACTAATCCAACCAAATCTTAAAAACCTTCGCCTTTATGAACCCATCCATATATCATTATCATTTAGTGTATAACTCTTTTCCTCATTCCGTGCTTGTCATTTTTAAACTCAGTGACTGCTGTCCGAGTCTTTTTCTTTCTGTCTTTTGTAATGTGAGAAAATGAAGGTTGCTGTGTTTCAGAAGTTACACAAACAAAGCCATGATATGTGGTGCATTATCCGTGTGAATCCTTCATTTGGTTATTTTAAAAATTTTGTTGAGAATTATTAAGGTATATGGATTTATATAATTTCTTTCTTCTTATCTTTTTCAATCTTGTGTAGAATGGCACATTATGATTTCATGTTGACACCTACATTTGAAAGTGAAAAATTTTATAAGTGTGTAAAAATATTTGCAATTTTTCAATAATAACTAAAGATATTAGTACTAAATGTCAGAAAGAAGGACAAGAGGAATCATATGCAATTTTTCAATAAAGATAAAAAGGAGGCTCTCAGGTAAATACACTGTTTTAGCTCTTAATAGAATAAGTAATAAATGATATATTTTTATGAATTTTTCTATAAGAATTTATTGGAGAAGAAATAAATATTCACCAGCAGTTAAAACAAGACGTATATTATGAATTGTTTGAATAAGTTTCTTCCTCTCTTTAAGAAAAGAATACAATCAATTTTTTTGACAAACTAAAATTATTATACACACAAATATAATTTACATTTTTTTTTTGTTTTGAGCTAATGTATAAACTAATACTTAATAGAGAAGTTTTTTTTTTAAATAAAAATATCGAACATTTTAAAATTAATGAGAATGATATAATAGTCTGTATAATAAATTATCACAAATTATTATTTTGAATTCACTTTTTTCATTTCATAACTAAATTATTTTCACTCCGATTGAGAATAAAATAGAAATCTTTATTAGAAAAAGACACAAAATTATAATGTATAAACAATAACAAATGGTTATTTTACTTAGATGATGTAGTTACAAAATTGACCGTGAATCATGTAATTAAAAAAAAGTATTTTTTTTTCAACAATATATACCTAATATCATTTAGTAGTACAAGGATTCTATTCCTCCTCATTTTGATTTTGCATTATATCATTTATCAAGTTTAGATATACAATTTTTAAGTTGTTCTACATATAATATTTAATCATTCTTATTGTCCAATCTTCTAGGAAAGTTTTCATTTGCTTTGGCACACTATTTTATTGAGTTATATGTAAAACAAAAAGTTATCTCATATATCATAATAAATTATCATTAGAAAATATCAACTAAAATGGAATGTATAATATATTTCTGGTTTATAAGTTTTGAGTCCTAATAAATTTAAAAACTTTCAATTTAGTTTTTAATAAATTTTTATGGTTTATTATGTAAGTACAAATTTAAAACTCACTTATGGAGTCTCTTGTTAAATTTTCAGTTAACTAGAATATGTAGTTATTAAATAAGTGATGTGACAGATATTTTATAGACTCATTTTATAATTTTTATAATTTTATAATTTTATAATTTTATAATTTTATAATTTTATAATTTTATAATTTTATAATTTTATAATTTTATAATTTTATAATTTTATAATTTTATAATTTTATAATTTTATAATTTTATAATTTTATAATTTTATAATTTTATAATTTTATAATTTTATAATTTTATAATTTTATAATTTTATAATTTTATAATTTTATAATTTTATAATTTTATAATTTTATAATTTTATAATTTTATAATTTTATAATTTTATCATTTTATAATTTTATAATTTTATAATTTTATAATTTTATAATTTTATAATTTTATCATTTTATAATTTTATCATTTTATAATTTTATAATTTTATCATTTTATAATTTTATCATTTTATA
The DNA here is from genome assembly GCA_027742785.1 of Vigna reflexopilosa. Lineage (NCBI taxonomy): Eukaryota > Viridiplantae > Streptophyta > Magnoliopsida > Fabales > Fabaceae > Vigna > Vigna reflexopilosa. The sequence goes on along the minus strand of CM050914.1, from coordinate 4,772,575 downwards.
ATTTTATAATTTTATCATTTTAATTTTATTTTTCAATACAAAGTTATTAAAGTTTCAATATAAAAATAAATGAGTAAGCCACATCCTGAAAATAAGAGAATTTAAATTTAATTGTAAGAGAGAAAAATATAATATTATATATATCTTGAATAATTTGTTCTGTTAATATGAAGAAACTAATCTCATTTCTAGTTTGTTTTAAGTTTAGAAAATGTTGAACTAGAATGTATGAGTAGACAAGAAAATCGAAACCTTAGAAGCTGACAAATATTTACTTGCACTAATACCAATAATGAGACATAGAATTCAGATTTAACCATACCTGAGAAGCAGTATAAGATGCCATTATTTAAATGTTGACTAAGGCAAAAGAGAAAAAAATAAAAATAAAAGGACTCAAAAATACTAAATATATATGTATGATACTATGCTAAACTTAAGCATTGAAAACAATAATCCTTAATTAGGTATGAAAATTCAATGGACAGGAGTGCTACTCTCCAACTATAAATTCCTCCCGTAAGGCTCATTGATTCCTCATCCTGGTGTGGAACATAGTACAACGAACACAGTACAAGGAACCGAGGAGAAGAAAAGAAAAGTTTTGTCTTTGGTTTCAAATACAAAAGATGGAACTTTTTGCAAAACTCTTCTCGGTCTTGCTTCTGTGCGTAATTATAATGGCACACCAGGTAGTTGCACTAAACTTATTGAATGAAAATCTAATTATTGGCAAGGAAACACTACTGACAGGAAAGAATCTAATCAATAAGGTATGCACAAAGTCTCCGACCAGAGACTTATGCATTGAGGTTCTCTCATCTGATCCATTAGTTAGCCCTACTGCTAATCTCAAAGACTTAGCAATCATTTCCCTTAGGGTTGCTGCCACAAACGCTTCCGGCATCCTCAATGATGCCAAAATTCTCATCGATGACATCAACCTAGACCCTGATGTCCAACAAGGTTTGACTGATTGCAAGGAGAACATTTTGGATGCAGAGAGCCAGCTAGAGGACACCATTGCCTCCTTGATGATCGGTTTGAAATCTGAGGCACAACGTTGGCTCAAAGCTGCCTTGGCTGCTATAGACACTTGCGATGCCTCCATCCCCGGAGATGATGACATTCTCTCTGTTGAGAGTACTGTCTTCCGCAAGCTCTGCAACATTGCCATCACCGTCACTAAGCTCCTCATCAGGTCAAATAGGTTATAAAATCCTTCGAAGTTGTGATCCATGTCAATCTCAATTCCATCATTATATCATCATATTCCTACTGCACACTGTTATCCGAGGAATTTTTTTTTTTATCAATCTTATTTTCTGTTAAGTCAGAAAATAAGGACTCGGATAAATATAAGTTGTGCTTTAGAAATTACATAAATTATGTAATGATAGGTTTAATCCTCATTCAAGATCTTGACAATTAATTAGATAAGGGTACAACCCTCTTCTTTTATATTATATCATCTTTCTATTAAATTTTGCTTCAAAAATTTAAATTATATTTCTATTCAATATCTTGAGAAAAAAAAAAAAACAGTTATATGATGGTATAAAATAAAAGGGCTATCAACCCATAACAATGTCACAAATTGTTTTATTGTAATAATCTGATAACTCTTTTGTGGTTCTTTTACCCGTTATAGAAATAAAAATTACAATTAATAATATTAATAAATAATAATAATAATAATAATAATAATAATAATAATAATAATAGTAAAAAAAAAAAAAGAGATGATGCTATTGGAAAAATACTCATATATTGTATTAATTCACCCTAAAAAAATTATTCACCATAAGCAAATTATATTATTATCACAATTACATGAATTTAACATTAATGGAAGGGTTATCATGGTAAAATATTGTCAAAAAATTTAAAAGGTGATATTTTTCCAATATCATCATTAAGTAGAGATAAAAATCAATAGATTAAAACTTTATTAATAGTTAAGAATATATAAGAGTGTGTTCCGTACACTATTTTGAAATCTTAAATAATTTATGTTTCTTTAAGCATCACAATTCATTTTTTTTATAATAACTCCCAAAATTCTGATTTCTTTTTGAATTAATTTAGGAAGTTGCTTAAGTTATGATAAGACAGTATTACATTGACATATTTTACTCTTTTTAACTTATTCTTAACAGACATAAATATTAATATATAATAGGGAATATAAATTTTAAAAGTCTTAATATATTAAATATAAAGATTAGTTATATAATTAATTGATAAATGTTTATTTAATTACGTCATAAATCATTATTAACTCTACAATGTTATTATCATTACATCACTATGAAAGGGTTATAGATCAATCACAGTAGTTGAAAAATAGTTGTTGAAAACATTGTGTATGTTTACACTTTTATTTTACATCTACACCATCTAAGAGCTTATTATAATAATATTAAAAAAAGTAAAGGATTACAGTTATAGAAAATATATTTTATATAAGTTATTTATGCCTTATTACATGGATTAAATTTTCGATGAGATACCAATTATGTAAAAAGTATAAAATGTATTATATCGATTATACATTATTATTGCATTAGTTAACACAATAAACTAATGTAAAATTGCAACATTTTTTTCAGAAGTTAATCAGATATAATATTAGTTCGTATAATAACTAATATGGTATATATTTTAGGTGAGGGATACACATCGGTTATTACAATAATTATATATTTTAGTAACCACATCTAACATCAATTTTTATAATAATTGATGTAATATGTTCTTTGGGTGAGAAATACCATATCGGCTTTTTCAAGAATTGATATTATGTGTGGATTTTTTTTTAATGAAACTTTAATTTTTAGACAAATTCAACCTATAATTAATAAAAAACAATCTAGACAGACAGGAAAACAATATTATATAAATATATAATGATACATACCAAAATTTGTTAAAAAAAACTAACACTTCAATAATAAAGACCGGTTTTTAAAATCCGGATCTTTTGTAAAACTTTAATATTGTAATTTTAATTTCAATGTAATGAAATTTTATAGAGGTATAAGATGTTTTTGTACATGTATATTTGATTTTATAGACACGTAACAATAACTGTAGTAATATTATATACATATTATCTTCAAATTATTTGTTTTTTTTATTTTTTTAATAGTTATATATTATTAAATTGAGATATTATATTGTTTATTTGTTAAAAAATTATTTATATATTTATTTATTAAAAAAATAGATAAAATATGTTATTTGTGAATTTGTATGTCCGATCCTAGAGAATTGTCTGTAACAAAAAAAGAAAAGAAAAAAAACCTACATATTAGTGTGATATCATTGCACAACATCGGTATATTCAACTTTAATCACTGCCGCATAGTGTAAGTTGTTTCCAAGACATAGTTTTCTATAACTTTTTTATTTAAAGAAAATGTAAAAGCGAGGCGTCAGCATTGTTTGGTCAAAAGAAATAGTCCACACGGCAACCAAAGAAGGATATCTTCTATTTTCCTCTTCTTTGTAGTAGGAAAGCTTCTTTTAGGTAACGAGTGACACTGATATATATATATATATATATATATATATAATTAAAATTATCTATTATTTGTTTTTTTCTTCTCTTTTGGTACCAATATTAGCTAGAAATGTGACATAAGCATTTGTTTCTAAAATTATTGAAATGGTGAAAATCGAAAATTCCTATTTTGATACCACTTAATTATAAAGAAATCATGTCAAATTTAACATAATTTTGACTTATCAAAGTAAAGTAACATAATTTTGACTTATTAAAGTAAAGTAGTATTAAATGATACGACTTCAATTTAATATATATATATATATATATATATATATTATTTTATTTTATATTTACAATATACAAAAGTTACACTAAGTTATCACGATTTTAATCAAAATTAAAAAAAAAATACAACACACTAAAGTGATATCAAATTAGCAATACTTGTAATTTTTGTAGTTTTTTTTTTGAAATTTACACTATTTTAATAAATGTGAAAAAGAATTATACCTGTTTGGTGCTTTTGCCTGTTTACCAAGTGTCATGCATAAAGTACATTGTATTTTTTGGTAAGCATCGCAGAAGTCAAAATCAGCGGTTGATGGGTGCAGGAAAGAGTCACAATCTGATTAAGTACTAAATAATTGAGAATGAGACAGAAATCAATACAATATTTGGTTTATAATTCTAAATCACAGTAACTTTCAATGAAACAATATGCTTTGAAGTTTGAACATTTGGAAGGGGTATTAGTAGATTAGAGTACAGGCAGTGGCCAGCTTTTTTTTTTTTTTTTTAAGGATACAAAAAATGCCAAAATAAAAAGAACAAAGTGAATGTGTAAGTCAGTAGATGTTCTATATCAGGTTATCGGTGTACGACACTCCTGTCTGGGGTAACCAATCATCACCAAGCAAAAAATTCGACACTGTAAAATTAGCTGCATCAGTGGCATTAATCACGTGATAACCAGACCACGTCACTCTATTACTGGTGTTAGACCCTGGTCCACTGTTGCTGTACTCTGCGTAATACAAAGTGCTTAATGCAAAATCACCGTCCCATGCACGCCAGCCTGCACCGTTGATCAAATCATCCATAAAAGTTTGCATATAAACAGTTCTAGAATATTCCTTCCATGGCCTTCCCAAATATGTTGAAACACCGCTGCTAGAAGCTAAATCGTCAGCTGCTCTAATGCTACAGTTGTGGATAGAAATTCCAGTGTCTTGGTTTGGATCTGTTCTTCCTTGTGCAGTGATGGCGTTGAATTGACCCTGCATGGGGAGACGAGGATACATGTTGCAACTTTGTAATACCACCTTAGCGTTTCCGAATATGAAATCTACGGTGCCGTAGATGTCGCATTCTCTGTAGAATTGCCTCAGCGAATGAACGTACAATGTGTCTTGGTACCCCTCGAAGCTGCAGCTGTAAAACGTGGACAAATCTGCTCCGTTTCGAAGGGCCACCGCTTGGTGCTTCACGGCTCCGGCGGTGTTGCGGATGGTCATATTCACACCTACGAATCCTTGCCCTACCACAGCTGCATCATTGGTGAAAAATTTATCAGATACATGCTATTTGGAAAATTATTCTCTTTGGATAATTTTTAGAAGCGTATTAAAATGAGTTTTGTTTGTGAGGATTAATTATAATATCTGATTTCTCACATCATAACTATAGTAAGTAATTGAAGATTTATTATTATTATTATTACCTAATGTTGCGGAACTGAAGGTTGTCCAGCCATCAACTACACTACGATTGCCGGTGATAATTGTCTTGTTGATACCATCACCGACCATCATCAAGTAGGTCTTCTTCTTATCAATGGACACAATTTCGTCATACACACCAGCAGTGACATAGATAAGGAAGTATCCATCGGTAGAGGCAGATTTGTTAGGAGCGGCAGCAATGGCATCACTGATGGTGGTGAAGTTCCCGCTTCCATCTTGGCTAACCGTGACGATATCTCTCACCACAACATCCTGACCCACCGAGGCCTGAAGGAGCTTCCTCCTACTCACAGACTCGTAGATCGCACGGGTTGTGCTGGACATCTTAAGCGGCAAACGCCCGTTTCGGAACCCTTGTTGTGTCTTGGTAGGGTGCATCGTGTTGACTTTGGATCTGGGAACCCAACCCTTGGTGAAGAGAGCGAGCGAGACACTGTAGAGTTTGGTGTCGTTGGAAAGAGGGAGTGTGAGACCGTTTCTGACGCTCCAAGCGGAAGCAGTGTCTTTGAGACCGTCCAAGCATGTTTGCTGGTTGGTGAGAATGGCGCTGAGTAAGGTTTGGATGTCGTCGGCTTGAAAACTAGGGAGAAACCTCGTTGTCTTGTTGACGGTTTGGAAGGAACTGGAAAGGAAATCGAAGTTGAGTTCCCCGAGAGTACGACAATCTTGCAGCGCACGGATTGCGGTGGCGGAAAGAGAAGAACGACGCTGGAGGTATTTATCGACGAGGCTCAAGAACTTTCGAGCCTGCGATAGTGATTTTTTGACGGAGAAGCGGCCATAGTCGTAAACGTTGCCGTTTTGGGGAGGGAGAACGGATTTGCAGTAAGATGGGTCTGGGGTGGATTGGCATGCGGTTCCAGGGGAGACAGGAGTTGCAGGATTTGATACGGTGTCTGCGGAAACTATTACAGTATGAAAGAAAGGTAAGAGAAAGAGAAAGAGAAAGATGGAGAGAGAATAAGAAAGCTTGGAAGCCATATTGAGTAGTAGTAGTGAGAGGTATTGTTTTGGTGAGTTGGAAACTGCGTTTGGCTCAATGAATTTATAGGTGGAGGAGTAACTTTTTTAACGAGACAGAGACCTCTGATTATGGGTTTAATTGTTTGTTTTATTTTTTATTTTTTTGCATGTTTTACTGCAGCTGAAGGTTGACCAGGCTTATGAACTAAAGAGACATATTAATGGCATGGTCAGAAGTCAACAATTGAAGACTTTATCAATTGCATCGAATTACATTGGACACGCATCTTGGAAATTGTAACTATTGGATTTGCTTAATAAATTTATGTATTTATGAAGTGTGCAGTAGGTGGTGATTAATTAATTAGGGACACTACCGAATCATTTGTCCTGTTCTACTTAGATGGATATAAATGTTACAGTACTTGTAACACATGCAATTCACTGGGTTGAATAAAGGTTTCTACATTATGGAGTAATTCATAAATAATTAAGGAAGCACTTTTTTATAATATAAATGCCGTGTTTTATATCTGTCGTTAAATAATTTAATCTGTTCTCTGTTTCATAAATCTTATACAAAATCTTACCGCATTAAGGAGAATATGTTTAAAATATATGTTAGCCAAATAACTATTAGCTCCAACCGCGAAAAATGCGTTATGATAAGAAAATTTACACTAAAAATATTTTTATGCTAATACTCTATCATAAATTAATAGGCAATAATAGTCTATTATTAACTTTTATAATAATTATCACTACCATACCCAAGATGATTTTTAATTGATTCACAATATATTAAGGTTATATCGCACATTTAAGGATTAATATTAATTAAACTCATACTAAGTATATAGTTATATAAATAATGGCATTTGAGAATGACTATTAAAATACAAAAAATAACAACGTGGACATTTGCCAAACTATCAGCGCTTAAACAATCAAAACAAGAACGGGTAAAGGTTTCATTTCCAAAAAGAATGTTTACATTCTTCTTAGTGTCAGCTGCCTTCTAGAATTCATAGAAATGGGTATATGTACCACTGAGGATAATATATTTTCATTTAAATTGAAAACAAAAACTTAATATATTCAATAAAATGGGAAAGAAAACAAATAAAATAAATAAAAAGTAAACTATACAAGAATTTAACGTAATTCATAACCAAAACTACACTACAAATTTTTTATATTTAAGTATATTTCAAAATTTACAAAAGATTATTTATATAACAAGATGGAGAACAGTACTAACTAAAAGAAGCCTTCCCATATCGATGCCTAACTGTTTGAAATTAAAAGATGGCAGACAGGAAAAAAGAATAATGGAAACATGAAAAGGCAAATTTGACTTTGATTGAACACAGAGACACAAAGTCACATGAATAATGGTTAAGTAAATGTGTATAGAAATTAAGACGATTGATACATGTTAGAGTAAACATTAGATGGAGAGCTAATAATGTAGCATACGTGGTAGACTTGGTTGATTTTGTTTTTGTTTTTTTTTGTAGGGTGATTGATTGGAAAGTTAGGAAGTTAGATCTGAAGAGTGTGTAGTTTTGACCTTGATTATTAACGCGTAAACTCTGGTCTTGAGATTTTTATATAGGTATATATGCTATATGTTTATGGCGGTGAAGGGCCCACACGTTGCAGAAAATATTCAGTAAACAATATCTGCCAAATTGGGCAAGCTGGGATCAATAGAGAAGAAGACTCCAAAGTCGAACGGTTAAGGATTCACTACACTATAGACTATTCTATATATATACACTACAAAACTCCTTTGAAAAAATAGACACACCCTGCCCTGTTCCCACCTTTTCCTTTATATATATATATATATATATATATTAATGAGTAGATGTTGCTTCAACTAGATCGAAAATTCTCAAAATGTTAATATTCTGATTTATGATAAGTTTGGTGCTTTTTATAAATAGTTGCCAAAGTCAAAATCAGTCATTATAAAACTATTCTTATGTACAGTAGTTGAAAAACTCGAGCAAGTTGTTTGTATCAAAATCGAATCCAAGTCAAAGGAAGCACGTTAAAATGGAAGCTACCAATTATATAAATATTATATTTTAAAAATGACACACTGTATAACAATTTGTAATAAACTATCAAGAGTATAAAATATATGCATTTAAGAAACACAAAATGTAATTTGAGTAGAATGATAATACATTTAACATTAGATACTTTAATTATAAGTTTCATTTTAGTTCGTCTTTTTTTATAGGATAGTTCGTCTATTTAAAACGTGGAAGATCTACGTTTTATTACGGACATTATATGAATTTAGAGATTTTTTTTCTCTTTTCTTCAAATTTTATGATAGAAAATATATAAGAAAACTAATTATATTTATTAAAAATATATAAATACATTGTTATCCACAGTTTTTGGATTTTTATAAAAGTCACAAAAACAACTCGATTTGATGCACTAGTCTGCGAACTTGATACAATTAAGAACATTTAAGAGGACAAGGTCTTAAAATATGCTAATTAGCAAAAGTTCAAGTTTACATGGGTTAGTTCTCTTAACATTAAGACAAAATCATAATAGAAAAAGGAAAATATTTTTTTAAAAACTTTTTTTGACAATTTTTTTTTAATTGTTTACTTGGTAACTTTTAATTAGTACATTTCAAATATATGAAACTAATAAAACAGTGACACTTATAGTTTATTGTAGAAAGTTGTTATTCCATTAAAAAACATGATAGTTGACAGTAACCTATACATGCATAACAAAGAAAGCAGCACATGCCATGAATCCCAAGTGTAACACGAATGGGAGCACAGATGCAGACAACTATCTGTTTAGTTTCTGTTTTTTCATAATAAACTCAAATTTCCAGTTCTGATACAATTTTTGCATCTTACCGAGAATGTTTTGCTTTGCTAATCCTTGTATTAATTAGCTATTCTTAGGTTGAATTCACAATTTCTTTAATTGTGTTTGCATCATTAGCATATTAGTTAGGTCATTTAGTTACACAAAAACTGAATTCACAATTTTTAGACCATAATTTTGTCACATACAGTCTCATAAATTCTGCATTTTCATTCGCGCATTACATCAAATAGTTTCATATTTCACGGCAAATCAGACCCTTCTGCATTTCCACCCCTTTCATCATCCATGATAGATTATAACATCATTAGTGCATTCTAGCTAGGCTATCATCATAGCATACACCATACACATTAAATTTTTCATATCTACATCAAGTGCTGTAAAATCTGTCAAAATTATTAGGTTTAGAACGTGATTATTGATTTTGCATACTTTCTATGTGATTAGCTTGCATCTTCTATTCATAATCATCATTTTAAACTCATTGTCACCATTGCATATGCATGTTCTGCATTAGCACCCAAGGAAGGCATAATGGTCTTTTGTTGCGCTTGTATTCACAAGAGTTTTTAGGGCTTGCTGTAATTTACATTGGTCAATGATCCAAGAGTTTATTTTCTGTACGCTTATATTCAAGTTGCTTTATTCCTTTGCCCAACCACAATATACCAAGGTCAAATTCAAGATTTTATTCTAGATTTCAAATTCCGGTTAAGCAATGTTAACCGTCGGATTATATAATGCGGTTATGGAAAGAAGGAAAAATTTAGAGGTGCAGGTAGAAAACTATGGATGTGGAAAGAAGCCCCCAACACTCATCTCACATGAACCCAATTCGTAAGGCCCAATAGTCGAAACAATGGGTTCAATACGGAAGCTGCGTTCTGCACCCTCTCACTTTCCTTTTGCAGCAATCTGACGTTCTTTTAATATCTTGGACTGATGACTCGAAAGTATATTCCAAATTAACCATTCCTTTGGATAAAATGTCTGATTTTTTAAACACAAGAAGCAATTGTTTTTCAATTTGCACCATGCAAAAATGAGGTCCTTATTTTCAATCTTTTTTTTTTCTTCTGCAATGTCATGCCAACCATTAAGCTTTTGTCTTTTGACAAAAATATTCTTTTTGAAAAACTCAATTTTGAAGCAAATATTTATAAAAAGTCTAATGTAACACTGCTAACAAATTAATGTTGATATGTTGAAATACATTATAGAAACTACTTTTTTTATTTTAATTATGATTTATGTAACTTGATAATTAAAGCCTACATATTTAATGTATCATTTTGGTTATTTCTTATGTTTACTATTTTTAAATAATAATAGCTTTTAATAATTGGAAGAATTTAATAAATAAGATATGATCTGAAAATATCAAACAAATAAAATAAGTTGATATAAACCAATAAAAACAAGACAACCCAAATCAAAGAGAAAGATGACATTTGTATAATTCATTGATTCATTCGTTACCACATTAATGTGGCTAAATCGAAATGGAACAGAACATTCAACATGATCTATGACAAGTATATGAATCCAAGTAAAGTTTGCAACTACAATTACAAAGATGTCTGGTACGGAATGCTGGTTCGAGGCACCCAATCATCCCCATCCAAGAAGCTAGAGACAGTAAAATTGACTGCATCAGTGGCATCGATAACATGAAACCCAGACCAGTTTACTCGGTTTGCAGTGTTTGAACCAGGACCCGTGTTATCATATTCTGCGTAGTACAATGTGCTGACTGCGAAATTCCCATTCCATTCATGCCAACCAGCAGGAGCTATCAAACTATCCATGAAAGACTGTATATAAACAGTTCTTGAGTACTCCTTCCACGGCCTTCCAAGGTATGTTTCCACAGTACCAACCGTTGGAGCCAAATCCTGTGCTGCTTTTATAGTGGCATTTTGTATGGAAATGCCGGTGTTTTGATTTGGATCAGTTCGACCTTGTGCAGTGATGGCATTGAATTGTCCACTCAACGGAAGGCGGGGATACATGTTGCAGTTTTGCAAAACAACAGCTGCGTTTCCAAATATGAAGTCAACTGTGCCATATATGTCACATTCTCGGTAAAACTGTCTCAGGGAGTGAGTGTATAAAGTGTCTTGATACCCTTCAAAACTACAGCTATAGAAGGTGGACATATCTGCTCCATTTCTTACTGCAACTGCTTGGTGCTTGCTTGGCCCAGCAGTGTTGCGGAATGTTATGTTCACACCTACGAATCCTTGTCCTACCACAGCTGAAAAAAGTCACCAACAAATTAACATGTTAGAGAGGGTGATTTCAGTGACTAATTAACAAGAATATTTGAAGTTCAGATATATATTCACGTTCATGAGAAAAGATCGTGCGTTAGTTATATTTATTTAGGATGTTAATTATGCTTACCAAATGTGGCTGAGTTGAATGTCGTAAAGCCATCAACAACATTGTGATCGCCAGTTATAATTGTCCGGTTGATTCCATCTCCAATTAACATCAAGAACTTCTTGTTTTTTGCTATAGATACATACTCTTGATATATACCCTCGCTGATAACAATAATGAAGTAGCCATCCGTAACAGCTGTGTTATTTGGTGCAGCAGCTATGGCATCGTTTATGGTGGTAAAGTTTCCACTTCCATCTTTACTAACCACCACAATATCACTCACCAGAACGCTTTCACTGTCATCCGATGTTTGTAGCAGTTTTCTCCCTTGACCTTTCGCAGAATCATAAATCGCACGAACTTTGTTTGACATCTTCAAGGGTAAACCTTCATTCTGGATGGCTCCATGAGGTTTCCATATTCTGTTTTCAGGAACCCAAGCCTTGGTGAACAGATAAAGTGAGACACTGTTAAGCTTCATATCATCCAAGAGTTGGGAAAGAAGACCATTCTTCACTCTTGGATCTGAAGCTGAGGTTTGAAGACCATCTAAACAAGTTTGGTGATTTGTCAAAACAGCACTAAGCAATGTGTGGACATCGTCTTCTTGAGAGGTGGGAAGAACATCCTTAGCTTTATCGACAGTGTCAAGTGTCTTTGATAAGTATTCAAAGTTTAGTTCAGAAAGTAATTGGCAATCTTGAAGAGCAAGGATTGTTGGTTGGGAGAGAGAGGAGGGATTTTGAAGATATGAGTACATCGTGTTCAAGAACTTACGAGACCGGGACAGGGATTTTCGAACAGAAATTTGAGAATAGTCATATATGCTACCATTTTGATTAGCAAGAACAAATTTGCAGTAAGAAGGGTCCAAGGTTGAGTGACATAGGATTTCTGGTGGAATAACTGCATGGCTATTATCAGCTATGGAAATCGACATGAAGAAGGATAGCAGAAGGGAAACAAAGAGTGTGAGAGCGTACAAGCTGTTAAAAGCCATAGTCATTGGTATTTTTGGATGGAAGAATAACAAATAAGAGTTGTTTGTAGCTTGAAGATTGATTGTTTAGAAGATGTGATCAAAGCATACAAAGTTGGGTTCTTATATAGGACTGGGTGACGAATTTCTGTCCTTAAAATTATCAGGGTTATTAATGGGGTGATCAATGCATGGCATAAGGGAAGTCAACTTTAAGGAATTTTCGTTTCCTACTTTGTGTTGATGTCGTGGCGACCATTAACATAGTCAACAACTCTAAATCAAACTACAATGTACATCAGAAATGTTTTGATTAAGAATTTAGGACGAACATTCATTAGGTTTAAAGCATCATGCATGTATGCAAATATTCACAGGAATATTAGGTGTATTTCTTTAAACTGGTAGGAAGATTTGTTTGGTAATGGAATTATCAGATAACGAATTGGATATGATTTTAAGGTTGTGAATGGTGGGGTTGGTTCCCAGCAATCACAAGACACGGGAACGCAAAACATAAGAATAACTAAACTAAAGTGGATTGTTTGACGAATATCAGACAAGATTGTGTTGTGCTGCCGTTATATCCCACGGAAAGTCAATTTCTGGTGATGCTCCTAAAATGTTGCAAATAGAATAATGTTTGAGAGATTCTCAGGAATGTATGTGGTCAGATAATTTCCGCATGCGACAGAGCCATGTATGCTTAATATATAACGTGATAATCAACATCTCTTTGTATTATATATATATATATATATATATATATATATATATATATATATATATTTTTTTTTTTTTTTTTATTTTATTTTTTTCTCACTTGTGTCCACCAACCAACCCTCGACCTAATTATTTTACTTTTGGAAGATGATTTAAGGAAGAGTAATAAATATATAAATTTGAGGAGATAAAGAGAAAGAAAAAAAAAATATATGCGAGGAAGCAAATACCTACTTATCCTGCAAATATGTTCCATGGAATAATCTAAAATCATCTGAAGCAAACACATATCCATGTGTTTAAACAGTAAATAAGCGGAAGTAATCAGTGTTAGTAACTCGTGAATTTATCTCATATAGAGACGATAATTTATCATCAATCAAAATTCGATTCTAAGAAAAAAGTTGAGCTACCCGTCACATATATATACATAAAAAAAGTTAAAGATTTTAAATTTATGAACAATATTTCGTACATATAAGCTTTTGAATAAGAGTCATTAGCATCCACTTAAATTATGACTGAGTTTAGATTATTTAAAATAATTTAGCCAGTTCATATGCTAATGACTTTGGTTCAATCGAAATATATAAATCTATATAATAACCATGTTTATAATATAAGGTTGTTTACTTAAATGTTTCTCTTATTACCGAAAAAGAAAAGTAAAGAAAGAACATATTAATATAAGATGTATTTAGAGAATTCCAATCCATATATAATTTTTAAAAAAAATAAATATCTATAAAAAATAAACATAAAATTACATCCAAAAGAGTTAGTATAAACCAACCCCAAAATATCTACCCTGAACTTATTAATATTTCACAATATTCCTTCAAATATATATCTTTGATATTGATGGATTTTCAAAAGTGTCTTCACAACAATCAATAATCATATAAACTTTTCTTTTAAGTGATTAAGATATCATTCATATTGTTAAGTAAGTAGCGTCATATATGATACTTATCTAAGAATTATCACTTAAACAAGGGTCAAGACACTTCATTAGAACATACCTTCTTAAAACTGACAATACATTTATCTAACATTAAAAATTATAAAATGATAGAGGATTATCGTGGTTTCCAGCAGTTTCTACATATAATACTTAATTAAGTGTTACTATTTTTTTTTACTCTCTCTATTTAAAAAAATATTCAATTTAATCTTTTGTTATTTTTTTTACACTATTAGTGGATCTTAATTGATTGAAAACATCTATAAGCTAGTAGCACTTAAGCTCGATCCGAAAATTAAAAGCAAAATATAAACAAGATTTGAAACTTAATTATAACTTTTTTTACAGCATGTTAACATGATATAAGTAAAATTTTGAAATTATAAAAATAAAAAATTACACTTCTGTGATTAAATAAAATATTAATAAGAATATACATCTAATAAAACTATAATGAAATTAAAAAAAATCAAGTTAACATCTAGTTACAACTATATAGTGATATTTTTAAGATAATTAATATATAAGTCACTTAAAACATATGTATTAATTTGCGTAAATAACAACGAATAAATCCACAACCTTACAATGGAGTACATTTTACTTATTTATAAATACAACAGAGAAACAATTGCATGGGACATACAAAAGGTATTAAGCAACTTTGCTCTTATTACACGTAACTAGCTCGCAACTTGAATGTTTGATTATATCAATCCACTCGTATATGGAACGCCAGTTGTAGGAAGCCAACTATCCCCGCCCAAGAAGTTAGACACAGTAAAGTTAACCGCATCAGTAACATTGATAACATGGTAACCAGACCACGTTACACGGTTTTGGGTGCTTGAACCAGGTCCTGTGTTATTGTACTCTGCATAGTATAAGGTGGTTAGGGCAAAATCTCCACTCCATTCATGCCACCCAGCAGGATTTATCAAACTATCCATGAAAGACTGCATATAAACTGTTCTTGAGTACTCTTTCCATGGTCTCCCAAGATATGTTTGCACGCTACCAACTACAGGAGCCAAATCAGCAGCAGCTTTTATAGTTGCGTTCTGAATGGAAGTGCCTGTGTTTTGATTTGGGTCTGTTCTGCCTTGGGCAGTGATGGCATTGAATTGTCCACTCAAGGGAAGACGTGGATACATGTTACATGTTTGGAAAACAACAGCAGCATTTCCAAATATAAAGTCAACGGTACCGTAGATGTCACATTCCCGGTAAAACTGTCTAAGGGAATGCGTGTACAAGGTGTCTTGATACCCCTCAAAGCTGCAGCTGTAAAAAGTTGACAAATCAGCTCCGTTTCTCACTGCAACCGCTTGGTGCTTGCTTGGCCCAGCAGTGTTTCGGAATGTCATGTTAACAGCTACAAACCCTTGTGCTACCACAGCTACAATTGCGCACGAAAATTCATGTTAGATGTCAAAAGAGAGATAAATTCGTTATCTTGCTATGTTAGCATGTTTGGTTCTAGATATTTTTCTTTTCAAAAAATTCTATAAAAAAAATTAAAACGACAACGTTAGGAAGATATGCGTATATTTAATTTGCTCACCAAATGTTGCTGAGTTGAATGTTGTGAAGTTATCGACAACGTTGTGATCACCGGTGATAATCGTTTGATTGATCCCATCTCCAACCATCATCAAGTACTTTTTGTTTTTGGCTATGGATACATACTCTTGGTACACACCTCCAGTGACAAAAATTAAAAAGTAACCATTACTAGCAGCAGAGTTATTTGGCGCAGCTGCTATAGCATCGTTGATGGTAGTGAAGTTCCCGCTTCCGTCCTGACTAACAACCACAATATCATTGACCAGTACACTCTCGCTGCTATCTTGAAGCAGTTTTCTGCCGTGACCTCTAGCAGAATCATAGATGGCACGTACACGGTTAGACATCCTCAATGGTAAACGACCGTTGCGGAAACCCAAGTGTCTTCCATTGGGTTGCCATGATGTTGAGATTTTCTTCTCAGGCACCCAACCCTTGATGAAAAAATCAAGGGAAACACTGTGAAGCTTCGTGTCATCAGAGAGTGATGAGAGAAGTTCACTCTTCACTCTTTCATCAGAAGCTGTGGTCTGTAAACCTTCTAAACAAGTTTCTTGGTTTGTCAAAGCAGCACTAAGCATGGTTTGCTGGTCTTCAGCTTCAGTGGTGGGAAGATCATCGCTGGCTTTATCAACATTGTCGAGTGCGTTTGATAAGTATTCGAAGTTTTGTTCAGCGAGGAATTGACAGTCTTCAAGGGCGCGAGTTGTGGGAAGAGACAAAGAGGATCTGTCTTGGAGGAATGAATTTACTAGGTTTAAGAATTTGCGGGACTGGGACAAGGACTTTCGGACAGAAATTCGACCATAGTCAAAGATTGTGCCGTTTTGATTAGCAAGCAGGGTTTTGCAGTAGGAAGGATATACGGTGGATTTGCACAAGGTTTCTGGTGGAAAAACATCACGTTTATTATTAGAAGCTATGGAAGTTGGTGACAAGGAGGATAACACAAGAGAAAAACAGAGCGTAAGAAGGGACAAGTTCTTAAAAGCCATTGGGCTTTTGAAAGAAGGAAACTTGAGGAGAGCTTGTAGGTATAAGAATGTGTTGGAATGAAATTCATGCTGTTGGGGGCTCTTATATATAGGCCAAGACGAAGATCAACTTGATCTTATAAAATTGTTGGTCGTAAATCGGAATCTGAGATTAGAATGAAGGCACCACACGAATAAAAAATGTCAACAACAAGAACTTTGCGTTTTCGTAGCTACTTGATGTTGATGTGGCTGCCATAAACTCAATGAACTCGCTACCAACTAGCGATCATGAAATATTTTCCAAGTTGTTGAGTAGAAATTCATTGAACTAGCTATAATCGTACATGAATGCAATAAATGGTGGTTTTATTCGTATATATATCCTAAAATGAAAAGAAGTTATAATTTAGTTCTTGAAGTCAATACCATTAATTAATTGATATGATTCTTAACATCACAAAACAAAAATATTTAGTTATTAAAATTAGTATCATCTGGTACTAAAGATGAAAAAATTGTAAGAATAAAGAGTAGTATTATCAATTTTTTTTATCCTACTCCAACGTCTCATTCTTTTCAAAGGTCTAATTTTTAAAAATAGATATGTACTAATAGTAATTTTTATTCCACAAATAACATTTGATATAATATGGTATTATATTTATAATATTATTATAAATATTATACCAAATTAAAATTATAAATTTAATATATAATATTTTTTTAATATTAAAATTAAATTAAGCTACTATCACAATTTTTGTTATTTAATTATATATATCAACCTACCAATTTAGCCATAAAAAATAAAGATTAGGAGAGTGTGTTTAATTCGAAAGTCCGAACTAATCCAACTTGTCAAGTTTGATAACATGATAAGTTAGTTCTGCTAGTCAGTTGGGCTAGCTCAGTTCCATTAAAAAATTTGAATCAATGTCATGACACTTCGTGTTAATACAATCTTATAATTTGGTTAAAATCTGATATAATTTAATTAAGAATTGATACAACTCGATCAAAATTTAAAATTATCTCAGTTTCAATTTTTTCAATCCAGTATTAGACTTTCTATTATAAAAAAAAATTAAACAAACAAACCAACCTACTAACTTAACAACATGCCAAATTAAAATATAAAATTCAATTTGTTTTCAATTGATAAGTTAGGTCAATCTAACCCATTTTTAACTAATGAATGTCAAACCAAGCTTAAACATGCTAAAATAACCCCTTTTAAGACACCTACTAATAACATCGAATAAATATTTTATTTTGTCAACTTTGAGGTGGTTCCGAGCTATATGACACGTAAACACGAAAAACAGGTCACGTAAACATTGCTTATTTGACCAACATCAGTGTATTGACAAAATTAACAAGGGTAGGATGTTTATTAGAAACAACAAAATAACAAAAAAAAAATAGTGATGATAATAATAATATTTTATATGATATTCTGATTGACGTTTTATTTTAAATTTTAGTTTAAAATTATTAATGTTTTTGAAACTTAAGAGCTTATTAACAATTTCTTAAATTATAGCTTTACATAAAATTAAGAAAATAGCATTATCATTAAAATATTTATGTTTTCAAGATTACTATTAATGAGGTATTCAATTCATAATAATCTCCAGAGGACTGCTAACGTCTGTATAGCTGGTGATCAACATCTGATATTAGTAATTAGTATTTTGGATTTCTTTTTAAGGCATGTCATTGTTTGTCGTGGAGTAGTTTGGATTCTTTAATCATTATAGACATTGAAAATTTGACTTTTAAATAATTGACAATTTACACTCTCAAGAGATTAGCTCTATGATTTTTTATCATACATAGGATGTTGACCATTAGTTTCTATTTGTTATGTTATGTCAACCCCAATCTTTAGGTTTTGTTTTGTCTCGAGGTTCAACCTTGAAGACCCTAATTATGGGATCCAAATGTGTAAAAAATATTCACAGTTGTGTCTTAGAAAAGGTTTATGTATAATTATTTGATTATTATAAATAAATTCAGATTATTGTCTCGTTTTATATCTCTTTTTATTTAAATCAAAATACGATATATGATTAAAAAATATTATACTTATCGTTAGTTTTTTGTTTTGGTCTTATACTCATAACGTTAAGTAAATTTCAAATATTTTTGTGGTATATCAATTAAGTAAAATTATAATAATAGTACTATAAAATGGAAAGTTAGAGTGATTATTTTTAATTAGGGATTTAAAGACTTACGGGTTAAGTAAAAATTATTAAATTTAATTTGACTTACTTTTTAATGTATAAAATTTTTATAGTCTAATTCAATTTATCACTATATAGATTGTTTCATTTAAGTATATAACAGTGTTTGTCAATTTTGTACTAAACATTAATCACAATTAAGAACTGATATTATAAAAAAATTATTATTTTATATAATTAGGTAAACAAATAAAGTAACTATTCAAACACTAGTGAATTTAGTTGAACTTGTGTTGGAATGCGTACAAACAAAAAACCAAACACAGCCATAATAATTCATCAAATATCACAAATAAAATTTATATTACATTAACAAAAATTCAAAACCATTATGTTATGACATGGAAAAATATTTGGAAAACTACAATCTGAGTTACCCATTGTTTACTCTACAACCAACCTGCATGATTGCTTGCATTCACAACTCGGACCAAATTCTTGCTAGTTTTGATGGATTTAAGCCTTTCAGCCATGGATAACCCTAAATAAAGATACTTTATATTCTAATTACCATCAACAGCTAAATCTAATTCTTTCAAGACATTATTGAAATTGTGGATGTCTATAAGTAAGTTCAAATAAAAGTAAAGTTAAACAATTTCTGGGTAAATGTTTATATTTACTTATCTATTTATAAATCACACATACTTTGACAAAACTATGCATGCAACATCTTATTTTGGAGAGAATTTTAGAACAAGAGCACGATATGCAACTTTTATTTATAAAAGTTTTGTTGATTTATGTATGCATATTATCGTCTTGTTAAAATCAAGTGGTTATCTGGTTGTTTAAATGATAAGTTTGAAAACATGATTTGTCAGAATAATGTGAGATAGGTTGGATAGCAAAAAGTTGCAGTGAGCATGTTCTTGTCATGAAAACAAGATGGTCATGTAAAAAGAGCAAGTTGATAAAAAAACAAAAAATCTAAAACTTAAAATGCGTATTCCTCTCAAAAGACTCTACACGTGCAGCTGTCATTTCAGACTTAATTTTCCATTGCAAATTACAGAAAGTCCATGCTGCATTGTTCCTTCCATGGAAAAAGAACTTTTCCTTCCAGACTTAGATCTAACATTTTCGCAACTTGTTAAATTTAAATTATTAAAAAGTATAATATTTATTTATATATTTTAAATTAGTTTTATATTTAGTTAACGTGTAACTTCCACCAATATAATTAATAAGATTCACCACCTTTCAGTTTTCCGAATCATGACACATAGAAGTCCTCAGAATTAAAATAAACTGACAGTTATTGCGTAAATCATTATCTCCTTCTCTTCATCAAGTATCTCTCTTTCTTTCTGCCACACTCACACTTAATAAGTTTCTTAATCAGAACTACAGTAATTAATTAAGTTAACAGGAAAATATTAGAGATGTTTCTTTAGGTATGAGAGTCATTTAACAAATATTAAAATCAATAGTGTAAATGTAGTTAAGCAATTAATAGATAGAAAACAAAAGTCACCCAATCTGAAAAAATTAGTAAATTTGGAAATATGCTAATTAAAATATTAAATATGAAATATGAATTATATTAGATTGGTCAGATTGTATGAATCATGCCTAAAAAGAGTATCAGGGTAAGTATTAATTGGTGATAAAAAGGAAAGAAAAGCAGTATTTGATTATCTGAGTGGATATCATTAATTAATGAAATTCAAAGGATAGACCAGACGCGGTTGAACTTTAGTTTCGTGCGTAACTTCATTTCGGACAAGTTCTTTCTTCTTCTCTATTTTCCATTTTTTTCGGCAACAAGATCGATAATGTGTTATATATTATAGCTAAATATATATTAAAACATTGATAAGAAAATATCATATTGGCAAAGCCAAATTTATGTAGTAATTATCTTTGTTATTATTTTTGGATATTTTTTTTATTTGATACTTGTTCAATGTATTTATGATGAACCAAATAAATTTGGTGTAAATTTGTTTTCAATTGGATTAATAAATTATTGCTTTTCAATCTAAATTAAAGTGTGTTGATGTTTAAGATTCTATAATTAAGCCTTAATTGTCTATCCAATATATCTCTAACATAATCAAAAATTTACATTAATAATAAACAAGCCTTATAATTGTCTATAAATAAGTTCTAAATATTTATGTAAAAACATTATATCCTTTAAAAAAAGAATTATATCTATCTTAAAAAAAACATAAAAATCTTATATCTTTTTATGAGAATAACATAAAATAAATAAGTGAAAACAAATGATAAATTGTAATAAGCATGAAATAATAAGGAATTATAACAGTCATCACTTTCTTCCATATCCTTACCTCCATGTTCTCCTTTGATTTTTCGATCTTCAATGCTTCAACAGCTACTATTTATTTTTCAAAAGAAAGTAAGAGTTTATCTTATTACAACTTTTGCATAGTTTAAGACACAAAATCTACCTTGACCCTTTATTTTCGTGTTAAGGGCTTAAAAAATAAACTTGACTTTGTGTGAAAGTATGAGGAAGTCGCGCTGTGCATCTCGCTCAAGTGAGATTAAACATCTCTTCACGAGTTGGAAACAAAGCTCGTTTTGTAATAAATATACCCAAGGCGTTGAAGAGAATCAAAGTGTACCTATATATAGAGTTTACCTTAAAATCAAAATAAGCAGAAAGAGGTTACAACTCAATTTGCATATATACTCTTCATGTGCACGTATATTATTCATGCATTAGCTAACTTTCACGAACACTGCCACTTGGGTTTAACTATTGCCTGTAGCTAACAGCCAAGATAAACTGGGTTTTAATGTTAATATAATAATGTTCAACTTCTTATTTTATTAATTAGATTTATAGTTTACACCTGGGACATTCACGCGTTTATTCCTTATGCTGTGCTTTGACTGTTTATTAAGGACAAAAATGTAAACGTGGGTTTCAAAGTTAAAATGTTATAAGAATCTTAATAGCAGGATAATTACATCTGAATAACTAATTATTCTCTATCCAAAATTTTAAAATAATATATATATTAATAAATTTTTAACCTTATATAATATTTTATTTTCTCATTTTTATTTAATATAAAACTTAAACTTATACTTAAATTCTTAATATAATGGACGCTGATCAGGTCTTTTGAGTTCCTACTCAAAAAACCTTAGTGGTTTGATACTTCCTTGGATGGACTTTAAGGGCTTCTAATAATATATTTCGAATAAACATAACTTAACAAAGGGATTTGGCTGAATAATATCCAGCCTGTAAGCACGCTGAAAATTTTCTATGCCGGTGCTTTTTTAAAACATTCTAACATATAGACGAGAACACTCAGTTTATAATCTAGAGGGTAGCCCAAAAATCTGACTCTCAAAACACATTATATATAGATAAGATGCGTTACACCTCCCATATAAGATACATATAGCACGTTTTTCCTATGCAAATTTTAATTGATTTATATTATTCTAAGACTTCCACTGAAAAATTATATATTATTTAATCCCAGAGTATGGTTCAAATATAAATTATCTTGCTCACAACTTAATTATGATTTGTTATATACTTTTAACATTTAAAACTATTACTGCAAAAAGATTCACCTGTCAAGAAAATATTGGATAAAAACTAATTAACCTCAAAATCCTGAATTAAATAGTAGTTTCTCATTGTAACCTTTTACATAGTTCAGTCAATAGTCAACAACAAGAAGTCAGTTATCAGAAACGTAAATGTTTTTTTTTTTTTATCAGCAACCGTAAAGGTTAATTTATTAGCTTTAAAAAAAAGTCTTAGGTTGTCTCTAACATTTACGATTTGAACGTTTATAAGGGATATTGCATTCAAATCGAAAAACTATAATATGATATTAAAAATTATATTGAGTGAAGCTCGTTTAAGAGATTATAGTTGTGTGATATTTTAGGCTTTTTTTTCTCAGCCAAAAAAAGCATATGGTTTGGACAGGGATAGAAAGAATAGCCCAACCCATAGATTAAATTCTCAAAGAATGTATATTCAATGGATTCAAAGTGTGTGGCACCTTACCTTGTCCTTCATGGAGGGACAAGACAAGTTAGAACAGCATAAACAAATCTCTGAATATAGAAGAACTTCAGAGGAAGATTGAATATCTCACAATAATTGTAGCATCATAATTTAGATCATGGACACCGAAATTTTTAATGTGGAAAACTTTAAACAAGTAAAAGCTATTACAATTTTTATTGTTTGATATAAAGATTTTGTATATAAATAAAATAACCAATACTGAAAATTTACTGTCCAACCAATGAAGGGAATCAAGTAATCTTATTTTATTAATTAAGTGTTATATATTTTACAAAACATATTTCTAAATTATTTTAAATTTATTAAAAACTATATAATATGAAAATAAATAATTAAATAAAAAAGGTGATTGACTATAATTTTTGATGAAATTTAATGAATGATAAATAAATTATAATTTTTTATTTTTTTAATAATTTATAATTCAAAATAATGTCTATATAAGTCTTTTATAACAAATTGAAACGTTAAATAAATTATTACAAGCATAATTTTATAATAATTAATCATTATTAAGTGGAAACGGATATTATTAATCACATTTAAAAGTTTGCTGTTACTGTTAGCTGAGGATAATTATGCACAGCTATGGTCCTGTCGCTGTGCCCTGCAAGGTTGGTAATTAGTTGTGCCAAATGGGTTGAAGCATAAACATAACTTAGGAACACATTTTGTGGGTTGTTTCACCAATCTAAGTTAATTTTCTTTTTCAATTATGTTTTTGGGTTGATTTTAAAAAAATTGAAAACATCGACGGAGAAGGGTTCTGGATTTGGAAATGGAGAAAGCCATAGTGGCGACGCCAATTTGTCGGCAACTTGTCGGCAACGATGACTTTAATCACGTTAGTGTGACACAAATAACATTGGCACGACAAGAGTCATATAAAAGAAGAAAGTGAAAACGAAAAGCCTATACCTATTCATGTCTTTTAAAACCTTTATCAATTATTATACTACCCACTTACAAACCATCATTCAGCAAGCCCTATGTTATTTTCTTATATTAATTAAATAATAACACATATAAAAAATTAATAATTATAAATTAACTTTGGTGTTTCTTTCTTTATCGATTATTACATAATCAATAGAAAATGACGTGGTCGAGAGCTTCTTTTTTTAAGTATCGAACACAAACATAACATATATATTGATTAAATTTAGGGAACAATTTGAAACAGACGAAGAAATGGAAAAGAACAAAAGTGATTTTTTTTTATCAAAATAGTGTAATTTTTGTACATACCTTAATGGGCAATTTTAAAAAAATTACATTATATAGTTGTACCCAAGTCATACAACTTCAATTTTTATTTTACAGACATGTAGGACCCAAAACACGATTTTGAATTTGAATGTCAAAAATAAAAAAAGTTATGTATAAGAAGTACGCATTTATTACTAAAGTCACGAGTTAGACACATAATACGCTTCAAATACAGTTAATGATTAGAAAGAATGGTGTTAATGGAGAAAATAAGAAAAAGACATAATGCATTTATGGACAAGTGAAAAGAGTAATATTTTTAATCTTGAAAAGATAAATAACACCAGTTATTTCATTTAGCTTAACTGGTGTCAATTATAACGACAATTTTACAAAAACATTGTTGTCTTTTTTCAAACATATAGCGACAATTCCTCTTTAAATCGTAGTTGTTTTTCAATTTTATAATTATAATGATGGTCATCCTTAAAACGTCGTTATAACATTATATTTAATTACATTACGGTCACCACTTTTTTTATTACTAAACATTGTTATTAAGCTTTTTCGCATTAGAAAAGTATATATTGATTGAAACTCCATCAAATTTTCTCGAAACGTCCAAAGTCCCGTGACTTTTATGTTAACCATTTGATTGAACTAGAATCATATGTAAGGGACAAGATTTCTTCATATAATGTCGTGAGATCCTCAACGACTTGTCTAGTTCTAGTTCAGTAAAATTTTTAAAATTTGCCTATTTTACGTGATATAGGCTTATAATTGGCTTAGTTTTGTAAATTTGTCCGATTTCTATAAAATAAAAGTTGAAGTTGTAGGATTTTTACTTACCCTGAAATTTATTTTAAACATACTCGTTTTAGTAATTTGTGTATAAAAGTGCATCATTTTGGTAAAAAAACGAACAAAAATAAATTTCAAAAAGAGAAAGCAATTTGCATGAACTTAAACATGCTCGAGCAAACTAATAATCTTTATTCATTGATAACAATAAGGTAAACAACAATTTGAATGTGGTTGTGTGAGTAAGACAAATTAAATTACAAACAGTGAGTGAGATCTAAAAAGAGAAGCCCCCACTAATTCATCAATGCCAGCAACGACCCACCCTATTTATCCACAGAATTTCTACCACCCCCACTTCACGCATGCCAGAGATCCACTGCTATCACTTTTCTTTCTTCTTCTTCTTCTTTATCAGTAGAAAAATGCTACCTCATATACCCTGCATTCTCTCTGCGGTTCATGTTATACTCCTTTTTTCAGCAACCCAATTCAGCATCACCGCAGAAGCAACGAGAGCCCTGGAACAAACCCAGCTCCATTTCCATGTAGCAAACTCCACATGCGAGGGAACACTCTACCCGGACCTCTGCGTCTCAACCCTTACCTCTTTCCCAGATCTCACCTCAAAAACCCTACCACAAATGATATGTTCTGTCGTGAACCACACCATATACGAGGTCACATTGTCCTCCTCCAACTGCAGCGGTCTCCGAAAGAAGCTCCCCAATCTCAACAAACTCGAACAGCGAGCTCTCGACGACTGCCTCGACCTCTTCGACGAAACCGTGGAGGAGCTCAAAACCACCGTGGCGGATCTCTCCCAAAGCACAATAGGGCCGAAGCGTTACCACGACTCGCAGACTCTCTTAAGCGGCGCCATGACCAACCTGTACACGTGTCTGGATGGCTTTGCGTACAGCAAAGGGCACGTGAGGGAGAAGATTGAAGAGGGGCTGTTGGAGATTTCGCATCTCGTAAGCAACTCGTTGGCCATGCTGAAGAAAGTGCCCGAAAAGAAGAAACAGTCGAAAAACGATATTTTTCCCGAATATGGAAAGATGAAAGACGGGTTCCCGTCCTGGGTTACCCCTAAAGACCGGAAGTTGCTTCAAGCTCCGGTGAATGAAACGAAGTTCGACCTTGTTGTGGCAAAAGATGGCAGTGGCAACTTCACCACTATAGGTGAAGCAGTGGCTGCAGCTCCAAACTCCAGCGCGACCAGGCAAGTATACTACCACCTTATCCATCACGTTATCACCTTCAGTTGTATGTTTTTCTTTTTCTTTTTTTTTTTTGGTAACTTGAAAAACAAACTCTTTAATATTTTTATATAGAATCACAAGAAAAATTAAACTGGAAGTAAGATTCACCAAATCTTGTAATGTATGATAGATGATCTGGTAATAGCGATAGGATATTAAATGATGCATTGAATGCATTTTCAGAATAAAAGTAAAATAAATAGTTTGTGTAATATTAATATTAAACCGGTATGATATGATCGAAAACCATAGCCATTATGTGGCTTTAAATTGTTTGACGTTTTATGAAGTGGTAAATTTTTGAAATGTGTAGATTTGTGATACACATAAAAGCTGGGGCATACTTCGAGAACGTGGAGGTAATAAGGAGGAAGACCAATCTGATGTGGGTCGGAGATGGAATTGGAAAGACTGTTGTAAAGGCAAGCAGGAACGTCGTTGATGGCTGGACTACTTTCCAATCTGCCACTGTCGGTGCGTTTTACTCAAACCTTTCCTTATTTCCTTATACCGCTGTTCCTCATAGAAAGTTGTTTGGTATCCATTGTTTAAGGGTAACATAAAATAAACATGAAAACAAAAAGTCCAACAACTAATTTGTCTGAATTAATGTTCATTCAATTTGAAGGCAATAATAATAGCAGAAGAAGAAATAGAGACAAAAATGTCACTCCTTCCATTATTTGAATTATTACTAGTATATGGTAGTAAAGGTAAAACAAACATTCGAATATCAAATCACATTATCACAATAAAGCGGGAAGCACTTGGACCTTTATCAGCATTTTCAGATGCTCTATATAGTAACCTATATTCGAATATCATAATCACGGGCCGGTGTCGGTTCTCTGACAAGCATACTGATAAGAATTACTACTATCGGAACCTGCGCTTTGTCATTTTCTATATTTTTTTCATTTCTGGGAAATAAATTAGATTTGAACACGACAACTAGAATTAATTAACTACTTGGTTCAAGCCTACCAATTAAATTCATATATTAAAGCTATGGGATTAACGTATCAATTGCTTTTTCTTTTTCCTGCATTAACTAACTAATATCTATCAAGCTTATTTTATTACAAACAAAATTGAAAGGTATAAATAGCAAGGAAAATATCTTTTGCAACACTAGTAATTGAGTAACAATTATTTTTTTGGCTGTTAATTACATACAAATTATTATATAAGTAATGTCATTTTTTTTCTTGATGATTGACTTAAGATCTAAGTTCAGGAAGAAGAATTAAAATGCGAATAATTTGGTATGTATATCTCTTTAAAATTGAAAATGGATGGATTTACAGGATGGACAGCACAAAAAGGAGTAAGAGTAAGATATATATTGCATAAGAACTTTGTCTTATATATATTGTAAAACCAAAAATAACGTGTCCTTCATGACAAGACACCTTGGCCTACATATATTTCTTTTATATTTTATGACAGCTGCCGACAACTTTAACTATAAACACTTACCTCAGCCTTTTCAAATTATCCTTTTGGAAAACATAATGAATGAAGCTAATTGTTATGTATGGAATTGATGTTTGTGGCGTTCAGCTGTGGTTGGAAACGGATTCATAGCAAAAGGTGTAACCTTTGAGAACTCAGCTGGGCCCAGCAAACACCAAGCTGTGGCTCTAAGAGGCGGTGCTGATTTCTCAGCCTTCTACCAGTGCAGCTTTGTTGCCTACCAAGACACGCTCTATGTCCACTCTCTGCGTCAATTCTACCGCGAATGCGACGTTTATGGAACCGTGGACTTCATCTTTGGTAATGCAGCGGCGGTGCTCCAGAACTGCAACTTGTACGCAAGAAAGCCTAACCCAAACCAGAGGAACCTGTTCACCGCACAAGGCAGAGAAGACCCTAACCAAAACACCGGCATTTCCATCATAAACTGCAAGGTTGCAGCAGCTGCTGATTTGATCCCTGTGAAATCTGAGTTCAGGAATTACTTGGGTCGTCCCTGGAAGATGTATTCGAGGACTGTTTTTCTGAATTCTTTGATGGAGGATCTGATAGAGCCTGCAGGGTGGTTGGAATGGAATGGAACGTTTGCATTGGATACTTTGTATTATGGAGAGTACAACAATAGAGGTCCTGGTGCAAATACAAGTGGCAGAGTTACGTGGCCTGGTTATAGGGTCATCACCAACTCCACTGAGGCAAGCCAGTTCACAGTTGAAAATTTCATTCAAGGCAACGAATGGTTGAACTCTTATGGCATTCCATTCTTCTCTGGCTTGACTTGAATACGTGCATGCGCTTTTAGGCATGCTCTTATTCGATAAAGCATCACTTTTTTGGTCTTTGTTATTTCTGGTGCCACTTAGCAATAAAGTAAAAGGAAATAAATGTTCTAATTGGGGACCTCACCACGAGGAAGGATAAGGATTCACTTCAAGATTTGGAGGACCTATGATATGATAAGGATAGAGCAAAGGAAGCTCTTGTTGACATATTATATTTGAATATATACTCATGTTTCAAGAAAAAATGGAAAGCTGATGAATTGTACGATGGTTTAAATGAAGAAGGACTGACGTGTAAATTTAGTGAAGTTTTGAAATAATTAGTTTGTTTAAATAATAATCCATTCCTTTATAAAATTTTGTCATTAATCTCTAGGATACCAAATTGATGCATAACTAAATGTTTTTAGGTGATTTTTAGTTGTCCTTACAATGTAGTTAGATCTTTATTAGAAAATTCTTTATGTTATTTATATGACATATCATAGATTATGTACTTTTTTTTTATTGTAGTTCTTAAAATAATATTTCAAAATTTGAAAACGAACAATAGAAAGAAAGAATATAAAAATTGAATGAGAATGGGATTAGGTACTTATGTGTCATTATATTATTTACAATTTTGTCAAAAAATTGAATAAGAAATTTTTGTAAAAAAAAAAAACTATATTGACAAGATTTGTAACTTTTGTTAGAGAAAATTACACGAAGCTCAATAATTTTTACTAAAATATTTCTATATTAAATAATAATATCTTTGTTAGGTATTCATGGAGATGAAAATGTTTTAATATGTCAAATTAAGTTAAATTTATGTTGTATTTTTATTTTTGTCTTTATTAATAAGTTGTTAATAATAAGGTGATGAGGACTAGTGATGAGAAAAAGATAGTCGTTGTCAATGAGTTTGAGTTTGTACATATCACTAGTGAAAAAAAGTGATTTAAGCATATATGTTAGCATTATTTTATATGATTGTTTTGGAGCACAAAAATTAATAGACCATGTTGAAGTTTTATTGTAAATATATTAGTTCTCAATATTCACCACAGTCGCATATAAAGTATTGTGAGGAAAGAATAAAAGTATATAAAAAGAAAAAGTTGTTTTTAAAGTTTCCCCAACATTTTAGAGGGTTTTATTTGTAATTTTTCTCAATTAAACAAAATAGTTTGCAATTTGGTATAAAATTGCACGTGAAAGTTTTCAATTTTTGTAAAAAAAAAATTATCTAAAAACTTTTACTTTTCATAAAAAAAATTGTATAAAAGTTTGTAATTTTTGTTATACATATTAAATAATAATAATTTGTTATTGAGTATTCATGACGAAGATATTAAAGAACCGATCTATAAATATGTTTTTATTTTTGTTTCTCCTATTATTTATGAGTGTATTACGACTAGAAATAAGTATTTTTTTTTACGTAATTTATGGATGGGATATATGAGAATCACTTTCCATATAATTATGTATGCATGGTGGAACAAATTTCGGAAAGAGTTAATATTTTTTGGTTACAGTAGAGAGAAATTTCTAAAGACTACCAAAGCACGCTAATTAGAGAATAAAATTAAATACGAGCAATGGTTTAACTAAAGTGGTTCCTCCCAACTAAACTCAAAATCAAGTATCTGTAGATTTGATAAGAACAACAAGGTGGTTGTTTGTTTAGTGAATGAGTGAAAATTTATAAATAAATAAATAACCAAATAGGTTAGTTATGCCACATTTTATAATTATGTATTTGTCTTGAATTTAAAGTTTCAACCGAATAATTAGATGTTTTAATTTAATTATAAATTACATGCTCCCAATAAATATTAAATATCTATATTCAATATTGTGGAATAATCAAGTTGATCTCTGATTGAAACATTTAACGTAACAAAGGTCAAGAACCGAAGTGAAGAAAAATAAATAATTGGGTTAAAAGCCTCTATCAGCCCACACTTTAAAGTCCAAATTGACATTAGGACGAAAATGAATAGAATAAGGCCCATAAAATTTCTTTCTGCACCTCTTCAGGAAATTTTGATCCGAAAAACAAAATTCAGTTTGATGGATTAGATGGAGAAATTGATGGAGTGCACGAAGAAATGCACATAGAATAAGTGGTTCATTTAATATTGTCCAGCAACTAATTAGACATCACGGGGTATAAATGGTGCAGAGTTATTAGCAAATGGTAGTAGTCACATACCCTTTGCTTGAAGCACGTGGAATGCTACGAAATTGTGTTAGTTTCACATATGGTATTCATGAAATATTTATGTGTTGTGATAGATCTTTCTTTTGTGGATGTGGAAACCCTAAGTACTTCTCCTGAATAAAGATTCATATATAATATTTTGACAAATTGTCCAATGTAAAAAGAACCTCATTCTTTAGACAGTAATAGCAGCAGGAGTTGCATAACTGGTAGCAGTACATGCATGCATGACTGAAATTGTATCAACGATACAAAACATGTAACGCAGAATGAGGATGGTGACAATTGGAATTATATATGCGTGAGGGATCATACTCATCCCTATACATATGTTCCATATCTGTTATGTATGGGCCTTTGTGAAAATGGTTTTTGGAGAACTTCAAGAGATACTTCTTCTCCATGCTCTGTTCATCACCTTTCTCCGACAGTTTTTCATGTTCGAGCACCGTGTCCTTGTTTTCATTGCATTTCTTCACTCAAAAAATACAAATTTAAACAAAAGTTAATAATACCTTTGTTTTCCTGCTCAAGAACAATGGACTAGAAAAACAAAAATTAAGTGCTAAACCAAATATAAAATAAACTGCACAATTTGATTCATTTTATTTTCTAAAAACATTTTTTTTTTTCATTTTTAAAAACTCCGTTTTAAATTGAATAATCGTTTTAAATATTTTGTTTATTTATAAACCGTAAAAGATTAAAATAGTATAAATAATGTCCTGGCATATTTGATGAAATAGTTTTAAGTAGGCCTGTATCGTTTCTCTATATTTTTGTCATCCAATAACAAAATAATGGAAAGGTTAGTTTCTGTAGGTCTGCATGGACAGGAATCTAGTGGTTAAGAGATGGAACCAAACACTGTCAGTATGTTTTAGCACCATTGATGTGTATGTATGACTTGATTCTCTGATTATCACTACAAAAGTAATCTGTAGTAAATAATGTCTATGACAATCTATACCCAGGAAGAGGGATCTTTAGGATAATGGGATACTATTTATACAAAAAGCATAAGTATTCATTGATGTGAAGACATTAGTTTTTCATGGAAAAGAATATTTACAAGTACACACCAAACTCCATTAATATAAATTCAAATCTAACTAGCCCAGCTAATAATTTGTATCAGAAACCTGCTTATTAGTGATGTTTCCTATTTGTTCAATAACACCAAACAGCAGTCTATGCCTACAATTTGACAGAGATTCATACTTTACTTACAAGTTCTAAAGAAAAATAGAAAATAGTTGAAGAGAAAATTGAAGATATATGATTATTTTTTATGAAATAACCATTGCCTGATGAATGTTCCCACTAGTTTCTATTTTCATTTAACATCAGTTTCCTAAAATAGGCCTTTGATAACTCTTTTGATAATAAACTTGTATATTGGGTTTGCTGTAGTGGTAGTGCTAGTTAGCTACCTTAGGTTTTCAGTTTAGGATGTGGACCTAATTATTGTTGTATTGTAACCAAGCAAACAGGGACGTTGCTGAGGAAGCTTTTGGCTTTTATAAATAGATACAAGAGGAGCAAGAGATACTTGCAGTTTGTTGTTGGTTGGGTTGGGTTGGGTCTGCTCATTTTACTTTGGGCAGTTCAATATGACTTTTTCTCTCTTTTCTTGTCTCCTTTTCCTTCTTTCTGTCTTTTCCACCCTCTCTCACTCCCTCACTCCCCATTCCCACCACCACCCTCACTCTGCCACACACAACTACAGAGATGCTCTCACAAAATCCATCCTTTTTTTTGAGGGTCAGAGGTCAGGGAAGCTCCCTTCTAACCAGAGGATGTCTTGGAGGAGGGACTCTGCTCTATCTGATGGCTCCGCCATGAATGTATCATACTATCAACACCAGAGTTTTACCCTTTATCTCAGTTCCAATTTTTTTTGTTCTTTGGCTTGTGCACTTTGCTTATTTCGGGTTAAATGTGCAATGCAGGTTGATTTGGTTGGAGGGTATTACGATGCTGGGGACAATGTCAAGTTTGGTTTTCCCATGGCCTTCACCACCACCATGCTTTCTTGGAGTGTTATTGAGTTTGGTGGGGTGATGAAAGGCGAGTTGCAGAATGCTAGAGAGGCCATTCGTTGGGGCACAGATTATCTTCTTAAAGCTACTGCCCATCCAGACACCATTTATGTCCAGGTTAGTCTTCTCTTCACAATGGTTGCTTTTATTTGTCATGTTGCGCCAAAATGCTTATGATTACGGAGAAAGCAAGGGAAGTACGGTTATTGGGTGTGGTTTTTTTGCAGGTGGGAGATGCTGAGAAGGACCACGCTTGTTGGGAGAGACCCGAGGACATGGATACCCCAAGAAGTGTTTTTAAAGTAGATAAAAACAACCCTGGTTCGGATGTGGCTGCAGAAACTGCCGCGGCTCTTGCAGCTGCTTCTCTGGCTTTCAAGAAAACTGACCCAGCCTATTCCAAAACTTTGGTTAGGAGGGCTATTCGTGTATGTGATTCATTTGACACGAAAACCACACTTTGATTGTAACGTAGTTCTCTAAAGTAATGCTGAAAATGTGATGTTGTGCTTGTTTATGAATATAGGTTTTCCAGTTTGCTGATAAATACAGGGGATCCTACAGCAATGGCTTGAAGTCCGTTGTGTGCCCCTTTTATTGCTCCTACTCTGGTTATCAGGTGATGCCTTGAAAACAAATTTCTATTGCATTTCTGTGTAAAGTAAGAACAGTTCCTGAATGATGCCTTGGAAATACGTTAGGATGAGCTGTTGTGGGGAGCTGCTTGGCTTCACAAGGCTACTAAGAACCCAATGTACCTAAACTACATTGAAGTGAATGGACAGACCCTTGGGGCTGCAGATTCTGACAATACCTTTGGATGGGATAACAAGCATGTTGGAGCAAGGATACTGCTTTCCAAGGTCCAAAATCAAAATCAATCCCTCTTCTTTTGAAAGGGTGGTAACAACAATAATGGTTTCCAACTC
The DNA here is from genome assembly GCA_027742785.1 of Vigna reflexopilosa. Taxonomy (NCBI): domain Eukaryota; kingdom Viridiplantae; phylum Streptophyta; class Magnoliopsida; order Fabales; family Fabaceae; genus Vigna; species Vigna reflexopilosa. The sequence goes on along the minus strand of CM050914.1, from coordinate 4,738,881 downwards.
ATGTATGTGTTCTTGGTTTTAGGAATTTCTTGTTCGGAAGGTGCAATCCCTGCATGACTACAAGGGGCATGCAGACAATTTTATTTGTTCTGTTATCCCCGGTTCCTCCTCTTCTCGATTCACCCCAGGCAAAGTTCTTTTCTTTTCCTTTTTCTTTTTTCTTTTCTTTCTCTTACTCAACCATTGTATGACCATTGTTAACACAGGTGGACTTCTGTTCAAGATGGGTGATAGCAATATGCAGTATGTGACTTCCACCTCCTTCATACTCTTAGCTTATGCTAAGTATTTAACCAAAGCCCATGTGGTTGTGAACTGCGGTGGAACCACGGTGACTCCAAAAAGACTACGTGCTATAGCCAAAAAACAGGTACAGAGACTAGACAGACCCATCGGAATATTGATTATTGTTCTATGAAAATGTTGATCTTCATTTATTACTGTTATTTTCAAGGTGGATTATCTGTTAGGAGAGAACCCCTTGAAGATGTCCTACATGGTGGGGTATGGTCCACGGTTTCCGCGAAGGATACACCACAGGGGCTCATCGCTGCCGTCCATTGGTGTTCACCCTGGCAAGATCCAATGCTCGGCAGGGTTCAGTGTGATGAATTCAGAATCACCCAATCCCAACACTCTGGTGGGTGCCGTTGTTGGAGGACCAGATCTGAATGATCGGTTCCCTGATGAACGGTCAGATTACGAGCAATCAGAACCTGCTACATATATGAACGCACCTCTTGTGGGATCACTTGCTTATCTAGCACACTCTTCTGGCCAACTCTAGGGAACAGTGTCTGCAACTTGTGTTTGCACCTTTTGTTTTAATTAAATATTAGTGCTAACCAGTTTAAGTGTTAAATCCACTTTGTTAAGTGATGATTTTAATGGAAGAAGGTTTATGTTTTTATATATATATATATATATATATATATATATATATATACTTGGTGAAGATTAAATAACTGAAAAAGGTATAAAGTAATTTGGGGGTGGGAATGTGTGAGAATGTATAATAACGATGATTAATCCTTGAAAGTTGGAAGTAATGAATTGTTAATAAAGAGTGAAAGAGTGGCAGAGGATATAAATAAATATAATAAGGAATGGGAAATGCACATAACGAGCTTTGACCGTTGAAAGCCATATAGAGAAATGTGGATGAAAGGGTCTGAAAAAGCTGGTAAAGATGGACATGTGAAGTGTAAGAAGTAACAAGTAATGAGTGGTGGGAAGTGAGATGATCATACCTAAGATTGAAACACATTCCTGCACTCTGACTCACATAAATGTTCAACAGATACATTATTTCTTCCTCTGTAAATTATAAGAATAACAACATCTACAGTAATTTTCTTAGTGAGGGTGTTCTTCATCATGTATCATGTGCTTGTTTGTTCCTTTGTTTAATTTATTGCTTGTTTCTTCCCCTATCTGGAATTCGATGAAGTCGTGTGTTTCAAAATAAAGTGTTTTTTTTATTAGAAGAACAAGTTGTTTATATAAAAGTTCCTGCTTAAATTTAAATTTAAGTGACTCCTTGTTTTAAAAGTCTATATAATTATGGATATTAAAGATAAGAAGCATGCTAAGCATCTGCGTGGTTTTAGTATAACATGTAGGAGACATGCATTTAGAAAGTCAACATATATCTTCCAGTGAAGTGAGCAACATCACCTTTCTCCGTTCCGGCTTCCAACAAAATCTCATCTTTCTTTCTTTAAATTCTATATTTGTGTTGATGTATCTCTTCCAATTCCATTACTCTCAATGCTTAAAATATGTTCTTCAAGACTTTTCAAAGTTCTTCTAGCAAAGACCAAAAGGAATTGTGTTTGCAAAAATACCATTACATTCAAGTTAGTAGTCAGATGTATGATATAACAATTAATAGTGTAATAATAAACTTTAAATTATTTACTTCGATAATTATACTATTTATAGAATAATTATGATGAATCCTCATCTATATGAATTTAGATAGGTCCAATGACCCATTTATCGTATGAATCAATTGTTTAATCTAAATTCTGCTAAATTATAAAGTAATACGTTGTTAACTTTGTTAGTCTAAAAGGTAACCGGACAGACTGGCTTATAACTAGATAGTGATGGTCATACAAGTTAGTTTGTGATTAAGTAAAAACAGATAGATAGGTCAACTTGTGGTCAGATAGAAGTCGTTCCATTAGTTTCGACAATCAACACAAGTATTGGTAAGAGGCATGCAGTCCTTGACACATAACACCTTACTATAAGCAAACGACACTCAATCCTGATTAGCAATACATAGTCTTTAGCCAGTGACATATGATCTTCAACAGACAACACTTAATCTCCCACAAATAAAACATATAACATTTTATAAACATTGTTTATCCTTCGACGAAAAGTCCTCAACATATAACATAAAAAGTGTATTTTGTACCAAGTTATTGTAACAATTGATAAATGTTAACAAAGTCAAAAAATATCCAATTATATATTATAAAAAATATTATATATATATATATATATATATATATATATGACTCGAGTTATTAAAATAAAATTTTAATAAAATTATAATGTATGCGAGACTCAATTAAAAAAAATACTTTTTCATATGCTTAATTGAAAAAAAATAGTCTAGAAACTTGCAAAATTTCAAATAATTCCAAGATCATTTAGAGCTTTTATATTCTTTGGAAAATAATTTTATATAAAATTTACTTTAAAAATTACTTCAAATTTACATTAATTTTTTTGTACAGTTTATGTTTAAAAACTTACATAAAAATTTAACTAAAATTTTTCTTCTTCTTTATACTGAAGTTGTTAAAACAATTCTAACTTCATTGCATGAAAGTATTTTGAACTGTCATTCTTAAAAAGAGTATTCTTAAAATCTTTTTCTCCAGTCAAATTATTTTAAAAAAATATATCTCCTATCTCTTTCTGTTTACAACTTTTGGTATATTTAATTATAACCTTTTAAGATTTTAACTTAAAAATATCAAACAGAACGCGTTTTATGATAACAAAATTATAATTATAAAACTAAACATAAATAATTATTATAATAAAAAATATTTCTTATTTATTTTAAAGATATTTTTTTATTGTAAATAGTCATTTTAATTTTAAAAAATTATTAAGTTAAAAAAACGATCAAATAAAAAATAGTTAAATTTAAAAAAAATGATGAAAACTAGTAAGGTAATTATTTAAATTTAAAAAAAATATTACTTACTAAAGGTAAAATAAAAAAAATGACATGTGTACACTGAATTCCCTATTATAGATACTGTAGTTGTGAAATAATGTTATAGTATTTCCTTTTGTAAAGAAATCAAAGAATATAGTTCATGGTAAAAAAAAGTGTCATTTTCAAACTTCAAAATTGAAGGCCATTTAAATGTAATCTCATCACTAGTTCTAAGATAAACAATGCTTTATTTTTACTTATCAGTGAGATCACAATCAAGAAACATTCAAATTCAACAACCAGTACTCACCACCTCTCACATAATCTAACTTAACATGGACAAGTCTTCCATGAAACTTCTCTAGGTCGCATCACATCACGACATTTGAGAGCATACCAGAACCAAACCTTTATTTCCTTAGATTATTATTATTATTGTGTCTTCTGTCAAGCCTCGGTAAAAGCATCCAATTAACTTGCATCATCTTTTGCTAGGGGCACAGATTTTGCCTGCAAAAAAAGAAAGAAATGTAAAGCTACAAATAAGAAGCCACAGGACAAACCTCTTTATATATAACAACTAAGAATGCATGTAAGATCACTATGATCCGACCAATCTCTACATGAAATGTAACTATATGTTATTAACTCAGTTGTAATTTGGAAATTTCGATTTAGTCCTGAAAAGATGGTTCGGGTATTTGTCATAACCATGCAATGATGAAGTTTGTAATCGTGCATGAACAAATTCATGTGACTCACCAAATCACGGAACTTGAGGATATAGAACATCTCAAGATATCGTCGAGTTTCACGCCTCTCCAATTTGGAAACGTATTTCCAGAAACTGTAAACTCCCGCCAAGGTCAAGAGCCTTTCGGAATAAATCTTCCAAGTGTAGCTTTCATAAATTCTTTTAAGACCACCATCAGATATTTTCTTCCAATGGCTTGGGTCAGTCTTGCAGGTTTCGAAGAATTCAACCAATAGCTCTGAAGCTTGATCAGGGTGATAAGGATCAATGTGAAATCCTGATATACCATGCTCGATGATCTCAGCTGGACCACCATTGCTAGTAGCAAATGTGGGCAGTCCACAGGTCATGGCTTCCACAACTGTAAGCCCAAAAGCTTCATAGAATGCAGGCTGAAGCAATGTAGTATTAGTTACAAAGAAAGCCTGAGCGATTAAATCAAATGGGAAAGAGATATCAGTATAACTATAATACCTGAACGAAAGCACCTTGTGTGTCTGCTATGTAGCGATACAGCTCCCCGTTACGTGCCCTATTTGTTTGAGCAGCAATCCAACGAAAATCACCGTTTAAGTTGTACTCTTTGATGAGAGCGTGCATCTTCTCAATTTCTGCAATTTCTTCTCTGTCGCTGGACTTCTTTACATCAATGTAACCAGCTACTACAACAAGGTTGACCAGCTCCCTCAATTTGCTGCTCTTACCAAATAATTCAACCAATCCTGTCATGTTCTTCACTCTGTCTAGCCTTGCCATGGAGAAAATTATGGGCTTTGACTTGTCTTCCAGTGTTCCACTGTCACATAGAGACAAAGATAAACTCATTAGCTGTGCACATAACGCCAAAATACATCTTAACAGTAATTACAAACAGCTCTAAGTATTATATCCCTTATCAGGAATAAGTGAGTAGAAACAAGGGATCAATACTGAAGAATTCTTGAGTTTTTGCACGATGCATAACAGACAACTAGGTCAATTTTTATTTATATTGATCCTTCATGGATGGTAAAGGCAGAACTATTAAATTAATCATAAGATCAACTACACATGGAGATACAGAATGATGTAAAAGTTTTGCAGCTGAAATAGACTCACATGTAGTCATCAGTCTGTGTTGGATCATACAGTAGCTGTTCAATGGAACCGTGCAGGGATGTAAGCCTGTTCTGCTTTTCAGAGTAGGGGAAATATATTGACATATCTGCTCCAGGAGAAACAATATTGAACTTGGGATCAAAAACATCAATGCCATGGACAACCCTGTACAGCCCAGGAAGAGTAAAACCAGTGTGGCTCTCATACTGTCCAACTGTATTTTTCCTGTAAGTATAAGTTAAAGAAAATGAAATGAGTGGCATCGGCATACCGAAAACCAAAACATATATAAAGATTACAACGAAAAACTCAAATGTCTGAGATGCCTAGAGAGATGCTTAAGCAAAATAGTAACTATCCAACATGCCTCTCAAAGAGGTTTCCAAGACAAAAGAAATGACTAGGTATATTATACTTACGTTCCTGCAATCTCTTGGTAGGTGCTGGTGATGATAAAATCAGCGTTATTCATGGCTATTAAATCAGCAGTGAACTGGCATGAAAAGTGATACTTGTCATCAAATTTCTTCCAGTATATATCTGAATCCGGATATTTTGTCTTCTCAAGTGCATGGGCGATGGTGCACTACACATGGTAACATCCAAATCAATTTTAAGGTGGGCTGTCGGCAGTAGATAACATCAGATGTTACATTTCGAAAGCCAAAGTAAGATAAGTAAGAAGAGGGACAATAACCTGTGTAACTCCCATTTTATAAGCCAATAAAGATGCAACAAGATTCCCATCACTGTAGTTTCCAATGATGAAGTCAGGATAACCTTGTAACTCAGCAGCAATTTCACTGGCAACGTCCTGTTGACATACTCAGCCATCAATATTAAATGGAAATGATAACAAATCTAAATTAAGCTAAGAAATTGCTTAAATTCTAATAATGATTCATGGGCAAGTGAGCAATGCAATTACCTCTGAATAAGTCTCTAGATAAGGCCACACATCAAACCTTGAAATCCATTTACGGAGAGTTCCTGACTCTGATCTGAATGGAACTCGCAAAATATGAGTGTGCTCGGTACCACTGACTCTTTCTAGTCGTTGGTTGCAAGTTGTCCCCTTTGCATCGGGTATTAGCCTGGTAACCTGCAGAACAGCAGAGAATTTAACTTGATTTGAACTCAAAAAACGATCAAATACAAAAGCTTTATCGATATGAAAAACCAGACTCAAAGAGTTACACTTACAATCAGGATTCTAGGAGTGAAATCTAGTCCTTGTTTCTTAATCCGAAGGAGCATCTCATTCTCAAGGGCACGCACTTGATCTAGTATATAAACAACCTGCATATAAAACCTTCAATGTAAGATAAAAGGATGGAAACAACTAAGGGAAACAAAAAGAGGAGGCATTGAAACAACTATTCTTTTCAGTATATGACAAATGAGATAGATACCTGCCCACCAGTGTCAGGCAAACCCAAGACATTGGCTTGTCCGAAGAAGCCATGAGGAGACAATATAACAACATTGAATACCATTGGCACTCTGCCAAGAAAAGTCTCTAGGGTAGAAGGATCAGGAGCTTGAAGAATATCCAGTAGCAGATGCATCGTTTCCAATACCCTTTCAGCAGTATCACCCCATCCTCTCTCAAAACCCATTCCTTGTAACCTACATTGAGAACGAATCAAAGGAAAAAAAAAAAAAAGATTAAACTAAAAAAGTCCACAAAATTCTTCCAGCACTCTGTTGCAAAATTAAAACACGTAAACCCCGTAAGCTTACTCGTATTCAAACTCTGAAAAAGGTGTATCACGTGGAATCTTATTAAGATAATCCTCAGTCTTGGCCAGAGCATTCTGGAGTTTGGAAATGTTCTGTATTCTGTCATTTAACATCAGAGCCTGTGACATGGACAACAAGGGAGAGAAAATTTTCACAATTACTGATTCCTCGTACTAGAACAAAGAATATAAATAAGACATTGAGTACTCATAAGTCAGTTTAAGAGGATATATATCATTCAGAGAGAAGTGCATAAGTTTCATTGTTGAAACTATAGCTGCTGTCACGTAACATAATCACATTATTGAAGTTCATAACATAACACAACATGCTTACATGGCCCTTATACTTGTGAGCTCGGAGGAAATCAAGCAAGGGGTCCAAGGAATCTTTGTTGCGGAACATAATTGATGAAAGGTGGCGATTGAGAAATTGGACACCATTGCCAATGGATGATGAACGGGATGGACGAGGGAATGAGGCATTGAATGGCTCAAAATCAAGTTCCAGTACAAAACTGTCATTATTCCTAAAGCACAATAAACAGAAACAGTCACCAATTTCAGAAACAGTCCAGGGTCAGAGTTTATTTCTTCAATGAAAGCTAAGCAGTATTTCTTACTTTCCATCCACAAGTTCTTCCTTAAAGCTCAGATATTCAGCAACGCTTAATTGCTCCACGCTCAGTTCAGAGACATTAACACGGACATATTCCCAAACACCAGGTCTTGGACGAACTCCTATTGCCACAAAAGGAGGCAAAACTATGGCTTCCTGTCACAAAAATTAGGCTACCCATTTTAATTCCATATCTTAAATCTTCCAACGTGATTGCGAATTAACTTTTCCAAATATGACAGTTTCAATCGCTGACAGTACCAACAACAGTACTGCGTGACACTGATAATGACAATGGTCAACCACGAACCTCAGTTGCATGCACACTTGAAATTCCATCAAATTAAATTCCAATTTAATGCTTTGTTTTGAATATAATATATATATATATATATATATATATATATATACATTGTGCAGTATTAAGTCGTTATCGGTTGGGATATAAATCAAGGTCCCAAACACTTTGTATTTATTTGAATTTATTTAAAATAATAATCCATCTCTTCAGAAACTGGGAAGAAATTCCAAAAAAAAGTGTTAAAGAGAGATTATCACGTAAGTTTTTAAATAAATTATTCATCTCACACGTAATAAATTGTTCAATTATTTTCTAAAAAAAGTATCTATCATCAGACCACGTGTATCTCACTGGTTAAACTCGAGAAACATCCTTTAGTGAGGTTTCGTACGAAATTTTATGAAACCTCAACAACTACTTAAAAAAAAAATCATAACATCTATTAAATAATATTTCATTCAAATCAAAGTTAAGATAAAGTAAATTACCTGTGCTGCCCTGATAATTTCACCGAAGGGGCCATTTTTAAGATCCAACTTTGCTTGATCGTCCCCAGGGATGTTGTCAAGTTCATCAATTAAGTTATGAGGTTGCAAAATCCCTTTCCCCTGAGCCACATACCTTAAAAAACAACATGCAAAGACAAGCATTCATAGAAATGAGACATATATACTCAGGTGCATATCATACACATAGAAACATGTTAATTATTTATAAAAAGAAAAAAGAAAAAAAAGTAGGGTTGATAAACTAAGAACCTGGAGAGAAGAGAAATGAGTTCGTTACGATGAGCAGATAGAGTGTCTTCAACACGATCTCTGATACTGGGAAGCCTACCAAGCTTTGGTTTTGGCTGAGTAGACATGCCGAACAGTCTTGTTATGTATAGATGTCAGTTAAAGCGGATTTGGAGTTTCCAATTGCAGTTAGAAAAAACAGCAGAGTTAAAGAAGAAAGTTGTGAGAATTGTGTTGTGGATGATCAGAGCTGATGAGTTCGTTTATATAGTGAAGAGAAAAGCAACAAGAAAGGTACACGTGTCCATCATTCACTATTTTCCTCTAAGCTAAATGTATTTATAGTTTTTGTAATAATTTTAGTATTTTGTATGGTTAGATTAGTAACCACTGTTTCTTATACTTCTTCTTGCTCTCACCTTTCTTCTAGAGAGATGTTAGGTCAAGCTTAACTTAATTACCCGTAAATCATCTGACTTCTTTTTAAGTTAAAAATTACTACAAATTTAAAATTAGAAGAGAAATTATTTTACAGTTTGAAATGAACAGATTTTTTAAGAAAAGAACTAGAACATCTGTGTAGATGTTTTAGAGACGTTTGACTGTGTATCTTTTTTTAAGTTATTTTAATAATTTTAAAAATATATTTTCACTTTTTTCAACAAAAAGTAATTCCTTAATTTTTCTTAAACAATTGATGTAATAACATTTATAAAATCATGTGAATAAAATTGTATGTCTAACAACTAGTAAAATAATACACCTTAAACATACCTAATAATAATGTTGAATGAGAGTTTGTGTTTTAAGGGTATCTAAATACATGAGTTAACTTTTGCTTTATCGTGTAATTTTATTTTTTGATAAAAAAATTATGTCTAAAAACATAAACATGCGTATAAATTATATAAATGTGTTAAACAAGGTATTCTTCATAAGTGTACTGGTAATTGAAATTATATACTTTCTCTAAAATATATTTCTCCATAGATTTTGAACATTCTTTGAATAGAGACAGATACGCATTATTAGGTCATCAACCTACTCCAATACACATTAATGAATATATTCTTACTATAAGTTCTTTAACCTTATGTTTTGTGTTAGCATCATGAATAATCAAATAAACCATTTAAAAATTAAAAATTAAAAATTAAAAATAAAATGCACCACATCTTATCCTAAACTTTTATAAAATAATAAAACTTTGTGCTTGTGCCTCTAATGCATTGTCTAAGGAATCACTGATTTGGTAAGTGGCTCCCACCAAAAAAAAATCACTTCTTTCGATCTTCTTTATGCAATTATTATACTGAACTCAGCATTTTTACTATTTACTTTGATGTGGTTGTGTTTGGTATATGCACCATGATCTTGTGCTTCTTTCTGGTATATGCACCATGATCTTATCCATTCAGTATATGCCCATGGTTCTCTTCTATCATATCATTCTGTGTGCCATAATTCAACCACCTACTACACTTTTTCAGATAAACAACACACTTATGCTCTGGGATTTCACTACCCGACATTCTTTTATTTATTTTAAATTAGACCTTTTTTCGTAAAGGAACTTATAAACTTACACTATTTTATTTCGAGAAACACTTTAAATCAATACGTGGCCGAGGAAAATTTTGGATTGTGTTTTTTATGATATCTTATGTAAAATAAAATGATGAATCGCTTTGAAAAAATTATTTCAACCTTCAATGATGATAACTTTTTTTTGGTGAAATTTTAATTTAGTTAAGAGAATTATATAAATTATTTTAGTTACTATATTATTATTTGAAGTAATTAGATTGCATTCTCTCACCTTATAAAAAGGATGTTTTACACTATACATACTTTCTTTGTTATTTTAAAATATGCCTGCAGACTCGAGGGTTGAACTATTTTTCTTTTTAATTTTAAATAAATGAATGTGAATTTTTAATATTAAAGTATTTTTTATGTTTTAGCATTAGATAACAATGATATTTAGGTGAGATTTAATTTTTTAAATCAAATATTTTATTACATGATGTGACTTTTTATTGAATTTATTGTTTTCAAAAATGCATAAAAATGAGTGAAACTATTTGCAAATACATTTTCCAAATAACAAAAAACTTCAAAATGTCTGCTAGCTCTTGTTTAGTTATGAACTATACTAGAAAACTTCATCTAAAAGACAAACTTGTTACAATTATTATATAGTGATAATAATATATTGAAAAAGCATATAAGTGTATAAAAAATATGTATTGAATTGAATCTGTAGTTTTACCACTGAGTTCAGATTTATTACTGCTTTTTTTTTTATTACGCGTGCCTTTAAAACACATTAATTTTAATTATAGTTCTATAATTGATAAACTGTAAATTATAATAGATTATATAGAGCTTTTGAAGGTTAAATTATGTTATCTAAAGATCTTTAATTGTATTAATAAAGGGTTATAAAAAATTAAATATTACATCACCGAATATATATATATATATATATATATATATATATATATATATGTACCATTATATTTCAACGAAATAACGAAATAATGTTTAAAATATAAGCATAAATTTGAAAATTAAAACATTATCATAATTAAGAGTAAAATATTATTCTTTCTTTAACCTTATTTTATCATTTTGTTTTTTTTTCACCCCAATTCATTGCATCTAAATAATTTTTTTTTAATCTTATTATCTTCTCCCTCCTCTCTCTCTCTCTCTCTCTCTCTCTCTCTCTTTCTCTCTCTCCTTTCTTTCTTATCATGAGATAAAATATAAAAGAAACAAAATGATCCATCTACGTCTATTAATGTTACAAACCTTATCCATTCAATATTTTGTTATTGTATATCGTTTGAACAAGTGGCCTTTGATTAGACTTTTCTTTATTTTATTTTTCCTAAAATTGTAGTTTCTGTATTCTAGAAAAACATATGCGTAAATCTCACTCGTGACCTCCTATATGCCTAAAACAAAAAGATAAGGCATGACACCAAACCTTAAACCAAAAACGACAACACTGCACATGATCACGAAAATTGAATAATATTTGTATGAAAGTTTCATAAGCCTTTTTATGGTTAAAATTAACATGGTGTATTGTTTTAGTAGCACATGAACATGTGTAATTTTCATATGAAGGTGGTATGAGAGTTAATTGAGTAGACAGTAGCAAATGATGGATACCAAAGTGAAGTGTCACACTAAGTTTAGTCTTGTCATTGTAAGAGTGTAGCGAAAGTCACCAAATTCAGTTTAGAAAATAGCCTAAGAATATATAATTAAAGTAATGCATACACGGACAAACTAAAGCCATTTATATTGTTGATATTCTTAATAGTATCACCAGCTAAGTAAATATGGACTAAATTTTATTTCAGGAAACAATAATGACGTTTCGGCTATTTATTTAACTGGGCTTCATCATAAATTTCAACTTGTTTTTTTAAGTGTATTAAACTTAAGTATGACGTAATTAACATCCCACCAATTAATAATATATTATTATTAAAAATAATATATCACGTAATAAATACTTAAGAGGAGATAACTCACGTTATAGTTATCCAAAATATATTTAATATTAAAATATTTATAAAAGTTAACTAAGGAAATATTATATTAATTAATAGTACAATAAAGTTTTTAACAAAAAAATATATACATAATAAATTGTCTTAAAAACTACACCGTATCATCATTTACACTGCATCAACAAATAAATATAAAATTATCATCACACACCATTTATTCAATAAAATAAAGATATCACGAATCAAGACTTAATTATTTGAATCCATGTATTGATATCAGATTTTGATGAGTTATGCACTTGTAGTGGTGGAACGCCCATCCAAACTACCACACATAAGGTTAGTCTGTCAACCATCTTTAATCAAGATAAAGTTCTTAGACTAGGATCTCTTGCACCTCTCACCACATACCTCACACTCCTTTACTTGAAATAGGATTATTATTAGAGTGACAAGATAACTCTCAATACTTAATTCATATATCAATGCATACACTAACATTACAAGAAAACTCGCAGTTAAATACGGCCAAAATTCTCATATGAACATCACAAACAAATCATCCTTGGATCAGTACCAATTATTCTCATATGAACATCACAAACAAATCATCGTTTTAACATTTACAAATTCACACATTAAACATACCAAAAAAAAAAACATAAGAAAATAGAGTTAGACTTTGTTAATCTCACTCAGTGAGAATATTTATTCGTTCAATGAGTAATAAAAGCACACTCGTCCAGCTACCAGATAGCTCGTCTAGCGAGATTATCACTAAAACTTACAAGCTTAAATTCTCCCAAAGTCACCCAGCTAGACTTGTCTCGCCTAGCCACTATCAAGTCAGTGAGCTCTTTAACTCTAGTTTCACCAACGAGATTTGTCTTGCTTAGTGACCAAGTCAGTAGCTCTTTTACTTTGACTTTGTCCAATGAGTATATTTTCGCCATGTCAAGTCAATGAGCTCTCTAACCTTGATTTCACCTAACAAGTATATTCTTGCCCAATGACTATCAAGTCAGTAACGCTCTGACTTCGACTTCGCTCAGTGAGTATATTCTCGAATTTGCATAATTCTGCAAAACATAATTATACAAATTTATGACATTCCATCGTTGCAAATAAGTCTAACAACAATCACAAATGTCAAAACACACCAACTATCAAATTGTAGACTACCCAATGACTCAATTCATCTCGATTGTGATACCAACCAGACAACATACCCAATTTCGAAATATAATTCATATAAGTCAAATTAAACCACAGTTCAACTCCAAATATCATATTTTATCATAGAGCTCAATCATACAAACCAAATATTGTAGAAGCATACAATTATCAATTACAAGGTATCTATCAATTAATTACAATGCAATTAGTTTCCCTTACGTGAAAGATAGACCAAATTGCTCACAAACCCTAAAAACACCTCCAAACACACATAAAATTTATTTTCCCCTATGAACAATATAAACATGATTACAACACGCCATCAGGACCACTGATAAACAAATACTAGAAAAGAAAAACCAAACCCTACATGCGAGCAAACACATGTAGATGAAAAATAAACATACCTAAAAAAGGAATAGAAAACCAATTTACTTTATCAAAGAAACTAATCAGACAGAAGTGAATATCTCGCTGCAAGGATCATCCTAGTAGTCTTCAATCTTCAAATAAATGAATGGACGATGACAAAACTTAGAGAGAAAGGAGTAAACTCTAAAGGAAAGGTGTTAAGAGAGATTGTGTGATTTTAAGATAATGAAACTCTTTTATAAGAATTTTATTTATACTTTAAACTTTTATTATTAAAATAATCAAGTTTCATTATTTTAAACACACTATCAATTCTAAAGTACAATATTTTATACTCTTACATTCCCCCCAACAACAAATTTTTTTACCTCAAAAATTAAACTTACTAGATAACAGATATGGGTATGACTCTCTTATATCCTCATCTATCTCCCATTTAGAGTCACTTATTATCATATCTTAGACGAACTTGACTAGACTGATGGTCTTTTCTCTAAGTTATTTTGTTTGATTGTTCTTTATACAAACAAGTTGCACCTCCAGTAAGAGAACCTCCCTAACTTGTACATCCTTCACTTATAGCACATGAGAAGGATCATGCACATACTTTATTAGCTGAGAAACATGAAATACCGAGTGAAGATTGGCCAACTAAGGAGGCATGACAATCTCATAAGTCACTCATCTAATTTGTCTCAAAATTAGACAAGTGAACCAATGAACTTAGGAGAAAGCTTTCTTGAATGGATAACCCTTCCCACACTACTGGTTTGACTCACTTGCAAGAAAACATGATCCCTAATTGCAAACTCCAACGGTTTTTTTCTCTGATCAACATAATACTTCTACCTATTTTGTCAGGCCTTCATCATCTCTTGTATAATCTTCACTTTATTTGTGATTTGTTGCAACAACTCATATCAACTTGTGCTCGATAGAGTCTATGGAACTCGTGTGATTTAAATTTGTGTATAACACCATTTAGGAGTCTAAGAGCGTCTATTCAGGCAATGGAAGCTAGATTAAGTTTAAATAGTTTTATAAAAGTGTGGTTTGATTATGATAAATTGATCATGAAACTGTAATTGGTATAGTAAAATTGAATTGCTTTTGTGTGTTGATTTAATAATGTTGATGTGTGAACTATGAATTGTGAAATTTAGAATTTAGTATGTTGAATTATATTGGTAAATTGTTTGAGTATAATGATGGAATTGAATTATGATTTTATTGATTGGACTATGGTTTTGGGTTTTTTTAATATTTTTGATTGTTGATTTGATTTGGCTAGGATTGTCCAAATTGATTTTTCTTATGGTTATTTTTACTAAAATAAGATGTTTTAAAGTAAGAAAAAATTAAAATTGCATAGATAGTCACTCTATTCAAGTTAATTTGAGAGTTAAAACTTTGATACAACATTTGGCGATACTAGAAAATCGTTGGGCGCTCACTTAACAGTGAGCTCCAGAGGTCTAGGGTGTTAGGCGATCTCTTGGTTGTGTTGGATGCTCACTTGACAGTGAACACCAGGGGATTTGATGTTAGGCGCCACTTAGGTTTTTGCTCTTAGACTATCTCAATAAATTTTCAATTCTTGCTTTGTTAACCATTGATCGAGGTTGCAATTTTGACAATTTGTTCTTGAAATATGGTTCTTTGTTTTGTCGTTAGAATTGTTAATTAGAGGTCTATGGTTAGAGAAATATTTTTCGCTCTTTTGATATACTTACAAGAAATATTGTAATTGAATGTTATGCTAATCAATGATGAATTATTAACATGTAAATTAAAATAAATAATACATGATCGATGCTATGAGATAAGTTTGGATTGAGCTAAAATACATATGGATGACATAGTGTGATGATTTACAATTATATGAGAATGTGATGAATGGGTTATGCATTATATGTTGCCCTTTAGCTATTTTCTTGTGACTATGTTTACCAATTTGGTAGTCTTTACTATGAATTAAGATGAATGTGAATTAAATGATGAGGTAGTTATTCCTAGGATGAGAATATTACAATGAGTTGGCTTTGTGTGAGGTGTACTAACGATAGAGACTGAAATGATATCTCCTTACTCTATTAGTAATTGGACTCATATTAATGAAAATAGCTAGTTGTGAAAGTCGAGAAAAGTTCATGTCTAGAGGATCAACAATGGTCAAACTTCTGAGATATAAAATTTATCCTATCATGCTCTATATATTAGGGATCTACTCGTACACGTTATAACTATAACTATTGAGAGACATAAGTGATTAAGTAATGACAAGTGAAATGTTTTAGGATGTTAGTCAATACATCAATCCTATAGAGGTTGTGCATGTAGTTATTGGTATATGAATGAGCTATTAGAACGTTTATGCTTGAATGTTAATTTTATGATTTATAAAAACTATGTAGTTATTTTCTGAATATGTAGTATATTTTTATTTTATTTAAAACTTAGAAGTTTTAAATTATTCTAGTTTATATGATTGTTGTTGTGTTATAGTTTATTCATCTGTATTGATCATATGTTATAATGCAAATGAGATAGTAACAAAGCAACAGGAGTATTGACAATTTTTCTAGAAAAAGTAATAATTGTTTAGGTATAGGTATATATAATTTTTGTATTTTTTAGATCTCCTACTTAATAAAATGTTATTTGTTTTTCAAAATATTTTGTTTTTCTCAGTTGTAAATAGATTTTATATATTTATAAGTTGATTTATGTTATTTTATAATTATGTAATACGACTTTAAATTAATAAATTGAATCCTATTAAATTCGAGTATTAAAATATATTTTATTATATCTATATATTGTGATATAAATACTATATGATTTTTTTATCAATATATAATATTGAAATAAATTTAAAACATGAACATTAACATCAATTAATAATTTTTGTGTTCTTTATTATCAAGAATATTTTATTTTATTTTAATAAATTTCCCTCTTATAAATAATAATGTAACGTAATTTTCCAACTAATGGAATGACTCTCATTTCACCACGTCATTTATTATATGTTAAAAATGTTGTATCGTTTATCTACTACGAATTTAGATGCATAAACCAAGTTTAAAATATCACATTTCCCCTTTTTTTTTTACATATATCTATATAAATGAAATAGTAAATAATATTTAAATAATTAATTTTTCACTAAATTTGATTTTAATCAATTTACGATTACATATTTATAAACATGAATAAAGTTAGACATGTTAAATTATATGCTCAGACACACTCCTCATCTATAGGTGATACAATAAACATATAATGATATTTAAATAACTAATTTTGATTTTATTAATTTTGAAATTTCAAATCATAAATTAAATCAAATATTTTTTAAAATAAATCCAAATCAATCAGGCCTTCTTGAATTTTAATTCATTATCAGTTTTAATCCAAATCAATCCTCAGATCTTGAATTTTAATTAATTACACGTTTTTAGATTAATTTTCCGTTTTTAGATTAATTTTCACTTATTCTTAAGAACAGATTGGATTCTAAATAGTCTGATAATAAGAAATGAAATGAAATGTGCTAAATCAATATTTTAAATCTTATCATTTTAAAATTGTGGTACAAAGTATATAAACTAGTTATATTTAGAATTTAATTTATTTAATTAAGAAAAACAATAAATACATAGTAAAAAGACATAAAGTATTAATATTTTGTTTGTATCAATATATAAAAAATTTAAATACGAGGAAACTGGGAAAAGTAAAAAGAATTATATAAAATAATTAAAAAATAAGAAATTAGCACGATCATTAAATTTTTCATTAAAGACCTGTGAAAATTATAACAATGAATTACGATTTCAACTAGTCAATTATATAGTAAATATTTTATGGTGTGAGTAATTACGTTTGCAATATAATTAATTATTAATATTTATATAAATAGTTTTTAATAATTATCTAATAGGTTTTTAAATAAGTTAAAAATAAACAAATAAAAATAATATATCAATAATAGACAAAGACATTTATCTATTTATTCAGTTTTACTTATTAATGCAACATCTTTATTTATTTTATTTTTATTACTTTTTCATTTTTTATTAGCTCAACAAAAATATAAAGAAAAATGTATACATTATTTTATAGTATTATTAAATGACAATATATATTAATTTAATGATTGAAAATGCAACCTTTCACATGATCAAATAGTAAAGTTCTTCATATAAAGTAATTCTTGTCAAATTGATCTGTTATACTTTCCATTTCAATCTCCTTAATCAGAGGGGTATCAAATGTATTGCTATTACACTTTTCCTTACATGTTTTCATACACTCAAACTACAATCATAAGTAAAACATAAAATGAATTTGATTTGTAAGAAAATTATGGTTGAAGTTTCACTAGGTTTCAGAAATTGAATTATAAACACTGTATCCATAATTCAAGTATCACAAGTTAAGGTTCTTCCACAATATTTTTTGAATAAAAAAATATACTATTCTCAACATAGTTTGCAAATTAAGATTAAACTCCACTTTTGTAAAGTGTAAATACAATTCAATATTTAATAAAGAATTATTTCAACAATCTTCTTAAAAGTACTATTTTTTTTTTTTAAAATAAACTCATATGTATGACGAACATTGGGCCTAAATGGGCTGCTTCCAGTTTCAAAAGGTCATGTGGTTCTTTATCTTTACTCTTGACACGTCCTGCACCTCCATAATTTAATTAGCATTTCATACATTTGAAATTTTCAATTTTAATCTTTAGTTTAAGGTTTTCAATAAGTTTCATAATGTACAATTCAGAAATATTCTCCAATGGATAATTCAAAATATAAATTTTTATTCGAGATTATACATTCTAAAATATAAAATATAAAATTGTTTATACTTTAAATTGATTAAACTAAATTGGATTGTACCCTATAAGATTGAAAAGTATATTTTAAAATAATATGTTTTATTGCTAATAATTCAAATAATTTAAAGAGTTTAAGCAATTCAAAACAATTTAATTTACTTTAATTCACTCAAATCGCAATCTAATTTAATATACATCATCTAGGAAAGAAGTTAGTGTTAGATATTTCTACTCGAGAGTTAATTGTACTTACTTTAATAGGAATAAAATATTAATAAGTTGTATATGAAAGTAAGATTTATAGTCAACAGATCTTCCGTCATAGTCTTTGTCATTGCGAGTATTTTGATTTGTACTTTACGTTCTTGAACATTCACTCTTAATAAGCAATAATTTTGTATATTGAAGAAGAGAGTAAATTTAATAACTCGAAATACAAAACACGTGTAACTCAAAATACAAAAAATACTATTGAAAGTTTGAGAAAAAATAACATCTCTCACTCGATACACTTTTCTATTAACAAGATATCAAAGAAACAAATCTTGGTGACAAATCCTCCAATATATTTTGCACAAATATTTATAATTTTATTATACATTTAAAATACCTACAATATGATTTATTTTTAGTGTTTAAATCATTTTATTTTAGTGACAATAGATTGGATTCAAAGTATATGTCTTTTTTATTAATTTTATATTTTAAGATAATATAACATTCTTTTGCTGCTTTGCCCATAATTTTTGTTATACATTTCATTTTGTTGATTTTAGTTAAATTGATTCTAAGTTTTTGGGCCCATAAATGAATATATGGTATTTTGAATTTTTTATTCTTCTACTAGGTTTTGTAAATTGAGGCATATTTGTTAAATTTGTATGCAAACCTATGCTGATTCAACTAACTTTGGTTTGGTTTAGATTTTTGTAATTGTGCTCATTATCCTAATTAGAGCTCATTTGATTATTTTTTTATTTCATAAATTTTCCAAATTCCTTTCCCCTTTTCTTCTTTCATTTGCAATTTTTGTTTCCCATCTATAGATTTTTTGTGATCTATTCATGAATTAAGATAAAACAATAAGAACTGAATTTGTTGTTTTTCTTTTTAATTTTAGATTTGCATTTCTATGGTATTAATTTGCATTTACTGCGAAGTAAAAGGTGAACGAGGCTTAGAAGTTTGTGAAGTAGAAATAAGATTATATTGGGTATGTTGGACTTTGTAAGAATAATTGTCATAAATGCATAAATTATTTGTATAAATAATTTGGTGTATTTTTCTTAAGAAGGAAGAGTATAATTTGATATAGACTAGTGTGATGAATATGTTAGAAACACTCATTGAAATTGTCTTTAAACTCTACTATACTCTCAAACTCATTCTTTCATAAAGAATGGGATTTAGATAGTGAAAAAATGTAAGAGATTTTTATGGTATAGGAATAATGGATTCCTTTTCAATTATAATGAATTAACCTCGTGAATAAATTATTAGATTGATAAATTTTGGATTAGTCATAAATTATCATAATACGAAATATGAAAAATTTGATAAAAAATTATTATAAGTATACAACTTCTAGTGTCCAAACAATTATATCAATTCGAGTCTATTAATATTTAATTTTGTATATGTGAATGTATTAATATATGATTATGTGATGTAATGAAAATTGAATGTTCAATTATAAAATTTAAATTATGATATGATTGGGTTTAATAACTATTTTTCTCTGGTTTGTGTTTTATATTTATTTCCTTTTGTAAAAATAACTATTTTAACACGAGTGAATGATGTTGCATATTCAAATAGACGAAATAAACAAATGTAGCCAAATGGATCTGTTATTATCTACTTTAAGATAAATTTAGTTAATATGAAATATTAGTGTTATTATATAGGCTATTATACTTTGAAAAACTAGATAAATATAATAAGTAGTTTTAAATACTCGAAAACTAAAATATTGTTATTAATATATTATCATGTACATTGAATCTTCTTCTATGGATCAGGTTTATCTCTCTATTAATCTCTACTAACTTTGAAAGTACTCAAAAAACTACATATGTCTATTTTCTCATATTATTACGAGATATATATATATATATATATATATATATATTATGATAATTAATTAAATTTGATTGAAAAAAAAATGGTTCATTTTTATCAAAGATTTATAATTATTTTAAATAAAAAATGAGATAATACTCAGAGAAAAAAAAAGAGAGAAATTTCAGCTTTATATAATTTGACTTGTATGATATTTGTTTTCCAACTCCATGCCAGTAATTTTTTATTTTATTTGCGAGACAATATAATTTGTACAACAACTCAATATACATATATATATATATATATATATATATATATATATATATATATATATATATATAACTTCATTACTCAATAGTATGCCACAACTTCTTATCGTGGGTAGAATGTCTTGGACCTTTATTTATTTTTTTTTTAATTTTCCTAGTTTATATTAATCTTTTAAACATTTAAGAATACTTTACTTCCAATTTTAATGTTTATCTTATTCAAAACTTAAGAAATTTTACTTTTGAAAAACACCTTTCCATAATAAAGTGTAATGGATATTACTAATAATATTTTACAAGCAACATTGGAAAAGAAAATGATTCTTCCATATAATTTAATATATTGAATTCATTGTTAATTTATTCTTTTAACACTTTTTTAGAAATTTATTTGAAAAAAAATCAACACCATTAATATCATGTCTTAAAAAAAATAATTAAAGATTCATACAACAACTTTTTAGTTTATCCCTTTAAAAGTTGAACTCTTTTTAATTTAAAAAAATGTTTATATGTCATAAAATCACTTGAATCAACATGAGAGATAAATTAATCTATTATACATATAAAATATTCAATACAAAAATTGTTATGACTAACATTTTCATCAATTTGCAATTAATTATAAACACACACACACACACACATATATATATATATATATATATATATATATATATATATACACGTTATTTACGTTATTTTAACAATAGAAATAAAATACTCTGGCTATTTTACTTATGGAAATAATTATAAATATTAAAAATAATTAAGAAATATTTTAAGGACTAAATTATATATATATATATATATATATATATATATATAACCAATTTCTTTTAATGTTCATATTTATTTTTCAATTTATTTTTTAAAATTAAAATAAATATTTTATTAATTTCACTATTTAACTAACTGTTTCTTTAAACTTTAATTGCTTTTTTAAACTTAACTATTTTTAATTAAAAATTTACATAAAAAATAAAAAAAAAATTAAATTAAAATTATAAAAATAATTTATAGATAATTTTATAAGTATAATAATAATATAAGAATTTTATTATTTTCTATTATCATATAAAACAAATGAAGGGATGTGTATTTTCATTAGTGATTAATAAAATTAAATAAGTAAAGGAATAAGAAAAAACAACTATATGTATAAAAAAATGTGAATAACATTATTTATTTCGCTATAAATAATTTTATTTCTCAAGGTGTATTTATTTCGGTATAAATAATTTTATTTCCCGTAACTTAGCTTTCTATAAGACTCGAAACTGACTCCGACAAATCTTAGGACCATCAATTATTATACACAGACAATATTTTGTACTTCAAGAATCAACCATGTGTAGGTTGTTGAATAAAAGTTTAATAAAATCCCATTAACTATAGGCATAATGTAACTCATACAAATATTAAATCATGAAGTTATGTGCATGTAATATTACCATTAATGTCATTAAATACTTATTAATGTTTTTTGGATGATCAATATCTCTATGTATTTTGTTTTAATTTTTTGTTTTTTGGTTGTTAAACCCAATGAACTTAAGTAATTATTGATTTATTCCCTTTTAATACAATAAAATATTAAATGTAAAAAAGAGACAGAGAAAAATATCTTTACGAAACCGTATTGTGTGGCCTGTGCTAAACTCGATATCCCCTGGAAGCTGTGTTTGTTATCGCTCGCACTTGTTTCATCTCTTCCATTCTTTCATTTCTTATTTTCACAACACAACCACTCTCACTCTCCAATTCCAATTCCAATTCCCTCTCAATCCAAACCTCAATGACCCTTTCTTTTGTTACTTGCTTCCGATTCCGCACACTTTCGGGATTCAAGATTCAATGAGATTGTTCTCTTTCAATAAAACATGGCCTCTGCATCTTCCATGTCAGGTAAGTCTACTGAACCTGGGTTTAAACCTTCTCCTCCCAAATTCTTTCCACTCTGTTGATGCGTTTATTCCCCGTGTCAATTCGCGGGTTTTAGATTCTTTAATTCTACTGAATGTGCCTATTAGCGCTTGGTTCATAAGCTCTTGTTTCTTTTGAGTGGAAGAGTTTTGCGAGTGTCGTTTTCTGAGTGAAGGTGTGTTGCTGCAGTTTCTTTAGAATGCGTGAATGCCTGCAAGCTGCGGAGAGGGGACGGAAGCGGAAAATTCGACTGTAGTCTTCTTTCCTGCGCATGGAAAGCTCCAAGGTTTCTCACTGGCTTTCTTGCGAGCACTGCTCATCCTCCTCACCAGTGTTCGGACTTGTCCAATGGACGTAATGGACGAAGGAACCGGTATAATTTTGTAAGTTTTTATGTTTCCCTTGGCCTTTCCAAGTTTGAGTGCTTTCAATTTTTTAATTGAATTAGAGATGCTGGTTCTTGGTATGAGAATGATTGATGATAATATTCCTTCTTTTTTTACCTCTGTTGCATTCTGTGAGTCAGTATGGTTAGAAGAGATGTTTAAATTACTAACTAGGTTATCTGTTAATCTTGCAAAATTGGCAGGGATGTGAAGCTTTTAGTGTAGGTGGGTCTTGTTCCGATGAGTCACTTGATATTGTACTTTTTGAAGGATTGTCTAGGTCAAACATGTCTCAAGTTGCTCCCAGAAGAGGGCAATTATGTTGTTCTTCAGCCTTCCCTTCCAACACCGCCACTGACTTTTCCCCAAAAAGTTTGTGGGAGGTACAGTCCTGAATTTTGCATAATCATTTCTGTTGTTGATTATAGTTCTGTGAATGGGGATATCCTCTTTGATAGTGGCTGAGTCGTATTACCTATCACATGGTTGCCTCAGGATCTTAAACCTGCTATTTCGTACCTGTCTTCAAAAGAACTGGAGTTAGTCCACAATGCTTTTATGGTAAGTTGATTACCTGGAGAAGCTAGCCTGGCATGCTCTTTGTGGCAAAATAATTTCTTCAACACAGTAGGATTTAGTTTATTTATTTTTTTTGTTTTTTTTTGTTCCTGGTTGTTACAGTTGGCGTTTAAAGCTCACGATGGTCAGAAAAGACGCAGCGGTGAACCCTTCATCATTCACCCAGTTGAGGTTGCACGTATTCTTGGAGAACTTGTAAGTAATGAAGAAATGTTTACTCTTGCAAAATTTACATACTAAAAGTATGTAACAAAACAATTTTATTTATGGATCCAACCATTTGTCCAGGAACTTGATTGGGAGTCAATTGCTGCCGGATTACTTCATGATACAGTTGAGGATACAAATGTCGTTACTTTTGAGAGGATAGAGGAGGAGTTTGGTGCTACTGTGCGCCACATTGTGGAAGGAGAGACCAAGGTACTTGTTATTCTTGAATCTTGATTGAAAAACGTTGATGGAAATCTAAAGTCTCCAATAGCTTTAGTGCCACAGTCATAAATTTACCAAGTAAATTAAATGCATATAACATTCTAAATTCTAACTAGGTATCAAAACTTGGAAAGTTGAAGTATAAGAATGAAAATGATTCTGTTCAAGATGTGAAAGCAGAAGATCTTCGGCAAATGTTTCTAGCTATGACAGAGGAGGTGACCTAATATATTCTTGTCTGTTCCAAATGTATTGTATATTGAAAGTGGTTTGGCAACTAATATATGTGTCATTTCAGGTTCGTGTTATAATTGTCAAATTAGCAGACAGGTTGCATAACATGCGTACACTATCGCATATGCCTCCACATAAACAGGTTAGGGCCACTGATTTGAAAGACTTTTTGTGCTCTGTTGGGAGGAAACTGTTATGACCATGCAGTGTTTTTTACTCTTAAACAATAATATAACATGAAAAGGGAATGGATGTTCTCACGTAATTTTGTTGATCTCGCCTCTACATAACATTGAATAGGTGGGTCCCTGTCAAATTTGAGACTGTCTATAAAGAGATGCACACAATTTTCGATTTCCCTGTCATTTAAAAATCTAACTTGTAAAGTTACATTCCCACCAATAGGACTTTGCAGCAGTAAATTTAGGGACTTTGGATAGAAATATTGTGTATTAGCAACGTGAACCGGACTATAAAACTTAGATTCATATATCCATCTTGTCAAGTATTTGTTAATTATCAATGTCTTGAAACCAAAGATGAATTTTATTGTTATGAAGAATTATCTTTTTCGAGTGTCCTTTACTGCATTCCATTATTGTCTTGAAACTAAAGATGAATTTCATTGTTATGAATAATTATCTTTTTTGGGTTCCCTTTACTTCATTCCATTATTGTCATTGATTTTCCTAAAAGCATGACATAATGTGAATGGTACTAAAAATGCCCAAAGCTTACATGTTATAGCAATATCACCATTGTTTGGTTTTGACTGGTTCTCATCATAGCATATTATAATAATACTAATAGGATATTATAATAATACTAACACTCGGGCTAGGGGGTGGTGGTTATGTCAAGTCCTCCCCACAAGTCAGTAGTTGCATGGTAGACCTTTACCTGGATCCACTTCTACCTAAGAAAGTACAGTGTATTCAACTTACACTGTTTTACCTTTTATTGATGTATATATGTATGGTTACAAAAAGACGCAAGGCACTTACCTTGAACCCTAACCTTAAAGCGGGGTACATACAAAAAAAAATAATAAAATAACATTACATTTCAACAGGTTTATAGTAATTCTGTTGTTTATTTAATCTTGTTATATGCGTAGAAATCCTAGATTCTAAATTGTTTCTAACTTGAATACATTGTGCACAGGCTAGCATTGCAATGGAGACATTGCAGGTATTTGCTCCTTTAGCGAAGTTGCTTGGGATGTATCAAATTAAGGTATCCTATGATTACCTAATCTCTAAGAACTAGCTTTCATGTTTTTTCTCCTGTAATGCCTCGAGTCTGCATGTTTAGAGTAGAGCTGAGGATCAAAATTCTTAAGTTAATTATAATAAACCAATATTTCTTCCCATGAGGGAAATTCTGATATATTATGATTCATAGCTATTCTTGTTTGATGATACAGTCAGAACTAGAAAACCTGTCATTTATGTACACAAATGCGGAAGACTATGCTAAGGTGAAGAGAAGAGTAGCAGAGCTATACAAAGAACATGAGAAAGAACTTCTGGAGGTAATGCTACTCTATCTTAAATTTGTGTTTGAAGAGACAAGTTGAAAAATTATAACTGCTTTCCATCTTTCTATATTTCCATTTATTGAACCTTTTCTTCCAGGTGATTGTGTCACTATAGTCCATTGATTAAGCTTATTTGTTCTTTCTGTGATAGGCAAACAAAATATTTATGAAGAAAATCCAAGATGATCAATTATTAGACCTTCTAACTGTTAAAACAGAAGTCCGTGCTGTCTGTAAAGAGCCTTACAGGTTAAGCCACAAATCTCAATTTCAATGCTTCCGTTTTGTTTATTCAACTGTTTATGTTGGTTGACGTATCTGACAGCATGTACATTTTAAATATCTAGTTTTTCTATTCTGTTCTTCTATAATCATTATACATCTTTTGTTTATAATTTGAGGTATCTGGCTATTCATTTAGAAATATTGTTTTTTGTTTGCAGTATCTATAAGGCAGTTCTCAAATCAAAAAGTTCAATCAGTGAGATTAACCAAATCGCACAGGTTTGCTTTCTTCTATGCCCTGGATTACTTACTGTTATAAAAATTTGGATAAACTTTCAAGTTTGTTTGTTGAAAACCAACTTTTTTGTTGTAACCAGCTTCGTATTGTTATTAAACCAAAGCCATGCATTGGGGTTGGGCCTTTGTGCAATCCACAACAGGTAACTACTTATCATGGTCTCGACTCGAATATGACTGCTACACTTCCATTTTTTGGTATATGAAAAGCCATTTCTCTCATTTTTCTGCAGATTTGCTATCATGTTCTGGGGTTGATCCATGGAATCTGGACTCCTATTCCTAGATCTGTACGTATGACACTTTTTTTTTTATTTGAGAATAGAAAGTGTTAGATTTTAGAGAAATATATTTTCATTGCTTTGTGACTGATGAAAAATATTTGATTTGTTCTAGATGAAGGATTATATTGCAACCCCCAAACCAAATGGCTACCAAAGTCTCCATACCACTGTGATTCCATTTTTGTACGAAAGCATGTTTAGGCTAGAAGTCCAGGTTTTGTTTTCTGCATTTTCTAAATTTTACTTTCACGTGATCCATTTTCTCTAACTAATTTTTATAAATAGGTGTTCAGATTAGAACTTCGTCTGGATAGGCTAGAAGTTCACAATAAAAGTTTCTTATTAGTGTCTTACTTCTTACAGATTAGAACAGAAGAAATGGATTTGATAGCTGAGAGAGGCATTGCTGCCCATTATAGTGGGAGAGAATTTGTCACTGGCTTGGTTGGAAGTGCTACACCAAGTGGTAAAAGCTCAAGAGGGAAGACGGTTTGTCTTAACAACGCCAACATTGCTCTCAGAGTATGTTATCTGGCCCTGAGTATGATAGAAATAATCTTTTAAATTTTAAAGAGAGATTTTGGTGTAGCCTTTACCCAATTTTGGTTCCATTAGGTTGTTAGCCTAATGGTAAACTTTGGCTTTGTAATGGCAACAAAAATAAAATCTTGATGCTGATCTCATGAATGAAGTATTTCCGTTCCTACAGATTGGCTGGCTGAATGCAATTAGAGAGTGGCAAGAAGAGTTTGTTGGAAACATGAGTTCTAGGGAATTTGTGGACACTATTACAAGAGATCTGCTGGGTAGTCGTGTCTTTGTGTTCACACCAAGGGGAGAGGTAAGGATGGACTATGTCATGTATTATATGACTAATTCCCCTCACCCACCCCAAAAGTCAATTAGTCAATTAGAAACTAGTATCTGAAAACTAGCTGCGGTTTTTTGACTATATTTTGTCTCACTATTTGCAGATTAAGAATCTTCCTCAGGGTGCTAGTGTCATTGATTATGCTTATATGATACACACTGAAATAGGAAACAAGATGGTAGCTGCGAAGGTATAACTCTCCACATTTGCATTCTTAAATCATGTTAGTCATAGTAGAGATGTGTGTTGTTGAAATATTAGAGGTGCATTTGGTGTAAATGCAGGTCAATGGAAATCTTGTTTCTCCCACACATGTACTTGCAAATGCAGAAGTTGTGGAGATAATCACATATAATGTCAGTATTGCTCAACTCATCCTAAGTGTGTTTTTTTTTTTTTTTTTTTTTTTTTTTTTTTACATTTGATGTAATTGGAAACTAATTTTGTTTTAAGTATATGCGCAAATATAAATTTACTTTGCAATGTTAGAATTAGGAAGATATGCTGTTATTTTAATTGAATTATATGATTCACTCTCTATGCTCTAAGTGTGTGCTATCTGTTAGTTTTTGCATCGAATAGTACATGTTTTCACTAATTTTATTTGTTAGAATACCTTGCTAGTATATAGAATATCTTGGCATATCATAATATATTTGTAATATCTTAGACTATCTATAGAATCTATTATGAAACAATTATTCTCAAAAGTTGTTAGAATACCTTGCTAGTATATAGAATATCTTGGCATATCATAATATATTTGTAATATCTTAGACTATCTATAGAATCTATTATGAAACAATTATTCTCAGAAGTTGTTAAAAATATTATGTTTCCTTATGATTCTCAAATCATTGAGGAAGCAAATATCTTGCCATATCATAATATATTGTTGCATTTTGTTTCCCCTTCAATTTAATTTGTATATTTCTTCCATGACAAAGACAAATTGTTTGCACACTTTTTACACTGTTATTTAAGGAAAATGTTTTGTTAATACATACATAAATGGTTAGTCACAATTATCGTATATATTTGTTTTTCCCTTCATTAGAGCTCAAAATATTAACTGTGCTCGCAGGCACTTTCCAGCAAATCTGCCTTTCAGAGGCATAAACAGTGGTTGCAACATGCTAAAACACGGAGTGCGAGGCACAAAATAATGAAGGTAAGATTTCGTATGAAGGCTTAACCTTGACAATTTGTGTTTTAAATAAACATTTTATATTTTTGTGTAGTTTCTAAGGGAACAAGCTGCACGCTCTGCTTCTGATATCACTACTGAAGCAGTCAATGACTTCGTCACTGACTCTGAGGGGGATAGCGAATCTGAAGAACTATCAAAAGGTTCCACTGGTTCCAAATATCCGTGGGGTAAAACGTTTGTGAATGGAGAGGAAATATCAACGTCAACAAGAAATGAGACTGTCCTCCAAAGTAAGAATGGAAGTGTTTGGATTCCCAAGGTCAACGGGAAACATAATAAGCATGTGCAGCGTGAAAGTTTCAACGGAAAAGGGGAGACGTTACTGCAGGGAAACCTTGTTGCAAAGATGATTCAAGTTAACATTCCAAGATATAAGGAGGTCCTGCCAGGTTTAGAAAGTTGGCAAGCACAGAAAATTGCTTCCTGGCACAATATGGAAGGGCACTCCATCCAGTGGTTATCTGTAGTATGTATAGACCGAAGAGGTAAGCTTGCTCTGAATAATAATTAAATCTTCTCTTGCTTAGATGTGCAAAATGCAAATTAATACTGTTGATAAGGATATGTTATGCAAAAATTGGGGTAATCATAATAATACACTGTCAACATAAAATGTTAATAGATACTTTTTACTGATTATCCGTGCCGGTAAAATGGATGCTTTAGACCTTGTGGCCTATGAACATTGTGGTGACTGCATTTTTCGGATCTAGGTGAAACGCATTGGGTCTGAATTTGGCTTAGAGATGGGGGATGGTACGATGGAGAAATGAATATTTAGTAGTGTTCCATTAAATGCTCTGGTTGATGGCTCATATCTCTGACACATTAAACAAGCGCTATTTTTCCATCTCGATTGTAACCTGTTGAACATTGATTTCAGGCATGATGGCTGAGGTCACTACAGTATTGTCCACTGCAGGCATAGCCATATGTTCTTGTGTGGTGAGTGGTTAAACCAAAATCCAAGCAATTATGCAATACTCAAATAAGACGTCTCGACATTATATTAGTATGGTTCAACTTTTGGCATGTCTTTTAACACTTTACTTATCAAATGAGCAGGCTGAGATTGATGGAGGAAGGGGAATGGCTGTTATGGTATTTCACGTTGAAGGGAATTTAGAAAATTTGGTACAGTATAATGTCTGAAAACACTCATTGTAATTGATACTTAATCTAGATGATCTTTGTTCATCAAATGTGTACTGTCATCTTACACAAATAAATTGTTTTTCAGGTCAGTGCTTGCTCTAAAGTAGATCTGATATTGGGTGTTTTGGGATGGTCTACTGGTTGCAGCTGGCCGAGCTTAGTGGAAGACCGTGGCGTTCTCGAATGCTAGTTGATTCGACTGCATTGCCTCTTGGCGTTTACTACAGTTTGTCCAACGATTACAGAGACCCAGACCAGGGAATTAAGTTTTGTCCACAGCAACGTAGGCATTTATGTAGCTAAATTTTGTCTATAGTTCCCATATATTTATTCGAACTTACTAACCCAATAATCCGGCAGCAGCCTATTGAGTCAAAAACTCGAAACTCAAGGCACTGTATATAGAAAAGAGTGATAGGATAAAGGAGTATACCATGTAAATTACTTGTGCAGAAACTAAACATTTACCGAAGGAGATTGCTAGGGTGTCTGTCGTTACAAAATGCCACTTCTCCTGGCCGGAAGACTTCCAATTCTACTTAATTTGGGGAAAAACTGGCTAATAATCGGTATTCGTGATAAACAAGATCAGTAAACGCATTATGTTTTCTTTAAAAAAAAAACACCTTTGTAATTTAGGTAAATAATTTGACTTTTTAGTGTTTTAATTGATTGGTATATGGGTTCTCCAAATAGATTTATTTCACTAAAATTGTTAATAACCTTTTTTAGTGCACTTTGTCGTCTGTTGGAATAAGTAAGAATTCATAACATTACGATTTAAGCTAAGTAAACTTAAAATGGAGTTACAAAGTTTCATAAATTTTAGATAGATATTAATTTTTTTATATTATTAATGTAAATTTTGGCTTAGATATATTTCCACCAAAATGTTAGTAACCTTTTTTGGTACACTGTCGTTAGTAGAAATTCATCAGGATATATGAAATTATGAATCTATGATTAAAGCTAAGTAAATTTAAAGTGAGCCCTATTAATTTTCATAAATTTTGAATAGAGATTAATTTCGGCATATTAATGATGTATATTTTTGCACAGATAATTAATTATATTGCAATTTTTTAAACATTTATGGCAAGAACGATTTATGATTAATGAATGTAAAAAAATTCTAATTAAGTAAACAATAAAAGTTGTATTAAAAATCATGTTATAGCAATCTTTTCTCCATATATCTTAACTCATAACAATGTAGTTTTCCAAACTCATTAAGAAGATAGTATATATGGTTACCTTTTGTTTTTATAAGAAAAATTGTTAAATTTTAGGAAACCTATACTGGTGGTACTCATTAAAGTTATATTTTAAGATGATTTAATGGGAAAATGTCTAACATTTTGATCCTCTAAATTCGCCTCACTACCGAATGACCCTCATCATCTAGTACATAAAATGACTCCTGTGGACGATAGGTGAGTAGAACCAAGAGCATCAGCAGCGCTAGCAACAGCAAGGGAAAAACCCAGGTTAATGCTTGATTATTCGGAACCATTAAGTTCAGATTTTGGTTCAAATCTGCTTGGTGTGCCATTGTCACCTCCTCCTTGTAGTCGGAGCTATCCACATCAGAGAGAGAGCAGACATGGCTGTCTCCCTTGAATTTTTGCTTTGCATTTTGTACCAGCTCTGACGGCCAAACTTGCTCCTCCTTGTAGTCCAGGGAGGTGGTCCCTGTTACTTTTGAGGTATCCTCTGACCCAGACTCTGAAACTTCATCCGACATCATCTCATCCTCCTCCTCATCATCCTCGGTTCCAGTTTCTGTTTCTGAGGATGTTAGATCGTCTTGAGGTATTTCATCCTTTTGATCCGGCTCTTGTTCTTGGCCATTGGGTCTGTTAAACAATGACACCATGCATTCTTCAGTAACTCCACTTCCGTTCGACGAAGCCGCACTTTGTGGGGGCGAAGAGTCAGAAAACTCAATTTCCTGATGTTGAAAGCAGGTTGGGCTCTCCTGATCACCACTTCTGGGTTTAAGCTCACTTTTCTCCTCCTGAAAATATATCCAAGTTTTTCTGACAATTGAAACTCAAGCATTTACATACATAAAGAAATTAAGGATTAATTACTTGGTCGATGCTCGTATTGGATGTCCAATAGCTGCAAGCAGTAACATACAAACACTAGTTAACGAAGCGTTAGAATCAGACAATAAAAAAAAGACAGAAACATACTTAAGCAAGGAAGTGCGTGCTCCTAATAAAGAAATGGTATATGTTGACGTAGCATACCATGTGGCATCTCCATTTCCGATCGATGAGTTCTTAACGAGAGAGGTGAGACTTTGGGTGGTGTCATGATCGTCTTCACTCTTACATTCATGTTCATCCAACAGCAATTGTTGGGGCTTCGGTTTTGTCTGTTGATCATGGGTGGCCTTTGCCTTTTGCTTGTTGCTGGCGAAAGATGCAACTGCCATGAAACCTGCAATGGCCAAAGCTCCACCGAATACAAAAAGACCCGCAATCCCTCCTTCGCCGCCAATACATAAGACATTGGTTGGAAGGACTTTGTTCCTTCCTTGCTTGTTTGTGATGATGTTCCTTTTGCCCTCCATGAATATCTGTGTATCTTTGTTTCTAAATATTAATTTCCTTTTTGCTTGTTGAAAGTGCTACACTAGGCCAAGGGATAGAGTTGTTTGTATGTTATAAATAAAGGAGATTGAGAGCGAGAGAAACATGTTAGTTGGCATTTCCTCAGGTGAAGATATCCGTGAATTCAACCCAGCGTTGCACGTGTTTGCTTATCGACCATGATTATTAACACTCCGCAGTTATAGCTTCATCCACTAGAACTTGTCCACTACCTAAGGTGCACTACACAGATCCCTGAATAACTCATCCCTCTACCCTACTTTTTCTACCTAGCATCCGTTATTTTAATTGAAAAAAAATGTTTTTTTTTACATTACTTTCCCTTTTAGAGATATTTTTTTATTATAAAAAATAACTTTTTTTATTTGTAAAGAAAAAAGAGAGATTGAATGGTAAAATCGTCTTTGTAAAAATTGATTCAATGTCAAAATAATAATACTCTACAGCGTTAACATGTATGATAAATAAAAATTAGAACACTAAATATATAGAAAATTTGTACTTTAAATAATGTTAAATGACACTTTTTTTTTTTTCTAATTTTAAAATAAAAATTATTTTCTTTTATAATTTTAATAATTTCTTTCAGTATTTAAAATATTCGTTTTATTTAAATGATAACCACGTGAATAAAAGTCAGACTCAATTTTCTTTAAAAATATTATTCTATAACCAAAATTATTATTATTAAAACATTGTGTAGTATAATAATTAAGACTCTGCCTTGATATAAAAAATGTTTATATACTGACACGTCGGAGGGAGATGAGAAATTCATGATATTTTGTAGTTATTTTTTAGTTATTTATTATAAAGTATGTATTTTAAATGTTAAAAAAAATTCAATTTTATAAAATCGGGTTGTAAGATAAGATTTGTACATATTTATATATTTTAAATTGATTTTATTTATAGTTAATGTAAGACTTTCAACACATTTTTATTATACCGAGGTAGATAAATCTCACGTATAAGACTAGACATTAATGAATGTTCCAATAGCGATCCGATAGTCAGTGGAATAATATGTCAAACAAACAATAAATATCGTTAGAACATACTCTAACAATGATTAGATATTGTGTTAAGAAGTGAAATTTAAACCTAACTCAGCTTGACAAAATCGACTTGTAGGGTAAAGTCTGTACCCACTTATATATTAAATTGACTTTATCTATAGTTGGTGTGAGATTTCCAACATAACAAATTTGTTATTTTTCTATTGTATTCACACCATTATTTATGAACTTAGTTATAATTGTTTCTCATATATAAGTGGTATAATAAAATAAGTACTCACATGAGTATATATATCAATATAGGACAAACCCTTAAAAAGTTATTTTAATACTAAAACACAAATTAAGAAACCCTTAATTTGAATAAGACTAATTTTATTGAATTATACATACTTCATTTACTATTTGGTCAAGCGAAGTAACACTAGCATAATTTAGAGGTAATGATTCTAGTACATATGAATATCATTTTGTGAAACCAAATATATTGTCATAATTTGTTATTCCTATTATCGACGGATGCTTTTGTTGGTAAAATAAGTTGTAAATTTTGATTAAATTTGATGATATTTTCTGTATATTAAGAAGAGATGGATAAAAAAAAGAAAAGAAGGAAGAGAGGAAGAGGAGGAAAGGAAAGAGGAGAAGGAGGAAAAGGTGGTAGTGTAGTGATGGCTATGTTGTGGTGGCTGCTCATTGACGGTGGTGGTCGAAGATGGAGGAAGAGGAGGTGGAGGAGGGGAATGAGGAGGAGGATATAAGGAGAGAAGGAATAAGAAGAAAAAAAAAGAACAAGAGGAATGAGAGAGAAAGATGAAGTCCAAATTGTGACATTTATCGATAGTCAGAATCTGTCAATAATTACTGACAAATACTTACCAACGAATTTGAGATCATAATAACCAACGGATTGTGAAATCCATCAGTAAAATCTATCACGACCATTCTACCAATGGATTATATCCATCGGTAATATACAATTTTCTTATACTTGGTGGAGTCTTAGGAATAAGTGTTAAGGTGACCACATGTTGCAAGCAATGAGATATTGAAATGGTTTATTGCAATGACATTTAAGGACTATGCAATGAAAGTGTGAGATTTTGTATTATTATGAGAGAGAATGAGTGATTTCATGCGATTTAAAACAGAGTGAGAGATTTTAGTAAGTGACGGAAGGGGAGGTTTAGGCGGTTTTCAACGAGGGAGAGAACTTTCAAGTGTAAAGAATTTGTGAGTGAAAAGTGTGAGAAATAAAAAATTTAAACACATTTAGTGATTGACACATGTTATGTTATTAAAAAAATACTTAATTTAATTATCAATTTGGTTGTAGAAATCAACACTTTCATCTTATGTCTAAAATCAAATTCATTGTTAAGATAACATTTCTCTTTGATAGTTAATTCGATAGTTGAAAATAATACTTTTATTTTAACTTATATAACCGCCAATTTAGTGACAAAAATTTAAGTATTTCATTCTCTAATCAAATTAATGTTGCTAAGAATTTATTTTTTTGTTATTTCAGTAGTTAAATTATGACATATATGTCATTTGGTAGCTATTTCAGTTACAAATTATAACTTACTTATTTTAATAGCTAAATGACTTATTTTGTGTAATGAAAAGTTGGTTAAGTTGTGTACCATATTTATTGTGAGTGCAATAGAATAATGATTTAAATTGTAATATCTATTTTTTTCACTAAAACTCTTTGAATGCGAGAAATTTGTTTATAATGAATTGTTGTTGGATGTATATTATGATTAATTGATATTGTGTATTCTGAGTTATAATATTTTATGTGTTTTACTTTGTTTTTTTTTTGTGGTCTTTATTGTAGTTTGAGTTTGTGTAATTTTTGTATTAATGAATTGTTGTTGGATGTATATTATGATTAACTGATATTGTGTATTCTGAGTTATAATATTTTATGTGTTTTACTTTGTTTTTTATTTGTGGTCTTTATTGTAGTTTGAGTTTGTGTAATTTTTGTATGTGACACTCTTGAATTAAGTTATTTTAGTGGTCTTGAGTTAAAATCAATATGGATGAATAAAATGTTTGACATTTGAATGATGTAAAATATTGATATATGTTGTGAGATATGTTACCAAATAGGTAGCTTACCTTGTGTTATATAATGTAAGTATTGATTTATGAAGTTTTCCAAAATGAAGTTATTGATAATTTAAATCAAATACAATAATGTATTTAATAAGTGTACTGTATGGTCATACGGCCACATAGAGTGGCCGACCGGATAAGATCACCCAGACGACACGTTTGAACCACCACGTACCATACAATCAAGATAAATAAATAAACGTTGTTAACCGACCACACGGTCATGGAGGATGGGAGACCGAGCGGAAAACCTCCGACAATAACTATCCCTAAACATCGTTTCTAATCAAGATTACTGGTAAAAACTACTTAGCGGATAATGAGTTGTGATTGGATCCTAATTAGAATTTCACTAATCACAAACTTATTTCAAATCTTATAAATAGAGATCAAAGGTAAGAATTTGATGAAAATATTTAATATATGCATCCCAAAAGTCATCATTTGATTGTTACATGAATGTTCACCTTATGATATAAAAACTATGATGTAAGCCTTTTGTGGTTAAGAAGAAAATTTTAATAAACCTATATAATCAAGTGTGCTATTACAAATCTGTAACTTTTATTGAGGTAAAAGATATTGTTTTTGAAATTGTATATTCTTAATATTATTTATAATTTTAATATATGTTTTTTTTTTGTTCTTAAACTTTTTGAAAGAAAAGAGAAGAGTAATATATGTGTAGTATTTTAGATCTTAATAGAAAAACTATGTAAACATGTTTTATTTTGATCAAATTTTAAAACTTTTATTATATATAATAAACATTGATATCATTTTTGTAACGCCAATAAATGTTGGCTATTTCAGCTATGACGTTTAGTATATTGTAAATTATATTATTATGAAATGTTTGAGTTATATAAGTAATTGATAATGAAATCGTTATAATTATATTGTTTTAGTTTAGAATAAATGAATAAATTTATAATAAATCTAATATTAATAAATGTATTAAATAATTTTTACTCTTTATATTTTGGTTTATTTGCAAATGAAATAAAATTTATTGAATTTCAACATAGTTACAATCGAATTCAAAACAATTAATTGCTATACTCGTGCATTAAAAAGATTCCTGATATAATTTATATTTTCATTTGTTCAGTAATTTGATTTTGCCAAATGTTGCTTTTAGTATATGAAGTTAAATAACATTTGTAACCTTTATTATACATTTAAATTCTCATTCACATTGTTTAAATATCTCACAACATCAACCCTTTTTAAATCCACTCTTATATTTTAAAATTTCAGTCAAAGGTACAGGAACTTTATCTGACACCGTTATTTACCACATTATCAATGTTACTAATGTAGTCTAACCCAATAATTAAAAAAAAATATTATGAGAAATAATAGAACTGGTTTTTTTTTTTAATTGAAAGACAAAAAGTAATGGTATAGGATTAATATTCAAGCCTTTCAATAAAGTTAAAAAAAATCACATTACTCAATTAAATCTGAATATAAAAAAATATTGAGTAAATCACCATTTATCACATCATGTTATTAATGTTTTCTAAGGTTAAAAATAGTATTTCACAAGATTTGAAGACTAAAAAATAATTTTTAATGACGATTCCAAACAACTGAAAACATATTTAAATCATTTTATTATTATAATTAAACTTAAAACTATACTTTTTTATTTTAATTTAATTTTAAACGAACCAAAAACCAATCCAGTATAAATTTTTGGTATTGGGCCATTGAGACTCAGAAAGTTAAACGGGCCTTGAAAAGTAGACCATGGAGCCCAAACCCAACCTAACAAGTATATTATTATTGCATGGGCACTTCATCCAAACCCTAGGGTTGTAAGCTTCTTTCTCTTCACAAGATGGTTTCGCTGAAACTGCAGAAGCGCCTCGCCGCAAGCGTTCTCAAGTGCGGCAGAGGAAAGGTTTGGCTTGACCCCAATGAAGTCAACGAAATCTCCATGGCCAATTCTCGTACGCACTCCCTCTCTCCAGCTCTTTTCTCTCCCTGTTAATACTTTCGCTTTAGTTTTTATAGGATCTGAACCTGTTCGGTGTTTTGAGCGTTTCCGTGAATATATGCGGATGCTAACTCGAGCTATTTTTCGCGTAGATTGCAAATCCTATTTCACTAGTGTTATCGTCGAATGTTGTTGTTTTTAATCATTGCATAGCTTTTGGGGGACCCAAATGCCTTATTCAAGGTTCTGTGTATTGTTTAAGCACTTTGGAGTTTTGATTTTCAGGCCAAAACATAAGGAAGCTGGTTAAGGATGGGTTTATTATCAGGAAACCCACCAAGATTCACTCTCGCTCACGCGCCCGTCGGATGAAGGAGGCCAAGAGAAAAGGACGTCACTCTGGATATGGTATTTTTAGTCACAGTCCTAATTTCCCTTATGTGAAACCCATTCGCTTTCATGGATTGGTGATCTAATCGTTGTTAGATAATTTGTTTTTTTCTTCTTCTCAATTGGTTAATTCTTTACCGTGTTTGTAAATTAATCTCATGAAGTAACCCCTTGAAGAAATGTTTAGGGTTTTATAAGTACCTTAGGATATGTCAATAAGCTTTTTCCTGAAATAAGCTCTTCACTAAAACTAGTAAAAAAAATATTGCAACTTGTACAGAAATAGGTCAACCTTCTTTTCTTTTGATTAAAAAGCCAGTGTGAATAATTAGGTTCCGGTTTCCTGCATAATATTTACTTATTGGATAAGGCTTTAATTCAGTTATTTATGCAATGGACTTTATGTGTATTGCAATCTTGTTTTTAATTTTTAGCGTCCCAGACCTCATTGGTACTTATAATGAAATTGCTGTGATTTTGTGAATATTTTACTGAGTTGTTTTCCATTTTGGCAAAATATGTTGTTAAATGGTGGCGTGGCAGAATAGTGTGGTGGGGGTTTTTTTCTCTTATGTGAAGGCTGTCCCGCAATGGTGGCACCATAAGCCACAATTGCACGTTTGTATGGCATAATTTTGGCTGTCTGTCATTTTCTATTGATAACACTTTTGATAATTGGGTTTATCAGTGTGAATTGTTTTGGTAAATATCAAGTTTATATGAAACTTTTATGGGTTAGACAGCGAGGAAATATTGGGATTACTTATATTGTTTCCTGAATAATACCAGGTAAGCGTAAGGGTACAAGGGAGGCAAGGCTTCCCACTAAAATCCTTTGGATGAGGAGAATGCGTGTGCTCAGACGCTTGCTTCGCAAGTACAGGGAATCTAAGAAGATTGACAAGCACATGTACCATGACATGTACATGAAGGTGAAGGGTAATGTTTTCAAGAACAAGAGGGTTTTGATGGAGAGTATACATAAATCCAAAGCTGAGAAGGCAAGGGAGAAGACCTTGTCTGATCAGTTTGAGGCCAAACGTGCCAAGAACAAAGCCAGCAGGGAAAGGAAAATTGCCCGGAGGGAGGAGCGATTGGCCCAAGTGAGTTTCATTCTGTATTGAGTAGATATTACACGTGACAGAAGTGATTGATGCACTTCTGGATTTAATGCATTCAAAATTATTTTTGCTGAAATTGGAATTATAGAATTTGACCATTGGCCCTTACTCTCGTAAAATGTAGGGTCCAGGAGAAAAGGCTGCGCCCAGTGCTCCTGCTGCTACAGCATCACAGCCTGCCCAGTGAGTCGTCTAATTTATGCTTGTCCTATGTTTTCACCCTTTGGGTTTTATGTGTTTTCTAATTGAACTTCTTTCCTTGCAGAGCACAAAAGAAATCCAAGAAGTGAGCCACATATTCTGATATTGGCTCGCAGAATTTTTGGGGCTTCCGTTCTCAGTTATTGTTCTAAAGTAGTTTTGACAAGTATTGTTGAATTTCTGTGTTGGTTTAGACCTTCTTTAGTTTTTATTTAAGTATATGAAATTATAACATTGTGCTCTTTCTCGATTGTGTTTTGGCTATTTTTGTATGGATATCGTTACTGTTTCGGATACTTGTGTTAATTCTTTTATAGCCATGGCTTTAATGTTCTTTGAAGAGCCCAGTCCCGATTAAATTTGTTTTATTTTGCCGCTTAAACAATTCAACTACAAAACCAAAGCTAGAGAAATTAGTTGTTTTAAAGTAGTGAAACATTCGTATTGCCTCTGCTCCGTATAGTCCTATACGTATCATCTTAATGTTTCTTGATGATATGTATATATGCCCATGATATAGGTTAACTCTTGCAATTTTCAAGAACTTTAGTATCTAGGAAACTATTTTAGATTTTACAGAATTACGTTGATGGATACTGTTTGTAATGTTTATGGTAATCGTAAATGAGGAAATTATTGGTGAGATTAGTGCTATGTAAAATGCGAGGATAGAAAAAAGTAAGATATTTTATAATTTTGGAAAAATCATGTATGAATAACAAGGCAATTTCCTGTATAGTATTTTGTTTATTAACTTTAAAGAAACCTGTTTTTCAAAGAAGTTTTTGTGAAAATAATGTAATTTGTTTCAGTATTATCTGTTTCTAATCTTTTAGACATTTCAAACATTCTTGCACGCATGTGTGTGTGCGTGTGTATTCAAGCAATATATGCTTCAAAATTTCATAATTTAAATAATTTTATTCTCAAATATATTTATTTAATATAAAACAGAATACTTTTCTATTTTAAGATTAACGTACATTAATAAAAAGAATGTTTAGTGAGATTTTAAATATTAGTATTTCTAAGTTAAATTAAATGGCGTATTTAATATACTGACCTTTCATGTATATATCACCTATAGGAGATGTTAAATAATATTTGAAATTTCAAAGTATCAATTATTTGAAATAAAAGTTTAAAACATAAAACATTAAAAGATAATATATAAAAAATATAGTAAATAAAGGGTATAATATGTATATTAACCTTAAACATCAAAATATAGGGTATAATATTACGATGGTGCTGAAAGCACGTCAAGTATCAATGGTAAAATCGCATTATTGAAACACTTTAATTCGAGACATACCCTTAATTTTCGTTTGGTAAAATGAAAAGAAAAGAGATATGTGGATACAAATAAAAAAAAAAGAAAAGAAAAACGAGAATAGCAGATAAATAGAGGAAACAAATGTATTTAATGAAAGATAGAAAGAAAAACAGGTGAAATTTTTTTTGAATAATGTGAAAATAAGAATTGGATTTCATAACTTTAAATTTATTCCTTTTTTTTTTAATCAATCAACCCCATCAGTTAATTAAATACATAAAAGAAGCTAAAGAATCTTTGTTTCCACCTATAAATTTGTGTTATGTTAAAAATATTCATTAATTCACATGACATTGAAATAAATGAATAAATTTTTTTGAAATACTTGGTCTTAATTAAGGTTTGATTATTGTGATTTCGGTAAAAATGAATATTAATTATTAAATGTAATTGTGCATAAAATTGATTCTCTATGCTTAAAGATATTATTCGTCGTTTTAGCTTTCATCCATCTATAAAGCCAACTTAACGCGTTTCTGCAGTGGAATCTTTATTACCTGAACGGTGCTTATACTATGATATACAAATAAGAAAAGCTTGCCATAGTAAAAGTGGAACAGACCATTTTCCTTTCAAATATTAAGCTCCAATCTACAAATTTTATACCAAAGCTTCTTGGTATGTCCACTTTTTTCATAATCCAGTTAAAGTTCAACACAAACTATGGACAGAAAATCTAACGAACCAAGTAACATGGTGAGAGATGGAGAACTGATATTATGAAGACAAAGGCCACTAACGCAATATCTGAACTTTGTTCCACTGTATTGTATTCTAATTAATACGGCAGGAGTTCGGATGAAAACTGTTTGTCAGACATAGTAACCTAATCTACATGCAAAATGAAACTAGGTTAACTCCATCTTGTCGACTGCAAAGGGAAGGTATGCAATTTTGCTGTCTTGGATATTAGAAACTTCTTTGATTGCGCCGAGTAGAAAAACCAATGTCGTCTTCATCTTTGATGAAGGGTTTAAATCTGGCGAGGCCACCACTTCCACTATATGCTTGGCTTCTGGTTGTAGCTTGATGATCTGATGGATCTGGATTGCCACAAATCCCAAGTTTGACAATAAATGTAGCTGTGCTTCCTTTTCCAGGGCCCTCGCTCTCAATCCATATGTGACCTCCCATGAGGTTGACAAATCTGAATGAATTTTGTGGAGGAGTCAGACTTAATAGACGAAAGACAAGGATTATTTACGCTTACAGTAATTAAATCCATTTAGCATATTGGGAATTGAGAGACTGCAGCAAATTCAAAATACTATTCGATGTTTCCCCCTACCTTTTACAAATTGCAAGCCCAAGACCTGCACCACTGCTGGGTCGGGCAGGTCCACTCCGAGACTGAGCAAACTTGGTAAAGAGATGAGGAATATCTTGTGGGGGAATCCCACATCCAGAGTCCTTAACCTAAACAAATGATGATGCTTGTGTTAATAATAATAACAACATAGAAAAAGCAAATTTAAATTAACTTCTAACAGTTGCTAAAATGACAACAATGACAACAAAAATATCTTTGGATTAATTCCAAGGCTTTGTATCTCGGTATATCCGTATGGATGATCTGGATGTCTCAATCATTTAGATAACCTAAGAATACAATCACATCACTATATGAATGTAAAGCACGTGGGATTTTACTAAAATTCAAGAAAATTAAGGCTGAGATCTTGAATGGCACAATCATAACCTGGACTCGAATATAGAAATGACCATCACTTGATGTTGGATAAAACTCTGGAGGTCGCCAATCTTGTAAAGATTCTGGTTTTGCTACAGATGCTCTTATAGAAACATAACCCTCCTTAGTGAATTTGACAGCATTACCCACCACATTCAGAAGTGTTTGTGTTAGCCGCTTTTCATCTCCAATGGCATGCGTAGGCAGATCAGGAGCCAAAATTAAAGTAATAGGTAATTTTTTCACAGATGCTATTGGCTTTATCAGTTCAACAATCTGCATTTAAGATTAAAAACAAGACAATACAAAAATTCAATACACGGTAAAAGACAAGAGAATTATGTTATTTCTATTTCAGAACAATGAAGCATGAAAACTTATAGCAACTACCTCTCCCAAAACACCATGAAGGTTGAATTTTCCCATTTCCAATTCGAGGCTACCATCCTCAAGTCGAGAAAGATCTAGAACATCATTAATGAGTGTTGCTAAAACATTACTACTCTTCAACACTGTCTCTATCATAACCCTCTGCTCCGGAGTCAGTTCAGTTTCCAAGAGAAGTGACGACAATGCTATGATGGCATGCATTGGTGTCCTCATTTCATGATTCATGACAGCAAGAAAATCATTGCGAGCATGGATTGCCATTTCTGCCTCTCGACGAGCCAAATCTAAAGCAACATTCTGCTCCATGAGTTGATCACGGGCTCGCATAGACTCCTCCAAAATAGCAGCATGAGAAAGGGCAACTGCTACCTGTTTGGAAACTAAAAATGAATTCAACAAGTAGAGGAATAGACACTGACCGTAAATATTTTGAAATGTCCTAACACAGCCACGTTGCTCCATTTGACAGGAGGCATATAAAGAAAAAAATTTCCACCATGACACCAGAAAGTGCAAGCAATATTTTGAAATGGAAATTTCCACAAAAACAAATTTCAAACATCATACAAACATAGTAATTTAATTTGGTAAGAAAACAATATTTCAAGAAAGCATACAACTAGATGAACCGTTTCGCTTGTAATTAATAGAGTTATTCATACTAGAAGGCTTACATAGAAGTAGGGAATGAGGAATATCCCACACAATGAACTACCGATTATATTTAAGCTAGAAAGAAATACATCAGATTAGCTCAATCTCTTATGCCAATATATAGATCAAATGTCTGCTTTCACCTTTACTGGATATCCAAGA
The DNA here is from genome assembly GCA_027742785.1 of Vigna reflexopilosa. Lineage (NCBI taxonomy): Eukaryota > Viridiplantae > Streptophyta > Magnoliopsida > Fabales > Fabaceae > Vigna > Vigna reflexopilosa. Next base: position 4,695,382 of record CM050914.1, on the reverse strand, counting down.
GAGGTTTGCTACTATCCCGCAACAACTAGGTATATACCCAAAGAAACCTTTAAGATGATTTGGATCATGCTCCCTCCGAGTTAGCTTTTGCTTGAGTTAGACCCTGTCCATTCTCAATTTGAATATAGTATCAAGTCTATCCTATTCCTAATACCAGAGGCATGATGAGATTTGTGTATTGACTACATGGTGGAGGTTGAATTAAATAGAGAAGCAATAAATACAAATATCACAGACGTTATAACTGTTTTAATCACCAAGTGAAAAGCAAAAAAATATACAGCAATTAAAAATATTTTTATTACTATAATTACATCATTTCGACCATGCTTCCACCTTTGCTAACTTGTACGGTTGAGTTTACCAAACATTTACTGTTTTTTTCATTCCAAAGTGGTTGAGGAAAACCAGAAAACCTCAAATCACCATTGTTTAAGGCAAGGCCAAATGACCAATGGTTAATAACCATTTTCCCATTCTCTTGAATATTCCACACTCCAGAACAAGTTCCATATAACAGTAAGAACAGAACGTCCAAGTGCCAATGACAACGGATATGACTTTCTAAGCAAACAAACAAGGAGTAAAGGAAAACACAGTAATGGGAGTAAGGTATGGGGAACATACAATCAAAAGCAAGAACGACACGACAAGAAATGACAACCAGTGTGATAAAGGAAATCTCAAATGAATCCAATACCTGATCTGCAACCACATCAACAAGTTCCAACTCATGGTCTCGCCATTTTCTAACACTGTCAGTAGGGAGGATGAGAACCATGATTGCATAGTTTTTCGCTGATATATCGGGCCAATCATTAATTTGAAAATTGGACAAATTTAGAAGAGGCACCCGAACAGCAACAACTTCAGGCGGCACATATCTTCCCACAAGAGGTCTGATCCGGGCCAGTGGACAGGTGGGCGGTATCCGCATAGCTCGAGGGCTGTTGAAAACTTCATTGACAATAGGATTGTTCGTTTGCACTGTAGAGCCAACTTGAACATGGTAAGTTAAAGTATGGGACAGTTGCAGATTCAGACCATTTCTAGAAGGCATCCATAATGCACATTCCTCCAAGCCCAAAGTCCTCCCCAGCTCCACAAGAGTAGTCTTTAAAATTGTATGCCTGTCGAGTGTGCTCCTAATTTCATGAGTCAACATTCTAACATGCCTTCCAGTCTCTTCCTGAGTAAGAATAAGTCCCATCTCCCTGTCAAGCTCTTCAGCCTTGTTCTTGAGGAACAATTCACGCGTCTTGACACTCAACAGATCAGGAATGATGTGCACAAGCATCAGAGCCGTCGCGCAAGACACGATAGCACAAGACACTTTGGCAATCGTCATAACCACAGCAACAGCTTTGGAGTGCGGCGAGAATGTCCACAGGTTTATAAAATGAGTTGCTCCACAGAGGACAATAAAAGCACCAAACTGCATAAGCACCCATCTATACGGAAAGAAAGCAGACTTCTGCACAAAGTAGATAAGCTCCACCGGAATCGAAAAATAAGCAAGAGCAATTAGAACATCCGAGATATACTGATACTTGACAAGAAGTTCATCCGGCGGATACTGCGTATCTATACAATCACAGGACTCCATCATCTATCCCCGAATGAACGGATCTGTAATAACAGGATCAAAAAATATCATTCTATTGTATTCTAAAATATCACAAACTAGTATTCATACTTCAAAATCAACGTCAACAAGTGAAGAGCATGAATTACACAGATGAATAAACCCTAAAACACGAGCTGAAAACCGAACGAAATACCAAAAAAATACTTCGACATGTTTCAAAATATATTAGTGATAAAATCTAGCGGAAAAAAAAAATAACGGAGTATTTAATCCATACAGGATAACTGTCAAAATAAATCTGAAGAGTGAATTAAAGAAGGCTTAGAGTGTTGAGGAAACAGTATAGAGAAATAAGGAGGAATGGATCGAATGATCGAGAGAGAGTGAAGTGATTGTTATACCAAAGGAAGACGAAACGGACAAGTGGATCAGGCGGTGGAAGCGGTGGAAGCGGTGGAAGCGGTGGAAGCAGCCATTCAGTTTGGCGAAGAGCGAAGAAGACAAAGGAAAGACAGAAGGAGTGAGTTGGGTGGTGTTTGCGAGTAAGTTAAAAAGCCTGACATGAAATGAGGCAGTCATTGAATTCATTAACCTTAACCCCTCTCACGGACAAGCATGGCAAACTCTCCCTACTCCGACTCGGGCGTGCCGTGCCCTTTTTTCCATGCTTCTCTCATTTTACTTTTCGCTTTTCACACGTGCCACATCATTTTCAGATTGGCTGTCACCTTATTGTATCTTTTTTCTTTCTCATTTGTGGTAATATTTGCAAAAAGTTAATACGACTTACTTTCTGTTTAGAGGTTAGGATTTTTTGTGCAAGGAAGTGAGAATTCATTGGACGGTGCTGGGCCCACTAGCCTTCACTTTTCTTTGTATGTGTAAAATTGAAGTTGGATTCACCCATTCGCAAAATTACAGGATTTCTGAATTCTGCATCTTTCAACTTTCTTAACTTTCTTTGAACTTGGTCCACTATGTGGATGTGTGTTAACTTTTGCTTCCAGTGTTGACAAATTGCTGTGAAATCCAACGCATCCGGTCCAAATTCCCAATTCCCAATTCCATTCGTTTGTTTATGAAAACCCACGGCTGCTGCCCCCGCATCATCTAAAACAGTTTTTAATTAATCATACATGCTTCACCAAACCACTAATTCCTCCTATAACTTTTGACTCACATTTCTCAGATATCTATGCAACCATAAAACAATCAATAATATGTATTTCTTCTTAATCAAATTATATTTATTTCAGATAAAGTCCATTAGTGTTGTCATATATGTTAAGATATATCTTAAAATAAAGTTTAGAAAAGGATGAAAAGTTTACCACAGACTAAGAATTATAATTTCGTATTTCATGGGAATGAAAAAAAAATTATATTGAAACTAAAATCAGTATTTGTTCATTTTAGATAAATTAAAAACATGTTTCACTTTTTTCCCTAAACGTATATTTTCAGTTTTAACTTTCTTAATGAACTAATGTTTAATTTGTAATCAACACGAAAACATAAAAAGTTATATCAGTTTTGTTTTTATATGGGTTGAATGATAGTTTTTTTTTTATTTATTTGAAAGTGTATTTTTTTAAGTTAATATTTGAATGTTAATAAATAAATCCTTGAAAGTAAATTCCATTTTTTTTTATGTTTATCTTTAGTTTTCAATACATTTTTCCATATTATTATTAAAATTCAAATTTATCATGTAAAGATAAAAGTACTGCACTTTTTCATATATATTTTTATAGCATTTTACTCTTATAGATAAGGAATTAAATAAAAATATTTATCAATTAAGACTAAATTAAGAAAATTATAATCATACAATATTTTGTATGATTGTAATATAAACATATAATTTAATTAATTAAATATTTTCATCTAAATACATGTCAAGTTCAAAGTTTTAAACTGATTACTTTTGTAAAGACGAAATATTGACACATAAATACATGGTCTTGCACATTTTAAAAACATATACTCCTGCCTATCTTCAACATTTAAATGATAAGGAGTAGTGTATATAATCATGATTCATAATATTAAATAGCTAAATTTTTGCATAAATAATTATACAATTTCAATTTCAATAACTTATATTAACCAAACTATTCCAAAATATTATTCAATATTATCAATGTACTATATTTTGTATGACCATTCAATTCACATGAATGGTCCAAATGGTTAAATATGTCATAAAAATAACTATAATGACAATTTTGAGACTAAATGATTATGACTTATAAATTGAGTGATCATCTTATAGAAATATTATATCTAATATTGATTAACTTACAACAAAGTATAATTATTATCATTTAAGTATAAATTATGTTATTAATTTGAAACTCATTAAGTATATAAATAAATGTTTGAAGTAAAAAGGTAGGTGATTACATAAACGGTCAAATATATATTGTCTCTAACATCAAAGTGTACCTTAAGAAATCTTCAAGTTTGATGGAATAGACAGACCAAACGAATAGTAAAACAAGAATAAGCATTTGAACCTTCAAGATACTCACAAACGTTGACGTTGACCCCACACCCAAAACATTACGTTTAACTAAATTAATTTTTTTAAGAAACATAAATATATAATCTTCATTTCACACACATATACATGTTATGACCAACATATCCTTTATACATCCAAGAATAAATAGTCAATTAAGTATACTAAATGTTTCGGTAAGTAAGGTTGATCAAATTCTTTCAAAATGTCAATTATCCAATGCTCCTTATTTCAAGCTTTCTTGTTTGTCAATATCAATCTTGTGAGTACCTATCAAATGTTATCTGATGCTAAAGTTAGTTAAACAAAAGGTCGGATGATAAATGTATAATTAACGTCATAACCTACAACCTTATCTTAGACATTTGTTTATAACTTTTGTAATAATTTTATATTATTGACAGTCTAACTACGACATAAATTCCACTAATCTTGTTCAAGAGTTTAAGCATAATAGCTTCCTCCTTTAAGCCATTTTTTTTTATTATTGATAGCCTAACTAATTTTATTTTTACTTATATTAATTATTTTATTTAATTAATTTATTTAGTGAAAGTGTCCATAATTTCATTTTTATTTTTATTTTAATTTATTTAGGTGAAATGTTCATAACCATAATTTTTTATATTTTATGATGGATTTAACTATTTATCTATTTTGATTTTAATATTTAATAATTGTTGCATATTGGCTGATATTGTTTCATTCTATACTAACAGTTATTTGATTAGAAATTATTTATGATTGAATATTATGATTATATGTTATACAACATTAAGAGGCAATTCACTTTCAGGATTTTACCGTTTTATTTTTTGCTTTCTAAATTTAAATTTCAAATGAAGAATAATTTTCACTCCCTCAAATTCATCATTAATTTGTTTAAATTAAACCTTATTTCATTCAAACTCCACTTTAAGAAAAAAAACGTTTTAACCTTGTAAATAGTTATTATCGGATAATGTTTTATATAATTCCGAATTTTCCATGTTGATGATACCTAAACGTTTTCCGAAATTTGTAGAGTTCTACATGATGATGTCATTTTCTCTCAATGCAAGTCCATCAAAATTGGGAATGGCCCATTTCTGGGTTGAATTCATCTAAAACTAATTTATATACACCTGCCTCATTCTCACTGTGAAACCAATCTTATAATGTATATAAAATGGGAGAAAAAAAACATTTTCAAACAGGAAAAGAAAAAAAAATATAAAGAGAAAAGGCATTTGAATCTATTTAAACAATATTTTCATAAACTTTACAAAAGAAGTAAAGTGAAATAAATTTATTTTATAGATAAGATAAAATCTATTTTAATAAAAGTCAAAATATTTTTTTTCTATCGGTTAATTTATATAATTCATAAAGCTATTTTTAAGTCTTTTTTTTTTCAATGTGAAAATATCCTAGGAGGCTATGCATTGTACTGACAGATTTATAAAGACGCACATGTACGTGTGGGGGTGTAGTTGGCTGACTTGGTTAGGCTAATCATGCACTTGTTTTATAACTTTAAGCAAAAGAGAACAATAAATCTATCATAAAAACTTATTTGCTCTTTTACCATATCTTTTTATTGTTTCGATTAAAAATATTTTATAGTTTTTTTTTCTGAAATATATATATATATATATATATATTTTTTTTTTTTCTGAAATATCTAGACGAAGAAGAGGGTAATGCTGAAATAGAAAAAAAAAGTAGTGAGATAATCATAATAATAAATATACTATTTTATCATAAAAACATAAAACATATATATTGTTGATATGCATCTAAAAAAATCCGAGCCGTTTTAAAACATATTTAATAAAATGTCTTGCAAGTTGAAAATTACCTTTTTGAGTCCTGCGAGGCTGCGACATAGCCACCGCACATTTCGTGATCTGCTTCCAACTACGAACTCCTCAACCAGTTTTCTCGATTCAATTATCACGTCAACCTAATCCTTTGCTTTACATTCATACAAGCATTTGAGTAGGGGAAAAAATAACTACAACTTAAATTGCACAAATATAATGGAGTTAACCAAGTGGTTTTTTCAATTGTAAATTTAATTATTTTAAAAATTAAATCAACTTTTTTATTTTTAAAAATATTTTTTGTTTTTCCTTTAACTTTTAACTAAAAAAACTCACATTGAATTTTTTATCCTTTCAAAATTAGTTTAAGAATATATTTATTCTGTAACAATATGAAAAAGTAATTATTGACACGACGTTAGTGGATAATAGTAACAATATTCAGAGTAATGATAATACTAATAATATAATAATGACAATAAAAATAACAATTAAACTTTTAATTGTGCCGTTGATGATAAAAGTTTAAAAAATATTAATTCTAACAACAACAAACAATAACAATGGGAGTAAACTTTTAATTGTGAAATTGATGATACAAGTTTGAAATTTTTTAATTCTAACAACAACAAACAATAACAATGATAATAAACTTTAATTCTGATATCGATGATAAAAGTTTACAATTCTTTTATTTTAAGAACAACAAACAATTGTAATTTATTGATATATGAACAATTAATTTTTTTAAATAATAACAAATTTATTAACAATAAATAATAATGATTCATTATTAACAACAATTAACCATGATAATTAATAATAGTAACAGTATAGTATATCTAATTGGTCAATCTTTACTCAGACAATTAATTATTTCTTAAATGAATCTCAGAGGAGGGTCAAAATATTCTAGAGACTAAACCCTTAAGTTAAAATATTTTAACTTCAAAACCATTTTATTTAAAGGCTAAATCATGATTAGTCATGTTTAGATCATAATTAAATCCATCTTAATTGAAAGTCCATTAAAAAAATCTATAAATAATTGTTTAAGGTAAGTTATGTATTTATTGTCCTTATAATATGAATTGAACTGAATTTGACATCGAAAGACCTTTGACAGACACTTTCAACCAGTGTTTAATGAACAAGATCTGGATTGGAGAGCGACCAATTAAACCTAAAAACTCAACCTCACATCCGAACCATGATAATAATAAATATACAAATATTTTATTTCTATAAATTTAAAGTTAAACTTATAATTTTTTATTTGAAAATAATGAGAAAGAATTTTACAGTAGGTTAATTTTTTTAATTCAATTTTAGCTAAACAAATTATTTTAAAAATAAACTAGTTTTAAATATGTGACTACACACAAGTTGGTATTTGTTGGTGTGTTTATTTATAGAGACTTATGGGTTGAGGAAAGAAATAATAGTTGTTTTTAAGTTTATAATTAAGTTTTGAGAAAAATGATTTATTGGTTTGGAAAGTCAATATGTCTATAAAAATATAAATAATAGACTTTGTAAAAATATAGAGGATAAAACATATGCAAAGATATACAATAGACTCTTTGAAAATATGAATGATTTGCAAAAATATGTAAAAGTAGGCTCACAAAAAATGCATATCAATGTATGAATAGACTAATCTAATGTGTATTGTTAGATAGTGCATTGAAAAACTCACACTTGCCTAATGTGTATTGTTAGACTCATCTAATTAGTATATGGATAAACTTATCTGATATATATTGCAAGACTCGTCTAATGAGAGAATGAATAAAGTTGTTTAATGTATATTGATAAACTCGTAAAATATATGCATGAATAGACTTATTTAACGTATATTGTTAGACTCGTCTAATCAATGTATGAACAAATTCGTCTAGTTTATATTGTAAGACTCATCTAATCAGTGTATGAATATACTATCGTGTATTTCTAGACTTGTATAATATTTTTGTTATACTATTGAATCAGTATATAGATAAACTCATCTAACGTGTATTGTTAGACTCATATAATATTTTTTGTTATATTCATCTAATAAGTACAAACAAACTCATCTAATGTGAATTGTAATATTCATCTAATCAGTTAATGAACAAACTTGTCTAATGTGTATTAATAGACTTGTCTAATTTGCATGTGAAAAGACTTGTTAATGTATATTGTTATAATAGTCTAATCAATATATTAATTATTCATCTAATATATATTGTTATACTTTTCTAATCAATATATTAACATATTAATCTAATGTTTTTGCTTTACTCATTTAATCCATGTATTTCCAAACTTGTGTAATAATTTTTGTTATACTCATCTAACTAATGTATGAAATAATTTGTCTAATATTTTTTATTATACTCTTCTAATCAACATATGAAATTATTTTTATAATATTTTTTTGTTATACTTATCTAATTAATGTATAAAGAGTCTTGTTTAATATGTATTATTAGACTCGTGTAATTTTTTTGCTATATTAATTATATGAAAATATTCGTTTGATATATATTATATGACTCGTTTAATCAATACATTTAATATGACTCGTGTAATAATTTTTGAGTATTTACCGATAGAATTTAAATACCCTTAATCTTAGATCAAGTCAAATCACAATCAATAATATTTATTAAGCTAAAATCTACTTTAAATAATATTTTTTACATAAAAAACTTTAAAACTCGCTTGTCTTTCAGGTATAATACTTAGTCTACTTTATTTATATATTTTTTAATTATAATATTGTGATAAGGCTTCCACGCAAATTTGCAGTGCATAAAGGTAAATTTTTTTTTAACTTTGGTAAGTAAAAAAATGTTACACCTAATCGCAGTACATTTTTAATATACGTGTGTTCATACTAAACAACCCCTAACATGCACATTTATTAAAATTTTAATGAAAGCAACATTTGTTTGGTAAGAATTAATTTGTTACTAATGTGGGTAAAATCAAATATTTAGTCTGTTTTAATATTAAATTAAAACAGATAATAATTTTATAGGTAGAAGTTTGCACAGATGAGATAGGTGAGTTGCTGAACACGTGACTTAAGCGCAAATTAATGTAATCAATTAATTTAATTAATAAAAATAACCTAGAATCTTATTTCTCTCAAAACTTAAAATTCCCAGGGCATATTCGTATTGACCATATGCAATCTCGGCATGTGTCTGCACAAACCATGGAGAGACCGTAATTTACCAAATTGATATATTTCTATTGTATATTAAAATTAAAATATGAATATTGTGTTGATTTATTTAAGAATGTCTAAAATATTATTAACTTCATATTAGTTTGTTTCTTGTTGGATGCGTACAAATTTGTTAATGTACAAGGTAATGGAAATGTACAAGCTGTCATTCTGGTATCCATTTTTAGCTGTCTCTTTCTCTTACCACCCTTTTATTTATTTATTTATTTGTATGAGTACAAAGTACTTCTCTAGCATTATATACGAAATACTGGTCCTCTCTTTCTATTGTTCTGTGTCTATGTTCTTCATCTAAGTCGCTCCCTCTCCTTAGCTCCATGCAACTGTTCTTGCACTGGATTCAGAACTTTGTCGCCTCATAAGTTTCAACTTACTGCTGCTCAAGCAGACATGAAGGAGCTAGTAAGTACGTTGTCTTGTAAGACCATAAGATATTTTAAACAAAGGTTTTTTTCTTTAATGTTGTTATGAACTGTTTTTTTTTTTTTTTTTCAATCTCAGATAGCCTGTAAAATAGTTTGTTTCACTCGCTTCAACAATTACAGCTTGTCTTGATTTTTGTTCCTGTGTTTGGCTTTTACAGTACACTTCAAAGTTCAAATGGCAGTCATAAATTTACGTCAATATCTTGTCAGGACTTAGGATCCAATTTAGAATTATGACAGTTTGAGAGAATAGAGATTGGTGACTCTGCTAAGGTAGGTTAGTTGAGATATTGCTTTCTTGTCTGTGAAAATGAATGTAGAGATCTTTGAAGTTCAGTGGTATGGTAAGCTATTATTATTTTGGTATAAAATTTTCCGATTCGGAAATAGAATTTTAAATGCTTAAACGGGTTGCTTGATTGGTTTGCATGTTTCAGTTTACTTTCTGATGAAGCATTTGAATAGCTCTATAGTGTCAGGTTATGTTTCTAAACATTGTATCAAACCGAATGGATTGTTAGCGTTTGAGAAGGACTTTGTTATATTGTGAAGTTGGAATTGCAATTTAGTTCTTCCCTTTTTCTATCTTCTTTTTAGGTGGCAATGCTTTTCCTTGTTGCAATATGCGCTGCTGTGGAAAGCAACGGAGAAGAGAAAGGTGGACCATGTAAACAAAATGCGTTGAATGCTAGGCCTCACAGTGTGTCGATCTTGGAGTTTGGGGCTGTTGGAGATGGAATGACACTGAACACAGTTGCGTTCCAAAACGCAATATTTTATCTCAAGTCATTTGCTGACAAAGGGGGTGCCCAACTATATGTTCCATCTGGTACATGGCTTACTGGGAGTTTTAACCTCACCAGTCACCTCACTCTGTTCCTTGAGAGAGGTGCTACCATCATTGCATCTCAGGTTCGTTTTATCTCTCTCTTCCTTAATAGCAAACAACAACAAACATAAGTACCATGAAAGAACAAATGGAACCAAAATCTTAGGTTTCATTTTTCTAAACCTTCCATACCAAGTTTGGTTGTTACCTGTTATCTTTCTCAATTATTCTTGTTCGCTTCTCTTGGAGCTTAATGGAAAAAAAAAATTACTATTTCCAAAAAAGTGTAGATGATGTGATTATTTATGTTATTATTATATTGGAAAATATTTCAATAAAGGAACCCAGTTTGCTCTCTCTTGAAACTTTTTATTTATACTTTTTTTTTTTATTTTCTTATCTTGTATCACTTCAGGATTGTTCCCATTGGGATGTAGTGGATTCGCTCCCTTCTTATGGTAGAGGAACTGGGAGATATGGCAGTTTAATCTACGGACAGAATTTAAGTGATGTGGTAGTTACTGGTAAGAAATTTCATTCATTACTATTTTATCTTTCTAGTATTTCTCTGATGGTATATGCAAAGTATTTCTTCCTCACTTGAATTGGTATATTTAACAAATGCAACAGGTGATAATGGAACAATAGACGGGCAAGGTTCTATCTGGTGGAAGCTGTTCAGTTCTCATTCCTTAAACTACAGTCGACCAAATCTTATAGAATTTGTTGATTCGGTTGATGTCATAATTTCCAATTTGACTTTTGTGGACTATCCAGCTTGGGGCATCCATCCTGTATATTGCAGGTACCACAAGCTCATTTTTGGGTTTACTGACTAATTTCTAGAAGGAAACTATTTTCACCCATTTTTAATCTTTCTTCTTTCGACAACGCAGTAACGTTCAAATTCAGAACATTACTTCTCGTGCACCTGCCGAATCCCCTTACACAAGTGGCATAGTTCCAGGTATATTAATTACTTTTAGTTGTCTCTTAGCATTGTTTACTGTTAATTGGTTTATTGGTCTCGTTAATAATACCCTTGGTTTTGTCTGTTCAATTCTCAAAGGTGTCTGTCATCATTTCGATATTTTCAACATGCACTTTAGTCACGTAGTGGTAGTAGTATCTTGCATTGCTTTTCTTGGAATTTATTTTGTGAACCAGTTATTATGGGGGCGTCATGGCTCATTAGTTCTTGCAAATTTCAGATTCTTCTAAGTATGTTTGCATCGAGAACAGTAACATTAGCACTGGTCATGATGCAATTGTGTTGAAGAGTGGTTGGGATCAGTACGGAATTGCCTATGGAAAACCAACCTCGAGTGTCCACATCCGCAATGTTTACCTACAATCATCATCAGGTGCTGGCTTGGCTTTTGGGAGTGAGATGTCTGGGGGAATATCAGATGTTATTGCAGAAAAGCTTCACATACTTAACTCGTCTATAGGCATTGAACTGAAAACAACTAGGGGCAGAGGAGGCTATATGAAAGGCATCTTCATTTCTGATGCAGAATTGGAAAATATTCACTTGGGAATAAGCATGACAGGATACTCCGGTTTCCATCCAGACGACAAGTATGACACAAGTGCACTTCCAGTTGTTGGTAGCATTACTTTCAAGAATGTGATGGGTGCAAATATTGATGTTGCTGGGAATTTTTCAGGAATATTTGAATCACCATTCTCAACAATCTGTCTTTCAAACGTGACTTTTTCTCTCACTTATGAGCTATCCCCTTCGTGGTTCTGTTCTAATGTAATTGGTTTCTCGGAGGAGGTGATTCCTGAGCCATGCCCCGATCTCCAGAGCTCGTATTCCAAGTTCTCCTTTTCTTGCTTTGCTTCCCTATATCCACACCCTAGTAATAACTTCGGCTCTTTAGATCAAGTACTATAATCACCCGTTCATTCTCCATCTAAAGCCTCTTCAACTTCATCCAATTTCCAATAAACCAAAATTCTTGATGCAAATATGTTCCTTCTCTTCAACATTTCAATCAACCTTCCATTTGTTGGTGTCAAGTCCAAATAGTGCATTCATGTACAGCCTCAATTTCTGCATTCATGTAAGAAATTTTTTGATGGTGGTGTACAGCCAAAGACGCTTTTTGCTTTGAACGTATCATTTAAAACAAAGGAGTGCTACCTTGATTCTTTGTCTATCATGAATTGGCTCTGTGGTACACAGTGTATTGGTTTTGATAAAGCAAAGCTGACAGTATATTCTCTTTAATTCACATTATATGATTGCTTCTGTTGACTTGCTTGGTATGGCAGAAGCATGCATGGTGATGGAATTTATTAACCTTGAATTCCATGACACTGTTTTCTTGTCACGGCAAGCATAGCCAATCTTAAAATAACACGAGGACAGGAATATTAGGAGCTAGATTTTTATGAACAAGGTTGAAAGGTTTGTGTGTCCTATATCCAATGTTAGGTCAGTGGTCTTGATTCTTCTGCTTTTCCTTTTCTCCATTGGTAGACAGCTATGCTTGACTAAATCTGATGGACTGCGAGTGGCCACCAATTCCATCAATGGCTGTGCATTGTCCCACTACACCCTGGAGCTGGGAAACCTGAATCAGTTGGTTACATCACTTCAGCTTTCTTACGTACCATCTAATTAACGGAGCCACCACTAAACCTAAACCAAGAATTCGCGTGCAAAACATGGTCACCATTGTCATCAAATCTATAAGCGATATGTTACTTTCTTCATTTGCATTATATTCACAGATATTTAAGTACTATCATGTTTTTCTTTGCAAGAACTTTTCTAAAACAAAGGGATTATTGTACGCTTTTAAGTCAAAGAATAATTAAAAAAGTCGTTACTTCGAACAATTATTTAATGATGATTGCTTTTCTTTTATTTGAAATGGAGGGCCCTCGTACCATGTCTTTTGCATTATTTTCTTTTATTCGATTTCTATAATGAACCCTTAAGCTTTCACCATTTACCATTTCTAGTATCTATTTGCTTACATTGTGTCTTAATTTGGAGAAAAAAAAAGCCCGCATTATCGATAGCAGAAAATTTAACAATTATCAACTATGTAAATGGTAGATTGATAGAATGTGGTGATAAAAATAAGTTATAATTAATTGAAAGAGGAAATCATGAAATACGTGTCCTCTTTGTAGGACATGGAGATGAATTACAGCAAAACCCAGCCTTCCCTATTCCTTCATTTTCTTTCATCATCATATCCCTTAACAGTCCTTGTAGATCCTCCATTGTTCCTTTCTCATCCTGAAAAACAATTAAGATCCTAAATCAATTAGAACAATTAATTTAAGTACACTGAAGCAAGTTTTTAATCATTTAAAATTAGTTTCAATAAACTTCTGCATCACCATTTGCATACCTTGGGTCTTACGTTCTGCATCATCAAAACCATTTCTTGCATGAAATCAACAAACCCCTGTAATTTTCACATACGAAATTCAGTCATGAAATCTCATATGGTAATTAATTGATTGATTAATAATTAATAACATAAAACCCACCTCATCATCGTCCTCTCCAATTAGACCAAACAAACCAGCATCATATATCCTTCTCTTCCCCGTGTTGGACAAAACTATATTCACAAAGGAAAACAGACACATTCAGTTGCGGCTTTATCATAATAGAAGTGACATACGTTGGATTTCTTGTCGTGAAGTAAAGCACCTGAATAAGCCTCTTGAACGTGCTGAAACTGTTTTTTTGCCTCCAGTGCAAACTTTGGGTCCTTGCTACATCTATCAGGATGCCACTTCTTTTAACCAAAAAGTTAAACACAAATGCATTCGATTCAGAACCATGTTAAATTTAAAAAAAAAATGACAATAATGTTACTGATAATACCATAAACATGGTACAACGTTTAAGTTGAGAGAGTAATATACAAGGCAATACCAGAGCCATCCTACGATAAGCGCATCGAATTTCACCATCGCTGGAATGTTTGCCAATCCCAAGCACCGAATAGAAGCAAACGGCATCGTTTGACATTTTTGCTTGGAACAATTGAAACCTAAATGTGAATGTTGAACGATGCGGGAGGTGGAGGAAGTTCTCGTAGTTTTTATGTTGTAAGTGAAAGATCTATGTCGTGCTCTGCACCTAGAAAGTTCCAGAGATTTCCTTTGGGTCTTCCTCGTCCACCAGTTACTCGACCAATAATCAATTAATGTTCCAAGGTTGCACCAAAGTACAAATTGTTCTTGCCCAGCCACATAAATTCAATTATTTATTTATTTTTCTCTCCTAGATTCTTTCACCCATAAATGCAAAAACAGAAAAAGAAAAAGGAAAAGGGTTATGAAAATAGTTCATTCTATATTGATGAAATTTTCAAGGTAAAAAGACATGTAATTTGTATCATATTACTTTTTTATCCTTTTCATATTTTAGACCCAGCAAAATTCCACATTGGGCTCTTGAACATTGGGCCTCAGACCAAATTATATGGGCTGGACAATGGTTTTGGGTTGCACCAATATGAGATTTGTTTCTCTGCACCCCAAAAACAGACGACAGTATTCTTTGCTGATTTTTTCTCGGTAAGCTGCATTATTTTACTAATTTCGGCCAGAATGCTGACATCCATAATATGCTTTTCGTCTGTAGGAATATTTAAGATTTTAACCAATTTTTATTTTTCTAATTTAATAATTTTACTTAAAAACAGATTTATAGGTATGTATTATAAGTTAAATATACCTTATAAAACTAACCTAATAAACTCATGTCTTATGCATACAAATAAAGTAGTTATATTTATTTGCTCCAAAAATGATTTAGAAAAAAACTGGGGGAGGGATATATAAAACATGAGAAAATTGATTTGTACAAATAAAAATTGATTGCAGTGTGAGGAGTTTAAACTTTTACATTCCCTTAAATGTTGTAAAAGAAAACAAAAGAATGTCATCATACAAAACAAAGCAACTGGCATTATTGCTCCATTATCCGTGTGAGGTTGATGATTACAAAATACAAACCCAAAAAAAAAAATACAAAAATAGCTCTCTCTGTCCATCTAAAAAATTGAAAAAATATTAAAAAATAAAAAATATGAACAATCACTCTTTATACCTTCTGAATAACACATTGTTTATTTTCTACCGCCACCTCTACGTTTCACGTCAACTGGAGCTGGATGCCTTCCTGTTCGATGTGAGACGCCATTTGACTGTTTCAATGAAGGCGAAGGACCCAAAGGAGAAGAATGAACAGCATTCTTGCTGCAAAATTCAAAATATACTATTATCATCAAACAGTACAAATAAAAATAATCTGAAATAGGCTATGTTATAAGTATAATAGAAAAAAAAAAACATTTTACTTAAATATCACTTTTGCATTACCTCAACTCGGGGCTTTTCGCTGACTTAGAGATGGATCTTGTTGTCTTTAATCCAATTCCACTGGTCATGCTGCTAAGTTTGGAATGGTTAAATTGCCAAAGCAAGTCAGGTTCTGAGGAATCACTGGTGGCAGCATCGGGCTCATCCGTGTCATCTGAACCCGCAATGTTAAACTGGTTGCCTCCTATGAACATGTTGTAGGATTGTTCTGAGTACATTTTGGGAGAATCTTTGAGATATTTCTGATAAAAGGCTTCAGATAAGTTTCCATTGCTTGTTTGCCAACACCCCAAGAGGTTCTCAGTTTTGTTTACGTCTTGCTTGTTGTTGACCATGACCTTGTCAACCCATTCTCCAGAACCAGATTCTTTGTCATCCTCCCCATAGTTTTGTCCAAGACTATTGTTCACCGGGGGCCATGGTGGTGAATTTCCTGATATCTCATCAAAATCAAAGCTCTGAGTTTTGTGCCTCACTGTGGTATTACTTTGAAGCTGCAGGATGAATTGTTCAAATTCCATCTCAGTTTAACAAGGAACAGTAACCAGTAAAATTTTGCATGATCTAGTTCTCTTGAGGACAGACTACTCCTTGAGTAAAAATCCTAACAGTCAATGCTATGAAGTCATGTTTGTTAGTTTTCCAATTCCATACCTCTATATTGCCAACCTCCACCATTGGTCTCCGGCATCCAAGCTGATCCCCAGTGTCAGGAATTTGGTAAGGTGAAAGCTCAATACCCTTTGTCCTGTATTTTTCGGAGCTGCTGCATAGAGAATGTTCTGATTCTCCTTCCTTTCTTGCCAGTGCTGCCTTAAGGCTGGCAATCTGAAACGTAATTCAGTAGTTAGTTAGATTTGATAGGACTGAAAATGAAATTACCAAGATTATTACCAAGAGAACTACAAAATTTAGATTTGACCATCAACCTGTTCTTTGAGCTCTTTAACATCTGAACTATCTTTGTTTACTCTAGCAGCACCGAGTTCAACTGTGGCAACTCTTTCAGCAAATTTTAAGGTACTAATTGTTTCTCCAATAGCATCACTCTCTGGACTTATGTGAACAAACATTAGTGTCTTTGCCTGTCCTCCTGAAACAATCAAACCAACATTATCAGAGAATTCAAACGAATTGTGTTTCTAAGGAACAGAAAAAAAAAATGGCTTGCAAACAAACTTCTTAAAACCTTACCAAGTGAATCTTGGAGTAGTTGTGTGAGTTTACTGTTTCTGTAAGGTACATGCGAGTTTTTCTGAGCAAGGGAAGCAATGACATCTCCCAGAGCTGAAAGAGATTTGTTAATATGCTGTGCCTCTTTCAGTCTATCTCCGGTGGCCTCAGATTTATCCACCCTCTCACTTCCTGCCAAGTCAACCAAATGCATGCATCCACGAAGGATAGCTCCAGATGTCAAATCTCTTCCTTGAACATGAACAGTCAAGCAACTGCCAAATTGATATTTTGAAAGAATACAATTGTTAGCTGTGTCCAAGAAATACCATGACAAGAGGTGAATAGGATACACCATACCTATGAGATCGACTACTGCGGTCATTAAGAGCTGTTGCTCCAACTGCACGGTTCCTTTGACCAAGGTTCATTAGTTCAATAACATCAATAGTTGATGATACAGGGACAAGGCTGGCATCTGGAACGCTGAGTCCTTTTTGAGAACTACTTCGAATCTCCAATGTATTAATAGTCAAGGGCAGCAAAGCAATTAATGGCATGTATGTTCTAGAATGTGTATGAATAGTTGATAATGCATCATATTTAAAACTTGTTTTCATTTATTAAGAGCAGCAATCAACGCAATGTACATTAATTTCTGATACCATACAAAACCAAAATCGATAGCACGTCATACTGTGTACAAAACGAAAGAGAATCAAATATACTGGTAAAGGATATCTTTTGTTTGTTCCATCAGTGACCAAGAGATCCCTGACTTGTTCATTGTAAATCTCAATCATTTGAACAGAAACGTCATATTGGAAAGTGTCCTTTCTTTGATCCGCTATAAGAAACAAATCGCTTAGAGCCCTGTAATTTACACCTTGGCTTTTCTCTGTGATTTCTTTTGGTCCAGTCTACATGTTAAAAGTATAAATCAGCAAAAGATCATTATTTTTATTTTTCTTTCTAGAGTAAATTCCAAATGGATGTGGATCCTACCATAGTGTAAGTTTTTCCTGATCCTGTTTGTCCATATGCAAATATGCAAACATTATAGCCATCAAGAACAGATCTAACGAGTGGCTGCATGTCTAAGAAGACTTCAGCTGAAACAAAAGAGAGAAATTTATGATCATAGTAAACAATAGAAGTCCTGTAGATAATTGACAGCAAAAGAAAAAACCAACCTTGGGTTGCAGATGGTCCAAAGATTTTGTTGAAGTTGAAGGACCTTCGTCCCTTCCCATTTTTTGAAGGAATATTAACTGTGATAGTTCCATCATCAATATTTTCCACTGCGCTCAAATGGTTTGATTGTCCAGGAAAGAATGGTCTTACTCGACAGTATACCCTAATACTCCCTGATGAATCAGATTTACCCATATTAATTCAAATCACAAAGGCATAAAGACGCGGACCAAAAGCAATAAGAAAGCAGTGATCTTTATTACCCTTAAGATCCTGGACTTGATTGTATAGCTTGCGATTTTCTTCAAGAACTCTGTGATATCCAGAAGCAGCGTGAGCTAAGCCATGAACGTGCATTCCTAGAAAGGAAAACAAATAAGTTAAATAAGATGTCGTGTTTTATCCACCAATCACAAGGCTAACAAAGGAAGTAGGAGAAAAATAGTAGAAAGCTTAAAATGAATTAATCACTATCCTTACCAAGATTGGAGAACTCCTCACGAAATTTCATTTGCATGAACTGCATACCAGATTTTGTTGTGTGAAGAGTATGTCTTAGCTCCTACAATAACACAATAAATGAGATATTAACTATTATATTAAGAAATTGCAAAGATTAAACGTGATAAGTATCATCACTGATTCCCTACTTGAATTTCTCTTTGCTGCTGATCAAAGAGCATTTTCTGCTTCAGAAATTGCCTTTGTGATTCCTCATCAGCAACTAGATTTTTATGAATGCGATCCTCTTTTTTTGATACCATAGCATTAACTTGACTTTTATGAATGCCATCTTCTTTTTTCGTTACCACATGAATCTTCTTCTCCCCCTGATAAAAAAATAGGTGGTTATAAGAATTATAGCATTTTCAAATATCATGAAGGTCCTGGAATATGTTAAACACTAGCCATTTTACCATTTTATCTGCCACAACAGACCCATTGCTTTGAGAAACAGGATCAATCGAAGTTACTTTTGCCTGGGAAGTTACAAGATAGTGAAGAAAATCAAGAACAGCTTGTCAACAAAGTCACCTTAAGTAACAACCAGTACACTCTAGGAAAGGACTAAACTCGTAACAGGACAGGCCGATTATCCAAAAACTAAGGAAATTATGAGTAGATAAAATTGTCATACCTTTTCACCTTGGCTTGCTATTCGTTGTTCAAACTCCTCTACAACCTTGCACAAAACAGATTCAACCAACTGTTCCGCGCACAAGAAAAAAATATTAAAAACCAGCTTTAAAAGGCACTCTTGCTCTTAGTATTATGAATGACTAAAACAAACTGAAGCAGCAGACGTGTAGTAACAGTACTGTGAATGTGATATTGTTTCTCAAGAATGTTATAGTTTTCTAAAGCATTTTATCATAATATAGATTTATTTTCGATAAGACACAACTTAATCAGTAAAGTTATGACGAAATTTAGCTGTGAAACATAGAGCTACTTGTTATCTTACCGTTGGAACTTCTTCTGGCTTCTTATCCGATAGAATCGCACGAACAAGCGAACTCAAAGAATGGGAACCGGACTGCAATTATAGAAACATAAAAAAAATCCGTTGGTTATTCTTTCGGTTCAACTAGATAAATCCAGAGCATGTACCAAAAACCAAGTGTACCTACCATTTTATCAGACTCTACGTCAGAACTAAGAACTGTGAGATGTTTATCATTGATAGATGAAGTCCTTGACAAGGAATTAGTAAATGGGTCCGAGTTTTTTCTAACAAAAGATTTGGCAGACACAGTGGGTTTGAGATTTCCACCAAATTTCCACACGCCATTTGCCCCGCTCGTTTTCCATTCACAATAGGACTTAAGGGCCAACACGCAATTGACAATCCTGGACGATTTTCCTCCCTAAGATAATAAATAATTCAATACAAAAAAAAAAAAAAAAACTTGTGTCATTAACAATTGAATTAAGCATGATACGAATTGATTATTTGTTCAATGCTTTATTCACATACTTGTTCCAGATCAGATGCCTCAAAGGTAGGAAGTCCAATTTCTTGGACAGCCACAAGGAAATTCCTCACGTTTTCAAAATACTGATATGCCGTTAATGGTGCCCCATCAGGGATCGATGCAGAATCAACAGGACTCTCCACAACCTTAAAAGAAGAACACAGAGTAAAAAACACTTGCCGAAACATTAGAAAATCAAACTAAACAATGATCTAACCACCTTGGGAACAGCTCCGGATTGAACTTTATTAATAACATTACAGAGGATAATCCCACTTCTCAAACCAAGCCTAAACTCTTCCTCAGAGGGCTCTGCTGGTAAATCTTTAGCCGCAACTACTCCAACCATTTTTCTCAACCACCCCGCTGCCTCATATCTTCTTGATGCTGCACGGTAAAGAACTTTCCGTTTCAGGGTATTTGACGATGGATAATTTGAAACAAAATTCAGATACTTTTTCTATGAAACAAATTGAGACTCGGCAAGTTCCAGTCAGAGAAATCATCGTACAAAAAAAAAACAAAACAAAACACTTACACATTAAAAGATTAATTTTCACTCGTTATTAGTAGTATCAGAGTTATAAGCAAATCCAAAACTGAATTTTGAAGGAAGCCCAGAAAAAATAACGGGAAAGTACCAGCTTCTTCTGCTTTCCTGGATTCCAAATCAAGATCTTTGATTCGAGGACCGTGCTGCTGAAGCACGTCCTCCACCACTGATGCCACAGAAAAGAACAACGCCGCCTCTGCCGCCATAACATGAACACGAGAGAGTGTTGTTAACAATGATGTTGATGTCCCCGGCCACAGACCAAGAAGGTCATCTACATTGCACAATCTGATCCATCGGGTGGAGGAGGAGGAGGAGGAGGAGAAAGCTGGATTGGAATTGAAGATAGAAAGAAAAGAAAAAGAAAGTGATGTGAGGAACAGAGAAGAAGGAAGAAGGAATGAAAGAAAAGAAGAAGGATTTAAAAGCGTGTGATCGTTTTGTCTTTGATACGGTGCTTCTTGATGATGCTATTTCATTGAGTGTTGTTGACATATGTTTCCATGTTAGTTCCATTATATTACCTTTAGCTTTTCTTCTCTTTTCTTTTTCTTCTCCCCCTCGCAGATACAAAGTGAAAGGTATCGGTATAGCAACACCATTTCTGTATTCAAATCATCTTTATACTATCTACTCTCTCTCCTCTTCCCCTTCTCATTCCCCCGCACCTCAACTCCGAACCTACTCCCATGCCTCACTCTTTCAAACTTTATATCACTAAAATTAAGATTTCTGTTTTTCCCAACCCTCACTTCTCTTCTAAGCGCGTGAACTTCTCCCTCCTCCTTTTTTTTTATCACTAAAATACAAATTCTTTTAACTTGAAAAATTAACCGAATATCGACTTAATATAACGGATTAAAATATCAAAATGAAAATTTTAAACTTAAGAAATTAATGAAGTGGCTAATTTAAAGCTTTTTCTTTAACCGCACGTTGACATTTAGTGATTATAGTTCCAATTCTAATATTTATTTTGAGTTTTACAAGAATCTTGTTTAACTGTACATTTATTGTTAGTGATTATGGTATTCCGATTTTAATTCCTGCTTTTAGTTGTAGTCATTATTAGAAACAAAATGTCTTTTAGAGATGACAATTTTTTCTTCAAATAATTAAAGACAGTTATATATCCATGATTCGAATTTAAGACCACTTAATAAGTGAAAATAACCTTACATTAGTTAAGCCTTAATGTGTACACCGAGAATAGACAATCGTTTAGTTAATTGGTAGACTTATTAAGTATTTCGTAATGGTCAAAAAGAATATTGTAACTATTTTACACTACTCGATAGTACCCCAAAATTAACTTTAACAAAGCTAGGATCTTACAATTGTGAGTTTTCCGTATAAAACAAAAATTATAACTGTTTTCATTTTTCATTTAAGGGGTCGAGGTTAAGTTTATTATTTACTTTTTCTAAACTTCAAGTTCGGATTAAAATTTGTTGATTTTTAGTCGAACGAAAAATATTATTTGTAGAAAACATCAGTGTTATTTGTAGGAAACATCCTGATATTAAAATAAGTGTTAGTAATAAATATTGTAACCAACTATTATTTTTTATATCACAAAACCTGTATTTATATATTTTGGAATGAATTTCTGATTAACATTGATTAATTAACTTTGCTTTTAATTTAACTGTTTGGTTTTCTGACCTATTCACACCGTAGATTAGTTAATAGTCGGATTTTTGAACTGACTAAACGGTTATATTATGAAAACAAAAATATTTATAAAGAAAAAAAGAAAAAGTGAATGGTTTAGTTTTTCTTTATCTTGAAAAGATTGTTGAGTGTAGATTGGTGGTGATTTATGTTGGATACTAGTGTGCCTAAAAGGGATATTATGGTTGGATATTAGGATCCAACGAAAAAAGAATGTGGTAGCTAGATCTTCTCTGCACACACTTGCTTCATTTATTTGCTGATTCCTTTGTACTGTTGCAGTGAAGAAACAAATAGCAATGATAATTTCTCAAAAGTAAACCCAATGTAATCTAGGTGATGTTGTTTAACCAATTAAAGCAATACTTAACTTTGGTTACATGAAAAATGTCAATGATTTACATGATGCTTTAATTTTGGTAATATTATCAAGTGGCCAGACCAACCATTTGCTGTTAATAATGATACTTTGATTTAGGGTCATAATTATCATAAGCTATGTTTTTTTTTTTCCTGTTCCATTGAGACTCATGAACTTGTCCTCATTCTCACCACCAACTTTATCAAAACCGACTTGGTCTCATGAATACTTGCCATCCCTAATTATTTTGTTCTCTTTGATTAAAAGTTTTCAACTTAAGAATTACGTACAAAAGGAAAGACATAAACGTTGTTGCAGGCATAAACAATGACCAGTCTTGTTGTATTGGTTGTCAGATGTAACCTTTTTATTCTTAAACAAATCGAGGTGTATAATTTAAGAGTTAGGGAATTATGACTCAAAATCACTTCAATAATCTTTTCCTTATTCTATGTTTCTACATAATATGTATGAATGAGTAATAAAGTAAAGCAGAAATAGAATAATGGAGAAAAGAAAAGTGAAATCCCATCTATTGCCTAACTTAACGGAGTGGTTGGCTTTGTTTGTTGGGTCAAGGATGTGTTTTTGTAAAACTTAAAACATTCAAAAAGTTATTTTTAGTTAAAAATTAAAACTATTAGCCGAAAGCTATTCATCTTTTGAATTAAAAATATTTACTAATTATTAGGCTGTATAATAAATCTAAATGATACAAAAGGATTTGTACATATAATTTTTGTATGTATAAATTCTTCTTGATAGTAATTCCTATTAGAATTGATTAAAATAACTCTCTTTGGTGCTTTCTTAAAAATCAAATTATAATGTCTTATGCTTTAAATATATTTTTTTGCAATAAAAATAACCATAATCATGAATAATTTGTTTAACTTCAATATTAAGTAAATAAAATATATTAATGTCGGCTTTTTCTTGAGAATCTTACTTTGGTTGCACAAGGAAGTAACTTTACTTTTATTTTATAAATTTTTATTCAATATGTTGAAAGTTTCGCATATATAAATATATCTTAAAAATATATTTTATGAAGTTAAATTAAATTTAAAATTCACTTTTCTTAATATAAAGCTTGTAAAATATAAATTAAAGAATTAAGATAAATGAAAATAATAGAAAATAGTTGAGAATAAAACTGTAATAGACTTGAAATCAGAACAATAATAAAAATTAAAATAATTTTAAATAAATTTTTCTATAAATATTTAGAAAAGAGAAAGTGTTTTTTTATTGCAAAAAGTTTGCAAGAGTAACTGACTGAAGTGTGTTTGGTGCAGTTAAGTTTAAAAGTAAAAAAGCTTGAAAGCAAGCATTGATAAGGTTGACATAATAATATATTAGTAACTTTAAAATGAATAGAATTTGGTAGAATTTCTCTTTCTGTTAATGCAATGGTTGTTGGGGAACAGTTATCTCCCCAGTCTTCAAATTAAAA
Source organism: Vigna reflexopilosa (assembly GCA_027742785.1). Classification (NCBI taxonomy): domain Eukaryota; kingdom Viridiplantae; phylum Streptophyta; class Magnoliopsida; order Fabales; family Fabaceae; genus Vigna; species Vigna reflexopilosa. Next base: position 4,671,216 of record CM050914.1, on the reverse strand, counting down.
TGAAATAAAAGTATAAGTAAAAACTACATAGGTATAAAGTTTTTAAATTGGGATGAAATCAATTATACTTATATTTGTAATTAAGTTAAATTCGAGGTTGAGTAATTTCAATAATATTTAATAAGAAAAAATAAATACTTGTAATACATTTTAATAATTATAAGATAACTATTAAAATATAAAATTGTTTCTTATACTAAAATTATTAGATAAATAATTTGTTATTGTATATTTCTTATGTAGTCAACTTTTTATTTTGAAATGCATCGATTCTTTGTAGTTTAACTTAATTCTGATCAAGTATAAATGATCAAATTGTCTCTGTAGTTATGAATTAATTTTAATTATTTATTAAATTATAAACTTATTATTATTAACTTTATATATAACAAAAAAATGTTTTATTGTTTATTAATATTATTGTAATTATTACTATTTATAACTTATTATTAACTATTTATTTTATAATTATTTTTACTTTATATAATTTGACATGAATAGGTTATGATTATTTGCTTAAGATTTTAGTTTCTTCTTTAATTCCAAATGAATAAATCAATCAGATTGATCACACTATCTCTATGGTCTGAGTTGTATAAGACACGTATCATACAACACATATGAGTGAAGTAACCGATTTAACAGACTTTTTTTTTTCTTGATATAATTTTGACATTGTTCCAATATAGTATTAATAAAGAAAAATACAATGATTTTCTAAAAACTTACAAACATATAAATTTATTGTATAAATTTATATAATGATTATAGAAATGAGAAATAAATATTATATATCTTTAAACTTCTTACTTTATTAATATTTGATAGACAACAAATTAACAATCGAAAGCAAACACATAGAAACATGTTTTTACTTCTTATGTGAGCAAGTGAGTAATGGAAAACCAACTTGCAGGTATGTTTATCAAAGTGTTGAAATGTGAGAGATTTAGATTTTTAAGAGAATATGTAAATACAAGTATGTTTATTAAAATTTATATTTTTATTAAATATTTTTAAATTTAATTATAAATTATTACATTTAATTACAAGTATTTTTGGAATTATTTTTAAATCAACACTATTTTTTATATATAGTAAAAATTAAACATAAATCTAATAATTATATTCTAATTATACTTATATTTCTAAAATTGACATTTAAATCTAAAACATTTAATAATCATATTCTATTTAATAATTGAATCTAATAATTATATTCAATTTATAGTTAAATTTAATATTTTATAATTGAATTCCATAAATATTTAATAAACATGTTAATATTTATATAAAAAATAAATTTAATCTAAATTTAAATAAAGATAAAATTGCTTCATTTAAAAAAAATTGTGATTTTATTAAATCAAAACAATGAATATAAAAACGTAATTGAGCAAAAGACAATTAATGACACGTGATACTCATATTAACAAATAATACTATATTAACTTTATATATGTATAATTTTTTCTAACATTACAAATTCAAAAATTTTAAAAAAATTATAAATTATCATGTAACATTCTTTATATATAGTTAACTATTTAAACATGGTTATAAAAAATTATGAAAAGGTTTATATTCACCAAAAATTAAGATATTAATGGACGTGAAAAGGAAAAACACATCACGACGAAATGGAAAGTATACAAACCTAAATAATATTATCACCGAAAGCAAAATATTTGAGAGGAATGAGAATGAGATGACTACCCAATACTTAACGTTCGAAAAATTCAAATCCGTGGTTCGGAACCATAGCCATTAGGTTTGGGAAGGTCCACGAGCGCGTCTTAAAAGGGACCCACTTCACCTACAGTCACAGGTCGTTCAACAAAAATGATCGGACGGCAAATTAACTCAAGTAAGCCAGAGTATTTCTCCACGTGGCAAACTCCAACTGGCAACATGCTACTGTGTCAACCCGGGCTGAACTCCTCAAATTACTGTATATTTATTCCGTTGACATTATATGCGCGTGTAGACTAATAATAAATAATTTAGTTAAATTACACAAATTTTTCATCTTTAGATGTAATGATGTTTTTTTTTAAAAAAAAATTAAGTAAATAAAAATTCAAAAATTATGTTAATTTCCTTTATTCGTTTACAGAAGTAGTAAATTATTTTATATTTTCAAGAAAATATATATTTTTAACTTTCACTCATTTTCATTGAGTAATTATGTGAAACGAATATTATTAATAAAAAAAATAACATCATAGGAATTATTATTATGGCTGTTTTGTATTTAATCTTGAAATTTCTGATAAAACTAGAGCCAAATTTCTCTTTACCATCTGCATTCCAGAAGTGCAAAAATCTCCTTCTTAAACACACTTTTAAAATCTCTAACCCAAAGAAACGAATTATAAACATTAAATGCTAGCTGAATGTTAACACGGATACAAATCCATTTGAAACGTAGCTCGTGCTTATATGTGTGTTAATTTTTAATTTATGTTTATAATAAGCAATATTAATTTTTTGATACAAATTATCTCTGTTCTTTCTGTTTAATAATATCATTAGAAATATTATAATTTGTATTATTCAAAGACTATGCTCTGCTATGTTTTACTGTCATATGGAAACGGAATTAGAGAATAAGATAGACAAATGGGACCTGCAGAAAGGTTGAATAATGATCAGTCTTGTTTCTTAATAAAATGTGTTTAGTTTTGTATTATAATTTAAAAGACTAATAAATCTAAGAAAAGTTGTTGAGTGAAGTTATTATTGAAAGGGTAAAGTTTGCATGTTATTGCCTTTTTTCTTTATGAGTTTCACATGTTAAGTGAGCCCACTGTATCATATTATTATGTGTGAATTCTCTTTGTAAAGATTCATGCTGTCACCTCTAAGAAGATGGCCAGCCACATCATACAATGGACTCACATGCACCTTCATTTCTGGAAACCAATACAATTTTTTTTACTAATTAATATTTTCTCACAACTCAATATTCTTTACGTCTTTAATCTATGCATATCTTAATTAATCTTTTCCTTTCAGAAATTAGTAAAAATTCAAATTCATTTACCTTAAAATGCAAAACAAGCATGTATGTCAAAAATAGTTGCTAATTGATGATGACAGTGACTAGGATATTTTTTTTAAACATTTAAATAATCGAAAGAGGACAAATGTGTCAACATTATTACAATCCGGTTGGCGTTTTGTATTTTTGTTTTTTAAATTTTCAAAATGAAAGAAAACTCTCTGTCTTAATGTCATGACAGAATATTAATTCCAAAGAGAATTCGATAAAATTATAATATATTTTTTTTATCAATTCAAATTCAAATTCAAATTTTGGTGTTATTATTCTTTATTTTCTTATGAAATGTTGATGTAACTTAATTTTGTTCTTTATCTACGATCTATGTGATTCTAAATATAAGAAGATTGTCACTTATTACTTTGATCATGGCAGGAGCTTTTTGGAGGGTAATTTTGGGTTTGGGGAAAAAGGTCTCACAAGGTAAAATAAATAAAAATAAAAATAAAAAGAGATAAAGATAGCCATTTTTTCCTTTTGAAGTTAAGACATTGATGAAAGTGATGATAACTGGAAATAGTATAAAGAAAAAAAGAAGTGAATATATTTTATATACGAAAGTTAAGCCTAACCATTACTTTCATTATTCTTTGTTTTGGTAGTGATGCGTTACCAAAATGTGCCGGTAGAGTAGGTGAGTTTTTCTTGGTAAAGAGAAGAGTTAAAAACTCTATGAAGGGAATGAAAAGGGTTCGTTGCTCATTTAATTTAATTAATGGATTAATAATGCTCAAAATTCAAATAAATTATGCTTCAGAAAACCATTCCAAAACTAATATCAAACTACATCACTTTCAATTTCTTTTTTCCCATGCTTCTGAATTTAATTATATTTTTATGCCTTTGTAATATATATATATATATATATATATATATATATTTTTGTGAAAAATATATTAAATGTGACTTTTTTTTCAGAATAAGAGTAGAATTTCATTTACTGATATTTTTAAATGGTTGACACATCTTCCGTCACCAATTTAAAGACATTTATTTTTAATAACTCCGATGACTTTTCTATATTTACGTGAGCATTCGGCAGTTTTGATGTGACTTAAAATAACACATAAAATTTATACTAAGACTTAAAAAAAAGAAGTAAAAAAAGAATATTATTTTTCATAAATTACTATCTTGTACCATTGACCCAACTTCATCAGCTTTCTCCAATGTACTACTTTTTGCACTTCTCATCTTACATTGTTTCGTATTGCTAACTCCCTAAGATTTAACTAGTACAAACTTTTCATCATATCATACTTAATGATTACTTAAATAGTAATCTCGTAAATATGTGAAAATAGAATTAGATTTAAAATATATTTCTTAATAATATTACTGAAAATCATACAATATAAATAAATATTAGATAAAAAGTAATACTGTGGAATAAAAGTAGAGAATCCCATCTGAAACATTGGATCCGAAGGAGCGAAGGCTAATGCATGCTTAATCTTGAATCTTGATGCTAAGTTATAGTAACGTGCTTTATATTGGGCACTGAGTTGTCTAATTATGGGTCATGATTACCTGAATTTGCATAAGTTAATTGGGATTATTATGATAAAGAAAGGGTAAATCCGGAAAGGTATTTTGTTATGTGATACATGCTGCCCTTTAAACAGTGGAAAAGATAGCATGCTTCGCAAGGAATTAGGAATCTGATGGAGACGTGTTCTCTTGCTAGAGATAAACCTCCCTTTTGTTTGGTCCTTTGATTTTGACAACTTAGCTTTGCCTAAAACCTCTCACAATCAATCTGCATATTCCTTTTCTTTTTAACACAATCAAATTATACATATATTAATGTGATTTATCAGATATTCACTTTTTGCATACATAGGAAATGTGTTAATGGTTGCTAAAAGTACTTAAGTTGGGTCGTTTTAGTTATATATATCCTTTTGAATTTGGTATAATAACATTGTATGCTTGAAAGCATTGGATATGAATATTTTCATTTGAAGAATGCACTTCAATTGCTTATTCCTTATTCATTTTATATTAAATGTTGTTATAACGTGTCAGAGGATTGTATGTTCATGAAGTGTAAAATTTATTGAACTTATAATTGTAATATCTAACTAAATGAATACATAATTAAACTTTTAATTTTCTACTTAATCAATTGTTGAACTTCAATAGCTCATTATATCAATTAATCACTAAATTTCTTGAGAGACATAATGCAAATTATAAAATCTAACCAATTTATATATTTTTAAAAAAAGTCTAATTTTTTCCTATTCCTCATCCAACTTTCTCTTTCATCCAACAACTTAATATTCCATTTTTTTTCCTTATAAATTTGTATCAACTTCTTTTTTTCTGTTTTACATTTTCTTTATTCTTTTTTCCTTTACAATACAATTTGCATCATCCAGCAACGTTTTAATTTCATTTTTAAAATACAATTTGAGCTTAAAGACTCTTAAATTTATTACAATTATTTCTTTTTCGTATTTCCTTGTATCATTTTACACTTGAAGATAATTTAATGTAGTAGTCAGTTTTACCAAACATTATTTTAATCAGCTAACGTATTAGCCATTCATTAACTTAGGATTTTCACTTCCTACTAATATTTAATTGTGAACAAACTTAACTACTAAATCATTTATATATTCACACGGTGTTATTAATTAATACGGCAATCTGCATTCAACCCAAGCTTAAGCATTTATTGCATGTTTGGGTATGCAAAATAGACTTAGCTGGATATATTGATATCAAAAGTCCATCAAATTAGTCAGATCATATTAAAACATTTGTAACTTCAATCAAATTAGGCCATATTATAATAAGAGTATCAAAAAACATTTATTAAAACATGCACATAAATTATAATTTATATATTAAGTTACTATATTTGAAATTAAAATTAGTTTCATTGAAAAATAAGAATACATATTAGTAAAAAATAATATATTTGTCCAATATAAGGTCTGTCGGACAATTTTTGTTTAACTTGTTTAAAATAAAAATTAAACTGACCAACAAATTTTTTTAAGATAGTCCATCAAAACATATAACACGAGACTGACCTAATTAACTAGCGCTATTCCTGTATCAATTTAATTATAAATCAGACAATTCATTTCACCTTTCACGTAGAAGTTAATATTGTTATTAACTTCAAGATTTACACATAATAGATGTAAACTTTTGTCTATAAATGTGAAATAAAGAAAACACTGAACTTTGCAAAAGAGTGATATACTTTAATTTCTTAAAAAAAATCGCTTTATTATATATATATATATATATATATATATATATATATATATATATATATATGAAATTTAAGTTAAAAGATATTAATAAAATATTAATATATTAATTATTATATAGCTTTTTTTATTATCAAAATATTGCGATCGTAAACTTTAATTAGGTATTAGTACAAATGTAGCACAAATGTACTGCTTCCCTTATCATTTACTGCGTCAAACTTAGTGTAGCTTAAATGTCTTCAATGATTTTTCAAATTGATAGAAATTTAGTTTTTTCTTAATCCAATAATTACAACTATATTCTAATATCTTAAATAAATGTTACTTTTAATCTAAATTATTTTCTTATCAGTAATAAAGCAAACCAGTGGGTGAGAATATTGCTCAATAATTATACAGCATTATAAGTTAGAAAGCAATTAGGTAGAAGAACAACTTAGTATCCATCCATTTAATTTTATCATTCATTTAAGATTTTATTACACATTAAAAAAACTAAGCAAGTGAATATATTTATTTTTATTAAAATGTCCTTACACTTTTTTGCATAAATAATTAAGATATTAAGTTGTTTCTCCCATTGTGACTATTATTTAGCTATCACCTAGTTGGTTTATCACTAATAATAAAAAATTATATTGATCTGAATATTTGTTAAGGCAATATTAGAATAAAATTGTAATTACTACATAAATATCAAAAGAAACAAATGACAGCCAAATTTTGAAAAATGAAAAAAACTCAGAACACGGTGAGATAGCAGGAATATCTTAATTCCAAAGTCAATACAGCGTCACAAACATTGTTTTGTTCCCTCATTATGTAACGATGTAAGTTACATGAAGAATTATTTAAGAATGGTTCAAAGTTATGCGTCTTTTTTGGTCGTTATACACAACGCAAACCATAAATTCTAGCCCCAATAAAGGAAACGAAATTGCTAAATAAAATACCCGATGGCTCTCTTAAATGTATTTCTCATGTCTTCCATCCAGCAATTTTGATTCGCCGGATATGAGGCAACAGATCGTGCTAGATACTATAGGATATTATTCAGCTGTTTCAAAATCAAATAAGTTCCACTTTATCTTCTTTATCGTCGTCATCACTCAAAATTATAATTCTTCTTCAGTCTCCCTACAAAGACTTTGCACAAGTTTGACCAGGGAAACCGGGCTCAATTGTGATTGGAAAATATGGGGGCTCTATCATACATAAACCTCTAAGTCACAAAGAATGATATCTGCATTGCCAAGAGATAGGTTACTCAGCTGGACTAAGCTTATGCTTTGTAATCTAACCGCTACAGAAGACAGATTACCTCCTAGACCAATTGTCACAAAATATGAGGTTGTGGATCAGAGGGAAAAAGAGAAACAAGAAATCGGTGTATCATTTCAAAGCTGGTGAATGTGATTACAGCAGCTGGCGTTGTCCTCAGAAGGTTCGTGGCACAACCTCGGTAAAAACCCGATAGACCTTCTTGTTGAAAAACCTTTCTAATACAGTCAATCACACCAGAGTACCGTTTCTCTGAATGATGCCCTTGTTCTTGAAGTCTGGAACGTACGACCTGCAAACAAAATACAAAATTTTCTAATGTTCATCTCCCCAAAGAACAGAAATGCAAAAAAAATAATAAAATATGCGTGTGTGTGTGTGTGTGTATATTCCTAAAATTCCACCCGAATTCTACAAGGGCTTGCAGTTTCAAATTTGGCAACAAAAGAACGAAGTGTGAGCTTAAACTATTCAAGAAATAGTCCAACATAATATTATTCTTGGAAGATTTATTAAACACTGATAATAGATTCTAAATCATTTTTCCATCAGACGGTGGGCGAGCTGACTCATTCACAAGACCAAAGGTATGGTACGAGTACCCTATGGGGACAAATAACCTGGACTAAACTACCTTCAATCATTCACCAACATACCTCATGAGGATAAGTTAATGTGGATGCAAAAATTTTGGAAACAGATGATGCAATTGCAACATCACGTGCACCAAGTTTATCCATTGCTGCGTCATCTGATACAAAACAGTTAAAACATTAATTAACTGCCAAAACTTTCAAGAGTTCACAGAAAGCTGTGGACATGAAATTACCTTGATTTGCGAGATAAAATTTTATCGTCTCGTATGTAGGAAATTGAATGGCAACATGACTGATACCAGCCAGAGCAGGTACAAGTCCACTGTTTAAGGAAAAAAAAAATTAAAAGTCGTTACATCATTCATTATTTTTCCAAATGCGTTGACCATCATGTTGCATTTGTGTTAAACAACACCAACCTGTACAGGCCCCGAATGCCCTCCTCATGTGCAATTCTCCTTAATGCGGATAGTGTGCCCCTATATGGCACAACACCAGATCTCATTCCTTGGGTCTGCATAAAAAGGACCGCAAACTTATAGTGCAGAATACACAAAATGAAATGATAATAAGTAGTTCTATTGTCTCTATGGTTTTTGTGCAATACCATGTTCATGTTCATCATACTAATATGAGGAACGGCAATGCAATGCTTTTAGTAATATTCATAAACCCTTTGTCCTAAAAGGATAGCACTATTTGCCCACAGCAAAAACATTGTAAGTAGCTGTTTTCTGAGTTCAATATGCTCCCAATCCATGAAGTAGGGGTTGTGTCATGAACCATGATCTTACCTTGCACATAGGACATCCAGAAAGGAAAACAATGCCTAATTTATTTCCCTCTCTGCCAGTTACCACAAAATTCCCAAATAATGGAAATAAAAACTGAAATATCAAATTCCATGATAACAACGACAAATTAGACAATCAAATGAGTTTTATACTCTCCAACAGTTTTCTAATTATATGTATCACTCTGCATTACACCAATTTTATGTGAGATGTAGCTAGCACAATCAAATATATCAGCCTAAATTTAGGTTGAAATGAAGAAACACACTTGGAGTCTAGTCTTGACAACCCAGAGGGGATTTGTGAACATGGTAGTTGCAGCTCCAGCACCAGAAGCAGCTATCATATTAGATCCAATTGAAAGATGATGGCTTTCATCTGCATACATTAGCATAGCTATGATAATTCAGAATCTAAATAATGGGGGAAGCGGGTGACTCAGAAAGTTGACAACATAAAAATAGAGGTTAATAAGTGGATTAATTATCACAAAAAAGAATAATGCTTCCAACAATCCCTTATTTAGATAGACAGAAAATAATAACTAACGGACTAACCATCAGCATGGAGAAGGCTCTTAAGATGCTCATATGTGCTAAAATAAACCTGCAGGTTCATAAATTGATACAATTAGAACACCATCAGTTTCCTGTAACTAAAATGTTGTCAACATACTAAAAATTTCTACCAGAACACTAAAATGAATCATTAAAAAATTAACTAACTTTGCTTTGAGAGTAATTCTCCGGGCATTTTGTGTCAGCTGTCAAGAATCACTAAGTAACTGGTCAATAAGTTTCACCTTTAGTTGAGAATTAAAGTTCACTATTCGGTCCCCATCTCTGTGTTCTACATATCATTCTATAATTTATTTGAGTGGCTTTGTGCACTTTATTTATTTTAAAAACAATGCAATATGAATACTTGAGTCCACATGGTATTATGATAATGAAGCATTCGGAGGAGTTTCTTTGAATGAAAGCAGAAGATGTTTTATTGTTTTGATATGTTCTGTTCACCTTCACTTTGTTTTTCCTCATTATAAGTGTTTTTTTTATCTTCTGTGATTGCATATTCAATTCCTTTTCCAATAAAATTATAATTTTGACACACTAATTCTCATTTGCATAGCAGTGTGCAGCCCGGTGTGTCATCACCCTGAACAAGCCATAAAAATGGAGGTTGGTTGATATGAGGTCAAGGGCACATTGATCTTGTACTCCAGTGTAAGAAAAATTAAGTCAATCAAAATCAAATCTGACAACCAACCATGAAATGCAAAATTTTAACTCAATTCAGTAAGTATTAATGTTTCTCACGAATGACTTCATACCCCTTCTTGTCAGAGATAAAACATGATCCTTCGTTTATGTCAACCTTCCACAGGAGCAAGGTAGGCATTAATTACTATAGTACATTCGGTTACCAAATCGATGGCTATGATTTAAAAGAGCAGTTACAAATCTTGGACATGAAAAGTAATGAATCTGTCAAGATTCTATTTGTTGTTTACTCCATAAATAAAAAATAATACATTCAAAAAGAACACAGACATGGAGAAACGACTCACCGCCCAATTTGGAAGTAAAGCCAGCACAGTGGGCGCAAGCCCTCGATACATTCCACGTAACCCTTCCTTCCGAAAAATTTGCTCCAAGCTAGCAACTATTATGCTGCCTGCGGACAAGCAACACTCATAAGCTAAAGTCGCAATATTCAGTTTCAGTAGTTAAACCAATGGGAAAATTTTCCCACAGTTGATTCATCCTTCATATAATACTATTAACAAACTGAAATCTAAAAATGATGGCAACAACTCTTTTTGAATGACAAGCTACATACAGGACAGGCAAACCTTCCTCGCTATCTCATTTATATACCCGGGTTGAAAAAATCGAACAGATAAAAAAAAGGCAAGAGAAAGGCTTGCGGTTATACCTCTGACACTTCCATTGGTGATTTGCGGGACACCATGAACCTGAAACCTAGTTTTGATGACATCTAAAGGACACACAAATGTAGCAGCAATGACCCCTGCACCAAATTACCATGAAAACAAACAATTACAAATCGAATTCAGCAAAATGGAAAATTGAATAAAGAAACCGCGATAAGAAGAATATAATTGAGGGATACCGGCCGAAGCACCGGCGGCGGCATTGCAGAGGAGGCCCTTGGGATTGATATGATTAGCGGCGTGGGCGTCGGCAGACATTGGCGGCGACATCGAGGGAGAAAGTGGCGAAAATGAAAAAGGAATCCTCTCTGGAGAGGGCAGTGGCGGAGGAACAGGGTAGTCGCATGGCCTGAGAGTTAGGGCACAGGAGAAAGACAGTCTCTCGTGCGATTAATCGATACTATAAAGTTTTGGGATTAGATTAGGGTTTGGATCAGATCCAAGAGCACGAGTCAAAAACGGCTCCTTCTATATGGTGCGTGTAATTCTTCCTCTACCACAACACCAATCCCAAACAACAAATACATCTCTCTCTCACACACTCATGTTAGCTTTAGTGGGTCCCCTCTGTAACTATTCCAAAGTTAATTTATTATGGTTATAGTTAATCCATTTATCATCCTTATTAACTCTAACCAGAGTTTAACCAGTTTGCAGGAGAATATTTATTCATTTATACATAAATTAAAAAACAATTTACGATTTACAGTAATATTCTCCTCCATTTATTTCTTAATATTTAAATAACATCAATTATTATCATTAAATAAGGTTAGTGTTTATTATTGAAATTAAGTATTTGAATTTAGAACATAAAATTAACTTTATTTTCTCTTTTTTATGTTATTTAAAAATTATAAAAGTGCAATTTAAATTTTCAATATTATTATTAATCTTGTTTTAACTTTTCTTTGACAGTAGATCTGTTTTATTATATTTTCTTCTTTCGACTTCCTCTCCACTGCCTTAGAAACAATATTAAATACTTCAAAGTATTATACTTTTACTGAAATAAAATAATAATAATGGGGGCGTTAGATAGGAACAGATTCAACCTCTATCTCTTAAAAATAAAAATGATAAATATTAAAAAACACTTATTTTTTTATTTAAAAGTTGTTTTTGCATGTTCTCAATTTCACAATAATTTAAGTATAAGTGTGGTTAGATCTTTCCATCATATTAGTTCAATTTTAAACAAAAGAGACTTAAGACAAATTTATATATGAATAATAAGCCTTTTTTTTTTCTTATATAGCATAATTTTTTATTATTATTTATCCAACAACACATTGTAGATAATATTTACGCGAATAACACGGTTTTGAAAGAGGTTAGAATTTGGTTTTCTTGAAACTCATAAAGACTAGATTAAGATTTTGTTTAATATATTTTTTAATTTAAATTTTCATAAATAATCAATTTGTTTTAATATTTTAATATAATTTCTTTAAGTTCAACAAATTTTTTACATTACTTTTATTATAAAATTTAAAAAAATGTGTTAAATGTTTTCAAAACGTTAACATATGTTATTTTTTAAAATTTTATTTTTAATTTAAAATTAATAAATAATTAAATTATTTTAATATAATTTAGTTTGTTAAAGTATATTAAATCAGATTTTATGTTATTATTTTTATTATTATTATTTTTAGTTTTACTTTTAGTATTATAATTATCATGATAATTAATAAAGTAATAAAATATTTTAAATTGTATTAAAATAAATTATATATTTTTAAATTTTATAATAAAAATAATTATAAAAAAAATTAAGTTCAAAAAATTATATTAAAATATTAAAATAGATTAATTATTTATTAAAATTTAAATTAAAAAATGTAATTTTAAAAGTTATGTTACACGGTTTTTGAAAACCGTTATATTTTTTTAAATTTTAATTTTAATTTTAATTTTATTAAATGTTTCATTTATTTTAATATTTTAATACAATTTTTTAAATTAAATGTTTAACGTATTTTTTTAGTTTTAATATATAATTGTTTTATTATAATATATTAGTATAAGCATTTTGGAATTTAACAAATCTTTGAAATTATTTTTATTATTAAAATTTAAAATTTATTTAGTTTATTTTAATATAATTTAATATATTTTATTATTTTAATAATTATTATGAAAATAATAATAATATAAAATTTAATTTAATTTATTATATGATATTAAATCAAATTAACATATTAAAATAAATTTGTTATTGATTTCTTTTAATTTAAAAAAACAATCAATTCTCACACTCTCCACCGCATATGAGTTCATTAGGATAACTGAATGTGTTTGTCAAGGAAGTTGAATGAGAAAAGTCCCAAAGGAGTTAATATTCGATCAAAAGAAAGTACTTTGATAATATCTGATAGTTATTCTATTTTTGAATTACTGAATTATACATTGAATGAATAAACATATAGATGCAAGGTTTTACAAAAAAATCCTGGGTAAGTCAAAAAAAAAATAAAAGATAAAAAAATAATAATTAATGATAGATAAAAAAAAAAAACATAATTTTTCTTAAAAAATATATAATTTTCAAATTTTAATTTAGTCCATCAAGAATTTTATGTATATATTTAATCCTTCTTTCTCTTCATACTCCTAAAATAATACATTATTAAAAAATATTTTAAAATATCAGTTTCATTTTTAGATAAAGATATATTTTTAATATAATAATATTTTAAATCAATATTATATCAGTAGTTATAAATAATATTCTTATGATAATTAAAAATAATATATTGATATTATATTATAATTTATTATGTTTCTTAAAAGAAAAAAACATAAACTTAAAAATTAATAAAGTTTATGAGAATAATTATGATTAATAATATTATTTAATTTGATTATTATTTTTTAAATATATTGCAATCAACGTTCTGATATATATATATATATATATATATATATATATATATTTATTATTTTTCTTACTATTATATTTTCTATAATTATATTTAAAGACTCAATATTATTTTAAAATTCTTTTTTAATATTATCCTTTAATTTTCTAGTTATACAGTTGTCAGTGCAATGCGATTTGTAATAATAGTAAATATCATAATATTCATCAGAATCGTCTTCATAATAAAAATTTAAAATATATATTTTTATAAAATAACAGTAAATTCACACGGAGGATGACAATGGTGTAATTTCGTAAACAATCAAATTAAAGTCTAAAAATTAATACACAAATGAATTTTATAAAAATACTCACTAAATTTAAAAATCCAATATAGGGGTTAATATTTTATAAAATCATAAATTGATAAATTAAAAAAAATGAAAATATTTTAAAAATTGTTGTAGAAAACTGATAATGATAGAGTTAAATTTGTAATTAAGAGTATTTGTTATCAAACATTTTCTAAAACATGATTGAAGTATCGTTTTTTTTTTTTTTTTTCAAAACAGGTATATAAATTTATCTGCACATTGTAATATTTATAACCTTAACAAATATTATTCTTTTTTGGTGTACATAATTTCTCACTATTTTATCTCTCATTCATATAAAAAAATTTAACACTATATTTGTGTGTATGTTAAATATTCTTTTTGGTCCCTTAAATTTTAATAAAAACTAGAATTAGTCTTTGTTTAAAACTTTTAACTAATTTAATCCTTTATTTTTAAAATCGCATGAATTTAGTTATTTTAATCAAAATTTTGTTAATGTATTTTTCGTTTAATATTAAAAAAAAATGTGTTAAATTGTGTAAACAACTCAAATACTATCATAAAATATATTTAAAATATCAAATAAAACTTTTACAAAATTTAATTAAAAAGACTAAATTCACATATTTCTAAAACTGATAATTATGTCAAAGTTAAAAAAAAATTAATTTCAATTTTCACTTAAAATTAAAATTAAATAACAAAATCATATTTAAGATTCATTATAATTTAATAATTTTTTATTATTTCAATCAGTTTTCCTTATCATAAGATATACGAGCATAAATAAAAAAATATTCTATATTTTTAGGAATATTATATATTAGATTATATGATGATAACCCTAATAAGGTGAGAGTACAATCGTATCCCCCAACAGAACAGGTTCAACCTTGCCCCGGAAATCACTATCCCTACCAAAGCAAACTCCAAACTCCTCACAAGGTGTTCCTTTTATCATCCCATGGTTAATTGTTAATCTCAAGACTCTTAATAGATACAAAATTTGGCACGATTTGTGTTCTTCTTGTGTTGGAAGAATTGTGATAGATACTGTTCTCTTGTTCTTCTTCAAATTCATCATAGCATTTTTTTTACCAGATTATGAGGTCTCTTGTCACTAACAAATTTTGGTTTCTACTTTTTAATTTCTATCAGTCTTCTGTTTTCAAACAACAAAAAATAAATTATTATTATTATTATTACTTGTTTATCAACCTTGCTTATATCTCCGGAAGATTACAATCATGCACGCCTTGAACCATGTATGTGCACTGGTTATGATTCTGTCTGAAATACTCATCAACCTTGTTAGTGATACAAGTCATCTTGTGTTACATTGTAGAAATGGCTATGGGAAACTACACTGAACGCCTAAGAACAATTTGGTCACCCGAGATGGATCGTTATTTCATCGATCTTATGTTAGAGCAGGTTAGTCAAGGCCAAGTTGAGGATCATTTGTTTAGCAAAAAGGCGTGGAAGCATATGTCTTCAAAGTTCAATGCTAAGTTCAATTTTCAGTTCGAAAAAGATGTTCTTAAGAACCGCCACAAAACCTTAAGGAATCTGTACAGGAGTACGAAGAACCTTCTTGGCCAACCAGGGTTTAGCTGGGACGAACAGCGAAATATGGTCATTGTTGATGATCAGGTTTGGGATGAATTTCTCAGAGTATCAAACTTTGAAATTATTTTAAATCTTTTCAACTCTACTAAAGCAGTTCATTGGTTTATTTTCTGCATAATAATAATGCAGGTAGATGTGAATGCGCTAACATGTAGAGTAAATAAAAGTATACCCAATTTCAAAGACTTGTGCACTATTTATGGACATGTGGTGGAAACAAAAGGTAGCGCTTGTTAAACACTAATTTGTATATGCCATGCTTGATGCTCAGGAGGTCCAGTTTATGTTTCAACATCTAATGAATGTGAATTTCCAGGTGATGCACCATCTGAAGAGTTATCTAATTCAGGCAAAAAGGAAGCATTTGTTCCTTATGTATCAAAGGATATCTGTGAGGATGCTGATAAACTTCTTCGTGATGTCAAGGCTGACGAAGACTGTGGAATCTTTACCTTAGATAAAGTAACTGATGATTGTGAACAAAGAGTGTCGAAGGAAACAACAACCTCTTCTGCTACCCGGACCCGGACTTATTGGCAGCTACCCATGGATCGTTACTTCATTAACTTGATGCTTACTCATCTGCAAAAAGGGAATCATGGGATTTTCAGCAAACAAGCATGGATGGAGATAATTTCATCATTCAATGAAAAATTTGGTTTTGAGTATAGTTTGGAGATTCTTAAGAATAGGTACAAAACTCTTAGAAGGCAATATAATTTAATTAAAAGCCTCCTTCAGTTGGATGGCTTTGCCTGGGATGAAACGCGCCAGATGGTTATTGCCGATGATTGTGTCTGGCAAGATTATATTAAGGTGCGTATTAATTGAATCTGCTGGGAAATCGAACCCCTTTGGACATTAGAAGTATAATTTGTTATATTGCCAATGAGAGTTGCCTGTCTTCACCCGAGTTCCCTTTTACGATGATTTAAGGAGTTTGGGGTGAATGCTTCTGGAAAATGGTTTTGAGTGAACTCTTATTTTTTATTTTTGGATGTAATTTATTTTCCTGAAAATAATTGCATCTACCCATTTTTTTTCCTTTGTCTCTTATAATGAATTTAGTAATAGATTCTCACTCTTCCTCTGCAAGTTAAAAGGGCAAAATCTGCATATTTCATAAATTCTGTAAGACTCATGAGTGTTTCTGGTGGTAAAGGTGTAAAGCAGATATTTGTGGGAAGGTTTTAATTCTCATTTTGTGATCATTTGTTATGATATGGGAGCAATAGGATAAAATGCACTGGAATAAGAAAATGAGAATATGATCATCTCTTGATTACTCCTAACATTTGGTTTAGGTACCTAATTCAATTCCATAAAACCAACATGTAAGGAAAGAGGTGTCTAAGTTTTACAAGGACTAAATTGGCCATTATCATTAATTAATGTGAGATTTCAATTCATTGAGACCAACGCCTTGTTGATTGCACTTTGTGATGCTTTACTCAGTCATTTTGGTCTGCCCCTTTGTAGGTAGTCCTTTTTGAGCTATGGGTCACAAACTTGACAGGTTAGAGTTAAAGCAGGCTAAGATGATTGCAATTAAGGTGCATTTTCAACCCTTAAATTATATGAAAGTGGATATTAAAGATCCTACTTCGACTAAAGATATGATCAAGTTATATAACTTGTGCAAACCGGACACTTTACTTATTAGTCTCGTGAAGTTAAATTAGAGTTAAAATCTATTTTATAAGAAAAGGAATAGACAGAATATACCGTGGGGATCAAACTCTGTATTTAGTCCCATATTTTTTCATAGGTGTTTATTTCTTTCTTGCAAACTTACAAGAGATGTTTTAAATCATAGAAGGTTTTACAACAATATACTATCCTCATTGGCAAAACATGTGAGCTAATACAAGCTAAATAAATTTGTTCATTCTAGAATGTGGACTGTCTTGAGATGAGCTATCAAGAAGGGTAGAATCTCTTTTCTGAACTGAGGACTCCTAGGTTCATTTTATTTTTCTAGATTCAAAGTAAAAACAAATGCTACTCACTTTATTTTCCTTTATTCCATGTACTTAAAGCCATGCAGTGGTTGTATTTCATATATATCAGCCTTCCCATTCTCGTTCTTACCTAGCATGCCTTAGGAAATTTCAATAATTGTGATATATTAATCATCTAATTTTACAAGGTTTTAAAACTTTTGATGTGTCTATGCAGGTTCATCCAGATGCACGACAATATATGACTCGACCTTTGCCATACTATAAAGATTTGCGTGTCATATATGATCCAAGTTTTGATGAAAAAGAACATCCTTTGCCTCCAGATAGGCATCAAAATGCAATTGATGTTAAGATTGAGTGCCCTTCAACATCTAACACTGCTCAGCCTCCAATCACACCCAATTCTAACGAAGAACAATTTAGTGGTGTCATTGAGTTACATCATATAGGTCAGGAACAGAAGCGCCGATTAGAGAAATGTTCTAATTCTACAAGTCCTAAAAGATTAAGGAATGATGAACAAGGCATGGCTGCTGCACTCCATGAGATGGCAGCTGTAGTTTCAACGGTGTCTGCAAAAAAGAATGATACCTCAATATCAATAGAGAACGTCATAGAAGCAGTGCAAGCATTGCCTGATATGGATGATGACCTGGTTTTGGATGCTTGTGATTTCTTGGAGGATGAAAGAAAAGCTAAAACATTTCTTGCATTGGATGCCAAGCTTAGAAAGAAATGGTTGATTAGGAAACTTCGCACATAGGTGTATCCTACGCCCCCCTTCATATTTCGTTTGTTATTGATTTTGGTCCATATTCTTTAAGTTATAGCTGATTATATTTTTTTTGGGAGGATTCTAAGCAAATTAGTGCTACTAATAATTTTGATGATAGAATAGTATTTTGGAACGCAAATTAATTTGTATATTCATCGTGTATAGTTAATGACTGCACAAAATGTATTCATATCTAGCCATACTCAGGTTATGTGAAAGGAAAGTGTTTCAAAAACATGCATCCTGCAATTGATTGATAACCTGATAGGAACTAGATATTTAGTGTAGTGAGATAGGATAAAACCCGACGGCAACAACTCACAAAACAAGGAAAGTAGGATACGAAGGGTAGACAAATGCAGAGCTTTGAGGTCTGCACCTACTGCTGTTTAACTCATTCAATGGTTATCCCCCTCATCGCGACCTTTCTCTTCTGTTTTTCTTTGCCTTGCTTACTCTTTTCTTTTCCTTCCTAGTTTCTACCCTCCTTGCTACATAAACAAGGTTTATCAACCCAAATCTCTCCTATGCCCTTTACTGACATTTCCCACATTCTGGCATATGATCCCTAGCATAATCCCTTCCGTTAAAGTTTATCGTCACAAATGTTATTCCAGTTTATCAGGGGTAGCATAATGACAGTTCTAGTTTTGACTAAGGTCTCATATTTTAGTTTGATTCCCCTTTGAACACTGGTCCTTATAAAGTTACTCGCTACTTCGTTCTACAGACATGGGCCCGTCATTTTATATTTTTGGAAATGTCATTTTTACATATTTGTTGTATATAATTCCTTTTTGTGTGGTGGAATTGGAAAGAGTACTCTAATAAATTTTCCCGTTTTACAAACTAGAAAAATACGTGAAGACGATATAATATTATTTCTTATCTTTCTCATTTTTCACTAAAAAAATCAAACTAGCGTTAAGCATTGTTGGAGTATAAGGCCTTGTCAACAGATTAAGCAAATTGCATATTTGAAAACATCAGTTGGTCAGATAGGTACCAGAACAACTCATCATTATTGGCACACTTTTATCACATAATTTAGTTATAGCAAATAGAAAGAGTAAAGTATTAAGCTACTAGATATGTTATTACAACGAAACACAAAATTCTGAGAAACTATGAGTTCGTACGCAAATGTTATAAACCAATAATGGCATTGTCTCGAATATACATGACATTTAATTCCTACATGTAGCTTACTTCTCTATACTAGGTCTATCTCAGTGCCATACAGCAGAAAAAAACATTGGTCCTATGACTAAGAACAATTTTCAAGATTGAATATACTATATATTTCCTTTTTTTACCCATTGAATTGAAACTAGTAATTGATGTCCTTAACTGTCTAAATCAGAAGTCAGAATCAAGGATAGTAGACACCAAAAGTCCCTGTACAAATTTACTGCGCTGTGCTTTCTCTATTTGGTCTTTGTCAGATAAATATGGCTGAACATCCCTGCAATAATTAAAATATTAGGTACATATTTAAGCGAAAGATGAAAGTAGTTACGCAAAATTAAACATCTCATAAATAGGTACAACGTCAAACAAGAGCAAGTCAACAAGAATATAATTAATGTCTTATTAAAAGGTACAAGAAACAAAAGTAACCATTTTCCCTGAGGCCCTAACCTCAACAAAGTGTAGAAAGAAACTAAAAAAGACTAGCGTTTTTTTGGGAACTTGCATATGCAGCTAAGTTTTCGGTTCCAACCATCATTTGCCTCAACGAACCTACCTATACTAGATGTAGAAGGATGTGATCCGAACAAAGAACACTTAAATGGCCCCCTGATTGGTGTATTATCACCACTACCGCGGAGCTACAGCTTTAATTGCATTAATCTAAAAGTTACTTGAAAAGAACAATCATATCCAACTGTGCTAGGGGATGCTTCCAATGATTTCAGGTGGTCTGCCAGTTTTCAATATTTATAGATCCTTCACAAAGTGAAAGGTGGTCTGCGAAAGATTATTGCTTCAACGGATGAAACATGGTCTTGGAAAATCAAGCTTTTTAGTACTGTTGACCATCTAAAAATAGGACTTTACCTTTTTTTGGTCTCAAAACTTGACTTTTTTCATTCACAAACTCTATAATGATGGATCAAAAATAAATTTGTGATTTCATAGTTGATGTTTGACAGTGCATGAAAAATGCGAAATGACAAATAGTAAATAGAGTGATACTTCATACCTTTCTAACACTTTATCATTTGATTGCACTTCTTCAACGCTTATTTCACTTGAAGAATCTGGCAGCACATTTTCACATTCATCAACAGCAGATGCACCATACAAAAATGACAGCCATGGATCACTTGATGTGTTGGAGGTAGACATCCCGGGAGATAACCCAGCAGAAAAATCCGGTTTACCCTTTCTTGAAAAGGAAAGATCTGGGTAGGATTCATCTTTGTACCATTTTGATTTCAGCTGACTGTAATCTCCAGTAAAGGAAGTACATAGTTGAATAAAGGACAAAGACTTTGGTAACAAGGAGAAAAAAGGGCAACAAACTAATACTATTTATCAATAAATAAAACCGTTCCTATCAATCAGATCAGAAAGGATATCTTAAACAAGTTTCCATGTTGTGCTGCTATATGATCAACGACATTTGACCCAATCCACACGGTACACACGGGACAAATCTGCATGAGCAAACAGAGATAGAGATAGCTGAGTGCAATTGAACAAGCACTAACATAGATAGTAATGAAAATTGCAAGCAAATTGAGAAATAAATCAATTGTCTAAGAAAGTAGTATATACACACATCTGAATTTTAAGCCTATTGCAAGTAGCCAGTATAAACTTCTAAATCCGCCAACTGAACCAAAAATTAGGATAAATACTGCAACAGATAATTTTATATCCCTTTCTTACATGATTTGTAAATTATGTGACAATCATGCATGGTCCGTCTAACACACTTGTAGCATCCCTCATAGCCACTTGAAATAAAAACATTATAAATAAATTAAACGTTTTTATATTATAGAAACTATCATTCAATGAAAAGCACATTAGCGATCTAATGATTACTAGGAATTGTTTGACAGATCTGGTTTATTTATCATAGTTTGAGGGTGAAGAGGAGTTGCACAATTGATGGATTTAAAAGTTCACAGTGGTTACTTGCAATCTCCCTAAAGTCCAACTGGGGTGTGTGTGTGTTTGCCTAGTCATTCTTAAATCAACCGACAATAAAGTATCATCATCAACTTTACATGGGAGCTCATTCTAGATGTGGCAAAGATCTAAATCGAAATCATGTGCAGTAACCACTTCAGGTTCTACAAGCTATGTCAGGAACCACATCTTTATGGGCTTCTGCATAGATGCAAGATATATAAAAAGCCAATAAGAACATCATAAAAAGGTTTCACTTTGCAAAATCACATCAATGGGTAGCTCCAAAACATGCTATTAATCGTGAACTAGAAGTAATAATGGATATTTTCAGAGGCAATAGAATGCAGAAATGCAAAGGTCAATTTGAAAAGCTGTCTCAATTTGTCAAAGAAAAATTTCAGGTCCGTTGTCCGCAATGATGACAAGGAAGCTATTGACTTAAATTACAAGCCTCATAAACATGGCCGATGATAATCACAAGGTAATTTTTTTAATAAAAATACATGCAATTTGTTCGATACAATTAACATATTTCAAATGAAACTACCAGCACTAGCTTCTTTAGTACTTTGTGAATTTGTTGTTCAATAAATCAATTATAAAGTTAATAACTACGAAGGAACTTTCTTGCAAAGTACCAAAGCACCCAATCTCTATAAAAACAATAAGGCTATAAGGCTAACAATGAACTGCGATATATCTCTATAAAAACATACCAACTACGATAAATTAACCATAGCCAGGCAGCAATAAAGAAGCATCAACAACATCGTAAAGGGAATGGAAAAAGTTCCTACGCAAAGCTAAAAAGAATACTAAAGGGGAATAAATTAAGGTGAAAGATAAATAAAATACCGCAGACTTGGCTTCTGCTGGATGGTCCAAGTCAATATGGCAACATAGCTCAAGAAGATCAAAATCATCTGCGCAAAAAGGGCATGGATAAGCCGTCCTAAAATCCTCATCCCCATTGACCTCATCAAAATCGATGAAAAGCTCTGTTTCAACGACCAAACAAAAAGGTTAAACATTTAGCCAGAACAAGACGCCCCACAAAACCAAAACCAACAAAAACAGTATCCACAAGACTGGATTGAACAAAACGAGGTTTGAAATGATAAATCACCGAAGTGTGACTTGAGCCTGGATTGGTAGCTTCTGGAGGCAGTAGAGCGGCCAAAACTGAAATTCTCGTCTTCCATTGACTTGCGCTAAGTAGTAAGTACAGGCACGGAGGAAAAAATAAAAGGGTATTTCCGCTACACGGTAAAGTTGTCTGAGGAATCGTTGTTGTGTTTTCTTGTGGGTGCCGGTGTAGGATGGGAGTGGTGTGTAGTATATTTATATTTATATATATAATGTTACTGTCAAGGGAAATAGGACGAGGAAAATACTAGGGACTTTCCGTTTAGGATTGTGCGTGGTTGTTGCGTTGGGATCCTTAGCCCACACGAATTCTAGTTATTTCAAATTTACCCAAACGCCCTCCATGGCCGTCTGCACCACCTCCACATCTTAATGCAGCCTCCCTTGTAGGCCGAAAACCCATTCAAATTTATTATAAGTACCCCCATAAGAGGCATCAATGGGATTAGGAAGAATGTTTTTATGGAATCATATATTGCATTTTCACATATCACATCATATTTGTAGGAATATTTGTGATAGGAAAATAAGAATAACACAAATATATTTATTTATATTACTACAAATCTATCACAAATATAAGTATACACAAATATTCCTTTTAAAATACACAAATATTATATATAATATACACATGCTCCAAACTATATATACAAAATACACAAATACTATTTATAATATAGATGTCTCTAACCCCTTATATTATTTTTCAATATTTTTATAAATATTTTTAGCTTAAATATTTTTTTTTTCTTATTTTCAAACTTTTTTTTTCTAGTGTTCAATATGGTTCTTATTTTGATAAATTATGTTTAATTTGATCATTTTTAATGATTTTATCTAAATTGTTAACGGAAAATTAATGGTATGTTGTTTTTGATTTTTTTTAAATAATTTTTTTATGAATGGTATATTGTTCGTGATTTTTTTAAATAATTTATTTAAATTTTTTCTTAATTAAAAAAAATTGTCTATATGTTAAGTCAACATTATGTCACATGACACTATCATGTATGTGTGAAGTGAGTGTAAGGGAATGTAAAGTTAGTATCAATACCATGTTATTATATTCATTCTTAATTTTCGTCAATTTTGTTTAATTTATGATTAAATTAGGTTAATTTTATTCAATTCAGTCTTTCTTTTTAATTTTAATTTTTTTTAATTAGATGAAAAATTCTCTGTTGTTTTTAAAATTTGAATGAAAACTTTATTATTTTTAAAATTAGAATAAAAATTCTTCATTATTTTTAAAATTAGAAAAAAAATTAAATTTATTTTTAAAATTAGAAGGAAAAATATAATTTATTTTTAAAATAAGAAGATAAATTCTTTATTATTTTTAAAATTAGAAGAAGAAAAATCATCTTTAAACTTATTTTTTATATATAAAAAAATCAAACACAAATCTAATAATTATATTATAATAATATAATTAGAGTTTAATTAAAAATAAAAAAATTAATAAAAATGTGAATTTTAATAAAAATAAATTTAGTCTCAATTTAGATAAAGACAAAATTAGGACTAAATTGAACAAAATTTACAAAATATAAAACTAGATTAAAAAAAGTTAATGAAAATTGAGACTAAATTGAATATAAGACAATGACATGTGACACTAATATTACCACGTAACACATGGAAACTTTTTTTTTTTTAAATTAAGACAACCATTTTAAAAAATAATAAAAATTAAAAAACACACATATTAACACACAACGTTTTTAGTTAGCAAATTTGACGACATGAAAAAAAAAATTGAACATAATTAATCAAAATGTGTTTGAATATTGAAAAAATGAATTTCACATCGACAGAAATAGAAAATAAAAAAGTATTTAAACAATATTCTTATAATTATGAAAATGAGAGTTGAAATATGAGTCATAATTAAAGTTGTTCTTACAAGATTAAGATCATATTGTAAAAGTTTCACAAAAATATTTCTCTACGCAATTGGAAATGTTATCAGGTTTTGTCTATGTTTGAGAATGAGAGTGTACAAAAAATATTTCAACTTTGGGGCACATAATTAATTACTCTTGAATTATTTAGATTAGGTTCATGGGCATTGAGTTATTTTTTAGTTAATTTACTTAATGTTTTAGTAATTCATTTTATTTCTTAATTTCTTCAAATCATAGTTAATTCTAGTTTGTCATATATAACATAATTTGATGTGTTTTTAAGATGATTTTGAATACCCGGTTTGATATGATTTCATATTATATAAGTAAGAATCTTTTAAAGTGTTGGAATGATACATTCTTAAGATTAAAACTAAGTTTTAAAACACCTAATAACATAATCATAAAATTTAACTTTCACGAATGAATACCAGAAATATGAACCAAATCATGATATATTTATTTTTTAAATAATGATACTTAGACATAACTTTTTAAAATTATAATAAATATTAGTGAAAACATCCACACGTGTATTTACTTTTTATGACAATAAAAATAATAAGACTATTATTATTACTATTGATATTATTATAATTATAAAATTAAATATAAATAACTTTTATAATTTTATTGTAAATAATTTTTATGTATTAATATATATATATATATATATATATATATATATAATAGAAAGATTATTAAATTTTAAAAAATGGTTAAATTGAAAAAAAACGATTAAATTTTAGAAAATGATAAAATTAATGTAATAATTATTTTTATTTTAAAAGAAATAATTTAAAGAATAAATTTGAAAAATAAAAATGGATACGAACAAATAAAATTTCTTTAAGTATAAATATTAATGTTATTCTCAAATACACATGACAAAAAAAAAAGGAGTTTTCAACTTTTGAAACTGACAAAAGAATATTACTGTGTGTGAATAGATAGATTTGTACGATTTTTTTGTACAAAGATTTTTGTGAAAAAAAAATATTTTTTGTGTGAATTACATAGACTAATTTCAACTTATAAACAATTTATTAAAACACATAGATATTTTAATAAAAATTCTTAAAAATACTCATCCACTGAAAACCAGTTCGGATTTTGAAGGTTTAAAGATATAAAAAATGTGTCATACAGATAATTTTGTAATTTAGTAATAAAATATCAAACATTAACCATATTTCAATCTTACTTCCTTAAATTTAAATGATGAATAAATATATTTTAATTTTTATATAAAAAATATTTTAAAAAGTAAAAGATTTCTTAAAAATTGAATTCAATAAAAAGTATTAAGTAAATACACACACCATTATAAATTTACACACTTAATGTAATTAACGACAAGTACACTATTCATCCCTAAAATAAGTTTTTTAGTTATAAAAGTATATTAAATTCCAATAGTAATTTATACTTGTAACATAAATGTAAATTTGTAGCCTCTCTATCTTTTGGATGTAGGTTAAATTATATCCTCTAGCTTCCATTGCTTTTCTCAATTTAATTTGTATTCTCTATATAAGAAAAGTTAAGCTTTGATTTCTATTGTTAACATTAGAAGAAAAATAATTGAAGATATAAAATTGTTAGAATCTTTTTGAGTGGTAATAAATCACCACAAAAGTCTAACTGAAGATTAAAATAATTTGAATACGACTATTTTATTCAGCACTGAAATTTTTCTTATGATATATTCTGATTTCTATAAGAAAATTTATTTTACAGGTTTTATTCATAGACAATGTAACGATATCAATGCTTCTTAAGATTTTTAGATTGAAAAGAAGAAAGGTAAAACCACATTTTAAGGGATAGTGAAAGAGTTAATCTTCCCATATTTGGAAAGAAAATGGAAAAGGAAGGTTTAAGAAAGTATAGAAAAAAATGTTTCTTTTTATATCAGATTTGCTTTTTGCTTTTGTGAAGTATTTATGTTGTTTTGTTCATAAGCATATTTTCCTTATATTTTTTACTCAATCATTCGTCATATAAATGATTTCACTCTATTTTTCATTTTCTCAAAATCATACATATCATAAATAATAAGACTGAAATAAATAACTTGTAATATAAGAGACACCATAATAAAGCATACAATTTACATAGATTGAGACATAAATGTTTTATAGATTTAAAGCGTATATTTTAAGAATTTCAAACGTATTTATACCTATTAAAATTTAGAGTTTTATTAGAAAAAAAAAACTATAATTTGAAATAAAAAGAAACTATATAAAAAAATTATTAAAAATCCTAACCAGCATTCTTCCGACATCAAACATGGTCGACATTATTAGAGCTTGGAAGCTCATTTCTTCTGGAGTAAGGTATGTACGTACGTGAGTAATTTACAAATATGACCCTTGATTTTGATTCCTAATCCAAAAAAAAAACTGGTACGATTTTTGTTGCTGGTTGTTTTCCGGGAAAAGCAGAGAGAGAAAGAGAGAGAGAGAGGTTGCTTGAAATTTGATTCAATGGCGACGAGAAATCGAACAGTGGAGTTTAGGAAGCACAGAGACGCCGTGAAGAGCGTGCGTGCTCCTCTCTCTTCCTCCGCCGCATCTGCTTCTTCCACCGGTCCCGTCATTGAAATGGTTTCGCTTCTTCCTTCCAATCGATCATCGTATGCTCCTTTAAGCACCGAGGACCCATCCACCTCTAGGTTTGACTTTTTCACCAATTCACACTCCATTTCGTTTCTGCAAGAGTCTTTCCGCTCTTTAATTTCATATATTCACATGCATAATAGCGATACCCTATGGGTAAGTGCCTTAAACTAGGTGTTGAATGTTGTTGGACTTTATAGTTAATAGCACCTTTAAAATGTTAGGGATGCGGTTACTGTGGGGTTGCCGCCGTCTTGGGTGGATGATTCTGAAGAAATAGCTGCGGCTATACAACGTGCTCGGGTTAAAATTTCTGAGTTAACTAAAGCTCATTCGAAGGCTTTGTTGCCTTCCTTTGGGGATGGCAAAGAGGACCAGCGTCTTATTGAGACTCTCACCCAGGAAATTACATCTCTTCTTAGAAAGTCTGAAGTGAGGCTGAAAAGACTTTCTGCTGCTAGCGGATCTTCTGAGGATTCTAATGTTAGAAAAAATGTACAGGTAGGGTAATTTTGGTGTAATATGCCTTGCAAACTAATTTGTTCAGACTTTAGCTTTTTCTTCACTGGAGGTTGCCCGTTATTGACTTACCGTTCTTAAGGTCGATATAGGTTCTTGCAATTATTTGTTGTGGTTGCAATAAATAAAGTTAGTGGATTAGTATATAACCTAAGCTCTGCTTGGTCTCAGTCAGTTCAGGACTCTGGTGACTTTCCCAAAGATATATAAGCTATTGCGTAGAGTTTGTCTTCTATTTGACTATGATTATGAGGCCTTATTATGCCTTAGTCTCCTCCCATCGTTTGAAAGCCTATTAGGATATTTTTCTTGTTTCTCCTTGCTTTTGATGTAGTACTGTATGCGAAGTTATGGCCTCTCCTCATTTGAATTTTTTTGTTGGGTGGGTAAGAGAGTTAAAAAGAAGGGAAAATGATGGGTGAAAGAAACCCTATTCATGTTTTAATGTTATCAATTCACCAGGTAAAGGAAACAGGGGATACTTAAAATACAAGTATTGGGGTGATGATAGACAAACACCCCATCTTTTAGTGAACATTCATCCAACACTAATGATATAATGCTTTTATTTTAAAATATCAAAGAATTTGTGAAGAATCAACTACAAAATTAAAAATATTTTTTCTTACTAGGTGTTTCATAGGTGTAGGAAAACTTAAGAGCGCCCATGTAAAATTTTCCTTTGATTTAATATATTTTTTCACCTCAGAAAAGTAAAGAAGGGTTTGTGAAAAATCTTCATTTCCTTCCCTCCTTGTAGGTTATCCCCGCAAGAGAACGGCTAATCAAGCGTTTCCCTTCCTTCTCTTTCCCTCTTATAATCCCTCATCCAAATACACTATTTGTTTCATCACAATAATTTTACACTGTTTATTTTGAAAATGGTTCTTTGGTTAGAAGTGGTTTGTAAATGGGCAAAATTTTACTTCGATCTTGGTTGCTACAAAAATTTTAGGCAATTTATAATATGCCAGTTTTGCTTTTATGTTGAAATTTGTATGGCTGGCATTTTTGTATCTACTTTTGGCAGCGTTCCCTTGCTATAGACCTTCAGAACATATCAATGGATCTGCGGCGAAAGCAGTCAGCATACTTGAAACGTCTGCAACAGCAAAAAGAGGTTGCAACTTTTTACGTGTAGCTTATTTTCTACCAAAATCTTTATATGCCACCATTATGGTTGGTCTAATTCTCTGTTTGATAGCTCATCAATCTACCTTTCTAGACTTATCGTTTTTTTATTTTTTTTCCATCTATTGTTAGTTCTATCGACATTCAAATGCTTGAACTTATGGTCACACTATCTTGATTCTGCTGTGTCTTCATCAGTGGGACCGTGGTGTTATTTTTTGTATTAGTGTTTATGTTGCTTCACTGATGTCTGTATTTGTGTGTAATCATGCAGGGTTTTGACGGGGTTGACTTGGAGATGAACTTTAACGGGAGTAAATTTGGATCACGTGATGATGAATTCAGTGATGTGGTATGTGTGTTCCTTTTGGCGACTAATTTATCTGACAGGGCCATATCTTTTAAGATACCTTATGCTGTGAGTAAACAATTACAGGAGATGTAGGTACTGATGGAGGAGGAGAAAATAAAAACTATTTGCAGTGTGTATTAATGTAATGGTTATGTTACACACGATGAACCACTTGTATTTGTACCAAATCCTGAACCCTAGTTAATAAAAAAGAAAATATGAGATAGTAAAAGGATATAAAACCAATTATTAAGATGATAAGGAAATATCAAATGAACTGTAAGATACTCTTAATATTAAAGAAAGGTATTATTGATATATTTCATATATTCTAGATGCATTTATTTTTACTTACCAAGTGATTGTTGGTGATTTATTTTCTTTTCTAGAAATTATTGATGCAAAATTATAATGATGAAACTGCAAGATTTCAGCCCATATGCAGTGACCTCTTCTCCTCTTTCAATTTAGAAAGCATGAATTATGAATATGTAACATGAATACTATATGCAATTGACATGGATATACCTCAAGTTTTAAAATTCGTAAGACACGATGGCTATAATATGAGGTATAAAGTTTAATCTAAAATTAACACATATTAAATCTCCTTGATCGCGAGAGAACTCATGTTTTAAAAATAAGCATCATTCATTGTATGCATAATAATAAGCTAAATTTATCCAATTATTGCATTGTCCAATTTGTATTGGCAAAAAAAAAAGGATTTTAAAAATAGAATTAAAACCTGTAAAGATGAAAACAATAATATTCAATGCGTACAACACATGATTTACTGGCTAGTATTTTGTTCTATGCCTTTTAGCTTTCAAATGTCAGTTTTGAAAAGGGGTGTAGGTGTGTGGAGAAGCACTTCATCATTTCCTGAATTTATGAACATATGAGGATATATTTACGATTTATTTGAATGTGAAATGATGTTTCACTCGAAAGGAATAGCGTGATCCATTAGGCTCATTTTACTCATGATGAAATTTGTCTCTCCGGACAACTTTCTGCCCCTGCAATGAAGTTATGAAATGTTTACTTACATTCTTCTTCATCCTGGATGAAGTTATATCCAAAGTAAGATAATGATATTTGTTATTTGATTAATTTCAGGGTTTTAGTGAAGAGCAGATGACAAAGCTAAAGAAAAGTGAGCAGTTCTCAGTGGAAAGGGAGAGAGAGATTGAACAGGTAATTTGAATGCATTCGGTTGTTGCTTGAAGATTAATCACTATGCGTACCTTGTCTTACTAAATAAAATTTACTGTAGGTTGTTAAATCAGTCCACGAACTTGCTCAAATCATGAAGGATCTCTCTGTCCTAGTGATAGACCAGGTGAATGCTCCACCATTGTATAAAATGGATTTATAGAATAAAATGTGACTCATGAAGCTGGTATTCGTGCAGGGAACAATTGTGGATAGAATTGACTATAACATTCAGAGTGTTTCTACGTCCGTTGAAGAGGGCCTCAAGCAATTGCAAAAGGTTCTGTTTTCTCTCATGCTATTGGTTACTTGAGTAGACTTTACTAAGTCTTTTTGATTGCAAATTGGAGTGCCTTTCTTTCGGAATCTTCTGCTGCTGTTTAGCCTGTTATCGTCATTTCAATACTTGTGTATTGCAGGCAGAGAGAACACAGAAAAAAGGAGGGATGATTATGTGTGCAACATCACTTATTATAATGTGCTTTATCATGCTAGTTCTCTTGATACTCAAAGAGATCCTCTTCTAGTCATATAACAGATCACTTTAGCGGCCAGCAGCATGTTAATTCTTCCGTTCGATGTGAATCAAATTGCATTCTGTTTAAAGATAACTACGGAAATGCGCTTCAGGTATGAGAATTTGTTCTTAAAGTGCTTGAGCTTACAATTTTGGCTCCTTATTTAGAGGCAAGCTGGTATGACATTGTAGAGCATAGCATCGCATCGCACTGCATCGTGTAAACAAGATAGTAGTTCATCTCCCAGTGGCCAATTTTCCTTTAGAAATAAAAAGAAAGTAGTGCTAGATAGACACAATCGAGCTGGAAGGTACGTAAGACGAACAACTTGTATAAATCCAAAAGTCATCATATATATGTTAGTCAACTTTTCTTTTTTCTTTTTCTGTTCATCTCTTTGCAAGCTTTCTGCCACTGTTTATACTCCGCGAGGGAGATAAATTCAAAATTGTATAGTGACTCGGCCTTATGAGTAAATATTATTATTTTTATTCACAGGAATTGAATATTTTATGGGTTAAAAGTCAAAACTCAGATATTATGAAATGTTAGCTAAATTCAAATCATTTTTGTACTAAATGTCAGTGAAATTCGAATATTTCAACTAGAAATCAAATGACAACGGGGAGATTGTAACTTGGGTTTATGCTAATATTAATTTTCTTTTATGCTTTACATTTATTACTGTGGAAAATAGTTTTCTTTAGCAAAATCATCTTTATTAAAATACTTAGAACGTAAATGTAATTCATTCAAGTGTGTTTAACTTTAGCATATTATTATTAATGTATTATTGAGCTTTTTTATTATTTAGAACGTAAATACTTCTACTATATTTTGTTAATTCGTTCTCTAAAAATAACTAAAAAAAGTATAGATCAACACCTCAAATACTAACATAACATTCAAATGACACTTCGGTTGTATTCCTTTTAATAGGTGTTTTGTTTGTGAAAGAATGAGTGAGAATGACATGAGAACATTTGACGGAGGTGAACTTCTCTCTCTAGGATGAAAAATATAATTATGAAGATGACTTTTGATTTTTTCTGAAATTTACAGTCCTTTATTTATAATAACTAATAATAATAATAGTTTTAATAATAATAATGAAATATAAAATATTTAAAAAATAATATTAATGGAAAAAGTAATACAACATCTAAATATAATATTAATAATAGTTATAATAATAAAATAATTAATTAATAATAGTATTATTTTTTTATAATTAAATATTTAATTAAAATCATTTTTAATCATTCACGTTTTATTTAAAATTAATTACACCTATTAGTTTTTATAAATCAAATCATCTATGTTTTATTTTAAATTAATTTTAATTAATTGTATTTCATTTTCTTTAATTTTAACCATAAGAATAAATATGTAATCTTATTATTACTTTATCTTTTAAATTTTTTTACTTTTATCTTCAAATTTCTTAAAACAAACAATTCTATTTATTATATTTCAAATAGTTTTTGTGTGTTGTATTGTTTTAAATATTCATATTACGAATTACAAATTGGTTATGTTTATAACCGTAATGAAACATAGATGTAAGAAAATGAAAGAAAAGATGCAATAGACATGAGAATACAAAGTTAAATAGAATTTGAGATTGTTTAAAAAGCCATCTGTAGAATTAAAAAATACAAAAAAAAAATTGAATCGGGAATAATATTTTATTTTAATCGTTGTAATATTTAATCACTAAAGTATAAAAGAAATAAAACATGTAACGCGTTTCTAGTCTTTTAATTACAATGATATTCTTTTATTTATTTGATAAAAGACGTTGTATTAAAAATTTAAATTTTTTTGGCTCCGTGTAACACCTCAAACGGACCAGATCTCTGTAAGAAACTATAAAACGAAAGCAACTTAAAACTTTAGTAAATTAGTGGTCCAGATCTATGAACTCCAGCATGAAGTAATTCAGCGGTCACGATCTATCGACCGTTGCATTTAAGTGTCTCAAATCGACCGTTGCACCTTTGTTCGCTACTTCTACTCCTGCTTTTTCCTCCAACTTCAAATTCCACACTCTTAACACGCTTATGTTGAGGCCATTGAGGATTTCCGTTCTCTCACTATTCTTTCTTTAATCCCTCACGCCTTCTCATTTTAGCAACATGGTCAAAACGGCGTCGTCCCCTTCTTCCTCTCCGGTCACCATAACGGTGTCGTCCGGAGGTAGGCGCAGAAGCATGGGACTAACCAGTCCCGTTCCTCGCGCCTCAGTCTCCACCAACAACCCCACTTCTCCTCTTCGAGCTTCCGGCGGAGGTAGGAGACTTTCCGGCACCGGCAATTCCCAAAGCGGTGGCATCGAAGAAATGAACTCCGAGTACGTGACATACACCGTTCACATTCCCCCAACGCCGGATCGCAAGCCCCTTACAACCTCGCAAGACGGAAAAGGAAGCACGAGTTTCATCTCCGGAACGATCTTCACCGGAGGCTACAACTCCGTGACGCGCGGCCATTCCTCCGTGGAAATTGAAGCGCTGCCGAAATCCGCGTCGGTTTGCGGAATGAAGGGCTGCAACGAGGAACCAATGAAAGGAGGCTTGTGTGGTCCATGCGAGTGCGGGTTCAAGCTCTGCAGGGAGTGTTACTTAGAGTGTGGAGGGAACAATGTTGGAGGAAAGTGTCCTGGGTGCAAATTGCCTTATAAGTATGCGAGTGATGATGAAGATGATGAAGAGGGAGAAGGGTCTGAGGGTGAGGATAAGCCTCTGCCTCTGCCTTCCATGGCGGAGGTCAAGTTGGACAAGAGGTTTTCTCTTGTGAAGTCTTTCAAAGCGCAGAATCATCCTCCGGAATTTGACCACACACGATGGCTGTTTGAGACGAAGGGGACATATGGCTATGGAAACGCTGTGTGGCCTAAAGATGGTTACGGTGCTAACGGGTTTGAACCCCCTCCGGATTTTGGAAAGAAAGCGAAAAGACCCTTGACCCGCAAGGTTGGAGTTTCAGCTGCTATTCTCAGTCCTTATAGGTACTTCAATTCTAAACCTTTTTTCACACTTCTTTTCTGCATTCTTTCTTCACAACATGCTACTTAGTGGTTGTACCTTTTTTCTTATAAATCTTGATTTTTCACATACACGTGGGCTCGGGAATCAGACTCTGAAAACATGTTCAAGAGACCTAGTTTATTTATATGCTAACCATAGCATACCATGTTTCCATGTTTCCATGTTTTGGTTGTTCTTTTCTGTATTAACAATTAAAGGGAAAAGTCACTGTTTTGTATATCTACTACCTTATATTAAAACATTAACTCGCATAGGACACTTGTGATTGCATCAGTTTTTAAATTATGCCAACTTGTAACGATTCCCGTACTTGCCTATTCTGGTTGATGAGTAAATTAGTTTCTAATGACTTCAGGATGCTTATTCTTCTGCGTCTTGTTGCTTTGGGTTTATTTCTTACATGGAGGATAAGACACCCAAACCATGAAGCGATGTGGCTGTGGGCAATGTCTATAACTTGTGAGCTATGGTTTGCATTTTCTTGG
Source organism: Vigna reflexopilosa (assembly GCA_027742785.1). Classification (NCBI taxonomy): domain Eukaryota; kingdom Viridiplantae; phylum Streptophyta; class Magnoliopsida; order Fabales; family Fabaceae; genus Vigna; species Vigna reflexopilosa. Next base: position 4,636,619 of record CM050914.1, on the reverse strand, counting down.
ATTCTTGATCAGCTTCCTAAGCTCTGTCCTGTGAATAGAGTCACTGATCTATCTGTTCTAAAAGAACAGTTTGAGTCTCCAAACCTGCGGAATCCAAAAGGAAGATCTGATCTACCAGGAATTGATGTGTTTGTTTCCACGGCAGACCCTGAAAAGGAGCCTCCTCTTGTTACTGCCAACACCATTCTCTCCATCCTTGCAGTTGATTATCCGGTGGAGAAGGTTGCCTGTTACTTGTCTGATGATGGTGGAGCTTTGTTGACATTTGAAGCTCTTGCTGAGACTGCTAGTTTTGCAAGAATTTGGGTTCCTTTCTGTCGGAAGCACAATATAGAACCCCGAAATCCTGAAGCTTATTTTGGGCAGAAACGTGATTTTCTCAAGAATAAGGTCCGGTTGGACTTTGTCAGAGAGAGGAAAAGGGTGAAGAGGGAATATGATGAGTTCAAAGTGAGGATAAACTCCTTGCCAGAGTCCATTAGGAGAAGATCCAATGCTTACAATGCTCATGAGGAGCTACGAGTCAAGAAGAAACAGATGGAAACAGATGCCAGTGTCTCCGAACCCGTCAAGGTTCCTAAAGCTACGTGGATGTCCGATGGTTCTCATTGGCCAGGAACTTGGGCATCAGCGGAACAAGACCATTCAAGGGGGGACCATGCTGGCATAATTCAGGTTTTTAGACATCTAAAATATCACATTTTTTAGCTCATGTGTTTATTAAAATCATTATTCAAGTTTTTAGTTACACACAATCAAACAAATAAAATTTCTTAGATATTTTTAGTAAAACCTTTTAAGATTCTTATGCACCAGAACTTAATTTACCCTGTATCAGGATTTTAGATCCTTTTAACGTTTTTAGTCGAGAACTTGTAATTTTGACATTTTTGTGTACAAAATCATAATTACTGTATCCTAACACTCTGAACCTTTCGTGGTATTTGTGTAGGCAATGTTAGCTCCACCAAATGCAGAACCGGAATTTGGTGCAGGAACTGATGGAGATAACTTGATTGATACAACAGATGTTGATATTAGGTTGCCCATGCTTGTTTACGTGTCTCGTGAAAAGAGGCCAGCATATGACCACAACAAGAAGGCAGGGGCAATGAATGCCCTTGTTCGCACCAGTGCCATCATGTCCAATGGTCCATTCATTCTGAATCTTGATTGTGATCATTACATCTACAACTCCTTGGCTCTAAGAGAAGGTATGTGCTTTATGCTTGACAGGGGAGGTGATAGGATATGTTACGTTCAGTTTCCTCAAAGGTTTGAGGGCATTGACCCCAGTGACAGATATGCAAATCACAACACTGTGTTCTTTGATGTGAGCATGAGAGCTCTTGATGGCTTACAAGGCCCCATGTACGTGGGAACAGGCTGCATATTCAGAAGAACAGCTCTGTACGGATTTAGTCCTCCTAGAGCCACAGAACATCGTGGGTGGTTTGGCAAGAGGAAAATTAAGCTATTTCTGAGAAGGCCAAAGGTCTCAAAAAAGGAAGAGGATGAAGTTTCTGTGCCAATAAATAGTGATCACAATGATGATGATGCAGACATAGAGTCCTTGCTTCTTCCCAAAAGATTTGGTAATTCTACTTCTCTTGCTGCATCCATTCCTGTGGCGGAATACCAGGAAAGGCTGCTTCAAGATTTGCAAGGAAAGGGAACACATGGAAGGCCAGTAGGTTCTCTTGCTGTGCCTCGTGAGCCATTGGATGCGGCCACTGTTGCCGAGGCAATAACTGTGATATCTTGTTTCTATGAAGATAAAACTGAATGGGGCAAACGAGTAGGGTGGATATATGGTTCAGTTACAGAAGATGTGGTAACTGGTTACAGAATGCACAATAGAGGGTGGAGATCAGTGTACTGTGTAACCAAAAGGGATGCTTTTAGAGGATCAGCTCCAATCAATTTAACAGACAGGCTCCATCAAGTGCTTCGATGGGCTACAGGTTCCGTTGAAATCTTCTTTTCAGCTAATAATGCATTATTAGCAAGTCCAAGAATGAAGTTCCTGCAGAGGGTGGCATATTTAAATGTAGGAATGTACCCTTTCACCTCAATGTTTTTGATAGTGTATTGCTTTCTACCTGCAATGTCTCTATTTTCGGGTCAATTTATAGTCCAATCTCTCAGTGTAACTTTTCTAGTATTCTTGCTGGGTATCACAATCACACTGTGTTTGCTTGCACTGCTGGAAATCAAATGGTCAGGAATCACTCTACATGATTGGTGGAGAAATGAGCAATTCTGGCTAATTGGTGGAACAAGTGCACATGCTGCTGCTGTTTTACAAGGGTTATTGAAGGTAATAGCTGGAGTGGAAATATCATTCACTTTAACTTCAAAATCAGCCACTCCAGAAAATGAAGATGATGAGTTTGCTGACCTCTATGAGGTGAAGTGGAGCTTTCTAATGATCACTCCCATTACTATTATGATGGTGAACGCTATTGCTATTGCAGTAGGGGTGGCTAGGACCATGTACAGTCCCTTTCCACAATGGAGCAGGCTAGTAGGAGGGGTGTTTTTCAGTTTATGGGTCTTGTGCCATCTTTATCCTTTTGCAAAGGGTCTCATGGGAAGAAGAGGAAAGATTCCTACCATCATTTATGTTTGGTCTGGATTACTCTCCATTATTATTTCTTTGCTCTGGGTATACATAAACCCTCCTTCAGGGATAACAGAAGATTATATGAACTTCAAATTTCCTTGAGTTTTTAGCAGACGACGAAGTTTACTTGAGAGGTAGATGATGTATGCAGTAGATTAAATTCATTTGAGTTTTAGTTTCTGATTATGTGTGTCTCAATATTCTGTAGGTCAGATGAGAAATGAAGTTACTAACTTCATATGTTGTAGCCTTAAATTTTACTGTTAAACATCTCAAATGATTGAGATGGTCTTTCTCCCCTCTTCATCTAAATGTATTTCTCATTATTTCAATAACTGTCTGTACTTATAAATTTGATTTTGTTGTTGCGTGTCAACTAATCGAGATAACTACAATTTCCTACTGCATATATAATTAATGCAATCACTTCTTTACATCATGTTTTTAAGAATTAATCAGTACTTACATATTAACACTATCAAATTAATTTTGTGATAAAATATAAATAAATATAATAAAATTTAAAAATTTAATCACATTTATCATTTAAGGAGCAATCTGTCGTCAAAGAAGATAAACCCTTTAAAGTGAAAATTTTAATCAAGAAATTTGAGGGAGAAGATATGGTTTTAAATTTTTTTTTATCAAAATTTGCTAAACTGTTGTAATTTATTTTGAAAATTATCAAAATAAATAATTATTAAAAAATTATAAATGTAAAAAAATTATACTTTTATTATACTATTTCACAAATGAAGAAATTTTAGGACGACTCAAGGGTCTAAAAGGCTCTAAAGTAATGAATGAGTTTATTTTTTTAATTTATTTAAAATTTACTTTTTGAGGTTTTTTTATCCAAATTTATTTATTAAATTATTGTAATTAATTTTATCTAACATTTTTTTAATATATAATAAGACTAATTAATTTATTTTTTATTGAGACATAGCTGATTTTAAATAAGTTTTTATCATTTTTAGCTTTCAAGAACTCCTTTATGCTATACTAGAATTTTCATCACTTATTCATTCGAGTTTTTTTTTTCATTATTCACTAAAAAGGCTAAATCTTAACTCAGTTAATAATTCTACAATTCAATCTACACAAAAATTTTATTTTCTCATATATATATATATATATATATATATTAAAAAAATTTAAACTCATAAATCGAAAAGCTGCAAAAAAACAAATTAATCCTAATAAAAATTCAACAAATAAAATAAAAACATGAATATAAATATAAAAAAAAAACATAATAGTCAGAGATAAAAAGATTATACACACAAATACGATGCGATTTAAAAAATAAAATATGCAAAAACCTTAAAAAAAATAACTCTGGAATAAAAGAAAAAAGGAGACAAAAAACAAAATCAGTATATAAGAAATTACATAAAGATAAAAAAAAATAAAAAAACTAAATTGATTATAAAAGAACTAAAAATAAATAATTATTCTTTTTTTCCCAAACAAAATTATAATTTATTAAAAAATATTAACTTATTAAATATCATTTTTATACCAATAAAAATTAATTAACGCAGATAATAATTTAACTTTATTTTCAAACATAAAATTATAATTAATTTAACTGAGATATATAAATAGTACATAAAATTTTAAGATTTTTTTTTCTTAAACATAATTTTATAATTGATTTGATAAAAAAATATTAATATTTTTTTTTTTAACTTAAAACAAATGTTTTACCTACTTTATCTGCATGAGCCTCGAAAATAGATCTAGAACTCTAACTGCAGAAGTGAAATTGTACTAGACCTGCAATATAACTGAAAAGAGACAACTTTGATTAGAGTAATACATTTTTGTTTCATTTTATTTTCATTTATAAGCGTAGAAATCATAATAGGCTTCAACTTCATCTCATTCAGGAAGCAAATTTCTCATCCTATTTCAGGTTATATCATTTTCCCATTTAATTTGAATTTTTTGAGATCTGAAGAGTAAATATTTATTTAATTATTTGAATATATGAAAATGAATTGACTCTATTTACAACCTTAATTTGTTTTCTTCATTAACTTTTATTTTTTTCTCTGTTACAATTTAAAGCAAAATAAAGAGAAAATGATTAAAAAAAATATAAAAGAAAGAAATATAATAAAAGCAACATCTAAAAAGAAATTGAATTCCTCAAAATCATTCTAACACATTTGTTTATATAATTATTTTTGAAAAATTTAAAATTTTTATATGTATTATATACTGCTTAAATATTAGTTATTGATTTCAGCAACATATATTATATTAATATTAATTTTGAAATAACGCATTTTTAATAAGGCATTTTCAAGAATGTGTTTTTAACTATGTTCTTTTCCAAAATTATCAAACTTTAAAGTTTAAAAATGTTACTGCAATAAAAACCATAATTAATAATTAAAGTTTGTTTATAAATACATTATAAAATTTGTATTATTTGGTGTTGTTAATGTAGTCGGATTCCAACTCTTCCATGTATCAATGTTTTATGAAGTGATTATGTGTTTGCTGATTTCACTTGTAAGAAAACCGTGTCGAATCGTATCACGATTTCATTGTAAATAAAAAAGTAAAATAAAAATAAATTAAATTATGTGTAAGTTACCCGACTTTTTCAATCATACTGAAACTATTGTTATTTTAACACTTCACTTCTGCAGTTACACAAACAGCTTACCAAATGAGAATTTGTATAAGTAAACAATTTCATTTCGTGCTTAGTGAGCAATGATTGATGTAGTCTTTTTGACACCTAATTAGGACAAAAGACCTATTTGTCATTGGCCAAATCCACAATGTTCATTTTCAGTGGCAAACTTCGTTGTCATTTTGCCACACGAATATCGCACTAAGATATGACTAGGAAAAAAAAAAAAACCATTCAACCCTACAAAATTTATAAGATAAAATTTACACCTACCAAGCATTTTCCAATAAATATCATTAAAAATATCTGCATTGATAAAATTCATCTGAATGGAAGTAGCTTTACCCTCTGAAAATTTAAGAAAATGTAAAACCATTCCAAAGTGCCAAGAGTCAAGAAGCGTGAATGAAATCGAAAATCAGACCTCAAAAAAGTCATAAGAAATTCATATTCTGTAGATGGTCTGTCGAGAGAATAAACTATTACAACCAGACTGGTCAGTGCTATTAAGTAACCTGTGTTTGGCCTCATCCTATGTTTATCTCCACATCTCATATCCGCCAAAAAACGTAGATATGAAACCAAAAAGTCGTGTTTGCAATTTGTGAATATAATAATGTCAACTAAAAAGAAAACTGATCTTTCACCTTTCGCCTGTAGCTTTAGCTCCATCAGTAGACATGTCCTAACCCTTGTTACAATGTACATTATCCCAACCTCAACGCAGAACTAGACTTTATTCCCCACTTTAGTTTAATACCCAGTTATATATAGCAACAGCCAGCAGTGCTGAAAGCCAACCACGTAGCTCACATTTTTTTTTTAATTTATCATAAAACGGACCAATAAAAAGCTTCAAAAGTTTTAATTTTTAAAGCTTAATTCTTACGGCAAGAAAAAATTGCAACAGAGAATTTCTAAATGCTAAATTCTTAAAAACTTTATTCTCGTCCAAGGGGAAAAAAAGGCAATCAATTCTTAGCGACTGCAGGTACTCTGGCAAATGGCCCCTTACTTTCCAGTTTTCACAACAACAAAAACTGTAAAAAAAAAGGGGCACAAGTGGACATTAAGATTAATGGGATTGGACCCCAAACATATCCGTGACAGTGAGGAAACACTAAACAGCAACAATGATACCTGGACCCCTCATCCAATAGTAGCAGATGTAACAATATAAGTTAATTTGTTCCATTCCTAGCTATCATAATACAATCTTTTATATAATTTTTTATTAATAAACGAAAGCATCGAACAATGTCTGGATTGAGGAATAGGAGTAGGACCCAGTTTTTGTTTCATTAGTTGTAGGATAGAAAAATGTGGGAAGCATAAATCCA